>CAMPDV010000136.1:0-694227 GCA_946699065.1 Loxodes magnus | reverse complement strand
ATATATTGCTTTTTATAATTTCTAGGTTTTAATTAAGATTCTCATTAGTAACTAATAATGTATTATCGTTACTTTCTTAAGCAGACTAACTAGGAAAAGATATACTAAAACGAAATGTAATAAGTCTTTATGTCCTACCTAAATATTAAAGTTTATCCTTTTAAATACTTCTTAGTATAAAATATCTATATCTCTTCTGCAGCGTTTTCAGTCTGGTAAGTTAAAGATAATTTAAGCTTAATAAAGATATAAAAGTAATAAAATAATTCCGTAAAGCAATAAGTTTAATCTCAAGTCTTAACTAATAGCTACAAGAAGGAAATCTCTCTTTAGTAGATCTATATAGTTATTTAAGTATATGAAAAGGTACAAAAATTAATACTAACAAAGACTAAACTTATGTTTGCAAAGGAAATTTCACTCAAATAGCTTGTAAAATATTAATTGGCAATTGAGGCTTTAATGAGACAGTAAGATCAATAAATAAAGCATAGTAGTTTATAAGAATAATATAGCCTTTTAATGCTTCAAGAGTAGATTAAAGAAGGTATTTAATATTTTAACTAAGCCTTAAAATTGAATAATGATGATATTGAAGTTCATATTAATAAAATAATTATTTTAATAAATAAAATACATTTGTAGAAGTTATTTAGTTCTAGGCTTATTTAAAACATCAATTAAACAATTTTTTGAATCCTGCTAAAGATTAACAAAGAAAAATTATAAACTTAGTTAATGCAACTAGATTTAACTATATTAAATCAAAGCAAGAAATAAAACATTTACCTTAAAAGAAATAAAAATAACCAGAAGTGACAGATTACTTTACTAACGCTGTGAATATAAACTCTTAAGATTAAGAAGCTTAATCCTTTTAAAAAGAGCTGTTATAAATGATAAAGAAGTATAGTGAAGCAGCTTAGTACTTTGACTAAAATATTTAAAATTAACCTTAGTAGAGATATGAAACAAAAATAAAGAAACTTGAAAGTTCTTGAGTAGCATTATACATTCAAAATGATTATAGTTCGATTTCATAAATCTTCAGCAACAAATAAATAAAGATTAAATAATAAATAATTTAAAAGTATTTAATACTTTTGCAAAACAGTACGCAAAAACAACTTTATAATGCTTTTCTTAGTAAGAGCTTCTTTTTATAATTTCCAGATAATTATTAGAATGTTTACATTAGCTCAAAACATAATTAGAGTTAAAGAGAGAGAATATAGCACTTATATTAATTAGTTTTATCAATAGAGATTAAAGAGAATAGTAAAGCAGCAAATTTTATGATAAAGTATTAAATCAGATCTAAATTTGTAACACGTTCATTTCAAAAGTGTTTGATTACAGATTTTGATTCCATCAAAAACAAAATAAATGTTTGATTGTTAAATAATATAAATCCAAATAATTTTTATAACTTAAATTACACATATTTTTCATTGAAAAATTAGTAAAAGAATTAAGAAAATATGTGGTTCTTTGGAAGATAATAGTAAAGACTCTACCACGTATATATTTGTTGTAATAAGATCTTTAATTATTGTGTTGAACGTTATCATATACTTATCTATAAAACTCAGAAATTTATCTCTTTAAGGAAATTAATTCGCCTAAAAAATGTATTAGACGCTTACTCTTATTTCGTAAACATACTGAATATCTAATTTAAGAGTTACAATAGAAGTTTAAATATCTGTAGGAATAAGAAATGAGAAGATTAAAAAAAGGGAAGTTAGCAATAAAATAGTTTAAGACTTCGCCTGAGGAATTAAAAACAATATGAACGTTTAAATATAAAAGGAAAACATGAAATAATGTTCTAGCTAAGGTTTTAGATTCCCTTAAATGTATCTAAAAGTGATTTAAACATTTTTTCAATATTTTTCTATTGATCAGCAAAAGGAGAAATATGCTTTTTTGGTTTATATTCACCTGGATTATGATTCAGTCCCTTTAAATCTTATATCTAGGTAGTTTTATTGATAAATATATTTAAAATAAAGAATCAAGGAGCATATCATTCATAAAACGATCTCAAAGATTAAAAGTTTATAATCTTCTTAGCTTTAGAAGAGAATAAATAAACAATTCTCTGATATTCATTTTATAGAAGGAATATGCATTTTAAACTTTATTAGAGTAAAAAATTTAAAATTGTTTTGATCCTTTTAAATATATAATAATCACTAAACTTGTAATTAACTTTTACTGAGTACTTTTAATTACATTTTTTTAATACATCGTTAAAGTTAAATTTTGCCAGAGTCTATCTTATTTACTTATATCTCGTGTAAAATTAAGGCGTAATTAGCTATATTTAGATTTGGAAGTTTAATAGGATAGATATTTTACACATATATAATAGTTCTACTTTGGTTATTCTTAATACAGCAATCAAAATCATATTTCAAATAGCTTGGAATTATGATTGCTCAAATACTCTACTTACTTTATGCAACTAATCAACTCCTAACTAAAACCTTTATCGCTTTCTGTCTTGTTATTCAATAATTTCTAACTTTGCAGTTTCAAACTCTTTTGCTTCTTAATTGTGTCAATTGATATCCTCTTATCTATATTATTAGGAAGAAGATAGATCATCATAGACTATAAAGTTATAGCAAGATATTGAAGAAGTAAACTAGAAATTAAAGAAGCATATTTATGGACTACTAACTAAAATACGATTCTTCAGTAATATACTTCAAGATTATCGTTAAAGATATCAAGCATTTAGGCTTTAATTTTTTATTATAAGCTTATCTTTAATTAAGAAAGACAAAGATAATTATACTTTAGCTCTGTATTTAATATATGAGTATGATGACTTATTTTATGCAATTCTTTAATATATTCCAAAACTAATTCCTAACTACTTTTCTAATCAAATTTTCAGATACTACTAAAATTGAAATCCTAATTAACTTGTTCCATAACTATCCTCTCTAATTACTAAACTTAACTAAGACTAATTAAAATTTGATTATTTAAAGCCTATAAAAAAGAAGAGTCAGAGTCTTATTATATAAAGGAATTAAAAAGCATAGAATTCCTTACGGTATTTTTTAAATGCCACTAAGGGCAAAGATTTATAAATTTCTGTGTAAATTGAATTACCTTAGATTGTTTAGAAAAAATAGTAAAGTTAATACTAAAGAATCTAGTTGCTTATTTAAAACTGTATAATCTTAAAGGATTAAAGGGGGAATGCTGAAAAAACTAACTAATGAGATGAAATATTTGTACTACTAGACAAATTAATGTTTTAACTAAGCAATAACTTTAATTCTTAAATTTTTAGAACTTAAACTTGTATAGAACTAGCATAAATTATTGGAAAAAAGCAAGTTTATTTTTGACAAGGCAATTTAAATAAGCTCTATTATTCCTTTTTATAAGCTGCTATGTTTAAAAACAAATCTATCAAAAGAAAGTTAATTGCAGGAAAACTTGATCTAGGCATACTAACTAAACCACATTAAAATTCTAAAATTTTAAAGTGCTAAAAAATTATATTGGGCCTTTCTGATAGTACTCAGAATACCAACCACTTTGAGAAAAACATCTAATTCATGAGGTTTTTTAGAAACTTTTTGTCTATTTCACAAAATTAATTTTATTTATGGATTGAAAACATAAGAAATATAATAAAATCTTAAATAATTAATGAAATAAAAAGAAGATAAATGGCAATGCAATAGAAGACTGAGAAAAGGAAAAAAGAAATGCTTAGGAAGCTTATAAGTAGTTTAAAGAAATATTTTTGTATTAAAAAAATAGAATAAATTTTTGCATTAATAGTTAAGAATGAAAATTAATATTTTAAAAGGCTTTTAAGATTAAATAAAGAAAGATAAAAGCGTTAAATTATGAAAATTTTATTTTAAAAAGCATTAAAAACGAGAATTATCTTATGCTTTTAATATGAAATATTTTTTAATAATTCTCTTGATTTTATTTTTGCAAACTTTAGTTCAAAAATTTCTTAAAAGTAACTCTAGGATATATATCTGCTCTTATAAACTTAATTATTTATGATTCTTAATAAAAATATCTGTCTTCTTAATTGATTGGATAAATCTAAATTGTTATATCATTTTCTATTTTAGACCATCAAATAATTATTTTGCATTTCTTTCAATTGAATAAACTTGCTTTTTTTAACTAAGAAATAATAAAAATTATTTTTTATTCTTCTATTTATCAGCTAAAATTTAAAGACTATATGATACATGCAATAACAGTGAAGTTAGCTTGGTTAGATATATAGTTTATAATAAATAGCCTTAGTTAAATGATAATATTTTACATAATTACTATGCATTATAGTAGAGTATATAGAAACTAGCTTTAATGCATAGAAATAAGATTTTATATTATATTATTTATTTTATCTTATAAATTATATTAAATCCATTTAAATAAACGTTATTCAAGTTTGTCTTCATTTTCAAAAGAAACTTTCCAGTTTGAAATCAAGATCTCCTTACATCGGTCTCACTTCAGAGCTATTATCAAAAATTTTCAATCTTTAAAATTTTTTTAAATTTCTTATCAAATATACAAGGAGGAACATCCAGTATCTTTAAATTTAAACATTTTAAGATTCTTCTAAATAGGATACTAAACTTTATTCTAATCTAATATAGAAAATGTATTAATTGATAAATTACATGAATTTATTAATTCTAAGGTTTCTAAATATTAGCAGCATTTTAATACTAAATGTATGTCTTAGTCAATCAAATTAAAATTTTCTAGCTTTAAACATTTAAGTCTAATAGTATCTGTAAATTCTTAGATTCAGCCTAGATTATTTTCTATTTTTAAGTTACTTAAACTTAAACTTCATAGTTGCTTACAATTTAGCTAAATTACTTTAAATACTTAGTCACTTATTTAAATTTACTAGTTTAGTTCTATTTGTTTCAATTATTTGCATTACTAGAAAACACATTCCAATGTTAGTTAGTCAAGTTAGCTTATATTTACTAATCCTATTTATTCATAATTTTAGCCATAATTACCTATCTCCTTTAGAATTGAACTATGAAGTAATTTAATTTCTTACAAATAAAGAGAATTAAGACTTGGAGTATTTTACATAAGGAGAATTAAATTTTCGTTATTAAAATTTAAGCAGTTAGCTATAGTAACTTGTTAGAGCTTATTAAAACCTTAAGTTATAAACTATGAAAAGGTATCAGAAAGGAAATTATGATTTAACTTTAACTAAATAAGATTTTTGTTTCTAATATATCCTAAAATATCATTAATAGAAGTATTTTACTAGGAATCAAGTGAAGTTATATTAGGACATAGCTAGAGTAATTAGTCTATTTGTTAATTTTAGTTGATGGTTATTTCTTGAACTATATTACCTTTCTGTTATAAATAGCTTTATAAGTAAGAAATTTAAATTTTATAACTTCTTATTTTTATAACTTTCAAATTCAAATTTAAGCAAAAGTCTTCTAGAAAACTTCCTGTTAATCCATTTGTATTTGGTTTATTAAAAAATATATCTAATTCAAGGTGCTCTAATTTTATTAGCTGGGATAGAACTTTTAAATCCTTATCTTAAAGAAATCCTTAATAGACTAACTTTTTTAGAGATGAAGGAATTAAGCTTAGAAGGTAAAAATTTTAATATCCACACTAAATTTAGAGTTCCTAAAGCTAGCTTAACTTATTATTTTACATATTTAATGTCTAATTAAGGATAAGAGATACATAAAATAATCTATGAATTTCATTAATTAAATTCTAAGACAAATTTGTTAAGTTTATACTTAAACTTTTAACTTTTGAGTACGCTATCTACTTTAAACAGCTCTACATTTTGTTTTTAACATAAAAGCTATCTTCTTTGTATTGATCAATTGATAATTTAATGATTTTATATTAAAATGCATTGAGGAATTTATTAACTTTCTATAATCTGCATATGCTTCGTAAACTTAAAAAGGAAAATATTTAATTCAGTAAGTATTAATTCCTCATAATTTATCTAAAATTAGAATTATCAGAATTTTCTTCTTAATACTATAAATAAAAGTTATCTCTTTATTAAGTCTAATCATTTTCCTGCTAAAAAATGTTCTTAATATTATCAGTTAAAAACTAATCCTTATCGAAAATTAAATAATCAGACAAAAAAATTTTAACTGATTAGGAAAGTTAACCTTTTAGTCATAATCCTTATAGATTTAACAATTTTTGCTAATTTTAATATTTATTACCTAAGTTTTATTAAAAATCTTTTTTAAGGAGTAATTAGAAAATACCATGTCCCTATCTTTCACCATTTTCAAATTATCCTTCATATAAATCACCATTTAAATATTTTAAAACTCCATTTAGAGGTTTACCATTGTTTCATTCTCCTTCAAAAGTTGATCCATCTTATCATGTCATTTTTCCATTACCTTATCTGATTCCATTTACTAAATTTCCTTCATAAGAATCTCCATTTAAATACTTAATAGCTCGAATTAACGGTTCGTCATTTTTTCATTCCCCTTTAAAAGTTTTTCCATCTTATCAAATCATTTTTCCATATCCTTATCTTTTCCCATTTAAAACTCTCCTTCATAAATATCTCCATTTTGATATTTATAAACTCCGTTTCCTTTATAAGGTTTATCTTTGTATCAATCACCTTCAAAAATTGATCCATCTTTTCATACCATTATTCCATTACCTTATCTGTCTCCATTTTCAAACTATCCTTCATATGCATCTCCATTTTGATATTTATAAATTCCATATTGAGGTTTATTATTTTTCCATCCTCCTTAAAATGTAGATCCATTTTTATAAATCATTTTCCCATATTATTTTCCTTATCATTTGAAAAAGGTTCCTTTATAAGTATCTCCGTTTTTATAATTAAAAAACCCATTTAATGGTTCATCATTGTTCCATTCTCCTTCAAAAATTGATCCATCTTATCAGATCATTTTTCCCTTACCTTGCTTTTTTCCACTTACAAAATTTCCTAAATAAATATCTCAATTTTGATATTTATATGTTCCATTTCCTTCATAAGGTTTATCTTAGCTTCATTTTCCTTCAAAAATTTATCCATTTTATCATATCATTTTTCCATATCCTTTTTTATAGCCATTTTCAAACTATCCTTAATATACATCTCCATTTGAATATTTAAAAACTCCTTTTCCTGAATATGGTCCATCATCATTTCACTATCCTTCAAAAGTTTTTCCATCTTTATAAATAAATTTTCCTTTACCTTATTTTTTTCCATTTATAAGCTATCCTTCGTAAATATCTCCATTTTAATGTAAATATATTCCATTTTATGGTTCATCATCACATCAATCCCCTATAAAAGTTGATCCATTTTAATATTTCATTTTTCCTTGGCCTTATCTCTATCAATTATTTAGCTTTCCATTATAAATATCCCCATTTTTATATTTAAATACGCCATTTCCTGAATATGGTTCATCATTGGTTCATTCACCTTAGAAAGTTGTTCCATCTTAATATGTTATTTTTCCATAACCTTGTCTTTTTCCATTAACACAATTTCCTTCATAAATGTCTCCGTTTTAGCATTTAAAAAGTCCATTGACTTTATATGGCATGCCTTTATATCATTCTCCTTAGAAATTTGATCCATCTAACTATTTCATTCTTCCTTTTCCTTGTCTTCTACCTTTCACAAATTATCCTTCATAAATATCTCCATTTTTATTTTTATAAACACCGTTCATTGGTAAATCATTTTTTCATTCACCATAAAATGTTGGTCCATCTTAAAAAATCATTTTTCCTTATCCTTATCTCAATCCATTTACAAGCTTTCCTTCATATACATCTCCCGTTTTAAATTAAAAAACTCCATTATAATATTCTGTTTAATCAATGAATTAATTACCTTAAATATTTGAATCCTTTTTATTTTTAGTTCTTCATTTTCCATATTCAATTTAGGAATAAATAAATCATCCTCAAATATATCAGTATCTATATTAAGAAATTTCTTATCCATATTAATTCTTTTTTTGATCACCCAAGAAAGGTAATTATTAGATTCATTTATAAATTTCTTTTACTTACCTGTCTTATTCTCATTGCTTTACTTAGTTACTATCCTCGATTTTATATCTAAAAGATCCACTCCCTGAATAAGGCTTATCCTTTAATCATTAACCTTCAAAAATTGAGCCATCTTGTCAAATCATTTTTCCGTTCCCTTATTTTTTTCCACTTTCAAAATATCCTTCATAAATATCACCGTTTTAATATTTATAAACTCCGTTACCTCTATAAGGCTCACTTTCACTTCATTCGCCTTCAAAAGTTTATCCGTCTCTTCATTTCATTTTTCCATTACCTTATCTTACTCCATTTTCAAACTATCCTTCATATGTATCTCCATTTTGATATTTAGCTTCTCCATATATCAATTCATCATTGTTCCATTCTCCTTCAAAAGTTGATCCATCTTATCAGATCATTTTTCCATTTCCTTATTTTTTCCAATTAAAAATTTTCCCTTATAAATATTTCCATTTTTATTTATAATGACTCCGTTTAATGGTTCATCATTATATCATTCACCTTCAAAAATTGAATCATCCTAAAATTTCATTTTTCCATTGCCTTAGCATAATCAATTTATAAATTATCCTTCATAAACATCTCCGTTTAGATAATTAAAAATTCCATTTAATGGCTCATCATCGATTCATTATCCTTCAAAAAGGGATCCATCTTAGCATTACATTTTTCCTCATCCTTATCTCATTCCATTTACAAACTCTCCTTCGTAGATATCTCCATTTTGATATTTAAAGACTCCGTTTAATGGTTCATCATTATACCATTCCCCTTTAAATGCTGATCCATCCTAACACGTCATTTTTCCAATACCTTAACATAAATTATTAACGAATTAGCCTTCATAGATATCTCCATTTTAATACGTAAAAACTCCATTTTATATTTCATCATTATACCATTCCCCTTCAAAAATTGAGCCATCTTGTCAAATCATTTTTCCGTTCCCTTATTTTTTTCCACTTTCAAAATATCCTTCATAAATATCACCGTTTTAATATTTATAAACTCCGTTACCTCTATAAGGCTCACTTTCACTTCATTCGCCTTCAAAAGTTTATCCATCTCTTCATTTCATTTTTCCATTACCTTATCTTTCTCCATTTTCAAACTATCCTTCATATGTATCTCCATTTTGATATTTAGCTTCTCCATATATCAATTCATCATTGTTCCATTCTCCTTCAAAAGTTGATCCATCTTATCAGATCATTTTTCCTTTTCCTTATCGAATTTTATCAATTAACTATCCTTGATAAGTTTCTCCGTTTATATAATTAAAAAATCCATTTAATGGCTCGTCTTCGCTTCATTCTCCTTCAAAAATCGATCCATCTTGTCATATCATTTTTCCATATCCTTTTTTATAGCCATTTTCAAACTATCCTTAATATGTATCACCATTTAATTGCTTCATAACTCCTTATCTTATGGTAATCCTTTTTCGATATCTCCTATATATATACTTCCATTTTAGTATTTTATTTGGTTTTGCATTTAAAGTTTTTCAGTAAGTTGTTCTTTTTCTGGTTCTTTTTTTTCCTCTCTTTAGAAAAACTCCATATTCATTTAGTTTTTTTCTAGTTCCATACTTAACAAGGAAGTTTGATGTTCTGGCTAGAAAATGGGCTTTGCTTGCATTTTTTTATTTTATCAATTTATTTAATTTCTTAATTAGTAGATTTCTTTTAAATAGACTAGCTTTTAAATATAACCTTGCTTAGACTTTTAAAGCAATTTTGATTTATTTAGATTTAAAACTTTGTTTTTAATTTAAAAGATTTTAATCTTAAAATAATATAGCGAAGTGGACAAGTTAGTCTTCTCGTTAATTTTTAAAATTTAAAGGGATCGCCGAACAGGTAAAATTAAGAGTATATAGCTTAAATTCTTATCAATAGCTTCATATTTTACTTTTAATATATTTATAACTTAGTAAAATGCTCTAGATGATATTTTTAGAGGATTATATTTAGATTTACTTTTAACCTTCAGTTTGTATTATTTAAATGAAGAAGCTTTTTTTAATTTTCATTAATAAAGTAACTTTGGGTAATTTAATTTAATACTTAATAACTATTAATTATTTATGCTTCTATCATGTAATGAATGTTTGATATTTTAAGAGTGGTATTATTTAAAATACTATTACTATGAAAGTTAGCTTCGTGATTTATTAAGTTAATTATTTTCTTATGTCACGAGTGCAAATCTATTAGCATGATATACTTTATTTATATATTTTAGAAATTTAGAATAAAATTGTAGTAAAGCTCTGCTTTAAATTTAGCCTAAATAGCAATTTAATTTTGGAAATTCTCCAGATGGAAATAGTATTTTGTAGGGTAAGGTTTTAAAACTATAAGTTTCCTTTTAGGTTGTTTATGGTTCTAGATTATTTAAGTTATTCTTAATTTTTGATGTTTTAGTTTTAAAGATATAGTTAATATATTCTGCTACTTTAGCTTTTTCCTTTTCATTTTAGTTCTTAAAGACACAAATAAAATTTCTTGCTTGATTAGAATGTCGCTACCCTATACAATTTGCTTGGATATTTGGGTTTAAAGTAATACAACTATGCTATTTTAGTTAATTTATGAAAATCTTTAATTAGTTACTGAATGCTAAAAACAATTTATGGTTTCTGAATGTAAAGAAATAGCTTCATAAGCCATAAGCCTAATCTACAATCAAGATTTCAAAAAGATATATAGCATTAATTTAACTCTTATTAAGGGATACTTCTAGGCTAATTCTTAGCTCCTGATTTAATACTCTTGTTTACAATGTTTAGTTTAAAATACAATTAATAAAGGATAAAAGTAAGCTAGGGCAGATTATTAGGAGAATGTAAGAATAATGATTAGTAGATGTAATAGAAATAAAGAAAGAATAATAAAAAGCAAACATTATATAAGTAAGATCCAAGAGGCCTTTAATTATAATACTGATTATAAGCATTTAATAACTATCTTAGATATCATATATGTTAATACCCTTATAATATTTAACCTATAATATGAATTAGCTATAATTATCTATATTTATTTACTAGGTAAACAAGAGCGCCAATTAAAATTTAATTCATTTACCATAAAATTTAAACTTTAATAGATATTCAACCATGTAAAACCTATTTTAATAAGGCAATTAATAAGTATCTAAAATTATTCAGTCTATGATACTTCTAATTATTTAAATAAGATTAAGAAATATTAATTAATAAGTACATAACAGACATTTTCTATTCTATATTGTTAAATTTACAAAAGATAAAACAACTATTCTCATTTATTATTTCATATCTTTAACTAATTATCAATTACGAATTTGCTTATTTTGTGATTACTTTTTTACTTCATTATTTCCAGTTATTATTAAAGATATTTGTCTATTACAAGCTAAATTTCAAACTTAATTTCAAAGCATGTATTTGCATAATATTTGGACTTCTTGGCTTTTATTTTTTATTCTTTCGATGATATCAATAACATGTGTCTAAAAATCTAATTAGTTTATTTCTGATTTTCTAGAAGCAACTTTTGCTAAATTATTTGGTGTTTTTTCTTTTTTAGATACTTTTAGTATTAAAGTCTCTATAAAATTTTATCTTTAGTATAAATAATTCATCTAGTATGTAACTCAATGTATAATAAATCTTCTATCTCAGTTCTAATTTAATATTACTCCTTATAATTCTATAAAATTTTAGTATTCTATACTTAGTAAAACTCTCTCAAAAATGCAATTCCCTATTTATTTCAATAAAATTGCAAAACTTTTTAATTTGCTTTCTTCTATTATTATTTAAAAGGTAATTCTGATTAAAGAGACTTTTTCAGAAGACATTTTCTAAAAGTCTTGATTTTATTTTTTGAAGTAGCATTATATTAGTAACGATTTAATGATACTAATAATTTGTTTCTATATCTTTAGATTATAATTTTTAATTTAAATAATTTACTTATTCCTCTAGCTCTCTTCTATCTATTTAGCTATTCTAAATCTTTATTCTAAACATTTCCTTTCTTGTAATCCAATCTATATTTATCTGGAAACTTATTCTCATACTTTCTATTAAATATAGTTGCTTTTAATTGCGTTTTCTCATTAATCAGAAAAGTTTTATACTCTATTTTAACTAAATTTTAATTATGCTTAGATTTTGCGGATCAGATATTTAAAAGTCTGGATAAAATTGCCTTAAACTAATTAAAATAATTTCAATCATGAGAGATTTAGAATCCTTTAATTGCTAAACTACTATTTTCATGTTTTCAGTAAAAATTAGCTAGTTTTAAGATTCGGACTTTGCTCTTAGTTTTATTAAAGTAATTTTCTTTGATTGATTATACTTAGTTTGGGCTTAATTGACTTATGGATTTTTCTATGTTTAGTATTTTTGTATAAGTACTTGAATAAACTTATCTTTAAGTAGCTCAAAATGTTAATTTGTTTCTTCTAAGTTAATGAAGATAAACCTATCCTATCAGATGCTATTTTTCTTAAGTTTGTTTCTGACAAAAACGTTTTTATTTATTGTAATTTTTGCTTCTCCCCTCATATTTGATAATTTATTATTCTTTAGGATAGATTAGATTAGAGCTTTTGTGAATTAATACTTATTAGGTTAATCTTTAGGTCTTAAGCTTAAGTATCAGAATGTAGTAAAAAATCTATTTCAAGTGTCCTGTTTTAAACAATTATTTTAAGCTTTAAATTTAAGTTTCAGCTATTTAAAAAATGCTGAGTACAATACATAATAAACTGAGTGCAAAAATCATATGGAATAATATTAGTAAGAATGAGTAAGAAAGAAGCTAAAACTTTAGAGCAGAATTAAATAGAAAGATCAGTCAAAAAGCAGATTTAAAACAAATTAAGTAACAAAATTATAAATAAGGATTATAGCAAATAACTAATATCAAGTAAGCTAATCATTAAAATTATTATTAAGAGATAGCTACTATCATGCTTAAAATCAAAATCAAAACAAGTTTTTTAATTCATTATTTTTAGGGAAATAATCTAATAGTAGGACAAATAAAAGAATAGAGGAAGTAAAGCTTTTGATTGTCTTATTAATCACTTACTCTATAGTTGGATTATAGATTTTGAAGATATAGTATCTAAACTAAAATTCAGCTTTGATAAGGATTTAGGGTTTTTGATTATTACATATGCATTAAACTACACTTTCTTATTTTTTTCTGAGACTAATCTGTAAATTATTCCCATTAAAATCCATTATTAGACTGAATTGATTTGCAAAAAAAGAGATAATAAGATATAAGGCTTACTAATCCAGTGACTTGTAGAAATATTTCTAACTTTAGAATCGAAACTAGAAATCAGTTTTGTCGATCAATGAAAACATTTCTAACGTAAACGATCTCTTGTATGATATAATATTTTTCTTAGATATAAATGAGAGTTATGCTTACATAAATTAAAGGTTGCAAATGTTTGAATAGTAAAAATATGATTGAATGGAAACTAAGATACTAAGTTTAAGTATATTAATTGGCATTTTCTAAAGCTAAGTATTCCTTCAATTTAAGGCTTATAGCAAAATAAAAATAATAAAGAATTAAAACTAAATGCAACCTTAAATAGCAGGCAGACTTAGGAATATTTCAACTTTCTTTAACTTATTAAGCAACTCTTAAGAATAACTTTTAGATTTGGAATTTTAGCATTAAAGTTAGAGCTGATTAATAAATCCTTTAAAAAAGCAAAAGCTATAAATTTAAGTAAGGGATTATAAATTAATAAGTAGAACTAATAAACTCAATAAGATAGCTGATGCTGATAATTAATGCAGAATTGCTTAGAAGAAAGAAAAATTAATGCAGAATACTTTTAACTTAGATCATGTAAATGCAACCTTAGACAAAAATTAAGAAATAAATTATGTAAAAAATCGGAATTTTAAAAACAAAATAAGTTAATCAAAGTGGGAATATGCACAAAAATTAAAATTGGAGGTAGAGTATTAAATCAGAAGTAAAAGGAAATTATTAACATATCTTTACTAAAGAAAAGTATTATAGAATAGTATTTCCTTATTTTAATATAGATTTAATTACAATAACTTATTTTTAGCTTGTTTTAGTTAATTTAATGCTTATTAATAATTAATTTATTATATTTTGAAATAAGAAGGAAGTCAAGATAAACTTTAAAGATATAGTATTAAGTAGTAAATATCCTTTTTTAAGATCTATTTTATCGAAAAGCTAAAAGAAATCCTTTTAAATTATTAGTATTAGATAACTTGATAACTTGATATTAAAGCTAGTTATAATTGTAAAGTGGGACTTACTAATTAAAATTATGAACAATTTTAATTATTATTAAGAAGCTACCTATATTAATGACTAATTTAGACTACTAAACATAAATTACTAACAACTTACATATTTACATCATATTCTGCTACCTTTCTATAATAAACACCTCATTATTAAGCTAACTAGTTCATTTATAATTCTTATGATTTTGTTTTCATGAAATCTTTAGTTCTTTTTATTACTTCAAATGCCTCATAAATGTCATTCTAAGTCAATCTCTATTAAACAAGCGATCTAAATTTTATTCTACTTTACTCAGATTTAGATACTATTTACATAAATCATTCAAAACTAAATTCAAATAAACAAATCTATTTAGAATGCTAAACCGTTTATTGCTAATGAAATTACTTTTTACTTTTTGAAAACTTAGCAAACTAGAACATTTATTTTCCATCTAAACTTACATTTATACTAATAGCTATACTTATTCTTTCATTTTTCTCACTTTTAGATACTTTTTAAATAGTGCTATTTCTACTAACTTTAGGTTTAAAACATTTGCTTTTTCGATTTTTTTATTTAATTTAAAGGCAAATGCTCTGAAGATTTTAAGCTTTAGAACTTTGAAATACATAAGAACTTGAAATTTCTCACTTTTCTAATTTTTCTTAGCTCTCTTTTCTTCTTTATTTTGAGATAATTGTTTTAGCTCTTCTGATCCACTATTATTTCAAATATCTTTATTATAAATTGACTCTCGACATTGTTATATTTTTTAATGATTTGCTTCGCTGTCTGTAAATTTTCTTCTACTACTACTTAGGAATCCTAATTTTAAGAAGTTTAATTTAACTTTCTTGATTTATGGCATAATTTAAGTGTTTTCCTTATAATTTTTATAGAAATTCTCTTCTTCTTTGTCTAAATTAATAGCATCAATTCCTATTTTGGAATGACTCCCTTTCTTCATCTATTTTTCAAGCATCAATAGATTTATATTAGACAGAAATTTTAAGTTCAGGAATGTTAAGGTAGATTTACTTAATTTTAGCAGAACCAGAGTCTTAATTTTTATAATTAAACTATAAGTCACATAAACTATTCAAATAATTATCTTTCATCCAAGCATATCTTAATTGATCTTAAGTTATAATGACTGATATTTGTAGAATGCTTAGCTAGGATTAACTATGTTCTAAATATAAAAGTTCTAGTATTAATTAATTAATAGTTATTACAAGCATATAATGCTTTTTATATTAATACTCTATACTTATTATTATAAACTATCTTAGTATTATTTAAAACCAATAGCTTCTAATTTACTTTAGCAATACATCACTAGAATAATTACTAAAATTTAGTTTCTTAAAATAAATTAATACTTAGATATTTAACTGTATTTAGTGCTTTTAAATTAATAATGCAGAAATCTAATTTTTAACTAAATTTAAATTTAATATTTTAAAGTTTTTTTACCAAACTAAAGTTCATAAGATAGTTTGAAAGTTAATTTTAATTTTAACCACAATTTTAATGTAAGAAAACAGAATTGCAAGTGGAACACAAGTAATAACTAGAAAATATATTACAAGTATAATAATAAATCTATTAAATTTAGCTATTAGTTCAAATAAATAATTTAATGCAAAAAATATTTTAGAAGCATTTCATAATATGCAAGCATTACATTATGCAGAAGTAAAAGTCTTTATAACAATATAAAAGGCAGGATATTTAAATTAGCAAATTTAAATTAAAATTAGAAGCATATTATTATTTTTAAGATGCTCTATACATATAATTAAATAGAGTTCCTATAACTTTATTAAAGTTATTAGATCTACTTTAAATAGGTATAATTAGTTTTATTTTTATGATTTATGATTTTAAAAGTATTTGATTAAAGCTATTTATCTAGTTATTTATAGCATTTAGCTATTAGCTATTAAATCTTAATTATTATTATTATGGATATAATTCCTTATTATTATGTTTCCTTATTATATTATCTTAAGGTATACTAAACTTATTATTTATCTAGTTATTAAGAACCTGCAAATCTAAAATAATTATAGTAGCCTTTGATAATCTTTTTTATATGAGTTAATTAAATGTTTTATGCTCTTTAATATTAATTTTAAATGTTAGTCTTTTATAATTATAATAGGTTGCTTTGATATTTAGTAAGTAAGTGTAAGTTACTAGTTACATCTATAGTTAGTTAATAAATAATAAAATGTTTTAATAATTAAAAATAAGTAAATCCCACTTAATAAATATTACTAGTTCTAAGTATTAAAGTTATCTAATACTAATAAATTTATATAATATTCTTTTTATTTAAAGTAGAATATAATCAATTATATTTACCATTTACTACTTATATCTTTAAACTTTATCCTAACTACCTTAATTCTAAAATATACCAACTGTCATTATTTATAAACATTATATTTAATAATCAAACCTATAAATTACTTATTACTAAAACTAACTTATAATAACAATATTATATATACTTATATTATGCTAATATCCTTTTATATTACTAACTCTATTCTCCTTTTTATTTTTATTAATCTTCACATTTACCTTTACTTATTTTAACGTTCAATATGCGATTCTTTGCATAATTTATTTCATAAATTTTGTCTATGGATGCTTTTGTACTTTCTAAGTACAAAAAATCTAAATTTATTTTTATTTCTTCAATGAAGATCTATAATAATTAAGCATAATTTTTTTAGAATTTATAAGATTTATTAGTTCTGCTTAATAAATCTATATTTATAGTTTCTTTATGTTTTAGCTTGTGATTTTAATAACTTTTGATTTAAACTGGATTTAAAAATTTCTTTTCAGCTTCATATTTTACTAGTCAAAATAGAAAGGTAAAAATTCGTATCTTAAGAGTTACTTCTAAGAGTTGCATAATAGACCAATAAGATTTTATATTTCCAGATCCTTTTTCTTTTTTAACTTCATTTATGTTTCTAATTTTTAGTATTATCTATTTTCTTTAAAAACTTTAACTAAATTGAAGAAATACTCAGTTTTATAATTAGCTTGTTGTTCTATTTCAAATTAGGTTACTTAGAATTAGTATTTTAGTTTAAATTCAATCATATTTTTGCTGTTCTAATATTTACAACCAGTTGTATTAAAACTTAGCTCTTATCTACTAAAATATGATATAATATTGGAACTTACTTCTGTATGAAATACTCTGCTCCATTGATGGATAAAAGAAGTTTGTAGTTTGGTGGTAAATAAAAAAATGTTTATACAAGCAACTAGAGTTATTAAGCCTTATATCTTATTATAGTGCTTAAGCATTTTTAATTTATTGATATTTTAGCATGATTCTAGTTTTTAGGCTATAACAGTAATCCTTTGATAGTTTGTAATTTGAATAAGAAGTTAGCTCTGTGTAATCTCTTTCATTTTCAGTTTAAGGATATGCTTAGAATGTTTTAGGACAATTAAAATCTGTTTGTGTTGCTTATATAATTAGTCTAATAATGGGAATGTTCCTTTTGCCGCAAAAAGTAAGTATGTAATGCATATTGGATAGTGGCTTGGTTATGGGTGGATTTGATTTTAGATATGTTATCTTATAAATCTAGAATAAAATTGATAGCTGTTTAAGAGTTAATAGTTAGATTATCCAAAATTTTGGTTGCTTTATTCTTTTAATTAAGTTGGTATTTTTTGCATAAAGCGAACTAATGACTTAGTTTGTTACATGATTAAGCATTACAGTTGCTATCTCTAAGTAATGAAACTAGCTAATCTAGATATTTTCTATAGGCCTTATTTATAATTTTGCTACTTAGCTTGATATAAAATCTACTTTCTAAGCTTTTTCTTTTTACCTTAATTTAGCTCTTATTTTTACTTCTTATTAAAGTAATTCTATATAGTTTCTACACTCAGTTATGTGTTTTACTTGATTAAATAGCTTAAATTTAAAGGTATAATAGAATGAAGATACTGATTAGTATTAATTGAAAATTAATAAGAGTCTATAAGAGGTAAATCTATAGTAACTAGGTTAGGTAAAATCAATAGAAGTGGCTAAGCATTATAGAGAATAGATAAATGCCTTTATAAATAAAGATATTTAGAGCAACATGGCTAAAGCTAATTAACTCCTATAATCAAAATACCTAAAAAGCTTAAGACACTATATTTAGAAAATACATATTTCAATCAAACCAACTTTTTTAAACATAGCGTAAGTACTTTAGAAACCAAAAAAGAACAAAAGCTATTAACAAGCAGATTAGTATAGATCAAATTATATCAAACAAACAAATCCTCATATGAAAGTGAGCAGAATACATCCTAATTACCATTATTACACCAACATCATAAATCATAAGTAAACCAGATTCTCATTTCTTAACCGCTACCAACACATTAAGCTGTCAAGAATATCAACTATTCAGGACTATGCAAAGCAGTTAAAAAAGCAGAAGAATAAAGTCACTAATCCCCTTAATTTGGCCATTAGTTCGAATAAGCAAAATCTCTATTAGAGATGGATAGTTAAAATTACTAAGCTTTAAGGTTAACACAATTTAAAACAGGACAATTGGAATAAATATTTACTACATTCTGATACTTAAGCTTAAGACCTAAAGATTAAACATAGTAATTACTAATTATCTCTACTTTATTGCATCCTAAAGGATAATAAATTAGCAAGATTTGCACAAATATCTAAAGTCTTTACGAAAAATAGCATTCAGATCGAAGTTTTGCAAACCATTCTAAATATCAATTAAAGAGATACTTCAGACTAGCTTTAATTCATATAAGAAAGAAGGGTCGGAAATTTTTAGCTACTTCTAGATAAATTTGTTTAAGCACATATGTAAAATTACTAAAGAAATGAAAAATACACAAGCAAGTAAAGAAAAAGTAAGTATGATAAAGCAATTAAAAAGCTTTAATAGAACTAACACTAAAGACCAACTTATAGTACAACTTAGTAACTTTCACTGCACAAAACAAGAAAATAGAATTTTAATAATAAAAAGGATTCCAAATTCTTCATGACTGAAGTCTTTTTAATTAGTTTAAGATGATTTATCACGATTTTTAAATATTTGATTGACAATCTCTAAGTATAAATAAAGGTAGTTAACAATAAATATCTAATTTCTCTAGTAAATGAGAAAAGCAAAGTAAGAAAGTGACAAAGTAACTTTACAGATTAGTATAAATTAGATTTAAAAGAAAAGAAATTTGATTAGAATAAGAGATTTAGAGTAGCTCAATTGACAGAAGGAAAAGGAATTAATTCATAAAATTAGAATGAAAAGCTAAAACTTGGAAATTAATTAACAGAGTCATTAAAAATAATAATAATATAGTGCTACTTACAGAAATAAAATAAAAATTTCCAGGAAATGCTTCCTTAAAAACTATCTTAAATAGAAATACTTTCTTATAAATAATAGATGAAAGTAAATTAAAAACATTAGGTAATTTAATTAAATTAATAGCTGTTTCCTTACAAGAGAATATTACTATAATCATTTAATTATAGTACACTAATCTTTTATTGAACAATAGGAAAGAACATTAGCTTAAGAACTGAGATAAATGTTTATTTCGATTTAATTAAATACGTAATGGATTTTATTTTAAATGGCATAAGAATACTAAATGTTTATGTATAAGAAAACATAAATAGAAAGACCAGAAAATAATTTTAGAATAATTGCTTATAAAAAGTAAACTATTATAAAGTAGATTCTTCGTTAGATAACTATTACCTATATCATAAGATTTAATACAAATTTACTAAATTAAAGACAGTGTAGTTACATATTTTCAAAACTAAAGTTTAAATTTAAGCAAGCAATCAACAATTACCTTTAATAATAACAGGAGTTCCTTTAAGCTTTTCAAAGATGCTTATGAATTTAATTATTTATGCCTATATTTAATTATCCTCTATCTAGAAACTATGAATCATACTTAAAAATGAGACACTTTAGAAAGCCATATAAAAAAGGCCTGCTTACTTTAGTTGGAATTTTGAAAATGAATATTCAAAATAAAGAATACAAGAAACATCTCATCAAGAAAGCTTAGATTAACTATAATAAATTTAATTGAATCATTTTTAATAATTAAGTAATAAAATATCACTAAATAAGCAAAGTTGCCCCTTCATAGTAGGTTGTAGAAAGGAAGCAAAATCAAAAATGAGACTGTACATTTATATCCTTGATGTTTGTAAAATAAGCAGTTTAGAACTGAGAATTAGAATAGAAATGGTTTAATATATAACTCTTAGTTAATAAATATTAATATTAGATATAATAATTAAAAGTATTGGTATCTTAATACCTCTATCTGCTTATTAATTAGCTTATAGAATTAAGCTTTACATATAAGATTATATTTTGAGGTTTTAATTTTATAGCTAAATAATTAAATTTGGCGCTCTTATTTATCTAGTAATAAATAGAGATAATTAAAGGTTAATTTAATATTTTAGATAAACATTAAAAGGATTATTAAAATAGAATTAAATGATATCTAAGATAGATAATTATTAAATGCCTAATAATAATTATAATTATTAGTCTCTAAATTCTTAGTAATTTAATATCTTCTACTATTATTAATCTTTCATTATTTCTATTTACATCTTAATTAACTATTTCTCTTAATACTACTAGTAATCTACTTGCTACCAACTTACTTTATCTTTTACTATTTTATTTTAAATTAACGATTTAAAGAAGAGTACTAAGTCTAGAACTTAGTGGAAAACTAGAAGTAACACTTAATTAGAGTTAAATTATTTGGTTATATTGCTTTGAAGTCTTGATTGTAGATTGTGCTTAAGGTAAATTAAAGTGATGCGTTATATTAAAAAATAAATGAAACTTTAGAAAAATTGAGTAAATAAATAAAGATTTTCATAAAATACCAAAATATTTCCAAAAGTAGGATAGTTGTTCTATATTATAACCAAAACACTAAGAAACGTAAAAATTTTGTTATACTAGCCAGCAAAAAAATATTTCTTAAGCCTTTAAGAAATAAAAGAAAAGCTATTGCTAAAGTAGCAGAATATTTTAATTATATCAATATAGCTAAAAGTAGGTGAAGCTTATGAAGTTAACTTTTTTAATGGGCTGTAATTAGATTATGTAAAGAAGTTTTAGTAAAGATAAACATTTTATAAGACTGAGAACTTAATAACTAAAATTTAGCTAGTTTCTTTCAAATTTCTAAATTAAATTAGTGCGATAGAGATAATTCTGAGTTGAGCACAGAATGGAATTAAAATTTTCTATATAGCATCTAAAAATATCTAAATAAAGAATATCACGCAGCTAAATTTAATAATTTGCTTATTAAACAATTAGATACTCAATTTTAATGAAGTTACCTCTCACAAAAGGAATATTTAGTCCAATGCAATTTTTAAATATTAGTCTCTCATTATTAAATAGGAATCTAAATGTTCACTTGTATAAAATAAAAGAGCAAAAATCTAATTAAGTTATTTGTATAAATGATAAATAGAAAGGATTAAAGTTTATCTATCTTAGATGAATTGTTTCTTAAATGAAATAAAATAAACTTGATAGTTTAAATTTAATTTAATTTACAAAATTAAAACCTTTTAACTTAATCTGCTTATTAAGAATCTAAGTTTAAAATTAAAAATGGAGCAAAAAGTTACTTCGTAGCAAGAGCTACAAAAAGATCTAACTTTGTTGAAATCCAAAAAAGAAGTAAAAAACACAAAGATTGAGGACTAATCATAAATAGAACTATATCATGAATCAAAGTAAATATAAGAAAAACATTTAACAATAAATCTACAGGAAAAAATAGAAGAAACGATAAAGTCTGAAGATTTAGATAAAGAAGCATTTTAAGATCTTAATATCTAAAGTTCTGTTTATGAAAATTTACTTATTGATGGTAAATGAAAATGAAAATGAAAAGAAGTAAATAAATAAGATGAATCAATTTTTAATAAAAAAACATAATTGGACCCAATTGATGAAGAATCTTGGATAATTGAATACTGAAACAGAGTCATATATTAAGGAAAAATCGTTGAGGAAAAAAGAGAAGGTAAAGGAAGAATGAAATTTGAAGATGGTTCAACTTTCGAAGGGGAATGAAAATAAGATTAAATCTAAAGTGGAATTTTTAAATATCGAAACGGAGATATATATGAAGGAGATTTCGTTAACGGATAAAGACAAGGAAAAGGAAAAATGAACTATTATGATGGATAAACATTTGAAGGATATTGATAATTAGATTAACCTTAGGATGGAATGTTTAAATATAAAAATGGCGATATTTATGAAGGAGATTTCGTAAAAGGATAAAGACAAGGAAAAGGAAAAATGAACTATAAAGATGGTTCAACTTTCGAAGGGGATTGATAATAAGATTAACCTTAAATTGGAATATTTAAATATAAAAATGGGAATATTTATGAAGGTTAATTTATTAATAGATAAAGAGAAGGAAAAGGAAAAGGAAAAGGAAAAATTATATATAAAGATGGTCCAACTTTCGAAGGTGAGTGATATTAGGATTAACCCTTTAAAGGAACTGGAATTAAAAAATATGAAAATGGCGATATTTATGAAGGAGAGCTTGTCAAAGGAAAAAGAGAAGGAAATGGAAAAATGAACTATATAGATGATTCAACTTTCGAAGGTGAGTGATATTAGGATTAACCTTTTAAAGGAACTGGAATTTATAAATATGAAAATGGCGATATTTATTATGGTGAGTTCGTTAATGGAAAAAGAGAAGGAAAAGGAAAAATGAACTATAAAGATGGTTCAACTTTCGATGGTGAGTGATAATAAGATTAACCTTAGAGTGGAATATTTAAATATGAAAATGGCAATATTTATGAAGGAGATTTCGTAAAAGGATAAAGACAAGGAAATGGAAAAATGAACTATATAGATGGTTCAACTTTCGAAGGTGAGTGATATTAGGATTAACCTTTTAAAGGAACTGGAGTTTATAAATATGAAAATGGTGATATTTATGAAGGAGATTTCGTAAAAGGATAAAGACAAGGAAATGGAAAAATGAACTATAAAGATGGTTCAACTTTCGATGGTGAGTGATAATTAGATTAGCCTAAAAGGGGAATATTTAAATATGAAAATGGCGATATTTATTGTGGTGAGTTCGTTAATGGAAAAAGAGAAGGAAAAGGAAAAATGAACTATAAAGATGATTCAACTTTTGAAGACGAGTGATATTAGGATTAACCTTTTTAAGGAACTGATGCATTTTTATATAAAAATATAGATATATCTTAATGAGATTTCTTCGATGAATAAGAATAAGGAAAAAGAAAATTGAACAATTTAGATTTAAAAATTTTTAAATGAAAGTGATTTTAGATAAAATCACTCAAAGGTAGTGGTTTATTTTTATTCAAAAATGGCGATATATATTATGGTGAGTTCCTAAAAGGATAAAGAGAAGGAAATGGAAAAATAAATTATTAAGATAGATTTTTTAAAAATAAGTGATTTTATAATTAATTTTTGAAAGGAACTGGTGTATTTCTATATAAAAATAGCGATATATATTTTTGTGAGTTCTTCGATGGAAAAAGAGAAGGAAAAGGAAAAATGAAATATCAAGATAGGTAAACATTCGAAGGTGAGTGATATTAGGATTAACCCTTTTAAGGAACTGGAGTTTATAAATATGAAAATGGTGATGTCTATGAAGGAAGGTTCTTCGATGGAAAAAGAGAAGGAAAAGGAAAAATGAACTATATAGATGATTCAACTTTCTAAGGTGAGTGATATTAGATATAATCTTTCAAAGGAACTGGTGTATTTTAATATAAAAAAATAGATATTTATGAAGGAGATTTCGTAAAAGGATAAAGACAAGGAAAAGGAAAAATGAACTATAAAGATGGTTCAACTTTCGAAGGTGAGTGATATTAGGATTAACCCTTTAAAGGAACTGGAATTAAAAAATATGAAAATGGCAATATTTATGAAGGAGAGCTTGTCAAAGGAAAAAGAGAAGGAAATGGAAAAATGAACTATATAGATGATTCAACTTTCGAAGGTGAGTGATATTAGGATTAACCTTTTAAAGGAACTGGAGTTTATAAATATGAAAATGGCGATATTTATGAAGGAGATTTCGTAAAAGGATAAAGACAAGGAAATGGAAAAATGAACTATAAAGATGGTTCAACTTTCGATGGTGAGTGATAATTAGATTAGCCTAAAAGGGGAATATTTAAATATGAAAATGGCGATATTTATTGTGGTGAGTTCGTTAATGGAAAAAGAGAAGGAAAAGGAAAAATGAACTATAAAGATGATTCAACTTTTGAAGATGAGTGATATACGGATTAACCTTTTTAAGGAACTGGAGTTTATAAATATGAAAATGGCGATATTTATGAAGGAGATTTCGTAAAAGGATAAAGACAAGGAAAAGGAAAAATGAAATATAAAGATGATTCAACTTTCGAAGGGTATTGATAGTAAAATTAGCCTAAAAGTGGAATGTTTAAATATGAAAATGGCGATATTTATTGTGGTGAGTTCGTTAATGGAAAAAGAGAAGGAAATGGAAAAATGAACTATAAAGATGGTTCAATTTTCGAAGGTGAGTGATTTTAGGATAAACCCTTTGCAGGAACTGAAAGTTAAAAAAACGGAAATATTTGACAATGATAATATGTTAAGGGACGATGTTTCAAATAAGGTTCTTACTAGATTTCTATTAATAAAAATTTTTATTTCAGCATTTTATGTTAAGAGACTAATATGCAAAATTTTTTAAAATTCGAAGGGATTTGATCTAACAATTTACTTAAAGTTTTAGCTTAAATTATTGTTTTCAATAAGGTAATTTATCATAATGGAAATTTTTTAAAAGAAAATATAATCAAAGAGGGTTAGAAATCAAATCATTTTTTATAGAAAGAAAAAATTGTATTTTTGAATAAATGTCCTAGTTTTTATAGATCTTCTTTTAGGTTAATTTTTAGTAATTGTTATTTATTGAATCATACCTTTTCATTTTTATAATTACGAGAAAAGATAAATTTATTAGGAGTTAGTAAATTTCTAAGAAATTATTCCTTCGAAATTTCTAAAATATCAATCAAAAGATACAGAGATGATACTTCATATAATAAAAACAAAATTTGCAGCTGCTTGAATTAATTTATAAATTCAAAAGTTAAAATCTTAAATATAGATTTATCAGGTTTTTCTTAGATTTTATGCAGCTAAATTCATAGAATGTTTTATGTATCTCTTATGTTTAATCAGCTTCTTAACATTTAAAATAAAAGATTTGACTATCTTTATGAGCTTTAAATTTAGTGTAATTAATAACATTTTTATCTGCTTAGCTTGATTCCTTCTTCTCTTAAAAAGTTAGTCTATTAAGGAATTATTGAAGACTAGGATTTAAAAATTTTATCTAAGCTTATAAAATTAGAACACCTTGAAATAGTCAGTTAAACTAATGAATCTGATCCAAATGGAATAACTGGAAGCTTTCTAATAGATTTTTGTTTAAATTTGAATTTGAAAGTTATAAAACTAAATAGTCCCTCTATTTAAATTTCTTACTTATAAAACTATTTATAACAGAAAGGTAATATAGTACAAGAAATAAAAATCAACTAAAACTAACAAATAGACTAATTACTCTAGCTATGTCCTAATATAACTTCATTTGATTCATAGTAAGATGCTTCTCTTAATGATATTTTATGATAAAATAGAACCAAAAATCTTATTTAGTTAAAGCTAAATCATAATTTTCACTTTGATACCTTTTCTTTGCTTATAACTTAAGACTTTAATAAGCTCTAACAAATTAGCATAGTTAACTGCTAAAACTTCAATGATGAAAATTTAATTATCCTTATGTAAAATACTCCCAATCTTAAATCTCTTTATTTGGAAGGAATAGATTTACTTCAAAGTGCAACTCTTAAGGAGATAGGTAATTATGGACAAAAATATGAATAAATAAGATTAGTAAATATACTTTAGCTAGACTAACTAACATTGGAATATATTTTCTAGTAATGCAAATAATTGAAACAAATAGAACTAAACTAGTAAATTTAAATAAGTGACTAAGTATTTAAAGTAATTTAGCTAAATTGTAAGTAACTAAGAAGTTTAAGTTTAAGTAACTTAAAAATAGAAAATAATCTAAACTGAATAAAAGATTTTAAAAATGACGCCAGGCTTAGATATTTAAAGTTTGAAAATTTAGATTTGAGCTAATAAGGAATACATTTAGTAATAGAATGCTGTAAATATTTATATACCTTAGAGATAATAAAATCATGTTAGCTATTATGTGATACGTTTCCTTTATAAAATTAGAATTAAGTTTAGTATTCTATTTGGAAAAATCTTAAAATACTTAATTTTATAGATACTAGATACTCCTATTGAAAAATTTTCGATAAACTAAAAAAAGAATCTAAGAAATTAAAGATTTTTTATAATTACTACGAATATGAACCTTCGCAAGGAGAACTTGATTTCGAATTTGAAGGTTTCCTATGAAAAAGAAACTTATTAACGTTAATTTAATTAGAATTAATATAATTAAAGTAATAAAATATATAATCTTAATTTATTCCAAAAAGCTTATTTCTAAGTAATATATTATTAAGCATATTCATAACATCAAAATTTTGCTTTAACTAAAGGCTATTTATAATTAACTACAATTGTAACTAAATTTACTATATTATTATAACAAGATAAAGTTATCTTAATTCATATTAAAATTAGATCAATAGAAAATAATTTTAGTTAATGTTTAAGTTACAGAAAATAAATACGATTCAGTAAAGAAATCTTAGAATATGATTTTTATATTTTATATGCAGAAATAGAAAAAATACTAATTAATTAGTTTTTACAAACTTATTTTAACAAAGGTCAGATACATTGATTAAGAAATATAAATATAGAAATTTACATAAGCAGATATAATTTATTTTCTATTGACTTAGATATAATTAAAAAGCTTAAGTCTTATTCATTCAATGTAATATAAATTCCATTTTTACCAAATCATTTTATTAAAGCCATATTTTTATTTTCAAATCTGAACACTGGTTTAAAATTGAAAGTTCATAAATGATGCTCTCTAATTATCTTTCTATTATTGATATAAATAATCTTTAAATCATCCAGAATCGCTTGCAAAAATTAAATCAGCACCAAAATATACAATTTGTATAGAATATTTATTATGAATAGACGTCACTAACTGTAGTAGTGAAAATATATTTAAAGTTCTTTACTTCTACAATTTTATTTACCTTTTATGTTCCTTCTTTTTTAAGATCCCTTTTTCAATTTTTCTCTTTATGATGACTTTCCTCATTTGTATATTTATTCTTATTAATCTTAAATTTAATCTTTTATCCTTTAATTAAAGCAAACTATTCTATTTTCTTAGATTTAATCTAATTGTCTATATTTCTCAGCATTTTTTTATGCTTAACTATCTTATCTTAGGTCAGTTTATGTAACAAGTAGTCACATAAAGAAGACATAAGCATGCTAATTATTATTACCTTGTCAAAAATTAAAAAATTCCTTTTTTATTTTTTAAATCTTTATGCCGCTCTCCGTAGTTATAAAATCTAAATCCTTTAAGATTTAAAATTATTTCAGAGCAAAAGGTTATTTGCATATTAGTATCAATCAAAATTAATATGCTAACTACTATTGATGTATTACTTATTACAATCTTTATTACCATTTTCTTCATCATATTATCTATAACTTCAGCATCTCACTTTGAATCTCTTTGAGTAAGACTGTTTGAAATAATTAACTAGTCTCTTAAGAATTAACTATTTTTTATCCAATCCAAGGCATAAATCTATTAACGCAGAAATTTTAGTCTTTTGTTGTAAATAGCATTTGAAAAAGGTGTTTAAAGGTATTTCTTGGTTTTATATTATTTATATAATAAAATTGTGAATCTTTGATATTATAAGCTTTATATAATCCCTCAAGGTATTTTGCTAAATCTTTATGTTATCTAAAGCTCAAGCAACTCAATCAATAAAATTCCAATTTCCACTTTCTTACACAACACACAACTCAAAACTAATACACTTCTTTATCTGAATCCAATTTCTTGCACATAGCAAATATCTCTATTAGTATAAACTCTTGAATTTACCTTATTGACGTTTAATAGAAGAGATATGTAATTAGTCACTAAACTACCTATCATTTAATGTTAATCTTTTTAAATTAAAAACACTAAAATTGCTTGATTTGCTTGTATCAATTCTAATTCTCTTTGGAATGACTAGTCTCTTAAAACTATTTCCATTAGTTTATTGAAGTAATATTTAAGTAGTAAGTGCTATTTGCGATTTGCTTATTTAATTGGCCCTTTCTGAGATCTAAGGAATGGAATTTTAATATAATTAGTTTATTAAGGCAGTTTAACGAAAGCTAGAATTTTGAAGTTAAAGACTTGCAAAATTATTATCAGGATTAACTAGAAAATTATTAGCAAAAAATATAAAAAGAAACTAATTTAAACTAAGGACTACGAACTGCTTGAGATAATACCTTAGAAAAATAAAATAATTTTACAAGTAGCTGTAGTTAATTTACTAAAGCTGACTAGTTTGTTAGCTACCATCAACAGATATTTATTTAGTAGATCTTTCTTTTACAAACATATCAAGAAAACTTAGAAGTTTATTG
Organism: Loxodes magnus; assembly: GCA_946699065.1. NCBI lineage: Eukaryota > Ciliophora > Karyorelictea > Loxodida > Loxodidae > Loxodes > Loxodes magnus. Next base: position 665,045 of record CAMPDV010000136.1, on the reverse strand, counting down.
GAATTAAAAGTATTGAAGTAGTAAAAAAGATTTAGATTGAATCAACCATAGAATTTGAATGAAGAAAACTAGGATTTTGATATAGAGTTTCAAACTTTTTCCTTGGAAATTCTAAAGTTTAATAAAAGAAAAACTAAAAAGGTAAATATCTTAATGGATTGCTTGAATTCGTAGAAATAGATGGAATAGAAAAGAAAAAGATAAATTATCAAAAGAGAAAAAAAAAATCTAGAATCCTACTTGCCTTTTATATGATCTATACATTAAGATGTGAAAGTGTGAAAGACTGCATTCTATATAAATTGCATCAAAAAAGACTAAAGCTTGCATATAAAACTTGATTCAAGTCAGCTGGATAGATGATACCTTTAGAAAACAAGGAAAGCTTACTTTTTTAATTTTAATACAAATAAAAGAGAGAGATAGTATCTTTCAGATCTTATCCAGTATAAATTAAGATTGCAAAAGAAATCAATTTTTGAAGAAAATTCTTATATCTAGAGAAATAGTAAACAAATAAGCAAATTAAGTTTTAATTTTATTAATATCTGAAAATGAGATAAGAAAAAAACTAAGAATCAAGTTTAAAATATATTAAAGACTTGCATTAGATAAGAAAAAATATTTGGATATTAAATAAAGATTTAAATAATAAGTTTCTTTGTCTTTCTTAAGCTTAGAAAAACATTTTTAATGAGAAAATTTAAGTTTTAATTTTTTGGTATCTTTCCTCAGTGCTTTTAATTATAATTTATTTACTATATTTAGATTTAATATACTAAAAGCACCACCCTTTTTACGATTTTCTCTAAATATATTATCTAATTAAAAGATAGATAAAAATTTAAGGAAGCTTAGTATTGTTTATTCTAGGACATAGCTTGCTATAAAATTTGAAGAAATAGAGGTATATTAAGCATTCTATGTCAAGATCGTACAACATTAGCAATTCCAATTAAAAAATGATTGCATTTTCTATTAAATATTAGCTTCTTCAGACTTAGCTACAAATTCCTATATGATACTCTTTATTTTTGCTTATTTAATATAATTTGTATATTCTACTGCTTCTTTATAAATCTATCTTTTGTTTGAGTTTTCTTTCAAAATGTAAATAATATTTCCTTCTTATGCTTTCATACTTCTACCTTTTATCATTCATCACTCGCTTTTAGGTTAATTGCTTACCAATTGTTCTTCTTTGGATTGTAATTTATCGAATTTTTGAAAAATTTTTAATTAAAACTCAATTTTTAGGAAGCTTACCTATTATATGACCAAAGAGCATTACTTTCATGCAAGTTAGACATACCTTAAAACAAAAGAAATTAGAAAAATATCTTAAGTAGTTAATTTTACTCAACTAGAGAGTCACTTTTTAATCCATAAATTTCCGTTTAGTTCTAGATTTAGAATTTTTATGAAGCAAATCAATTTAAAATAAAGATATAAAATGATAATAGTAAATCATTAGCTAGGAGTATGTAAAATTAATGATTAACTAAGAGATATTAAATAAAATAAAAAAATTAACTATATAATGCTAGTAAGAATAAGGAGATAATAATTATATAAGGATTATAAGCATTTAATAACTATCTATCTTAGATATCAATTCATTATATGTTAATAATCTTATAATTATTAACCTATAATATGAAATTAACTCTTAATTATTTCTATTTGTATATTCATTTACTAGAAAAAAGAGCGCCAAATTTAAATTAAATTATCTAAACATAAAATTAGATTTTAATATATATTCAACATTTAAACTAAATTCTAGAAGGTATTTAATAAATACGTAGAAATTATCCAGAAGGAATAATTTTTAATTTATATAAAATTAAGAAATATTAATTAAGAATTATATAATAGGACCATCTCTATTCTATTTCTCAGCTCTAAACTACTTATTTTACTACAATTAAGATACAAACATGAAGTCTCATTTTAATATTACTTTTCTCTTTAACTTACAATCAAGGAACTAATTTGAGTGTTTTGCGATTTCTAATTACTTAATTTCTTTTAGATTCTTTAAATATATTAGCCAAAGTTATTCAAAGCTATCTTGATGAGATGTTACTTATATTTTTCAATTTGATTAATATATTTTTCCAATGTGTCTTGGCAAGAATGATCAAAGTTTCCAGCAAATAGGCACCATATACAAATATAGGTAATCGGTTTAATAATTTTCTTGATTTATCATATGTATAGATTTAAGAGCTTAAAGTATTTTCGGTTTTTTAGTAAAGATAATTCGATTACTGTCTAAATTTAGAAATTTGGCTTGTAATAAAGTATCTGCATAGTCTTAGGCTTCCGTTGCTTTTTATTTCTAATTCTTCGTTGGTTTTGTTAGTATGTATCTGACGAAGAATCTAACTATAATCTGGACTGCTAGAAACAATGTTTTTATTTACCTGCTGATCTTTCTATTTTTTATTTAAAGTAACTTATAATATTCTTTTCTCCTTAGAAATCTAATCTTTCATGTAACATTTCTCATCAAATATTTAACTAAATAATCTGTGAATTTTCTTTCTCAGTTCTTAAGCTAATATTAATTCTTGCAATTCTATAAAATTTTATATACTGCATTTAAGTGAGATAGTAATAATCTCATGATGGTAGGAAACAATAATTTATTCTTAAATTACTAATTTTTTATTTGCTTTTAACTATTGTTTCCTAAAAAATATTCTGATAAAAGAGACGTTTAAGAATATTCTCTTAAAGTCTTTATTTTATTTAATTGAAGCAGCTTTATATTAGTAATTATTTTTGATACTATTAATAATTTCTTTTTGCTTAGCTTTTTTTTAATTTAAGTAAATATTCTTCCTCTTGCTTTTATCTTTTATATCAATTGAACTATTCTAAATATTTTATTTAAATCAAATTTATTTTTTTTGTACAACTAATTATAGCAATCTTTGAAGCTACTTTGTATAAATCTATTATATATAGATGCTCAGTTGTGCTTTCTCATTATATCAGAGCAGTCTGATACTTGATTTTTAAATAATTTTGCATGAGCTTTGTGTTTTCACTAAAATATTTTGAAACTTGAGTAAATTAGCTTTAATTAATAAATTGCTTCAATCATAAGTTATTTGGAATCCTTTTACTATTAAGTCCCTTTTTTTTAATTTTATTCAGTGAAATTTACTAGTTGTTTGATTTAGTTTTGCCTTAGCCATAATAAAGTATTTAATTATATTGATTATACTTATTTTCTGCTTAGATTGCTTATCTTTTCTATCTTTTAATGTTTGCTTATATTAGCAAGAATAAACTTATGCTTAAGTAGCTTAATGTCTTGATTGTTTTTTATTTCTACAAATAAGCTGAGCAATTTTAAGCGTCTCTTCAAATAATAATTTCCCTAAGATATGGTTAGACCAAGCTTTTTTCTTAAATGTAATCTCTAGGATAATTGATCTAAACTTGATAATTTCTGTTTTATAGATACAATAGATTAAAGAATTATTGAATAGTAAATATTATGTTAAAATCTTTAGGCTTCTACTTGTATATTGAATATAGCAAAGGTTTATTCAGAGTATCCTGCTATTATTTATATAAATCTTAAAGTTTTCTAAGTCTTTACTAATTATTCTCTAAAATAGATTTATTATTTATTCAAATTAATCTCAGAATCATTAAATTTTACTTCTTCATGCCTCAAGTTTTCTAAAATTCTTCATGTCTATTAATTTCTTTAATTATCTTAATAGTCTAGTATGTTTTTAGTCTAGAATAATTTAGTAAGAAACAGCTTCTACTTATAATTTATAATCTAATTCTAATGAAATATCTTAACTAGTAAAATATCTATTCCTCTCGCTGTTATTTCATTATTTAACTTTCTTCTATAATCTTTACTTTTATCTTTTCTTCTTCTTTTAAGTATCTTTTTTCTTCTTTTCCCTTTTCAAAAAGAATGTAACTTTATGAACCTAAATTTTATAGAGTTGCTGCTTCTTCTATTTGCATATCTATTTTCTGAATCTCCTTATTTAAAGTATTAAGTTTTTCTTATTATTGCTAATTGAATTAACAGCAACCAAGAAGATTTTCACTAAGTATTTAGTTTTTAAAGGTATTTATCTATTCTCTATAATACTTAGTAATTTCCCTGCTAGTATTCCCTAACCTATTTACTCTCGATATTTCTCTTATAGATTCTTGTTTAAATCTGCTATATCTATTAATATTCACTAATATAATCATTTAATTATTTAATTATTTAATTTAAGTTTTTAATTTTTAGAGAGTGCTAATAAAATACATAATAAGCAGAGTGTTAAAACTATACAGAATTATTTCAAAAGAATGAGTATGAAAGAAGCTAAAAAGTAAGAGCGAAATTAAGAAGAAAGAAAGACCAACTAACAAAGCAAATTTGATGGCAAACTAAGTAATAAAATTATAAAAAATGATTATTTAGAAGATAAGATAAGTGTAGTCATTAGACTAGTTTACTTAGAGATAGCAGCTATTGTATTAAAAATGCTATATTCTAGCTAAATGAGTTATTTAATATGTTAATTTAGGAAAAAATCTAAAAAGAAAATAATAAAAAGGAAAGAGATGGAAGTAAATTAGAATTATCAGATTAATCACTAGCCCTTAGAGAGTTACTAGTTGGATCTAGATTTTGAAGGGAATGCTTATAAACTATATAATGCTTTATAAATAAGTGTTTGTAGAATTAACGAAACCATAACTTTATATATAAATCAAAGAATCAAAGCATTTTGAATTTATATGAGTTCTCTCATATAAAAAAGCTTCTTAGATATAATAAAAGCTAAGGTAGATATAGAGGTAAAATGTTGTAATGGTAGAAAAGTATTTAGTATGATTAAATAAGCTTTGAAGACTAAGAGTATAGAAACTAAGTTGAACTAGAACAAAAGACATTTAATGGTTAGTTGAAAATAATTTTAAGGACTTTGAAGACTATAAAACACACTTAAGAATAATAGACATAAATCCAAACATTAAGAGCAATCAGATTTAGAAATATACTTAAATTGACATATTAGACTACTTGTAACTCTTTAGATTAGATTTTGACTTTTCTATTTTGCTATAAAGTATGAAAAGAAAATCTGAAAATGAGGAAATATGAGATTGTATGATTTTTAATCTTGGAGCAGAAATATAATAAGCAATAGTAATATATAAATTTAGATAATTAATGCTTATTAAAACTACTAAGGAAAGAGAAATTATTGGATATTTATTAATTTAATAGGTGGAGATAAAAGAAAACTAAAATAGAAGCAAACTCTGCAAAGTATTACATCTGAAAGGCAAGAGCAAAGTGGGACAAAGAATAAAAAATAAAAGTGATAATTAGAGAATAAAGTTAGTAGTAAAAAGAAAGGATTATGGATATGTTAAGGTTGATAAAATAGAAGTTGAATTAGTTATGTTTAACTTAGGTTATTTAGTTAATATAATATTGAATAAATTGAATAATAATAAAGGTGATTGAATTGAAAATAATAAGGATGATATGATAGAGTTAAATATATAAGTAAAGAAAATAATAAATAACCTAATAAAAATATAAAAAGGTTTATAGAATTATTTTTATTTAAAGGTTCTTAATAACAATATAAATAAACAATAAGCATTAATATTGCTTAATATAATATACTATAGAAACATAATATACATGAATGATATTATAATAGCTATTATTTAGAATTAACGTATAGTTATAAATAAGGATATAAATAATTAAGGTAAATAACTTAAATAAAATATTTTAAATAATAGTATAATAAAAGGAAGAATCAATAGATTTATTAAAAGTAGATTTATTCATTTTAACAAAGTCATAGAAACTATCTAAACATATATATCAAACTTATTATTTACATTTATTACCGCTATATTCTTACATTATTAACTATTACTACTTTTATACTTACAACACTATTACAGCCATAACTTTCTTAATTATACATCTAATAAGATTGAGATTAATTTATTAAGATAATATAAGAATTAGTGAGAAAGAGTTATTTAAATTAAAATAGGACACTGATCCTGCTAAAATTAGTATCCTTCCTAAATGTTAAATCTCTGTTCAAATATTAATCTATCGAAATCTTAATAATAATTAAAGAGGGAGCTATTAAAAAAATTGCAAATAATGTTGCTATTTTTGCTAACGGAGTAGAGGATTTCTTAAAAAATTAAATGAAATACTTAAATTATGCTATAAAGCAAGACAGAAAGTTTTAACTCTTTAAATTAAGGGTTTCAAGTTCCGGAGATAAAAGAAAACTTTAGATAATGAAACGAATCATTAGAAACTAACCGGACTGAGTAATAAGTTAGAAAAAGGCTATTTAAATTCAAGAAAATCAGAATAATACAAATACTAAGTTCAGTAGAAAGAAAAAAAAAAAGCTTAGGATAAAAAATAAAGAATGAGAAGTTTCTTAAAATTGCAAAGTTCTAAAGCTCACAGTTATTGAAATTTAAACTTTATATTTAAACAAAAATTAATGCAAAATAAGCAAATTTCATCCAGTTTAAGTTAAAGGAATAGCAGTTAAGGAGTTTAAAATTATAGGAAAAATATTGGTTTTTAACCTGCTCGTTTCAGGTTAATTAGATTTTTAGCTTTCTTTTTATATAGAAAATGTATGGTTTCACAATTACTATTGCTTTTACTCAAAAGTTAATTGAAAAATTCAGCTGCATTAATCTATTAAATATTGAATCTTCTATACAGAACAGGAAAGAAAAATTAGTGTTTCTTAACTTCACATATCTTATTACTGAACCATGATAGAGAAGTAAAAGCATAGGATCCGGGGAACTGCCTTACATAACTACATCATTATATTAAAATCTAGGAATTATTTACCCCAAAAATGATAAAAAGAAGATTTTTAGATTTTTGACAAAAGTTCAAGAATTAGAATCAATCCCAGCAATAATTTTAAAATTGAGAAGTCTAAAAATATTCTGGTCTATACTACAAAGCATCTTCTGCTAATGTTCCGTTTTTAATATGATGTATAATAACTAAATTTCTTAAAACTATAACTAAAAAATTACAAGAGTGGTTATTCTTATCTTAATAGCCCTAACTGCACATAGAGATTCTATTATAGTACATTTTAAAAAGATTAAGATTGAAAGATTTGGTTATTAATATAGAATAATAGCTATTAGCCATTAATGTTAGGATTGCATATAATGTATAATATAAGCTATTAGTATTATTGATACTCTTTAGTAGGTTCTTATTAATATTAAAGCAACATAATAAACTATTTATAAACAGAGTATATCTATAAGATTTAATAAAGTATAATAAATATCTTTAAATATTCCTATATAAGACTTATATCTTTAATTCAAATATTTAAATCAACTATTTAAAGTTATAGTTCATATAAAATACCCAATAAAGTTATTCTTAGATCTATATATTGCTTTTTATAATTTCTAGGTTTTAATTAAGATTCTCATTAGTAACTAATAATGTATTATCGTTACTTTCTTAAGCAGACTAACTAGGAAAAGATATACCTAAAACGAAATGTAATAAGTCTTTATGTCCTACCTAAATATTAAAGTTTATCCTTTTAAATACTTCTTAGTATAAAATATCTATATCTCTTCTGCAGCGTTTTCAGTCTGGTAAGTTAAAGATAATTTAAGCTTAATAAAGATATAAAAGTAATAAAATAATTCCGTAAAGCAATAAGTTTTAATCTCAAGTCTTAACTAATAGCTACAAGAAGGAAATCTCTCTTTAGTAGATCTATATAGTTATTAAGTATATGAAAAGGTACAAAAATTAATACTAACAAAGACTAAACTTATGTTTGCAAAGGAAATTTCACTCAAATAGCTTGTAAAATATTAATTGGCAATTGAGGCTTTAATGAGACAGTAAGATCAATAAATAAAGCATAGTAGTTTATAAGAATAATATAGCCTTTTAATGCTTCAAGAGTAGATTAAAGAAGGTATTTAATATTTTAACTAAGCCTTAAAATTGAATAATGATGATATTGAAGTTCATATTAATAAAATAATTATTTTAATAAATAAAATACATTTGTAGAAGTTATTTAGTTCTAGGCTTATTTAAAACATCAATTAAACAATTTTTTTGAATCCTGCTAAAGATTAACAAAGAAAATTATAAACTTAGTTAATGCAACTAGATTTAACTATATTAAATCAAAGCAAGAAAATAAAACATTTACCTTAAAAGAAATAAAAATAACCAGAAGTGACAGATTACTTTACTAACGCTGTGAATATAAACTCTTAAGATTAAGAAGCTTAATCCTTTTAAAAAGAGCTGTTATAAATGATAAAGAAGTATAGTGAAGCAGCTTAGTACTTTGACTAAAATATTTAAAAATTAACCTTAGTAGAGATATGAAAACAAAAATAAAGAAACTTGAAAGTTTCTTGAGTAGCATTATACATTCAAAATGATTATAGTTCGATTTCATAAATCTTCAGCAACAAATAAATAAAGATTAAATAATAAATAATTTAAAAGTATTTAATACTTTTGCAAAACAGTACGCAAAAACAACTTATAATGCTTTTCTTAGTAAGAGCTTCTTTTTATAATTTCCAGATAATTATTAGAATGTTTACATTAGCTCAAAACATAATTAGAGTTAAAGAGAGAGAATATAGCACTTATATTAATTAGTTTTATCAATAGAGATTAAAGAGAATAGTAAAGCAGCAAATTTTATGATAAAGTATTAAATCAGATCTAAATTTGTAACACGTTCATTTCAAAAGTGTTTGATTACAGATTTTGATTCCATCAAAAACAAAATAAATGTTTGATTGTTAAATAATATAAATCCAAATAATTTTTATAACTTAAATTACACATATTTTTCATTGAAAAATTAGTAAAAGAATTAAGAAAATATGTGGTTCTTTGGAAGATAATAGTAAAGACTCTACCACGTATATATTGTTGGTTAATAAGATCTTTAATTATTGTGTTGAACGTTATCATATACTTATCTATAAAACTCAGAAATTTATCTCTTTAAGGAAATTAATTCGCCTAAAAAATGTATTAGACGCTTACTCTTATTTCGTAAACATACTGAATATCTAATTTAAAGAGTTACAATAGAAGTTTAAATATCTGTAGGAATAAGAAATGAGAAGATTAAAAAAGGGAAGTTAGCAATAAAATAGTTTAAAGACTTCGCCTGAGGAATTAAAAAACAATATGAACGGTTAAATAAATAAAGGAAAACATGAAATAATGTTCTAGCTAAGGTTTTAGATTCCCTTAAATGTATCTAAAAGTGATTTAAAACATTTTTTCAATATTTTTCTATTGATCAGCAAAAGGAGAAATATGCTTTTTTGGTTTATATTCACCTGGATTAGGATTCAGTCCCTTTAAATCTTTATATCTAGGTAGTTTTATTGATAAATATATTTAAAATAAAGAATCAAGGAGCATATCATTCATAAAACGATCTCAAAGATTAAAAGTTTATAATCTTCTTAGCTTTAGAAGAGAATAAATAAACAATTCTCTGTTATTCATTTTATAGAAGGAATATGCATTTTAAACTTTATAGAGTAAAAAATTTAAAATTGTTTTGATCCTTTTAAATATATAATAATCACTAAACTTGTAATTAACTTTTACTGAGTACTTTTAATTACATTTTTTTAATACATCGTTAAAGTTAATTTTGCCAGAGTCTATCTTATTTACTTATATCTCGTGTAAAATTAAGGCGTAATTAGCTATATTTAGATTTGGAAGTCTTAATAGGATAGATATTTTACACATATATAATAGTTCTACTTTGGTTATTCTTAATACAGCAATCAAATCATATTTCAATAGCTTGGAATTATGATTGCTCAAATACTCTACTTACTTTATGCAACTAATCAACTCCTAACTAAAACCTTTATCGCTTTCTGTCTTGTTATCAATAATTTTCTAACTTTGCAGTTTCAAACTCTTTTGCTTCTTAATTGTGTCAATTGATATCCTCTTATCTATATTATTAGGAAGAAGATAGATCATTCATAGACTATAAAGTTATAGCAAGATATTGAAGAAGTAAACTAGAAATTAAAGAAGCATATTTATGGACTACTAACTAAAATACGATTCTTCAGTATATACTTCAAGATTATCGTTAAAGATATCAAGCATTTAGCTTTAATTTTTTATTATAAGCTTATCTTTAATTAAGAAAGACAAAGATAATTATACTTTAGCTCTGTATTTAATATATGAGTATGATGACTTATTTTATGCAATTCTTTAATATATTCCAAAACTAATTCCTAACTACTTTTCTAATCAAATTTTCAGATACTACTAAAATTGAAATCCTAATTAACTTGTTCCATAACTATCCTCTCTAATTACTAAACTTAACTAAGACTAATTAAAATTTGATTATTTAAAGCCTATAAAAAAGAAGAGTCAGAGTCTTATTATATAAGGAATTAAAAAAGCATAGAATTCCTTACGGTATTTTTTAAATGCCACTAAGGGCAAAGATTTATAAATTTCTGTGTAAATTGAATTACCTTAGATTGTTTAGAAAAAATAGTAAAGTTAATACTAAAGAATCTAGTTGCTTATTTAAAACTGTATAATCTTAAGGATTAAAGGGGGAATGCTGAAAAACTAACTAATGAGATGAAAATATTTGTACTACTAGACAAATTAATGTTTTAACTAAGCAATAACTTTAATTCTAAAATTTTTAGAACTTAAACTTGTATAGAACTAGCATTAAATTATTGGAAAAAAAGCAAGTTTATTTTTGACAAGGCAATTTAAATAAGCTCTATTATTCCTTTTTATAAGCTGCTATGTTTAAAAACAAATCTATCAAAAGAAAGTTAATTGCAGGAAAAACTTGATCTAGGCATACTAACTAAACCACATTAAAATTCTAAAAATTTTAAAAGTGCTAAAAAATTATATTGGGCCTTTCTGATAGTACTCAGAATACCAACCACTTTGAGAAAAACATCTAATTCATGAGGTTTTTTAGAAACTTTTTGTCTATTTCACAAAATTAATTTTATTTATGGATTGAAAACATAAGAATATAATAAAATCTTAAATAATTAATGAAATAAAAAGAAGATAAATGGCAATGCAATAGAAGACTGAGAAAAGGAAAAAAGAAATGCTTAGGAAGCTTATAAGTAGTTTTAAAGAAATATTTTTGTATTAAAAAAATAGAATAAATTTTTGCATTAATAGTTAAGAATGAAAATTAATATTTTAAAGGCTTTTAAGATTAAATAAAGAAAGATAAAAGCGTTAAATTATGAAAATTTTTATTTAAAAAGCATTAAAAAACGAGAATTATCTTATGCTTTTAATATGAAATATTTTTTAATAATTCTCTTGATTTTATTTTTTGCAAACTTTAGTTCAAAAATTTCTTAAAAAGTAACTCTAGGAATATATATCTGCTCTTATAACTTAATTAATTATGATTCTTAAATAAAAATATCTGTCTTCTTAATTGATTGGATAAATCTAAATTGTTATATCATTTTCTATTTTAGACCATCAAATAATTATTTTGCATTTCTTTCAATTGAATAAACTTGCTTTTTTTAACTAAGAAATAATAAAAATTATTTTTTATTCTTCTATTTATCAGCTAAAATTTAAAGACTATATGATACATGCAATAACCAGTGAAGTTAGCTTGGTTAGATATATAGTTTATAATAAATAGCCTTAGTTAAATGATAATATTTTACATAATTACTATGCATTATAGTAGAGTATAAGATAAACTAGCTTTAATGCATAGAAATAAGATTTTATATTATATTATTTATTTTATCTTATAAATTTAATTAAATCCATTTAAATAAACGTTATTCAAGTTTGTCTTCATTTTCAAAAGAAACTTTCCAGTTTGAAATCAAGATCTCCTTACATCGGTCTCACTTCAGAGCTATTATCAAAAATTTTCAATCTTTAAAATTTTTTTTAAATTTCTTATCAAATATACAAGGAGGAACATCCAGTATCTTTAAATTTAAACATTTTAAGATTCTTCTAAATAGGATACTAAACTTTATTCTAATCTAATATAGAAAATGTATTAATTGATAAATTACATGAATTATTAATTCTAAGGTTTCTAAATATTAGCAGCATTTTAATACTAAATGTATGTCTTAGTCAATCAAATTAAAATTTTCTAGCTTTAAACATTTAAGTCTAATAGTATCTGTAAATTCTTAGATTCAGCCTAGATTATTTTCTATTTTTAAGTTACTTAAACTTAAACTTCATAATTGCTTACAATTTAGCTAAATTACTTTAAATACTTAGTCACTTATTTAAATTTACTAGTTTAGTTCTATTTGTTTCAATTATTTGCATTACTAGAAAACACATTCCAATGTTAGTTAGTCAAGTTAGCTTATATTTACTAATCCTATTTATTCATAATTTTACCCATAATTACCTATCTCCTTTAGAATTGAACTATGAAGTAATTTAATTTCTTACAAATAAAGAGAATTAAGACTTGGAGTATTTTACATAAGGAGAATTAAATTTTCGTTATTAAAATTTAAGCAGTTAGCTATAGTAACTTGTTAGAGCTTATTAAAACCTTAAGTTATAAACTATGAAAAGGTATCAGAAAGGAAATTATGATTTAACTTTAACTAAATAAGATTTTTGTTTCTAATATATCCTAAAATATCATTAATAGAAGTATTTTACTAGGAATCAAGTGAAGTTATATTAGGACATAGCTAGAGTAATTAGTCTATTTGTTAATTTTAGTTGATGGTTATTTCTTGAACTATATTACCTTTCTGTTATAAATAGCTTTATAAGTAAGAAATTTAAATTTTATAACTTCTTATTTTTATAACTTTCAAATTCAAATTTAAGCAAAAGTCTTCTAGAAAACTTCCTGTTAATCCATTTTGTTATTTGGTTTATAAAAAATATATCTAATTCAAGGTGCTCTAATTTTATTAGCTGGGATAGAACTTTTAAATCCTTATCTTAAAGAAATCCTTAATAGACTAACTTTTTTAGAGATGAAGGAATTAAGCTTAGAAGGTAAAAATTTTAATATCCACACTAAATTTAGAGTTCCTAAAGCTAGCTTAACTTATTATTTTACATATTTAATGTCTAATTAAGGATAAGAGATACATAAAATAATCTATGAATTTCATTAATTAAATTCTAAGACAAATTTGTTAAGTTTATACTTAAACTTTTAACTTTTGAGTACGCTATCTACTTTAAACAGCTCTACATTTTGTTTTTAACATAAAAGCTATCTTCTTTGTATTGATCAATTGATAATTTAATGATTTTATATTAAAATGCATTGAGGAATTTATTAACTTTCTATAATCTGCATATGCTTCGTAAACTTAAAAAGGAAAATATTTAATTCAGTAAGTATTAATTCCTCATAATTTATCTAAAATTAGAATTATCAGAATTTTCTTCTTAATACTATAAATAAAAGTTATCTCTTTATTAAGTCTAATCATTTTCCTGCTAAAAAATGTTCTTAATATTATCAGTTAAAAACTAATCCTTATCGAAAATTAAATAATCAGACAAAAAAATTTTAACTGATTAGGAAAGTTAACCTTTTAGTCATAATCCTTATAGATTTAACAATTTTTGCTAATTTTAATATTTATTACCTAAGTTTTATTAAAAATCTTTTTTAAGGAGTAATTAGAAAATACCATGTCCCTATCTTTCACCATTTTCAAATTATCCTTCATATAAATCACCATTTAAATATTTTAAAACTCCATTTAGAGGTTTACCATTGTTTCATTCTCCTTCAAAAGTTGATCCATCTTATCATGTCATTTTTCCATTACCTTATCTGATTCCATTTACTAAATTTCCTTCATAAGAATCTCCATTTAAATACTTAATAGCTCGAATTAACGGTTCGTCATTTTTTCATTCCCCTTTAAAGTTTTTCCATCTTATCAAATCATTTTTCCATATCCTTATCTTTTCCCATTTAAAAACTCTCCTTCATAAATATCTCCATTTTGATATTTATAAACTCCGTTTCCTTTATAAGGTTTATCTTTGTATCAATCACCTTCAAAAATTGATCCATCTTTTCATACCATTATTCCATTACCTTATCTGTCTCCATTTTCAAACTATCCTTCATATGCATCTCCATTTTGATATTTATAAATTCCATATTGAGGTTTATTATTTTTCCATCCTCCTTAAAATGTAGATCCATTTTTATAAATCATTTTCCCATATTATTTTCCTTATCATTTGAAAAAGGTTCCTTTATAAGTATCTCCGTTTTTATAATTAAAAAACCCATTTAATGGTTCATCATTGTTCCATTCTCCTTCAAAAATTGATCCATCTTATCAGATCATTTTTCCCTTACCTTGCTTTTTTCCACTTACAAAATTTCCTAAATAAATATCTCAATTTTGATATTTATATGTTCCATTTCCTTCATAAGGTTTATCTTAGCTTCATTTTCCTTCAAAAATTTATCCATTTTATCATATCATTTTTCCATATCCTTTTTTATAGCCATTTTCAAACTATCCTTAATATACATCTCCATTTGAATATTTAAAAACTCCTTTTCCTGAATATGGTTCATCATCATTTCACTATCCTTCAAAAGTTTTTCCATCTTTATAAATAAATTTTCCTTTACCTTATTTTTTTCCATTTATAAGCTATCCTTCGTAAATATCTCCATTTTAATGTAAATATATTCCATTTTATGGTTCATCATCACATCAATCCCCTATAAAAGTTGATCCATTTTAATATTTCATTTTTCCTTGTCCTTATCTCTATCAATTATTTAGCTTTCCATTATAAATATCCCCATTTTTATATTTAAATACGCCATTTCCTGAATATGGTTCATCATTGGTTCATTCACCTTAGAAAGTTGTTCCATCTTAATATGTTATTTTTCCATAACCTTGTCTTTTTCCATTAACACAATTTCCTTCATAAATGTCTCCGTTTTAGCATTTAAAAAGTCCATTGACTTTATATGGCATGCCTTTATATCATTCTCCTTAGAAATTTGATCCATCTAACTATTTCATTCTTCCTTTTCCTTGTCTTCTACCTTTCACAAATTATCCTTCATAAATATCTCCATTTTTATTTTTATAAACACCGTTCATTGGTAAATCATTTTTTCATTCACCATAAAATGTTGATCCATCTTAAAAAATCATTTTTCCTTATCCTTATCTCAATCCATTTACAAGCTTTCCTTCATATACATCTCCTGTTTTAAATTAAAAAACTCCATTATAATATTCTGTTTAATCAATGAATTAATTACCTTAAATATTTGAATCCTTTTTATTTTTAGTTCTTCATTTTCCATATTCAATTTAGGAATAAATAAATCATCCTCAAATATCTCAGTATCTATATTAAGAAATTTCTTATCCATATTAATTCTTTTTTTGATCACCCAAGAAAGGTAATTATTAGATTCATTTATAAATTTCTTTTACTTACCTGTCTTATTCTCATTGCTTTACTTAGTTACTATCCTCGATTTTATATCTAAAAGATCCACTCCCTGAATAAGGCTTATCCTTTAATCATTAACCTTCAAAAATTGAGCCATCTTGTCAAATCATTTTTCCGTTCCCTTATTTTTTTCCACTTTCAAAATATCCTTCATAAATATCACCGTTTTAATATTTATAAACTCCGTTACCTCTATAAGGCTCACTTTCACTTCATTCGCCTTCAAAAGTTTATCCGTCTCTTCATTTCATTTTTCCATTACCTTATCTTTCTCCATTTTCAAACTATCCTTCATATGTATCTCCATTTTGATATTTAGCTTCTCCATATATCAATTCATCATTGTTCCATTCTCCTTCAAAAGTTGATCCATCTTATCAGATCATTTTTCCATTTCCTTATTTTTTCCAATTAAAAAATTTTCCCTTATAAATATTTCCATTTTTATTTATAAAGACTCCGTTTAATGGTTCATCATTATATCATTCACCTTCAAAAATTGAATCATCCTAAAATTTCATTTTTCCATTGCCTTAGCATAATCAATTTATAAATTATCCTTCATAAACATCTCCGTTTAGATAATTAAAAATTCCATTTAATGGCTCATCATCGATTCATTATCCTTCAAAAAGGGATCCATCTTAGCATTACATTTTTCCTCATCCTTATCTCATTCCATTTACAAACTCTCCTTCGTAGATATCTCCATTTTGATATTTAAAGACTCCGTTTAATGGTTCATCATTATACCATTCCCCTTTAAATGCTGATCCATCCTAACACGTCATTTTTCCAATACCTTAACATAAATTATTAACGAATTAGCCTTCATAGATATCTCCATTTTAATACGTAAAAACTCCATTTTATATTTCATCATTATACCATTCCCCTTCAAAAATTGAGCCATCTTGTCAAATCATTTTTCCGTTCCCTTATTTTTTTCCACTTTCAAAATATCCTTCATAAATATCACCGTTTTAATATTTATAAACTCCGTTACCTCTATAAGGCTCACTTTCACTTCATTCGCCTTCAAAAGTTTATCCATCTCTTCATTTCATTTTTCCATTACCTTATCTTTCTCCATTTTCAAACTATCCTTCATATGTATCTCCATTTTGATATTTAGCTTCTCCATATATCAATTCATCATTGTTCCATTCTCCTTCAAAAGTTGATCCATCTTATCAGATCATTTTTCCTTTTCCTTATCGAATTTTATCAATTAACTATCCTTGATAAGTTTCTCCGTTTATATAATTAAAAAATCCATTTAATGGCTCGTCTTCGCTTCATTCTCCTTCAAAAATCGATCCATCTTGTCATATCATTTTTCCATATCCTTTTTTATAACCATTTTCAAACTATCCTTAATATGTATCACCATTTAATTGTTTCATAACTCCTTATCCTTATGGTAATCCTTTTTCGATATCTCCTATATATATACTTCCATTTTAGTATTTTATTTGGTTTTGCATTTAAAGTTTTTCAGTAAATTGTTCTTTTTCTGGTTCTTTTTTTTCCTCTCTTTAGAAAAACTCCATATTCATTTAGTTTTTTTCTAGTTCCATACTTAACAAGGAAGTTTGATGTTCTGGCTAGAAAATGGGCTTTGCTTGCATTTTTTAATTTTATCAATTTATTTAATTTCTTAATTAGTAGATTTCTTTTAAATAGACTAGCTTTTAAATATAACCTTGCTTAGACTTTTAAAGCAATTTTGATTTATTTAGATTTAAAACTTTGTTTTTAATTTAAAAGATTTTAATCTTAAAATAATATAGCGAAGTGGACAAGTTAGTCTTCTCGTTAATTTTTAAAATTTAAAGGGATCGCCGAACAGGTAAAATTAAGAGTATATAGCTTAAATTCTTATCAATAGCTTCATATTTTACTTTTAATATATTTATAACTTAGTAAAATGCTCTAGATGATATTTTTAGAGGATTATATTTAGATTTACTTTTAACCTTCAGTTTGTATTATTTAAATGAAGAAGCTTTTTTTAATTTTCATTAATAAAGTAACTTTGGGTAATTTAATTTAATACTTAATAACTATTAATTATTTATGCTTCTATCATGTAATGAATGTTTGATATTTTAAGAGTGGTATTATTTAAAATACTATTACTATGAAAGTTAGCTTCGTGATTTATTAAGTTAATTATTTTCTTATGTCACGAGTGCAAATCTATTAGCATGATATACTTTATTTATATATTTTAGAAATTTAGAATAAAATTGTAGTAAAGCTCTGCTTTAAATTTAGCCTAAATAGCAATTTAATTTTGGAAATTCTCCAGATGGAAATAGTATTTTGTAGGGTAAGGTTTTAAAACTATAAGTTTCCTTTTAGGTTGTTTATGGTTCTAGATTATTTAAGTTATTCTTAATTTTTGATGTTTTAGTTTTAAAGATATAGTTAATATATTCTGCTACTTTAGCTTTTTCCTTTTCATTTTAGTTCTTAAAGACACAAATAAAATTTCTTGCTTGATTAGAATGTCGCTACCCTATACAATTTGCTTGGATATTTGGGTTTAAAGTAATACAACTATGCTATTTTAGTTAATTTATGAAAATCTTTAATTAGTTACTGAATGCTAAAAACAATTTATGGTTTCTGAATGTAAAGAAATAGCTTCATAAGCCATAAGCCTAATCTACAATCAAGATTTCAAAAAGATATATAGCATTAATTTAACTCTTATTAAGGGATACTTCTAGGCTAATTCTTAGCTCCTGATTTAATACTCTTGTTTACAATGTTTAGTTTAAAATACAATTAATAAAGGATAAAAGTAAGCTAGGGCAGATTATTAGGAGAATGTAAGAATAATGATTAGTAGATGTAATAGAAATAAAGAAAGAATAATAAAAAGCAAACATTATATAAGTAAGATCCAAGAGGCCTTTAATTATAATACTGATTATAAGCATTTAATAACTATCTTAGATATCATATATGTTAATACCCTTATAATATTTAACCTATAATATGAATTAGCTATAATTATCTATATTTATTTACTAGGTAAACAAGAGCGCCAATTAAAATTTAATTCATTTACCATAAAATTTAAACTTTAATAGATATTCAACCATGTAAAACCTATTTTAATAAGGCAATTAATAAGTATCTAAAATTATTCAGTCTATGATACTTCTAATTATTTAAATAAGATTAAGAAATATTAATTAATAAGTACATAACAGACATTTTCTATTCTATATTGTTAAATTTACAAAAGATAAAACAACTATTCTCATTTATTATTTCATATCTTTAACTAATTATCAATTACGAATTTGCTTATTTTGTGATTACTTTTTACTTCATTATTTCCAGTTATTATTAAAGATATTTGTCTATTACAAGCTAAATTTCAAACTTAATTTCAAAGCATGTATTTGCATAATATTTGGACTTCTTGGCTTTTATTTTTTATTCTTTCGATGATATCAATAACATGTGTCTAAAAATCTAATTAGTTTATTTCTGATTTTCTAGAAGCAACTTTTGCTAAATTATTTGGTGTTTTTTCTTTTTTAGATACTTTTAGTATTAAAGTCTCTATAAATTTTATCTTTAGTATAAATAATTCATCTAGTATGTAACTCAATGTATATAAATCTTCTATCTCAGTTCTAATTTAATATTACTCCTTATAATTCTATAAAATTTTAGTATTCTATACTTAGTAAAACTCTCTCAAAAATGCAATTCCCTATTTATTTCAATAAATTGCAAAACTTTTTAATTTGCTTTCTTCTATTATTATTTAAAAGGTAATTCTGATTAAAGAGACTTTTTCAGAAGACATTTTCTAAAAGTCTTGATTTTATTTTTTGAAGTAGCATTATATTAGTAACGATTTAATGATACTAATAATTTGTTTCTATATCTTTAGATTATAATTTTAATTTAAATAATTTACTTATTCCTCTAGCTCTCTTCTATCTATTTAGCTATTCTAAATCTTTATTCTAAACATTTCCTTTCTTGTAATCCAATCTATATTTATCTGGAAACTTATTCTCATACTTTCTATTAAATATAGTTGCTTTTATTGCGTTTTCTCATTAATCAGAAAAGTTTTATACTCTATTTTAACTAAATTTAATTATGCTTAGATTTTGCGGATCAGATATTTAAAAGTCTGGATAAATTGCCTTAAACTAATTAAAATAATTTCAATCATGAGAGATTTAGAATCCTTTAATTGCTAAACTACTATTTTCATGTTTTCAGTAAAATTAGCTAGTTTTAAGATTCGGACTTTGCTCTTAGTTTTATTAAAGTAATTTTCTTTGATTGATTATACTTAGTTTGGGCTTAATTGACTTATGGATTTTTCTATGTTTAGTATTTTTGTATAAGTACTTGAATAAACTTATCTTTAAGTAGCTCAAAATGTTAATTTGTTTCTTCTAAGTTAATGAAGATAAACCTATCCTATCAGATGCTATTTTTCTTAAGTTTGTTTCTGACAAAAACGTTTTTATTTATTGTAATTTTTGCTTCTCCCCTCATATTTGATAATTTATTATTCTTTAGGATAGATTAGATTAGAGCTTTTGTGAATTAATACTTATTAGGTTAATCTTTAGGTCTTAAGCTTAAGTATCAGAATGTAGTAAAAAATCTATTTCAAGTGTCCTGTTTTAAACAATTATTTTAAGCTTTAAATTTAAGTTTCAGCTATTTAAAAAATGCTGAGTACAATACATAATAAACTGAGTGCAAAAATCATATGGAATAATATTAGTAAGAATGAGTAAGAAAGAAGCTAAAACTTTAGAGCTGAATTAAATAAGAAAGATCAGTCAAAAAGCAGATTTAAAACAAATTAAGTAACAAAATTATAAATAAGGATTATAGCAAATAACTAATATCAAGTAAGCTAATCATTAAAATTATTATTAAGAGATAGCTACTATCATGCTTAAATCAAAATCAAAACAAGTTTTTTAATTCATTATTTTTAGGGAAATAATCTAATAGTAGGACAAATAAAAGAATAGAGGAAGTAAAGCTTTTGATTGTCTTATTAATCACTTACTCTATAGTTGGATTATAGATTTTGAAGATATAGTATCTAAACTAAAATTCAGCTTTGATAAGGATTTAGGGTTTTTGATTATTACATATGCATTAACTACACTTTCTTATTTTTTTCTGAGACTAATCTGTAAATTATTCCCATTAAATCCATTATTAGACTGAATTGATTTGCAAAAAAAGAGATAATAAGATATAAGGCTTACTAATCCAGTGACTTGTAGAAATATTTCTAACTTTAGAATCGAAACTAGAAATCAGTTTTGTCGATCAATGAAAACATTTCTAACGTAAACGATCTCTTGTATGATATAATATTTTTCTTAGATATAAATGAGAGTTATGCTTACATAAATTAAAGGTTGCAAATGTTTGAATAGTAAAAATATGATTGAATGGAAACTAAGATACTAAGTTTAAGTATATTAATTGGCATTTTCTAAAGCTAAGTATTCCTTCAATTTAAGGCTTATAGCAAAATAAAAATAATAAAGAATTAAAACTAAATGCAACCTTAAATAGCAGGCAGACTTAGGAATATTTCAACTTTCTTTAACTTATTAAGCAACTCTTAAGAATAACTTTTAGATTTGGAATTTTAGCATTAAAGTTAGAGCTGATTAATAAATCCTTTAAAAAAGCAAAAGCTATAAATTTAAGTAAGGGATTATAAATTAATAAGTAGAACTAATAAACTCAATAAGATAGCTGATGCTGATAATTAATGCAGAATTGCTTAGAAGAAAGAAAAATTAATGCAGAATACTTTTAACTTAGATCATGTAAATGCAACCTTAGACAAAAATTAAGAAATAAATTATGTAAAAAATCGGAATTTTAAAAACAAAATAAATTAATCAAAGTGGGAATATGCACAAAAATTAAAATTGGAGGTAGAGTATTAAATCAGAAGTAAAAGGAAATTATTAACATATCTTTACTAAAGAAAAGTATTATAGAATAGTATTTCCTTATTTTAATATAGATTTAATTACAATAACTTATTTTTAGCTTGTTTTAGTTAATTTAATGCTTATTAATAATTAATTTATTATATTTTGAAATAAGAAGGAAGTCAAGATAAACTTTAAAGATATAGTATTAAGTAGTAAATATCCTTTTTTAAGATCTATTTTATCGAAAAGCTAAAAGAAATCCTTTTAAATTATTAGTATTAGATAACTTGATAACTTGATATTAAAGCTAGTTATAATTGTAAAGTGGGACTTACTAATTAAAATTATGAACAATTTTAATTATTATTAAGAAGCTACCTATATTAATGACTAATTTAGACTACTAAACATAAATTACTAACAACTTACATATTTACATCATATTCTGCTACCTTTCTATAACAAACACCTCATTATTAAGCTAACTAGTTCATTTATAATTCTTATGATTTTGTTTTCATGAAATCTTTAGTTCATTTTATTACTTCAAATGCCTCATAAATGTCATTCTAAGTCAATCTCTATTAAACAAGCGATCTAAATTTTATTCTACTTTATTCAGATTTAGATACTATTTACATAAATCATTCAAAACTAAATTCAAATAAACAAATCTATTTAGAATGCTAAACCGTTTATTGCTAATCAAATCACTTTTTACTTTTTGAAAACTTAGCAAACTAGAATATTTATTTTCCATCTAAACTTACATTTATACTAATAGCTATACTTATTCTTTCATTTTTCTCACTTTTAGATACTTTTTAAATAGTGCTATTTCTACTAACTTTAGGTTTAAAACATTTGCTTTTTCGATTTTTTTATTTAATTTAAAGGTAAATGCTCTGAAGATTGTAAGCTTTAGAACTTTGAAATACATAAGAACTTGAAATTTCTCACTTTTCTAATTTTTCTTAGCTCTCTTTTCTTCTTTATTTTGTGATAATTGTTTTAGCTCTTCTGATCCACTATTATTTCAAATATCTTTATTATAAATTAACTCTCTTCATTGTTATATTTTTTAATGATTTGCTTCGCTGTCTGTAAATTTTCTTCTACTTCTACATAGGAATCCTAATTTTAAGAAGTATAATTTAACTTTCTTGATCTATGGCATAATTTAAGTATTTTCCTTTTAATTTTTATAGAAATTCTCTTCTTCTTTGTCTAAATTAATAGCATCAATTCCTATTTTGGAATGACTCCCTTTCTTCATCTATTTTCAAGCATCGATTGATTTACATTAGACAGAGATTTGAAATTTAGGAATGTCAAGGTAGATTTACTTAATTTTAGCAGAACCAGAGTCTTAATTTTTTATAATTAAACTATAAGTCACATAAACTATTCAAATAATTATCTTTCATCCAGAGATATCTTAATTTATCTTAAGTTATAATGACTGATATTTGTAGAATGTTTAGCTATGATTAACTATGTTCTAAATATAAAAGTTCTAGTATTAATTAATTAATAGTTATTACAAGCATATAAAGCTTTTTATATTAATACTCTATATTTATTTATTATTAAACTATCTTAGTATTATTTAAAACCAATAGCTTCTAATTTACTTTAGCAATACATCACTAGAATAATTACTAAAATTTAGTTTCTTAAAATGAATTAATACTTAGATATTTAACTATATTTAGTGCTTTTAAATTAATAATGCAGAAATCTTATTTTTAACTAAATTTAAATTTAATATTTTAAAGTTTTTTTACCAAACTAAAGTTCATAAGATAGTTTGAAAGTTAATTTTAATTTTAACCACAAATTTAATGTAAGAAAACAGAATTGCAAGTGGAACACAAGTAATAACTAGAAAATATATTACAAGTATAATAATAAATCTATTAAATTTAGCTATTAGTTCAAATAAATAATTTAATGCAAAAAATATTTTAGAAACATTTCATAATATGCAAGCATTACATTATGCAGAAGTAAAAGTCTTTATAACAATATAAAAGGCAGGATATTTAAATTAGCAAGTTTAAATTAAAATAAGAAGCATATTATTATTTTTAACATGCTCTATACATATAATTTAATAGAGTTCCTATAACTTTATTAAAGTTATTAGATCTACTTTAAATAGGTATAATTAGTTTTATTTTTATGATTTATGATTTTAAAAGTATTTGATTAAAGCTATTTATCTAGTTATTTATAGCATTTAGCTATTAGCTATTAAATCTTAATTATTATTATTATGGATATAATTCCTTATTATTATGTTTCCTTATTATATTATCTTAAGGTATACTAAACTTATTATTTATCTAGTTATTAAGAACCTGCAAATCTAAAATAATTATAGTAGCCTTTGATAATCTTTTTTATATGAGTTAATTAAATGTTTTATGCTCTTTAATATTAATTTTAAATGTTAGTCTTTTATAATTATAATAGGTTGCTTTGATATTTAGTAAGTAAGTGTAAGTTACTAGTTACATCTATAGTTAGTTAATAAATAATAAAATGTTTTAATAATTAAAAATAAGTAAATCCCACTTAATAAATATTACTAGTTCTAAGTATTAAAGTTATCTAATACTAATAAATTTATATAATATTCTTTTTATTTAAAGTAGAATATAATCAATTATATTTACCATTTACTACTTATATCTTTAAACTTTATCCTAACTACCTTAATTCTAAAATATACCAACTGTCATTATTTATAAACATTATATTTAATAATCAAACCTATAAATTACTTATTACTAAAACTAACTTATAATAACAATATTATATATACTTATATTATGCTAATATCCTTTTATATTACTAACTCTATTCTCCTTTTTATTTTTATTAATCTTCACATTTACCTTTACTTATTTTAACGTTCAACATGCGATTCTTTGCATAATTTATTTCATAAATTTTGTCTATGGATGCTTTTACACTTTCTAAGTACAAAAAATCTAAATTTATTTTTATTTCTTCTAAGAAATTCTTCAGTAATTAAGCATAAGCTATCTAGAATTTATACGATTTATTAGTTCAGCTTTATAGATCTATATTTATAGTTTCTTTATGTTTTAGCTTATGATTTTTATAACTTTTGTTTTTAAACTGGATTTAAAAATTTCTTTTCAGCTTCATATTTTACTAGTCAAAATAGAAAGGTAAAAATTCGTATCTTAAGAGTTACTTCTAAGAGTTGCATAATAGACCAATAAGATTTTATATTTCCAGATCCTTTTTCTTTTTTAACTTCATTTATGTTTCTAATTTTTAGTATTATCTATTTTGCTTAAGCCTTTAACTAAATTAAAGAAATGCTTATATTTTTATAATTAGCTTGTTGCTCTATTTCAAACTAGGTTACTTAAAATTAGTATTTTAGTTTGTATTCAATCATATTTTTAACATTTACAACCAGTTGTATTAAAACTTAGCTCTTGTCTACTAAAATATGATATAATATTGGAACTTGTTTCTGTATGAAATACTCTGCTCCATTGATGGATAAAAGAAGTTTGTAGTTTGGTGGTAAATAAAAAAATGTTTATACAAGCAACTAGAGTTATTAAGCCTTATATCTTATTATAGTGCTTAAGCATTTTTAATTTATTGATATTTTAGCATGATTCTAGTTTTTAGGCTATAACAGTAATCCTTTGATAGTTTGTAATTTGAATAAGAAGTTAGCTCTGTGTAATCTCTTTCATTTTCAGTTTAAGGATATGCTTAGAATGTTTTAGGACAATTAAAATCTGTTTGTGTTGCTTATATAATTAGTCTAATAATGGGAATGTTCCTTTTGCCGCAAAAAGTAAGTATGTAATGCATATTGGATAGTGGCTTGGTTATGGGTGGATTTGATTTTAGATATGTTATCTTATAAATCTAGAATAAAATTGATAGCTGTTTAAGAGTTAATAGTTAGATTATCCAAAATTTTGGTTGCTTTATTCTTTTAATTAAGTTGGTATTTTTTGCATAAAGCGAACTAATGACTTAGTTTGTTACATGATTAAGCATTACAGTTGCTATCTCTAAGTAATGAAACTAGCTAATCTAGATATTTTCTATAGGCCTTATTTATAATTTTGCTACTTAGCTTGATATAAAATCTACTTTCTAAGCTTTTTCTTTTTACCTTAATTTAGCTCTTATTTTTACTTCTTATTAAAGTAATTCTATATAGTTTCTACACTCAGTTATGTGTTTTACTTGATTAAATAGCTTAAATTTAAAGGTATAATAGAATGAAGATACTGATTAGTATTAATTGAAAATTAATAAGAGTCTATAAGAGGTAAATCTATAGTAACTAGGTTAGGTAAAATCAATAGAAGTGGCTAAGCATTATAGAGAATAGATAAATGCCTTTATAAATAAAGATATTTAGAGCAACATGGCTAAAGCTAATTAACTCCTATAATCAAAATACCTAAAAAGCTTAAGACACTATATTTAGAAAATACATATTTCAATCAAACCAACTTTTTTAAACATAGCGTAAGTACTTTAGAAACCAAAAAAGAACAAAAGCTATTAACAAGCAGATTAGTATAAATCAAATTATATCAAACAAACAAATCCTCATATGAAAGTGAGCAGAATACATCCTAATTACCATTATTACACCAACATCATAAATCATAAGTAAACCAGATTCTCATTTCTTAACCACTACCAACACATTAAGCTGTCAAGAATATCAACTATTCAGGACTATGCAAAGCAGTTAAAAAAGCAGAAGAATAAAGTCACTAATCCCCTTAATTTGGCCATTAGTTCGAATAAGCAAAATCTCTATTAGAGATGGATAGTTAAAATTACTAAGCTTTAAGGTTAACACAGTTTAAAGCAGGACAATTGGAATAAATATTTACTACATTCTGATACTTAA
This sequence comes from Loxodes magnus, assembly GCA_946699065.1. Classification (NCBI taxonomy): domain Eukaryota; phylum Ciliophora; class Karyorelictea; order Loxodida; family Loxodidae; genus Loxodes; species Loxodes magnus. The sequence continues at coordinate 638,539 of CAMPDV010000136.1, read as the reverse complement.
GCTTAAGACCTAAAGATTAAACATAGTAATTACTAATTATCTCTACTTTATTGTATCCTAAAGGATAATAAATTAGCAAGATTTGCGCAAATATCTAAAGTCTTTACGAAAAATAGCATTCAGATCAAAGCATTGCAAACCATTCTAAATATCAATTAAAGAGATATTTCAGATTAGCTTTAATTCATATAAGAAAGAAGGGTCGGAAATTTTTAGCTACTTCTAGATAAATTTGTTTAAGCACATATGTAAAATTACTAAAGAAATGAAAAATACACAAGCAAGTAAAGAAAAAGTAAGTATGATAAAGCAATTAAAAAGCTTTAATAGAACTAACACTAAAGACCAACTTATAGTCCAACTTAGTAACTTTCACTGCACAAAACAAGAAAATAGAATTTTAATAATAAAAAGGATTCCAAATTCTTCATGACTGAAGTCTTTTTAATTAGTTTAAGATGATTTATCACGATTTTTAAATATTTGATTGACAATCTATAAGTATAAATAAAGGTAGTTAACAATAAATATCTAATTTCTCTAGTAAATGAGAAAAGCAAAGTAAGAAAGTGACAAAGTAACTTTACAGATTAGTATAAATTAGATTTAAAAGAAAAGAAATTTGATTAGAATAAGAGATTTAAAGTAGCTCAATTGACAGAAGGAAAAGGAATTAATTCATAAAATTAGAATGAAAAGCTAAAACTTGGAAATTAATTAACAGAGTCATTAAAAATAATAATAATATAGTGCTACTTACAGAAATAAAATAAAAATTTCCAGGAAATGCTTCCTTAAAAACTATCTTAAATAGAAATACTTTCTTATAAATAATAGATGAAAGTAAATTAAAAACATTAGGTAATTTAATTAAATTGATAGCTGTTTCCTTACAAGAGAATATTACTATAATTATTTAATTATAGTACCCTAATCTTTTATTGAACAATAGGAAAGAATATTAGCTTAAGAACTGAGATAAATGTTTATTTCGATTTAATTAAATACGAGATGCATTTTATTTTAAGGACATAAGGAACTAGATGTTTATGTATAAGAAAGCATAAATAGAAAGACCAGAAAATAATTTTAGAATAGTTGCTTATAAAAAGTAAACTATTATAAAGTAGATTCTTCGTTAGATAACTATTACCTATATCATAAGATTTAATACAAATTTACTAAATTAAAGACAGTGTAGTTACATATTTTCAAAACTAAAGTTTAAATTTAAGCAAGCAATCAACAATTACCTTTAATAATAACAGGATTTCCTTTAAGCTTTTCAAAGATGCTTATGAATTTAATTATTTATGCCTATATTTAATTATCCTCTATCTAGAAACTATGAATCATACTTAAAAATGAGACACTTTAGAAAGCCATATAAAAAAGGCCTGCTTACTTTAGTTGGAATTTTGAAAATGAATATTCAAAATAAAGAATACAAGAAACATCTCATCAAGAAAGCTTAGATTAACTATAATAAATTTAATTGAATCATTTTTAATAATTAAGTAATAAAATATCACTAAATAAGCAAAGTTGCCCCTTCATAGTAGGTTGTAGAAAGGAAGCAAAATCAAAAATGAGACTGTACATTTATATCCTTGATGTTTGTAAAATAAGCAGTTTAGAACTGAGAATTAGAATAGAAATGGTTTAATATATAACTCTTAGTTAATAAATATTAATATTAGATATAATAATTAAAAGTATTGGTATCTTAATACCTCTATCTGCTTATTAATTAGCTTATAGAATTAAGCTTTACATATAAGATTATATTTTGAGGTTTTAATTTTATAGCTAAATAATTAAATTTGGCGCTCTTATTTATCTAGTAATAAATAGAGATAATTAAAGGTTAATTTAATATTTTAGATAAACATTAAAAGGATTATTAAAATAGAATTAAATGATATCTAAGATAGATAATTATTAAATGCCTAATAATAATTATAATTATTAGTCTCTAAATTCTTAGTAATTTAATATCTTCTACTATTATTAATCTTTCATTATTTCTATTTACATCTTAATTAACTATTTCTCTTAATACTACTAGTAATCTACTTGCTACCAACTTACTTTATCTTTTACTATTTTATTTTAAATTAACGATTTAAAGAAGAGTACTAAGTCTAGAACTTAGTGGAAAACTAGAAGTAACACTTAATTAGAGTTAAATTATTTGGTTATATTGCTTTGAAGTCTTGATTGTAGATTGTGCTTAAGGTAAATTAAAGTGATGCGTTATATTAAAAAATAAATGAAACTTTAGAAAAATTGAGTAAATAAATAAAGATTTTCATAAAATACCAAAATATTTCCAAAAGTAGGATAGTTGTTCTATATTATAACCAAAACACTAAGAAACGTAAAAATTTTGTTATACTAGCCAGCAAAAAAATATTTCTTAAGCCTTTAAGAAATAAAAGAAAAGCTATTGCTAAAGTAGCAGAATATTTTAATTATATCAATATAGCTAAAAGTAGGTGAAGCTTATGAAGTTAACTTTTTTAATGGGCTGTAATTAGATTATGTAAAGAAGTTTTAGTAAAGATAAACATTTTATAAGACTGAGAACTTAATAACTAAAATTTAGCTAGTTTCTTTCAAATTTCTAAATTAAATTAGTGCGATAGAGATAATTCTGAGTTGAGGACAGAATGGAATTAAAATTTTCTATATAGCATCTAAAAATATCTAAATAAAGAATATCACGCAGCTAAATTTAATAATTTGCTTATTAAACAATTAGATACTCAATTTTAATGAAGTTACCTCTCACAAAAGGAATATTTAGTCCAATGCAATTTTTAAATATTAGTCTCTCATTATTAAATAGGAATCTAAATGTTCACTTGTATAAAATAAAAGAGCAAAAATCTAATTAAGTTATTTGTATAAATGATAAATAGAAAGGATTAAAGTTTATCTATCTTAGATGAATTGATTCTTAAATGAAATAAAATAAACTTGATAGTTTAAATTTAATTTAATTTACAAAATTAAAACCTTTTAACTTAATCTGCTTATTAAGAATCTAAGTTTAAAATTAAAAATGGAGCAAAAAGTTACTTCGTAGCAAGAGCTACAAAAAGATCTAACTTTGTTGAAATCCAAAAAAGAAGTAAAAAACACAAAGATTGAGGACTAATCATAAATAGAACTATATCATGAATCAAAGTAAATATAAGAAAAACATTTAACAATAAATCTACAGGAAAAAATAGAAGAAACGATAAAGTCTGAAGATTTAGATAAAGAAGCATTTTAAGATCTTAATATCTAAAGTTCTGTTTATGAAAATTTACTTATTGATGGTAAATGAAAATGAAAAGAAGTAAATAAATAAGATGAATCAATTTTTAATAAAAAAACATAATTGGACCCAATTGATGAAGAATCTTGGATATCTGAATACTGAAACAGAGTCATATATTAAGGAAAAATCGTTGAGGAAAAAAGAGAAGGTAAAGGAAGAATGAAATTTGAAGATGGTTCAACTTTCGAAGGGGAATGAAAATAAGATTAAATCTAAAGTGGAATTTTTAAATATCGAAACGGAGATATATATGAAGGAGATTTCGTTAACGGATAAAGACAAGGAAAAGGAAAAATGAACTATTATGATGGATAAACATTTGAAGGATATTGATAATTAGATTAACCTTAGGATGGAATGTTTAAATATAAAAATGGCGATATTTATGAAGGAGATTTCGTAAAAGGATAAAGACAAGGAAAAGGAAAAATGAACTATAAAGATGGTTCAACTTTCGAAGGGGATTGATAATAAGATTAACCTTAAATTGGAATATTTAAATATAAAAATGGGAATATTTATGAAGGTTAATTTATTAATAGATAAAGAGAAGGAAAAGGAAAAGGAAAAGGAAAAATTATATATAAAGATGGTCCAACTTTCGAAGGTGAGTGATATTAGGATTAACCCTTTAAAGGAACTGGAATTAAAAAATATGAAAATGGCGATATTTATGAAGGAGAGCTTGTCAAAGGAAAAAGAGAAGGAAATGGAAAAATGAACTATATAGATGATTCAACTTTCGAAGGTGAGTGATATTAGGATTAACCTTTTAAAGGAACTGGAATTTATAAATATGAAAATGGCGATATTTATTATGGTGAGTTCGTTAATGGAAAAAGAGAAGGAAAAGGAAAAATGAACTATAAAGATGGTTCAACTTTCGATGGTGAGTGATAATAAGATTAACCTTAGAGTGGAATATTTAAATATGAAAATGGCAATATTTATGAAGGAGATTTCGTAAAAGGATAAAGACAAGGAAATGGAAAAATGAACTATATAGATGGTTCAACTTTCGAAGGTGAGTGATATTAGGATTAACCTTTTAAAGGAACTGGAGTTTATAAATATGAAAATGGTGATATTTATGAAGGAGATTTCGTAAAAGGATAAAGACAAGGAAATGGAAAAATGAACTATAAAGATGGTTCAACTTTCGATGGTGAGTGATAATTAGATTAGCCTAAAAGGGGAATATTTAAATATGAAAATGGCGATATTTATTGTGGTGAGTTCGTTAATGGAAAAAGAGAAGGAAAAGGAAAAATGAACTATAAAGATGATTCAACTTTTGAAGACGAGTGATATTAGGATTAACCTTTTTAAGGAACTGATGCATTTTTATATAAAAATATAGATATATCTTAATGAGATTTCTTCGATGAATAAGAATAAGGAAAAAGAAAATTGAACAATTTAGATTTAAAAATTTTTAAATGAAAGTGATTTTAGATAAAATCACTCAAAGGTAGTGGTTTATTTTTATTCAAAAATGGCGATATATATTATGGTGAGTTCCTAAAAGGATAAAGAGAAGGAAATGGAAAAATAAATTATTAAGATAGATTTTTTAAAAATAAGTGATTTTATAATTAATTTTTGAAAGGAACTGGTGTATTTCTATATAAAAATAGCGATATATATTTTTGTGAGTTCTTCGATGGAAAAAGAGAAGGAAAAGGAAAAATGAAATATCAAGATAGGTAAACATTCGAAGGTGAGTGATATTAGGATTAACCCTTTTAAGGAACTGGAGTTTATAAATATGAAAATGGTGATGTCTATGAAGGAAGGTTCTTCGATGGAAAAAGAGAAGGAAAAGGAAAAATGAACTATATAGATGATTCAACTTTCTAAGGTGAGTGATATTAGATATAATCTTTCAAAGGAACTGGTGTATTTTAATATAAAAAAATAGATATTTATGAAGGAGATTTCGTAAAAGGATAAAGACAAGGAAAAGGAAAAATGAACTATAAAGATGGTTCAACTTTCGAAGGTGAGTGATATTAGGATTAACCCTTTAAAGGAACTGGAATTAAAAAATATGAAAATGGCAATATTTATGAAGGAGAGCTTGTCAAAGGAAAAAGAGAAGGAAATGGAAAAATGAACTATATAGATGATTCAACTTTCGAAGGTGAGTGATATTAGGATTAACCTTTTAAAGGAACTGGAGTTTATAAATATGAAAATGGCGATATTTATGAAGGAGATTTCGTAAAAGGATAAAGACAAGGAAATGGAAAAATGAACTATAAAGATGGTTCAACTTTCGATGGTGAGTGATAATTAGATTAGCCTAAAAGGGGAATATTTAAATATGAAAATGGCGATATTTATTGTGGTGAGTTCGTTAATGGAAAAAGAGAAGGAAAAGGAAAAATGAACTATAAAGATGATTCAACTTTTGAAGATGAGTGATATACGGATTAACCTTTTTAAGGAACTGGAGTTTATAAATATGAAAATGGCGATATTTATGAAGGAGATTTCGTAAAAGGATAAAGACAAGGAAAAGGAAAAATGAAATATAAAGATGATTCAACTTTCGAAGGGTATTGATAGTAAAATTAGCCTAAAAGTGGAATGTTTAAATATGAAAATGGCGATATTTATTGTGGTGAGTTCGTTAATGGAAAAAGAGAAGGAAATGGAAAAATGAACTATAAAGATGGTTCAATTTTCGAAGGTGAGTGATTTTAGGATAAACCCTTTGCAGGAACTGAAAGTTAAAAAAACGGAAATATTTGACAATGATAATATGTTAAGGGACGATGTTTCAAATAAGGTTCTTACTAGATTTCTATTAATAAAAATTTTTATTTCAGCATTTTATGTTAAGAGACTAATATGCAAAATTTTTTAAAATTCGAAGGGATTTGATCTAACAATTTACTTAAAGTTTTAGCTTAAATTATTGTTTTCAATAAGGTAATTTATCATAATGGAAATTTTTTAAAAGAAAATATAATCAAAGAGGGTTAGAAATCAAATCATTTTTTATAGAAAGAAAAAATTGTATTTTTGAATAAATGTCCTAGTTTTTATAGATCTTCTTTTAGGTTAATTTTTAGTAATTGTTATTTATTGAATCATACCTTTTCATTTTTATAATTACGAGAAAAGATAAATTTATTAGGAGTTAGTAAATTTCTAAGAAATTATTCCTTCGAAATTTCTAAAATATCAATCAAAAGATACAGAGATGATACTTCATATAATAAAAACAAAATTTGCAGCTGCTTGAATTAATTTATAAATTCAAAAGTTAAAATCTTAAATATAGATTTATCAGGTTTTTCTTAGATTTTATGCAGCTAAATTCATAGAATGTTTTATGTATCTCTTATGTTTAATCAGCTTCTTAACATTTAAAATAAAAGATTTGACTATCTTTATGAGCTTTAAATTTAGTGTAATTAATAACATTTTTATCTGCTTAGCTTGATTCCTTCTTCTCTTAAAAAGTTAGTCTATTAAGGAATTATTGAAGACTAGGATTTAAAAATTTTATCTAAGCTTATAAAATTAGAACACCTTGAAATAGTCAGTTAAACTAATGAATCTGATCCAAATGGAATAACTGGAAGCTTTCTAATAGATTTTTGTTTAAATTTGAATTTGAAAGTTATAAAACTAAATAGTCCCTCTATTTAAATTTCTTACTTATAAAACTATTTATAACAGAAAGGTAATATAGTACAAGAAATAAAAATCAACTAAAACTAACAAATAGACTAATTACTCTAGCTATGTCCTAATATAACTTCATTTGATTCATAGTAAGATGCTTCTCTTAATGATATTTTATGATAAAATAGAACCAAAAATCTTATTTAGTTAAAGCTAAATCATAATTTTCACTTTGATACCTTTTCTTTGCTTATAACTTAAGACTTTAATAAGCTCTAACAAATTAGCATAGTTAACTGCTAAAACTTCAATGATGAAAATTTAATTATCCTTATGTAAAATACTCCCAATCTTAAATCTCTTTATTTGGAAGGAATAGATTTACTTCAAAGTGCAACTCTTAAGGAGATAGGTAATTATGGACAAAAATATGAATAAATAAGATTAGTAAATATACTTTAGCTAGACTAACTAACATTGGAATATATTTTCTAGTAATGCAAATAATTGAAACAAATAGAACTAAACTAGTAAATTTAAATAAGTGACTAAGTATTTAAAGTAATTTAGCTAAATTGTAAGTAACTAAGAAGTTTAAGTTTAAGTAACTTAAAAATAGAAAATAATCTAAACTGAATAAAAGATTTTAAAAATGACGCCAGGCTTAGATATTTAAAGTTTGAAAATTTAGATTTGAGCTAATAAGGAATACATTTAGTAATAGAATGCTGTAAATATTTATATACCTTAGAGATAATAAAATCATGTTAGCTATTATGTGATACGTTTCCTTTATAAAATTAGAATTAAGTTTAGTATTCTATTTGGAAAAATCTTAAAATACTTAATTTTATAGATACTAGATACTCCTATTGAAAAATTTTCGATAAACTAAAAAAAGAATCTAAGAAATTAAAGATTTTTTATAATTACTACGAATATGAACCTTCGCAAGGAGAACTTGATTTCGAATTTGAAGGTTTCCTATGAAAAAGAAACTTATTAACGTTAATTTAATTAGAATTAATATAATTAAAGTAATAAAATATATAATCTTAATTTATTCCAAAAAGCTTATTTCTAAGTAATATATTATTAAGCATATTCATAACATCAAAATTTTGCTTTAACTAAAGGCTATTTATAATTAACTACAATTGTAACTAAATTTACTATATTATTATAACAAGATAAAGTTATCTTAATTCATATTAAAATTAGATCAATAGAAAATAATTTTAGTTAATGTTTAAGTTACAGAAAATAAATACGATTCAGTAAAGAAATCTTAGAATATGATTTTTATATTTTATATGCAGAAATAGAAAAAATACTAATTAATTAGTTTTTACAAACTTATTTTAACAAAGGTCAGATACATTGATTAAGAAATATAAATATAGAAATTTACATAAGCAGATATAATTTATTTTCTATTGACTTAGATATAATTAAAAAGCTTAAGTCTTATTCATTCAATGTAATATAAATTCCATTTTTACCAAATCATTTTATTAAAGCCATATTTTTATTTTCAAATCTGAACACTGGTTTAAAATTGAAAGTTCATAAATGATGCTCTCTAATTATCTTTCTATTATTGATATAAATAATCTTTAAATCATCCAGAATCGCTTGCAAAAATTAAATCAGCACCAAAATATACAATTTGTATAGAATATTTATTATGAATAGACGTCACTAACTGTAGTAGTGAAAATATATTTAAAGTTCTTTACTTCTACAATTTTATTTACCTTTTATGTTCCTTCTTTTTTAAGATCCCTTTTTCAATTTTTCTCTTTATGATGACTTTCCTCATTTGTATATTTATTCTTATTAATCTTAAATTTAATCTTTTATCCTTTAATTAAAGCAAACTATTCTATTTTCTTAGATTTAATCTAATTGTCTATATTTCTCAGCATTTTTTTATGCTTAACTATCTTATCTTAGGTCAGTTTATGTAACAAGTAGTCACATAAAGAAGACATAAGCATGCTAATTATTATTACCTTGTCAAAAATTAAAAAATTCCTTTTTTATTTTTTAAATCTTTATGCCGCTCTCCGTAGTTATAAAATCTAAATCCTTTAAGATTTAAAATTATTTCAGAGCAAAAGGTTATTTGCATATTAGTATCAATCAAAATTAATATGCTAACTACTATTGATGTATTACTTATTACAATCTTTATTACCATTTTCTTCATCATATTATCTATAACTTCAGCATCTCACTTTGAATCTCTTTGAGTAAGACTGTTTGAAATAATTAACTAGTCTCTTAAGAATTAACTATTTTTTATCCAATCCAAGGCATAAATCTATTAACGCAGAAATTTTAGTCTTTTGTTGTAAATAGCATTTGAAAAAGGTGTTTAAAGGTATTTCTTGGTTTTATATTATTTATATAATAAAATTGTGAATCTTTGATATTATAAGCTTTATATAATCCCTCAAGGTATTTTGCTAAATCTTTATGTTATCTAAAGCTCAAGCAACTCAATCAATAAAATTCCAATTTCCACTTTCTTACACAACACACAACTCAAAACTAATACACTTCTTTATCTGAATCCAATTTCTTGCACATAGCAAATATCTCTATTAGTATAAACTCTTGAATTTACCTTATTGACGTTTAATAGAAGAGATATGTAATTAGTCACTAAACTACCTATCATTTAATGTTAATCTTTTTAAATTAAAAACACTAAAATTGCTTGATTTGCTTGTATCAATTCTAATTCTCTTTGGAATGACTAGTCTCTTAAAACTATTTCCATTAGTTTATTGAAGTAATATTTAAGTAGTAAGTGCTATTTGCGATTTGCTTATTTAATTGGCCCTTTCTGAGATCTAAGGAATGGAATTTTAATATAATTAGTTTATTAAGGCAGTTTAACGAAAGCTAGAATTTTGAAGTTAAAGACTTGCAAAATTATTATCAGGATTAACTAGAAAATTATTAGCAAAAAATATAAAAAGAAACTAATTTAAACTAAGGACTACGAACTGCTTGAGATAATACCTTAGAAAAATAAAATAATTTTACAAGTAGCTGTAGTTAATTTACTAAAGCTGACTAGTTTGTTAGCTACCATCAACAGATATTTATTTAGTAGATCTTTCTTTTACAAACATATCAAGAAAACTTAGAAGTTTATTGGAATTAAAAGTATTGAAGTAGTAAAAAAGATTTAGATTGAATCAACCATAGAATTTGAATGAAGAAAACTAGGATTTTGATATAGAGTTTCAAACTTTTTCCTTGGAAATTCTAAAGTTTAATAAAAGAAAAACTAAAAAGGTAAATATCTTAATGGATTGCTTGAATTCGTAGAAATAGATGGAATAGAAAAGAAAAAGATAAATTATCAAAAGAGAAAAAAAAAATCTAGAATCCTACTTGCCTTTTATATGATCTATACATTAAGATGTGAAAGTGTGAAAGACTGCATTCTATATAAATTGCATCAAAAAAGACTAAAGCTTGCATATAAAACTTGATTCAAGTCAGCTGGATAGATGATACCTTTAGAAAACAAGGAAAGCTTACTTTTTTAATTTTAATACAAATAAAAGAGAGAGATAGTATCTTTCAGATCTTATCCAGTATAAATTAAGATTGCAAAAGAAATCAATTTTTGAAGAAAATTCTTATATCTAGAGAAATAGTAAACAAATAAGCAAATTAAGTTTTAATTTTATTAATATCTGAAAATGAGATAAGAAAAAAACTAAGAATCAAGTTTAAAATATATTAAAGACTTGCATTAGATAAGAAAAATAATTTGGATATTAAATAAAGATTTAAATAATAAGTTTCTTTGTCTTTCTTAAGCTTAGAAAAACATTTTTAATGAGAAAATTTAAGTTTTAATTTTTTGGTATCTTTCCTCAGTGCTTTTAATTATAATTTATTTACTATATTTAGATTTAATATACTAAAAGCACCACCCTTTTTACGATTTTCTCTAAATATATTATCTAATTAAAAGATAGATAAAAATTTAAGGAAGCTTAGTATTGTTTATTCTAGGACATAGCTTGCTATAAAATTTGAAGAAATAGAGGTATATTAAGCATTCTATGTCAAGATCGTACAACATTAGCAATTCCAATTAAAAAATGATTGCATTTTCTATTAAATATTAGCTTCTTCAGACTTAGCTACAAATTCCTATATGATACTCTTTATTTTTGCTTATTTAATATAATTTGTATATTCTACTGCTTCTTTATAAATCTATCTTTTGTTTGAGTTTTCTTTCAAAATGTAAATAATATTTCCTTCTTATGCTTTCATACTTCTACCTTTTATCATTCATCACTCGCTTTTAGGTTAATTGCTTACCAATTGTTCTTCTTTGGATTGTAATTTATCGAATTTTTGAAAAATTTTTAATTAAAACTCAATTTTTAGGAAGCTTACCTATTATATGACCAAAGAGCATTACTTTCATGCAAGTTAGACATACCTTAAAACAAAAGAAATTAGAAAATATCTTAAGTAGTTAATTTTACTCAACTAGAGAGTCACTTTTTAATCCATAAATTTCCGTTTAGTTCTAGATTTAGAATTTTTATGAAGCAAATCAATTTAAAATAAAGATATAAAATGATAATAGTAAATCATTAGCTAGGAGTATGTAAAATTAATGATTAACTAAGAGATATTAAATAAAATAAAAAAATTAACTATATAATGCTAGTAAGAATTAAGGAGATAATAATTATATAAGGATTATAAGCATTTAATAACTATCTATCTTAGATATCAATTCATTATATGTTAATAATCTTATAATTATTAACCTATAATATGAAATTAACTCTTAATTATTTCTATTTGTATATTCATTTACTAGAAAAAAGAGCGCCAAATTTAAATTAAATTATCTAAACATAAAATTTAGATTTTAATATATATTCAACATTTAAACTAAATTCTAGAAGGTATTTAATAAATACGTAGAAATTATCCAGAAGGAATAATTTTAATTTATATAAAATTAAGAAATATTAATTAAGAATTATATAATAGACCATCTCTATTCTATTTCTCAGCTCTAAACTACTTATTTTACTACAATTAAGATACAAACATGAAGTCTCATTTTAATATTACTTTTCTCTTTAACTTACAATCAAGGAACTAATTTGAGTGTTTTGCGATTTCTAATTACTTAATTTCTTTTAGATTCTTTAAATATATTAGCCAAAGTTATTCAAAGCTATCTTGATGAGATGTTACTTATATTTTTCAATTTGATTAATATATTTTTCCAATGTGTCTTGGCAAGAATGATCAAAGTTTCCAGCAAATAGGCACCATATACAAATATAGGTAATCGGTTTAATAATTTTCTTGATTTATCATATGTATAGATTTAAGAGCTTAAAGTATTTTCGGTTTTTAGTAAAGATAATTCGATTACTGTCTAAATTTAGAAATTTGGCTTGTAATAAAGTATCTGCATAGTCTTAGGCTTCCGTTGCTTTTATTTCTAATTCTTCGTTGGTTTTGTTAGTATGTATCTGACGAAGAATCTAACTATAATCTGGACTGCTAGAAACAATGTTTTTATTTACCTGCTGATCTTTCTATTTTTTATTTAAAGTAACTTATAATATTCTTTTCTCCTTAGAATCTAATCTTTCATGTAACATTTCTCATCAAATATTTAACTAAATATCTGTGAATTTTCTTTCTCAGTTCTTAAGCTAATATTAATTCTTGCAATTCTATAAAATTTTATATACTGCATTTAAGTGAGATAGTAATAATCTCATGATGGTAGGAAACAATAATTTATTCTTAAATTACTAATTTTTTATTTGCTTTTAACTATTGTTTCCTAAAAATATTCTGATAAAAGAGACGTTTAAGAATATTCTCTTTAAAGTCTTTATTTTATTTAATTGAAGCAGCTTTATATTAGTAATTATTTTTGATACTATTAATAATTTTCTTTTTGCTTAGCTTTTTTTAATTTAAGTAAATATTCTTCCTCTTGCTTTTATCTTTTATATCAATTGAACTATTCTAAATATTTTATTTAAATCAAATTTCTTTTTTTTGTACAACTAATTATAGCAATCTTTGAAGCTACTTTGTATAAATCTATTATATATAGATGCTCAGTTGTGCTTTCTCATTAATCAGAGCAGTCTGATACTTGATTTTTAAATAATTTTGCATGAGCTTTGTGTTTTCACTAAAATATTTGAAACTTGAGTAAATTAGCTTTAATTAATAAATTGCTTCAATCATAAGTTATTTGGAATCCTTTTACTATTAAGTCCCTTTTTTTTAATTTTATTCAGTGAAATTTACTAGTTGTTTGATTTAGTTTTGCCTTAGCCATAATAAAGTATTTAATTAAATTGATTATACTTATTTTCTGCTTAGATTGCTTATCTTTTCTATCTTTTAATGTTTGCTTATATTAGCAAGAATAAACTTATGCTTAAGTAGCTTAATGTCTTGATTGTTTTTTATTTCTACAAATAAGCTGAGCAATTTTAAGCGTCTCTTCAAATAATAATTTCCCTAAGATATGGTTAGACCAAGCTTTTTTCTTAAATGTAATCTCTAGGATAATTGATCTAAACTTGATAATTTCTGTTTTATAGATACAATAGATTAAAGAATTATTGAATAGTAAATATTATGTTAAATCTTTAGGCTTCTACTTGTATATTGAATATAGCAAAGGTTTATTCAGAGTATCCTGCTATTATTTATATAAATCTTAAAGTTTTCTAAGTCTTTACTAATTATTCTCTAAAATAGATTTATTATTTATTCAAATTAATCTCAGAATCATTAAATTTTACTTCTTCATGCCTCAAGTTTTCTAAAATTCTTCATGTCTATTAATTTCTTTAATTATCTTAATAGTCTAGTATGTTTTTAGTCTAGAATAATTTAGTAAGAAACAGCTTCTACTTATAATTTATAATCTAATTCTAATGAAATATCTTAACTAGTAAAATATCTATTCCTCTCGCTGTTATTTCATTATTTTAACTTTCTTCTATATCTTTACTTTTATCTTTTCTTCTTCTTTTAAGTATCTTTTTTTTCTTTTCCCTTTTCAAAAAGAATGTAACTTTATGAACCTAAATTTTATAGAGTTGCTGCTTCTTCTATTTGCATATCTATTTTCTGAATCTCCTTATTTAAAGTATTAAGTTTTTCTTATTATTGCTAATTGAATTAACAGCAACCAAGAAGATTTTCACTAAGTATTTAGTTTTTAAAGGTATTTATCTATTCTCTATAATACTTAGTAATTTCCCTGCTAGTATTCCCTAACCTATTTACTCTCGATATTTCTCTTATAGATTCTTGTTTAAATCTGCTATATCTATTAATATTCACTAATATAATCATTTAATTATTTAATTATTTAATTTAAGTTTTTAATTTTTAGAGAGTGCTAATAAAATACATAATAAGCAGAGTGTTAAAACTATACAGAATTATTTCAAAAGAATGAGTATGAAAGAAGCTAAAAAGTAAGAGCGAAATTAAGAAGAAAGAAAGACCAACTAACAAAGCAAATTTGATGGCAAACTAAGTAATAAAATTATAAAAAATGATTATTTAGAAGATAAGATAAGTGTAGTCATTAGACTAGTTACTTAGAGATAGCAGCTATTGTATTAAAATGCTATATTCTAGCTAAATGAGTTATTTAATATGTTAATTTAGGAAAAAATCTAAAAAGAAAATAATAAAAAGGAAAGAGATGGAAGTAAATTAGAATTATCAGATTAATCACTAGCCCTTAGAGAGTTACTAGTTGGATCTAGATTTTGAAGGGAATGCTTATAAACTATATAATGCTTTATAAATAAGTGTTTGTAGAATTAACGAAACCATAAATTTATATAAATCAAAGAATCAAAGCATTTTGAATTTATATGAGTTCTCTCATATAAAAAAGCTTCTTAGATATAATAAAAGCTAAGGTAGATATAGAGGTAAAATGTTGTAAATGGTAGAAAAGTATTTAGTATGATTAAATAAGCTTTGAAGACTAAGAGTATAGAAACTAAGTTGAACTAGAACAAAAGACATTTAATGGTTAGTTGAAAATAATTTTAAGGACTTTGAAGACTATAAAACACACTTAAGAATAATAGACATAAATCCAAACATTAAGAGCAATCAGATTTAGAAATATACTTAATTGACATATTAGACTACTTGTAACTCTTTAGATTAGATTTTGACTTTTCTATTTTGCTATAAAGTATGAAAGAAAATCTGAAAATGAGGAAATATGAGATTGTATGATTTTTAATCTTGGAGCAGAAATATAATAAGCAATAGTAATATATAAATTTAGATAATTAATGCTTATTAAAACTACTAAGGAAAGAGAAATTATTGGATATTTATTAATTTAATAGGTGGAGATAAAAGAAAACTAAAATAGAAGCAAACTCTGCAAAGTATTACATCTGAAAGGCAAGAGCAAAGTGGGACAAAGAATAAAAAATAAAAGTGATAATTAGAGAATAAAGTTAGTAGTAAAAAGAAAGGATTATGGATATGTTAAGGTTGATAAAATAGAAGTTGAATTAGTTATGTTTAACTTAGGTTATTTAGTTAATATAATATTGAATAAATTGAATAATAATAAAGGTGATTGAATTGAAAATAATAAGGATGATATGATAGAGTTAAATATATAAGTAAAGAAAATAATAAATAACCTAATAAAAATATAAAAGGTTTATAGAATTATTTTTATTTAAAGGTTCTTAATAACAATATAAATAAACAATAAGCATTAATATTGCTTAATATAATATACTATAGAAACATAATATACATGAATGATATTATAATAGCTATTATTTAGAATTAACGTATAGTTATAAATAAGGATATAAATAATTAAGGTAAATAACTTAAATAAAATATTTTAAAATAATAGTATAATAAAAGGAAGAATCAATAGATTTATTAAAAGTAGATTTATTCATTTTAACAAAGTCATAGAAACTATCTAAACATATATATCAACTTATTATTTACATTTATTACCGCTATATTCTTACATTATTAACTATTACTACTTTTATACTTACAACACTATTACAGCCATAACTTTCTTAATTATAAGATAACCTATCTAAAATCAAATCCACCCTTTATAAGCATTTTTAAAGACATTAACCATTGTTAGCATTGCTTAGAGCTACATTGTTATAGAAATTAGAAATTTGCTTTATCCATCAATGGAGCAGAGTATTTCATACAGAAGTAAGTTCCAATATTATATCATATTTTAGTAGATAAGAGCTAAGTTTTAATACAACTGGTTGTAAATATTAGAACAGCAAAAATATGATTGAATTTAAACTAAAATACTAATTCTAAGTAACCTAATTTGAAATAGAACAACAAGCTAATTATAAAACTGAGTATTTCTTCAATTTAGTTAAAGTTTTTAAAGAAAATAGATAATACTAAAAATTAGAAACATAAATGAAGTTAAAAAAGAAAAAGGATCTGGAAATATAAAATCTTATTGGTCTATTATGCAACTCTTAGAAGTAACTCTTAAGATACGAATTTTTACCTTTCTATTTTGACTAGTAAAATATGAAGCTGAAAAGAAATTTTTAAATCCAGTTTAAATCAAAAGTTATTAAAATCACAAGCTAAAACATAAAGAAACTATAAATATAGATTTATTAAGCAGAACTAATAAATCTTATAAATTCTAAAAAAATTATGCTTAATTATTATAGATCTTCATTGAAGAAATAAAAATAAATTTAGATTTTTTGTACTTAGAAAGTACAAAAGCATCCATAGACAAAATTTATGAAATAAATTATGCAAAGAATCGCATATTGAACGTTAAAATAAGTAAAGGTAAATGTGAAGATTAATAAAAATAAAAAGGAGAATAGAGTTAGTAATATAAAAGGATATTAGCATAATATAAGTATATATAATATTGTTATTATAAGTTAGTTTTAGTAATAAGTAATTTATAGGTTTGATTATTAAATATAATGTTTATAAATAATGACAGTTGGTATATTTTAGAATTAAGGTAGTTAGGATAAAGTTTAAAGATATAAGTAGTAAATGGTAAATATAATTGATTATATTCTACTTTAAATAAAAAGAATATTATATAAATTTATTAGTATTAGATAACTTTAATACTTAGAACTAGTAATATTTATTAAGTGGGATTTACTTATTTTTAATTATTAAAACATTTTATTATTTATTAACTAACTATAGATGTAACTAGTAACTTACACTTACTTACTAAATATCAAAGCAACCTATTATAATTATAAAAGACTAACATTTAAAATTAATATTAAAGAGCATAAAACATTTAATTAACTCATATAAAAAAGATTATCAAAGGCTACTATAATTATTTTAGATTTGCAGGTTCTTAATAACTAGATAAATAATAAGTTTAGTATACCTTAAGATAATATAATAAGGAAACATAATAATAAGGAATTATATCCATAATAATAATAATTAAGATTTAATAGCTAATAGCTAAATGCTATAAATAACTAGATAAATAGCTTTAATCAAATACTTTTAAAATCATAAATCATAAAAATAAAACTAATTATACCTATTTAAAGTAGATCTAATAACTTTAATAAAGTTATAGGAACTCTATTTAATTATATGTATAGAGCATCTTAAAAATAATAATATGCTTCTAATTTTAATTTAAATTTGCTAATTTAAATATCCTGCCTTTTATATTGTTATAAAGACTTTTACTTCTGCATAATGTAATGCTTGCATATTATGAAATGCTTCTAAAATATTTTTTGCATTAAATTATTTATTTGAACTAATAGCTAAATTTAATAGATTTATTATTATACTTGTAATATATTTTCTAGTTATTACTTGTGTTCCACTTGCAATTCTGTTTTCTTACATTAAAATTGTGGTTAAAATTAAAATTAACTTTCAAACTATCTTATGAACTTTAGTTTGGTAAAAAAACTTTAAAATATTAAATTTAAATTTAGTTAAAAATTAGATTTCTGCATTATTAATTTAAAAGCACTAAATACAGTTAAATATCTAAGTATTAATTTATTTTAAGAAACTAAATTTTAGTAATTATTCTAGTGATGTATTGCTAAAGTAAATTAGAAGCTATTGGTTTTAAATAATACTAAGATAGTTTATAATAATAAGTATAGAGTATTAATATAAAAAGCATTATATGCTTGTAATAACTATTAATTAATTAATACTAGAACTTTTATATTTAGAACATAGTTAATCCTAGCTAAGCATTCTACAAATATCAGTCATTATAACTTAAGATCAATTAAGATATGCTTGGATGAAAGATAATTATTTGAATAGTTTATGTGACTTATAGTTTAATTATAAAAATTAAGACTCTGGTTCTGCTAAAATTAAGTAAATCTACCTTAACATTCCTGAACTTAAAATTTCTGTCTAATATAAATCTATTGATGCTTGAAAAATAGATGAAGAAAGGGAGTCATTCCAAAATAGGAATTGATGCTATTAATTTAGACAAAGAAGAAGAGAATTTCTATAAAAATTATAAGGAAAACACTTAAATTATGCCATAAATCAAGAAAGTTAAATTAAACTTCTTAAAATTAGGATTCCTAAGTAGTAGTAGAAGAAAATTTACAGACAGCGAAGCAAATCATTAAAAAATATAACAATGTCGAGAGTCAATTTATAATAAAGATATTTGAAATAATAGTGGATCAGAAGAGCTAAAACAATTATCTCAAAATAAAGAAGAAAAGAGAGCTAAGAAAAATTAGAAAAGTGAGAAATTTCAAGTTCTTATGTATTTCAAAGTTCTAAAGCTTAAAATCTTCAGAGCATTTGCCTTTAAATTAAATAAAAAAATCGAAAAAGCAAATGTTTTAAACCTAAAGTTAGTAGAAATAGCACTATTTAAAAAGTATCTAAAAGTGAGAAAAATGAAAGAATAAGTATAGCTATTAGTATAAATGTAAGTTTAGATGGAAAATAAATGTTCTAGTTTGCTAAGTTTTCAAAAAGTAAAAAGTAATTTCATTAGCAATAAACGGTTTAGCATTCTAAATAGATTTGTTTATTTGAATTTAGTTTTGAATGATTTATGTAAATAGTATCTAAATCTGAGTAAAGTAGAATAAAATTTAGATCGCTTGTTTAATAGAGATTGACTTAGAATGACATTTATGAGGCATTTGAAGTAATAAAAAGAACTAAAGATTTCATGAAAACAAAATCATAAGAATTATAAATGAACTAGTTAGCTTAATAATGAGGTGTTTATTATAGAAAGGTAGCAGAATATGATGTAAATATGTAAGTTGTTAGTAATTTATGTTTAGTAGTCTAAATTAGTCATTAATATAGGTAGCTTCTTAATAATAATTAAAATTGTTCATAATTTTAATTAGTAAGTCCCACTTTACAATTATAACTAGCTTTAATATCAAGTTATCAAGTTATCTAATACTAATAATTTAAAAGGATTTCTTTTAGCTTTTCGATAAAATAGATCTTAAAAAAGGATATTTACTACTTAATACTATATCTTTAAAGTTTATCTTGACTTCCTTCTTATTTCAAAATATAATAAATTAATTATTAATAAGCATTAAATTAACTAAAACAAGCTAAAAATAAGTTATTGTAATTAAATCTATATTAAAATAAGGAAATACTATTCTATAATACTTTTCTTTAGTAAAGATATGTTAATAATTTCCTTTTACTTCTGATTTAATACTCTACCTCCAATTTTAATTTTTGTGCATATTCCCACTTTGATTAACTTATTTTGTTTTTAAAATTCCGATTTTTTACATAATTTATTTCTTAATTTTTGTCTAAGGTTGCATTTACATGATCTAAGTTAAAAGTATTCTGCATTAATTTTTCTTTCTTCTAAGCAATTCTGCATTAATTATCAGCATCAGCTATCTTATTGAGTTTATTAGTTCTACTTATTAATTTATAATCCCTTACTTAAATTTATAGCTTTTGCTTTTTTAAAGGATTTATTAATCAGCTCTAACTTTAATGCTAAAATTCCAAATCTAAAAGTTATTCTTAAGAGTTGCTTAATAAGTTAAAGAAAGTTGAAATATTCCTAAGTCTGCCTGCTATTTAAGGTTGCATTTAGTTTTAATTCTTTATTATTTTTATTTTGCTATAAGCCTTAAATTGAAGGAATACTTAGCTTTAGAAAATGCCAATTAATATACTTAAACTTAGTATCTTAGTTTCCATTCAATCATATTTTTACTATTCAAACATTTGCAACCTTTAATTTATGTAAGCATAACTCTCATTTATATCTAAGAAAAATATTATATCATACAAGAGATCGTTTACGTTAGAAATGTTTTCATTGATCGACAAAACTGATTTCTAGTTTCGATTCTAAAGTTAGAAATATTTCTACAAGTCACTGGATTAGTAAGCCTTATATCTTATTATCTCTTTTTTTGCAAATCAATTCAGTCTAATAATGGATTTAATGGGAATAATTTACAGATTAGTCTCAGAAAAAAATAAGAAAGTGTAGTTAATGCATATGTAATAATCAAAAACCCTAAATCCTTATCAAAGCTGAATTTTAGTTTAGATACTATATCTTCAAAATCTATAATCCAACTATAGAGTAAGTGATTAATAAGACAATCAAAAGCTTTACTTCCTCTATTCTTTTATTTGTCCTACTATTAGATTATTTCCCTAAAAATAATGAATTAAAAAACTTGTTTTGATTTTGATTTAAGCATGATAGTAGCTATCTCTTAATAATAATTTTAATGATTAGCTTACTTGATATTAGTTATTTGCTATAATCCTTATTTATAATTTTGTTACTTAATTTGTTTTAAATCTGCTTTTTGACTGATCTTTCTTATTTAATTCAGCTCTAAAGTTTTAGCTTCTTTCTTACTCATTCTTACTAATATTATTCCATATGATTTTTGCACTCAGTTTATTATGTATTGTACTCAGCATTTTTTAAATAGCTGAAACTTAAATTTAAAGCTTAAAATAATTGTTTAAAACAGGACACTTGAAATAGATTTTTTACTACATTCTGATACTTAAGCTTAAGACCTAAAGATTAACCTAATAAGTATTAATTCACAAAAGCTCTAATCTAATCTATCCTAAAGAATAATAAATTATCAAATATGAGGGGAGAAGCAAAAATTACAATAAATAAAAACGTTTTTGTCAGAAACAAACTTAAGAAAAATAGCATCTGATAGGATAGGTTTATCTTCATTAACTTAGAAGAAACAAATTAACATTTTGAGCTACTTAAAGATAAGTTTATTCAAGTACTTATACAAAAATACTAAACATAGAAAAATCCATAAGTCAATTAAGCCCAAACTAAGTATAATCAATCAAAGAAAATTACTTTAATAAAACTAAGAGCAAAGTCCGAATCTTAAAACTAGCTAATTTTACTGAAAACATGAAAATAGTAGTTTAGCAATTAAAGGATTCTAAATCTCTCATGATTGAAATTATTTTAATTAGTTTAAGGCAATTTATCCAGACTTTTAAATATCTGATCCGCAAAATCTAAGCATAATTAAATTTAGTTAAAATAGAGTATAAAACTTTTCTGATTAATGAGAAAACGCAATAAAAGCAACTATATTTAATAGAAAGTATGAGAATAAGTTTCCAGATAAATATAGATTGGATTACAAGAAAGGAAATGTTTAGAATAAAGATTTAGAATAGCTAAATAGATAGAAGAGAGCTAGAGGAATAAGTAAATTATTTAAATTAAAATTATAATCTAAAGATATAGAAACAAATTATTAGTATCATTAAATCGTTACTAATATAATGCTACTTCAAAAAATAAAATCAAGACTTTTAGAAAATGTCTTCTGAAAAAGTCTCTTTAATCAGAATTACCTTTTAAATAATAATAGAAGAAAGCAAATTAAAAAGTTTTGCAATTTATTGAAATAAATAGGGAATTGCATTTTTGAGAGAGTTTTACTAAGTATAGAATACTAAAATTTTATAGAATTATAAGGAGTAATATTAAATTAGAACTGAGATAGAAGATTTATATACATTGAGTTACATACTAGATGAATTATTTATACTAAAGATAAAATTTATAGAGACTTTAATACTAAAAGTATCTAAAAAAGAAAAAACACCAAATAATTTAGCAAAAGTTGCTTCTAGAAAATCAGAAATAAACTAATTAGATTTTTAGACACATGTTATTGATATCATCGAAAGAATAAAAAATAAAAGCCAAGAAGTCCAAATATTATGCAAATACATGCTTTGAAATTAAGTTTGAAATTTAGCTTGTAATAGACAAATATCTTTAATAATAACTGGAAATAATGAAGTAAAAAGTAATCACAAAATAAGCAAATTCGTAATTGATAATTAGTTAAAGATATGAAATAATAAATGAGAATAGTTGTTTTATCTTTTGTAAATTTAACAATATAGAATAGAAAATGTCTGTTATGTACTTATTAATTAATATTTCTTAATCTTATTTAAATAATTAGAAGTATCATAGACTGAATAATTTTAGATACTTATTAATTGCCTTATTAAAATAGGTTTTACATGGTTGAATATCTATTAAAGTTTAAATTTTATGGTAAATGAATTAAATTTTAATTGGCGCTCTTGTTTACCTAGTAAATAAATATAGATAATTATAGCTAATTCATATTATAGGTTAAATATTATAAGGGTATTAACATATATGATATCTAAGATAGTTATTAAATGCTTATAATCAGTATTATAATTAAAGGCCTCTTGGATCTTACTTATATAATGTTTGCTTTTTATTATTCTTTCTTTATTTCTATTACATCTACTAATCATTATTCTTACATTCTCCTAATAATCTGCCCTAGCTTACTTTTATCCTTTATTAATTGTATTTTAAACTAAACATTGTAAACAAGAGTATTAAATCAGGAGCTAAGAATTAGCCTAGAAGTATCCCTTAATAAGAGTTAAATTAATGCTATATATCTTTTTGAAATCTTGATTGTAGATTAGGCTTATGGCTTATGAAGCTATTTCTTTACATTCAGAAACCATAAATTGTTTTTAGCATTCAGTAACTAATTAAAGATTTTCATAAATTAACTAAAATAGCATAGTTGTATTACTTTAAACCCAAATATCCAAGCAAATTGTATAGGGTAGCGACATTCTAATCAAGCAAGAAATTTTATTTGTGTCTTTAAGAACTAAAATGAAAAGGAAAAAGCTAAAGTAGCAGAATATATTAACTATATCTTTAAAACTAAAACATCAAAAATTAAGAATAACTTAAATAATCTAGAACCATAAACAACCTAAAAGGAAACTTATAGTTTTAAAACCTTACCCTACAAAATACTATTTCCATCTGGAGAATTTCCAAAATTAAATTGCTATTTAGGCTAAATTTAAAGCAGAGCTTTACTACAATTTTATTCTAAATTTCTAAAATATATAAATAAAGTATATCATGCTAATAGATTTGCACTCGTGACATAAGAAAATAATTAACTTAATAAATCACGAAGCTAACTTTCATAGTAATAGTATTTTAAATAATACCACTCTTAAAATATCAAACATTCATTACATGATAGAAGCATAAATAATTAATAGTTATTAAGTATTAAATTAAATTACCCAAAGTTACTTTATTAATGAAAATTAAAAAAAGCTTCTTCATTTAAATAATACAAACTGAAGGTTAAAAGTAAATCTAAATATAATCCTCTAAAAATATCATCTAGAGCATTTTACTAAGTTATAAATATATTAAAAGTAAAATATGAAGCTATTGATAAGAATTTAAGCTATATACTCTTAATTTTACCTGTTCGGCGATCCCTTTAAATTTTAAAAATTAACGAGAAGACTAACTTGTCCACTTCGCTATATTATTTTAAGATTAAAATCTTTTAAATTAAAAACAAAGTTTTAAATCTAAATAAATCAAAATTGCTTTAAAAGTCTAAGCAAGGTTATATTTAAAAGCTAGTCTATTTAAAAGAAATCTACTAATTAAGAAATTAAATAAATTGATAAAATAAAAAAATGCAAGCAAAGCCCATTTTCTAGCCAGAACATCAAACTTCCTTGTTAAGTATGGAACTAGAAAAAAACTAAATGAATATGGAGTTTTTCTAAAGAGAGGAAAAAAAAGAACCAGAAAAAGAACAACTTACTGAAAAACTTTAAATGCAAAACCAAATAAAATACTAAAATGGAAGTATATATATAGGAGATATCGAAAAAGGATTACCATAAGGATAAGGAGTTATGAAGCAATTAAATGGTGATACATATTAAGGATAGTTTGAAAATGGCTATAAAAAAGGATATGGAAAAATGATATGACAAGATGGATCGATTTTTGAAGGAGAATGAAGCGAAGACGAGCCATTAAATGGATTTTTTAATTATATAAACGGAGAAACTTATCAAGGATAGTTAATTGATAAAATTCGATAAGGAAAAGGAAAAATGATCTGATAAGATGGATCAACTTTTGAAGGAGAATGGAACAATGATGAATTGATATATGGAGAAGCTAAATATCAAAATGGAGATACATATGATGATCTATCTTCTTCCTAATAATATAGATAAGAGGATATCAATTGACACACTTAAGAAGCAAAAGAGTTTGAAACTGCAAAGTTAGAAATTATTGAATAGCAAGACAGAAAGCGATAAAGGTTTTAGTTAGGAGTTGATTAGTTGCATAAAGTAAGTAGAGTATTTGAGCAATCATAATTCCAAGCTATTTGAATTATGATTTTGATTGCTGTATTAAGAATAACAAAAGTAGAACTATTATATATGTGTAAAATATCTATCCTATTAAACTTCCAAATCTAAATATAGCTAATTACGCCTTAATTTTACACGAGATATAAGTAAATAAGATAGACTCTGGCAAAATTTAACTTTAACGATGTATTAAAAAAATGTAATTAAAAGTACTCAGTAAAAGTTAATTACAAGTTTAGTGATTATTATATATTTAAAAGGATCAAAACAATTTTAAATTTTTTACTCTAATAAAGTTTAAAATGCATATTCCTTCTATAAAAAGGAATATCAGAGAATTGTTTATTTATTCTCTTCTAAAGCTAAGAAGATTATAAACTTTTAATCTTTGAAATCGTTTTATGAATGAAATGCTCCTTGATTCTTTATTTTAAATATATTTATCAATAAAACTACCTAGATATAAGATTTAAAGAGACTGAATCATAATCCAGGTGAATATAAACCAAAAAAGCATATTTCTCCTTTTGCTGATCAATAGAAAAATATTGAAAAAATGTTTAAATCACTTTTAGATACATTTAAGGGAATCTAAAACCTTAGCTAGAACATTATTTCATGTTTTCCTTTTATATTTAAACGTTCATATTGTTTTTAATTCCTCAGGCGAAGTCTTAAACTATTTTATTGCTAACTTCCCTTTTTTTAATCTTCTCATTTCTTATTCCTACAGATATTTAAACTTCTATTGTAACTCTTAAATTAGATATTCAGTATGTTTACGAAATAAGAGTAAGCATCTAATACACTTTTTAGGCGAATTAATTTCCTTAAAGAGATGAATTTCTGAGTTTTATAGATAAGTATATGATAACGTTCAACACAATAATTGTAGATCTTATTACAGCAAATATATATGTGGTAGAGTCTTTACTATTATCTTCCAAAGAACCACATATTTTCTTAATTCTTTTACTAATTTTTCAATGAAAAATATGTGTAATTTAAGTTATAAAAATTATTTGGATTTATATTATTTAACAATCAAACATTTATTTTGTTTTTGATGGAATCAAAATCTGTAATCAAACACTTTTGAAATGAACATGTTACAAATTTAGATCTGATTTAATACTTTATCATAAAATTTGCTGCTTTACTATTCTCTTTAATCTCTATTGATAAAACTAATTAATATAAGTGCTATATTCTCTCTCTTTAACTCTAATTATGTTTTGAGCTAATGTAAACATTCTAATAATTATCTGGAAATTATAAAAAGAAGCTCTTACTAAGAAAAGCATTGTAAAGTTGTTTTTGCGTACTGTTTTGCAAAAGTATTAAATACTTTTAAATTATTTATTATTTAATCTTTATTTATTTGTTGCTGAAGATTTATGAAATCGAATTATAATCATTTTGAATGTATAATGCTACTCAAGAACTTTCAAGTTTCTTTATTTTTGTTTCATATCTCTACTAGACTAATTTTAAATATTTTAGTCAAAGTACTAAAATGCTTCACTATACTTCTTTATCATTTATAACAGCTCTTTTTAAAAGGATTAAGCTTCTTAATCTTAAGAGTTTATATTCACAGCGTTAGTAAAGTAATCAGTCACTTCTGGTTATTTTTATTTCTTTTAAGGTAAATGTTTTATTTTCTTGCTTTGATTTAATATAGTTAAATCTAGTTGCATTAACTAAGTTTATAATATTTCTTTGTTAATCTTTAGCAGGATTCAAAAAATTGTTTAATTGATGTTTTAAATAAGCCTAGAACTAAATAACTTCTACAAATGTATTTTATTTATTAAAATAATTATTTTATTAATATGAACTTCAATATCATCATTATTCAATTTTAAGGCTTAGTTAAAATATTAAATGCCTTCTTTAATCTACTCTTGAAGCATTAAAAGGCTATATTATTCTTATAAACTACTATGCTTTATTTATTGATCTTACTGTCTCATTAAAGCCTCAATTGCCAATTAATATTTTACAAGCTATTTGAGTGAAATTCCCTTTGCAAACATAAGTTTAGTCTTTGTTAGTATTAATTTTTGTACCTTTTCATATACTTAAATAACTATATAGATCTACTAAAGAGAGATTTCCTTCTTGTAGCTATTAGTTAAGACTTGAGATTAAACTTATTGCTTTATGGAATTATTTTATTACTTTTATATCTTTATTAAGCTTAAATTATCTTTAACTTACCAGACTGAAAACGCTGCAGAAGAGATATAGATATTTTATACTAAGAAGTATTTAAAAGGATAAACTTTAATATTTAGGTAGGACATAAAGACTTATTACATTTCGTTTTAGTATATCTTTTCCTAGTTAGTCTGCTTAAGAAAGTAACGATAATACATTATTAGTTACTAATGAGAATCTTAATTAAAACCTAGAAATTATAAAAAGCAATATATAGATCTAAGAATAACTTTATTGGGTATTTTATATGAACTATAACTTTAAATAGTTGATTTAAATATTTGAATTAAAGATATAAGTCTTATATAGGAATTATTTAAAGATATTTATTATACTTTATTAAATCTTATAGATATACTCTGTTATAAATAGTTTATTATGTTGCTTTAATATTAATAAGAACCTACTAAAGAGTATCAATAATACTAATAGCTTATATTATACATTATATGCAATCCTAACATTAATGGCTAATAGCTATTATTCCTATATTAATAACCAAATCTTTCAATCTTAATCTTTTTAAAATGTACTATAATAGAATCTCTATGTGCAGTTAGGGCTATTAAGATAAGAATAACCACTCTTGTAATTTTTTAGTTATAGTTTTAAGAAATTTAGTTATTATACATCATATTAAAAACGGAACATTAGCAGAAGATGCTTTGTAGTATAGACCAGAATATTTTTAGACTTCTCAATTTTAAAATTATTGCTGGGATTGATTCTAATTCTTGAACTTTTGTCAAAAATCTAAAATCTTCTTTTTATCATTTTTGGGTAAATAATTCCCAGATTTTAATATAATGATGTAGTTATGTAAGGCAGTTCCCCGCATCCTATGTTTTTACTTCTCTATCATGGTTCAGTAATAAGATATGTGAAGTTAAGAAACACAAATTTTTCTTTCCTGTTCTGTATAGAAGATTCAATATTTAATAGATTAATGCAGCTGAATTTTTCAATTAACTTTTGAGTAAAAAGCAATAGTAATTGTGAAACCATACATTTTCTTATAAAAAGAAAGCTAAAAAATCTAATTAACCTGAAACGAGCAGGTTAAAAACCAATATTTTTCCTATAATTTAAACTCCTTAACTGCTATTCCTTTAACTTAAACTGGATGAAATTTGCTTATTTTGCATTAATTTTTGTTTAAATATAAAGTTTAAAATTTCAATAACTGTGATCTTTAGAACTTTGCAATTTTAAGAAACTGCTCATTCTTTATTTTTTATCCTAAGCTTATTTTTCTTCTTTCTACTGAACTTAGTATTTGTATTATTCTGATTTTCTTGAATTTAAATAGCTTTTTTCTAACTTATTACTCAGTCTAATTAGTTTCTAATGATTTGTTTCATTCTCTAAAATTTTCTTTTATCTCCAGAACTTGAAACTCTTAATTTAAAGAGTTAAAAATTACTGTCTTGCTTTATAGCATAATTTAAGTATTTCACTTAATTTTTAAGAAATCCTCTACTCCGTTAGCAAAAATAGCAACATTATTTGCAATTTTTTTAATAGCTCCCTCTTTAATTATTATTAAGATTTCGATAGATTAATATTTGAACAGAGATTTAACATTTAGGAAGGATACTAATTTTAGCAGGATCAGTGTCCTATTTTAATTTAAATAACTCTTTCTCACTAATTCTTATATTTATCTTAATAAATTAATCTCAATCTTATTAGATGTATAATTAAGAAAGTTATGGCTGTAATAGTGTTGTAAGTATAAAAGTAGTAATAGTTAATAATGTAAGAATATAGCGGTAATAAATGTAAATAATAAGTTGATATATATGTTTAGATAGTTTCTATGACTTTGTTAAAATGAATAAATCTACTTTTAATAAATCTATTGATTCTTCCTTTTATTATACTATTATTTTAAAATATTTTATTTAAGTTATTTACCTTAATTATTTATATCCTTATTTATAACTATACGTTAATTCTAAATAATAGCTATTATAATATCATTCATGTATATTATGTTTCTATAGTATATTATATTAAGCAATATTAATGCTTATTGTTTATTTATATTGTTATTAAGAACCTTTAAATAAAAATAATTCTATAAACCTTTTATATTTTTATTAGGTTATTTATTATTTTCTTTACTTATATATTTAACTCTATCATATCATCCTTATTATTTTCAATTCAATCACCTTTATTATTATTCAATTTATTCAATATTATATTAACTAAATAACCTAAGTTAAACATAACTAATTCAACTTCTATTTTATCAACCTTAACATATCCATAATCCTTTCTTTTTACTACTAACTTTATTCTCTAATTATCACTTTTATTTTTTATTCTTTGTCCCACTTTGCTCTTGCCTTTCAGATGTAATACTTTGCAGAGTTTGCTTCTATTTTAGTTTTCTTTTATCTCCACCTATTAAATTAATAAATATCCAATAATTTCTCTTTCCTTAGTAGTTTTAATAAGCATTAATTATCTAAATTTATATATTACTATTGCTTATTATATTTCTGCTCCAAGATTAAAAATCATACAATCTCATATTTCCTCATTTTCAGATTTTCTTTCATACTTTATAGCAAAATAGAAAAGTCAAAATCTAATCTAAAGAGTTACAAGTAGTCTAATATGTCAATTAAGTATATTTCTAAATCTGATTGCTCTTAATGTTTGGATTTATGTCTATTATTCTTAAGTGTGTTTTATAGTCTTCAAAGTCCTTAAAATTATTTTCAACAAACCATTAAATGTCTTTTGTTCTAGTTCAACTTAGTTTCTATACTCTTAGTCTTCAAAGCTTATTTAATCATACTAAATTTTTTTCTACCATTTACAACATTTTACCTCTATATCTACCTTAGCTTTTATTATATCTAAGAAGCTTTTTTATCTGAGAGAACTCATATAAATTCAAAATGCTTTGATTCTTTGATTTATATAAATTTATGGTTTCATTAATTCTACAAACACTTATTTATAAAGCATTATATAGTTTATAAGCATTCCCTTCAAAATCTAGATCCAACTAGTAACTCTCTAAGGGCTAGTGACTAATCTGACAATTCTAATTTACTTCCATCTCTTTCCTTTTTATTATTTTCTTTTTAGATTTTTTCCTAAATTAACATATTAAATAACTCATTTAGCTAGAATATAGCATTTTAATACAATAGCTGCTATCTCTAAGTAACTAGTTTAATGACTACACTTATCTTATCTTCTAGATAATCCTTTTTTATAATTTTATTACTTAGTTTGCCATCAAATTTGCTTTGTTAGTTGCTCTTTCCTTCTTCTTAATTTTGCTCTTACTTTTTAGCTTCTTTCATACTCATTCTTTTGAAATAATTCTGTATAGTTTTAGCACTCTGCTTATTATGTATTTTATTAGCACTCTCTAAAAATTAAAAACTTAAATTAAATAATTAAATAATTAAATGATTATATTAGTGAATATTAATAGATATAGCAGATTTAAACAAGAGTCTATAAGAGAAATATCGAGAGTAAATAGGTTAGGGAATACTAGCAGGGAAATTACTAAGTATTATAGAGAATAGATAAATACCTTTAAAAACTAAATACTTAGTGAAAATCTTCTTGGTTGCTGTTAATTCAATTAGCAATAATAAGAAAAACTTAATACTTTAAATAAGGAGATTCTGAAAATAGTTATGCGAATAGAAGAAGCAGCAACTCTATAAAATTTAGGTTCATAAAGTTACATTCTTTTTGAAAAGGGAAAAGAAAAAAAAGATATTAACAAGAATGAGAAAAGATAAAAGTAAAGATATAGAAGAAAGTTAAAATAATGAAATAACAGCGAGAGGAATAAATATTTTACTAGTTAAGATATTTCATTAGAATTAGATTATAAATTATAAGTAGAAGCTGTTTCTTACTAAATTATTCTAAACTAAAAACATACTAGACTATTAAGATAATTAAAGAAATTAATAGACATGAAGAATTTTAGAAAACCTGATGCATGAAGAAGTAAAATTTAATGATTCTGAGATTAATTTTAATAAATAATAAATCTATTTTAGAGAATAATTAGTAAAGACTTAGAAAACTTTAAGACTCATATAAATAATAGCAGGATACTCGGAATAAACCTTTGCTATATTCAATATACAAGTAGAAGCCTAAAGATTTAACATAATATTTACTATTCAATAATTCTTTAATCTATTGTATCTATAAAACAGAAATTATCAAGTTTAGAACAATTATCCTAGAAATTACATTTAAGAAAAAAGCTTGGTCTAACCATATCTTAGGGAAATTATTATTTGAAGAGACGCTTAAAATTCCTCAGCTTATTTGAGAAATAAAAAACAATCGAGACATTAAGCTACTTAAGCATAAGTTTATTCTTGCTAATATAAGCAAACATTAAAAGATAGAAAAGATAAGCAATCTAAGCAGAAAATAAGTATAATCAATTTAATTAAATACTTTATTATGGCTAAGGCAAAACTAAATCAAATAACTAGTAAATTTCACTGAATAAAATTAAAAAAAAGGGACTTAATAGTAAAAAGGATGCCAAATAACTTATGATTGAAGCAATTTATTAATTAAAGCTAATATACTCAAGTTTCAAATATTTAGTGACAAACAAAGCACATGCAAAATTATTTAAAAATCAAGCATCAGATTGCTCTGATTAATGAGAAAGCACAACTGAGCAACTATATGCAATAGATTTATACAAAGTAGCTTCAAAGATTGCTATAATTAATTGTACAAAAAAAAGAAATTTGATTTAAATAAAATATTTAGAATAGTTCAATTGATATAAAAGATAAAAGCAAGAGGAAGAATATTTACTTAAATTAAAAAAAGCTAAGCAAAAAGAAAATTATTAATAGTATCAAAAATAATTACTAATATAAAGCTGCTTCAATTAAATAAAATAAAGACTTTAAAGAGAATATTCTTAAACGTCTCTTTTATCAGAATATTTTTAGGAAACAATAGTTAAAAGCAAATAAAAAATTAGTAATTTAAGAATAAAATATTGTTTCCTACCATCATGAGATTATTACTATCTCACTTAAATGCAGTATATAAAATTTTATAGAATTGCAAGAATGAATATTAGCTTAAGAGATGAGAAAGAAAATTCACAGATATTTAGTTAAATATTTGATGAGAAATGTTACATGAAAGATTAGATTCTAAGGAGAAAAGAATATTATAAGTTACTTTAAATAAAAAATAGAAAGATCAGCAGGTAAATAAAAACATTGTTTCTAGCAGTCCCGATTATAAGTTAGATTCTTCGTCAGATACATACTAACAAAACCAACGAAGAATTAGAAATAAAAGCAACGGAAGCCTAAGACTATGCAGATACTTTATTACAAGCCAAATTTCTAAATTTAGACAGTAATCGAATTATCTTTACTAAAAACCGAAAATACTTTAAGCTCTTAAATCTCTACATATGATAAATCAAGAAAATTATTAAACCGATTACCTATATTTGTATATGGTGCCTATTTGCTGGAAACTTTGATCATTCTTGCCAAGACACATTGGAAAAATATATTAATCAAATTGAAAAATATAAGTAACATCTCATCAAGATAGCTTTGGATAACTTTGGCTAATATATTTAAAGAATTTAAAAGAAATTAAGTAATTAGAAATCGCAAAACACTCAAATTAATTCCTTGATTGTAAGTTAAAGAGAAAAGTAATATTAAAATGAGACTTCATGTTTGTATCTTAATTGTAGTAAAATAAGTAGTTTAGAGCTGAGAAATAGAATAGAGATGGTCTATTATATAATTCTTAATTAATATTTCTTAATCTTATATAAATTAAAATTATTCCTTCTGAATAGTTTCTACGTATTTATTAAATACCTTCTAGAATTTAGTTTAAATGTTGAATATATATTAAAATCTAAATTTTATGTTTAGATAATTTAATTTAAATTTGGCGCTCTTTTTTCTAGTAAATGAATATACAAATAGAAATAATTAAGAGTTAATTTCATATTATAGGTTAATAATTATAAGATTATTAACATATAATGAATTGATATCTAAGATAGATAGTTATTAAATGCTTATAATCCTTATATAATTATTATCTCCTTAATTCTTACTAGCATTATATAGTTAATTATTTTTTAAATTTAATATCTCTTAGTTAATCATTAATTTTACATACTCCTAGCTAATGATTTACTATTATCATTTTATATCTTTATTTTAAATTTATTTGCTTCATAAAAATTCTAAATCTAGAACTAAACGGAAATTTATGGATTAAAAAGTGACTCTCTAGTTGAGTAAAATTAACTACTTAAGATATTTTCTAATTTCTTTTGTTTTAAGGTATGTCTAGCTTGTATGAAAGTAATGCTCTTTGGTCATATAATAGGTAAGCTTCCTAAAAATTGAGTTTTAATTAAAAATTTTTCAAAAATTCGATAAATTACAATCCAAAGAAGAACAATTGGTAAGCAATTAACCTAAAAGCGAGTGATGAATGATAAAAGGTAGAAGTATGAAAGCATAAGAAGGAAATATTATTTACATTTTGAAAGAAAACTCAAACAAAAGATAGATTTATAAAGAAGCAGTAGAATATACAAATTATATTAAATAAGCAAAAATAAAGAGTATCATATAGGAATTTGTAGCTAAGTCTGAAGAAGCTAATATTTAATAGAAAATGCAATCATTTTTTAATTGGAATTGCTAATGTTGTACGATCTTGACATAGAATGCTTAATATACCTCTATTTCTTCAAATTTTATAGCAAGCTATGTCCTAGAATAAACAATACTAAGTTTCCTTAAATTTTTATCGATCTTTTAATTAGATAATATATTTAGAGAAAATCGTAAAAAGGGTGGTGCTTTTAGTATATTAAATCTAAATATAGTAAATAAATTATAATTAAAAGCACTGAGGAAAGATACCAAAAAATTAAAACTTAAATTTTCTCATTAAAAATGTTTTTCTAAGCTTAAGAAAGACAAAGAAACTTATTATTTAAATCTTTATTTAATATCCAAATTATTTTTCTTATCTAATGCAAGTCTTTAATATATTTTAAACTTGATTCTTAGTTTTTTTCTTATCTCATTTTCAGATATTAATAAAATTAAAACTTAATTTGCTTATTTGTTTACTATTTCTCTAGATATTAACTCAGTTAAAGCTTTTAAGACGTTAATGCTATAGATATTTTAAAATTCTAGTTTAAAAGATAAGTTAAAGCATGCTTCCATTTATTTCATCATTGATTTTATTTAACAATTTTTTCTTTTTTTACCTTTTTTGAAGTTCTTTTTGTTAATCCTCCGTCAATATATTAGAAATGATTTATAATTTCACTTATTTATAAGATTTTTCTTTCTCTTCATTGAATAACCATTTCATTTAAGAATTTTCTTCAAAAATTGATTTCTTTTGCAATCTTAATTTATACTGGATAAGATCTGAAAGATACTATCTCTCTCTTTTATTTGTATTAAAATTAAAAAAGTAAGCTTTCCTTGTTTTCTAAAGGTATCATCTATCCAGCTGACTTGAATCAAGTTTTATATGCAAGCTTTAGTCTTTTTTGATGCAATTTATATAGAATGCAGTCTTTCACACTTTCACATCTTAATGTATAGATCATATAAAAGGCAAGTAGGATTCTAGATTTTTTTTTTTCTCTTTTGATAATTTATCTTTTTCTTTTCTATTCCATCTATTTCTACGAATTCAAGCAATCCATTAAGATATTTACCTTTTTAGTTTTTCTTTTATTAAACTTTAGAATTTCCAAGGAAAAAGTTTGAAACTCTATATCAAAATCCTAGTTTTCTTCATTCAAATTCTATGGTTGATTCAATCTAAATCTTTTTTACTACTTCAATACTTTTAATTCCAATAAACTTCTAAGTTTTCTTGATATGTTTGTAAAAGAAAGATCTACTAAATAGATATCTGTTGATGGTAGCTAACAAACTAGTCAGCTTTAGTAAATTAACTACAGCTACTTGTAAAATATTTTATTTTTCTAAGGTATTATCTCAAGCAGTTCGTAGTCCTTAGTTTAAATTAGTTTCTTTTTATATTTTTTGCTAATAATTTTCTAGTTAATCCTGATAATAATTTTGCAAGTCTTTAACTTCAAAATTCTAGCTTTCGTTAAACTGCCTTAATAAACTAATTATATTAAAATTCCATTCCTTAGATCTCAGAAAGGGCCAATTAAATAAGCAAATCGCAAATAGCACTTACTACTTAAATATTACTTCAATAAACTAATGGAAATAGTTTTAAGAGACTAGTCATTCCAAAGAGAATTAGAATTGATACAAGCAAATCAAGCAATTTTAGTGTTTTTAATTTAAAAAGATTAACATTAAATGATAGGTAGTTTAGTGACTAATTACATATCTCTTCTATTAAACGTCAATAAGGTAAATTCAAGAGTTTATACTAATAGAGATATTTGCTATGTGCAAGAAATTGGATTCAGATAAAGAAGTGTATTAGTTTTGAGTTGTGTGTTGTGTAAGAAAGTGGAAATTGGAATTTTATTGATTGAGTTGCTTGAGCTTTAGATAACATAAAGATTTAGCAAAATACCTTGAGGGATTATATAAAGCTTATAATATCAAAGATTCACAATTTTATTATATAAATAATATAAAACCAAGAAATACCTTGAAACACCTTTTTCAAATGCTATTTACAATAAAAGAATAAAATTTCTGCGTTAATAGATTTATGCCTTGGATTGGATAAAAAATAGTTAATTCTTAAGAGACTAGTTAATTATTTCAAACAGTCTTACTCAAAGAGATTCAAAGTGAGATGCTGAAGTTATAGATAATATGATGAAGAAAATGGTAATAAAGATTGTAATAAGTAATACATCAATAGTAGTTATCATATTAATTTTGATTGAAACTAATATGCAAATAACCTTTTGCCTCTGAAATAATTTTAAATCTTAAAGGATTTAGATTTTATAACTACGGAGAGCTGCATAAAGATTTAAAAAATAAAAAAGGAATTTTTTAATTTTTGACAAGGTAATAATAATTAGCATGCTTATGTCTTCTTTATGTGACTACTTGTTACATAAACTGACCTAAGATAAGATAGTTAAGCTAGGAAAAACTTTAACTTGCTATAATAAAAAGTTCTAAATAAGAACTATGAAAATAGTGGTGATAAAGTATTATCATAGATTTATCGTTTAACACTAAGAAAATCAACCTTTTTGAGAAATTTTGCCTCGTAACTTGGTTTATTTATCGATATTAGTTATGACTTAAGAACTTTAAAAAATGGAAGAAAATAAAAGTAAAAGTATATAAATAGGAAAATTAAAAGCTGAAATGGTAAGAA
The DNA here is from genome assembly GCA_946699065.1 of Loxodes magnus. NCBI lineage: Eukaryota > Ciliophora > Karyorelictea > Loxodida > Loxodidae > Loxodes > Loxodes magnus. The sequence continues at coordinate 602,121 of CAMPDV010000136.1, read as the reverse complement.
ATAGCATAAAAAAATGCTGAGAAATATAGACAATTAGATTAAATCTAAAAGCACAGGGAAGTGATTTAAACTTATCTTAAGTAAAATAGTAATAAAGGCGAAAAAGAAGAATATTATATTATAGAAATTAGAATATATAAGATGCGCCTTTCTTATTTGTAAAATAAATTAAAATAATGACCTTAGGATTTTAAGAGTCTGAGTAAATAGTATAATAATAATTTTAGTACACGATTCTTCAAACATAGTTGCGTATAATTAGCTAAATAATGAAATTAATACTAAAAATTGGATAAATTTGATGCTCTTGTGTTAAGAAAATAGAATAGTTTGCTTTAATTAAAAGATAAAAGATTAAATTTAAGATTAATAAGAATAAATATACAAATGAGGAAAGTCATCATAAAGAGAAAAATTGAAAAAGGGATCTTAAAAAAGAAGGAACATAAAAGGTAAATAAAATTGTAGAAGTAAAGAACTTTAAATATATTTTCACTACTACAGTTAGTGACGTCTATTCATAATAAATATTCTATACAAATTGTATATTTTGGTGCTAATTTAATTTTTGCAAGCGATTCTGGATGATTTAAAGATTATTTATATCAATAATAGAAAGATAATTAGAGAGCATCATTTATGAACTTTCAATTTTAAACCAGTGTTCAGATTTGAAAATAAAAATATGGCTTTAATAAAATGATTTGGTAAAAATGGAATTTATATTACATTGAATGAATAAGATTTAAGCTTTTTAATTATATCTAAGTCAGTAGAAAATAAATTATATCTGCTTATGTAAATTTCTATATTTATATTTCTTAATCAATGTATCTGACCTTTGTTAAAATAAGTTTGTAAAAACTAATTAACTAGTATTTTTTCTATTTCTGCATATAAAATATAAAAATCATATTCTAAGATTTCTTTACTGAATCGTATTTATTTTCTGTAACTTAAACATTAACTAAAATTATTTTCTATTGATCTAATTTTAATATGAATTAAGATAACTTTATCTTGTTATAATAATATAGTAAATTTAGTTACAATTGTAGTTAATTATAAATAGCCTTTAGTTAAAGCAAAATTTTGATGATATGAATATGCTTAATAATATATTACTTAGAAATAAGCTTTTTGGAATAAATTAAGATTATATATTTTATTACTTTAATTATATTAATTCTAATTAAATTAACGTTAATAAGTTTCTTTTTCATAGGAAACCTTCAAATTCGAAATCAAGTTCTCCTTGCGAAGGTTCATATTCGTAGTAATTATAAAAAATCTTTAATTTCTTAGATTCTTTTTTTAGTTTATCGAAAATTTGTCAATAGGAGTATCCAGTATCTATAAAATTAAGTATTTTAAGATTTTTCCAAATAGAATACTAAACTTAATTCTAATTTTATAAAGGAAACGTATCACATAATAGCTAACATGATTTTATTATCTCTAAGGTATATAAATATTTACAGCATTCTATTACTAAATGTATTCCTTATTAGCTCAAATCTAAATTTTCAAACTTTAAATATCTAAGCCTGGCGTCATTTTTAAAATCTTTTATTCAGTTTAGATTATTTTCTATTTTTAAGTTACTTAAACTTAAACTTCTTAGTTACTTACAATTTAGCGAAATTATTTAAAATACTTAGTCACTTATTTAAATTTACTAGTTTAGTTCTATTTATTTCAATTATTTGCATTACTAGAAAATATATTCCAATGTTAGTTAGTCTAGCTAAAGTATATTTACTAATCTTATTTATTCATATTTTTGTCCATAATTACCTATCTCCTTAAGAGTTGCACTTTGAAGTAAATCTATTCCTTCCAAATAAAGAGATTTAAGATTGGGAGTATTTTGCATAAGGATAATTAAATTTTCATCATTGAAGTTTTAGCAGTTAACTATGCTAATTTGTTAGAGCTTATTAAAGTCTTAAGTTATAAGCAAAGAAAAGGTATCAGAAAGGAAATTATCATTTAGCTTTAACTAAATAAGATTTTTGGTTTTATTTTATCATAAAATATCATTAAGAGAAGCATCTTACTATGAATCAAATGAAGTTATATTAGGACATAGCTAGAGTAATTAGTCTATTTGCTAGTTTTAGTTGATTTTTATTTCTTGTACTATATTACCTTTCTGTTATAAATAGTTTTATAAGTAAGAAATTTAAATAGAGGGACTATTTAGTTTTATAACTTTCAAATTCAAATTTAAACAAAAATCTATTAGAAAGCTTCCAGTTATTCCATTTGGATCAGATTCATTAGTTTAACTGACTATTTCAAGGTGTTCTAATTTTATAAGCTTAGATAAAATTTTTAAATCCTAGTCTTCAATAATTCCTTAATAGACTAACTTTTTAAGAGAAGAAGGAATCAAGCTAAGCAGATAAAAATGTTATTAATTACACTAAATTTAAAGCTCATAAAGATAGTCAAATCTTTTATTTTAAATGTTAAGAAGCTGATTAAACATAAGAGATAAATAAAACATTCTATGAATTTAGCTGCATAAAATCTAAGAAAAACCTGATAAATCTATATTTAAGATTTTAACTTTTGAATTTATAAATTAATTCAAGCAGCTGCAAATTTTGTTTTTATTATATGAAGTATCATCTCTGTATCTTTTGATTGATATTTTAGAAATTTCGAAGGAATAATTTCTTAGAAATTTACTAACTCCTAATAAATTTATCTTTTCTCGTAATTATAAAAATGAAAAGGTATGATTCAATAAATAACAATTACTAAAAATTAACCTAAAAGAAGATCTATAAAAACTAGGACATTTATTCAAAAATACAATTTTTTCTTTCTATAAAAAATGATTTGATTTCTAACCCTCTTTGATTATATTTTCTTTTAAAAAATTTCCATTATGATAAATTACCTTATTGGAAACAATAATTTAAGCTAAAACTTTAAGTAAATTGTTAGATCAAATCCCTTCGAATTTTAAAAAATTTTGCATATTAGTCTCTTAACATAAAATGCTTAAAAAAAAATTTTTATTAATAGAAATCTAGTAAGAACCTTATTTGAAACATCGTCCCTTAACATATTATCATTGTCAAATATTTCCGTTTTTTTAACTTTCAGTTCCTGCAAAGGGTTAATCTTACTATCACTCACCATCGAAAGTTGAACCATCTTTATATATAGTTTTTCCTTTTCCTTCTCTTTTTCCATTAACGAATTTACCATAATAAATATCGCCATTTTCATATTTTTAAATTCCAGTTCCTTTAAAGGGTTAATCCTAATATCACTCACCTTCGAAAGTTGAATCATCTATATAGTTCATTTTTCCTTTTCCTTCTCTTTTTCCATTAACGAACTCACCATAATAAATATTTCTATTTATATATTTAAACATTCCACTTTTAGGATAATTTTACTATCAATCCCCATCGAAAATTGAACCATCTTTATATATAATAGTTCCATTTCCTTCTCTTTTTCCTTTTATGAACTCTCCTTCATAAATATCGCCATTTTCATATTTTTAAATTCCAGTTCCTTTAAATGGTTAATCTTACTATCACTCACCATCGAAAGTTGAATCATTTATATAGTTCATTTTTCCATTTCCTTCTCTTTATCCTTTTATGAACTCTCCTTCATAAATATCGCCATTTTCATATTTTTAAATTCCAGTTCCTTTAAAGGGTTAATCCTAATATCACTCACCTTCGAAAGTTGAATCATCTATATAGTTCATTTTTCCTTTTCCTTCTCTTTTTCCATTAACAAACTCACTAAAATATATATCGCTATTTATATATAGAAATACACCAGTTCCTTTCAAAAATTAATTTCAAAATCACTTATTTTTAAAAACTGATTTATCTATATAGTTCATTTTTCCTTTTCCTTCTCTTTTTCCATTAACGAATTTACCATAATAAATATCGCCATTTTCATATTTTTAAATTCCAGTTCCTTTAAAAAGTTAATCCTAGTATCACTCACCATCGAAAGTTGAATCATTTATATAGTTCATTTTTCCTTTTCCTTCTCTTTTTCCTTTTATGAACCCTCCTTCATAAATATCGCCATTTTCATATTTTTAAATTCCAGTTCCTTTAAAGGGTTAATCTTACTATCACTCACCATCGAAAGTTGAATCATTTATATAATTCATTTTTCCATTTCCTTCTCTTTATCCTTTTATGAACTCTCCTTCATAAATATCGCCATTTTCATATTTTTAAATTCCAGTTCCTTTAAATGGTTAATCTTACTATCACTCACCTTCGAAAGTTGAACCATCTTTATATATAATTTTTCCTTTTCCTTCTCTTTTTCCATTAACGAACTCTCCTTGATAAATATCGCCATTTTCATATTTTTTAATTCCAGTTCCTTTAAAGGGTTAATCCTAATATCACTCACCATCGAAAGTTGAATCATTTATATAGTTCATTTTTCCTTTTCCTTCTCTTTTTCCATTAACGAACTCACCATAATAAATATTTCTATTTTCATATTTAAATATTCCAATTTAAGGTTAATCTTATTATCAATTCCCATCGAAAGTTGAACCATCTTTATATATAATTTTTCCATTTCCTTCTCTTTTTCCTTTTATGAACTCTCCTTCATAAATATCGCCATTTTCATATTTTTAAATTCCAGTTCCTTTAAATGGTTAATCTTACTATCACTCACCATCGAAAGTTGAATCATCTATATAGTTCATTTTTCCTTTTCCTTTTCTTTTTCCATTAACAAACTCACTAAAATATATATCGCTATTTATATATAGAAATACACCAGTTCCTTTCAAAAATTAATTTCAAAATCACTTATTTTTAAAAACTGATTTATCTATATAGTTCATTTTTCCTTTTCCTTCTCTTTTTCCATTAACGAACTCGCCATAATAAACATCGCCATTTTCATATTTAAATATTCCATTTTTACGCTAATCTTAATATCACTCACCTTCGAAAGTTGAATCATTTATATAGTTCATTTTTCCTTTTCCTTCTCTTTTTCCTTTTATGAACTCTCCTTCATAAATATCGCCATTTTCATATTTTTAAACTCCTGTTCCTTTAAAGGGTTAATCCTAATATCACTCACCATCAAAAGTTGAATCATTTATATAATTCATTTTTCCATTTCCTTCTCTTTATCCTTTTATGAATTCTCCTTCATAAATATCGCCATTTTCATATTTAAATATTCCAATTTAAGGTTAATCCTAGCATAACTCACCTTCGAAAGTTGAACCATCTTTATATATAATTTTTCCTTTTCCTTCTCTTTTTCCATTAACGAACTCTCCTTGATAAATATCGCCATTTTCATATTTTTTAATTCCAGTTCCTTTAAAGGGTTAATCCTAATATCACTCACCATCGAAAGTTGAATCATTTATATAGTTCATTTTTCCTTTTCCTTCTCTTTTTCCATTAACGAACTCACCATAATAAATATTTCTATTTTCATATTTAAATATTCCAATTTAATGTTAATCTTATTATCAATTCCCATCGAAAGTTGAACCATCTTTATATATAATTTTTCCATTTCCTTCTCTTTTTCCTTTTATGAACTCTCCTTCATAAATATCGCCATTTTTATATTTTTTAATTCCAGTTCCTTTAAATGGTTAATCCTAATATCACTCACCTTCGAAAGTTGAATCATCTATATAGTTCATTTTTCCTTTTCCTTCTCTTTTTCCATTAACAAACTCACTAAAATATATATCGCTATTTATATATAGAAATACACCAGTTCCTTTCAAAAATTAATTTCAAAATCACTTATTTTTAAAAACTGATTTATCTATATAGTTCATTTTTCCTTTTCCTTCTCTTTTTCCATTAACGAACTCGCCATAATAAACATCGCCATTTTCATATTTAAATATTCCATTTTTACGCTAATCTTAATATCACTCACCTTCGAAAGTTGAATCATTTATATAGTTCATTTTTCCTTTTCCTTCTCTTTTTCCTTTTATGAACTCTCCTTCATAAATATCGCCATTTTCATATTTTTAAATTCCAGTTCCTTTAAATGGTTAATCCTAATATCACTCACCTTCGAAAGTTGAACCATCTATATAGTTCATTTTTCCTTTTCCTTCTCTTTTTCCATTAACGAACTCGCCATAATAAACATCGCCATTTTCATATTTTTAAATTCCAGTTCCTTTAAAGGGTTAATCCTAATATCACTCACCTTCGAAAGTTGAACCATCTATATAGTTCATTTTTCCTTTTCCTTCTCTTTTTCCTTTTATGAACTCTCCTTCATAAATATCGCCATTTTCATATTTTTAAATTCCAGTTCCTTTAAAAAGTTAATCCTAGTATCACTCACCATCGAATGTTGAATCATTTATATAGTTCATTTTTCCTTTTCCTTCTCTTTTTCCTTTTATGAACTCTCCTTCATAAATATCGCCATTTTCATATTTTTAAATTCCAGTTCCTTTAAAGGGTTAATCCTAATATCACTCACCTTCGAAAGTTGAACCATCTATATAGTTCATTTTTCCTTTTCCTTCTCTTTTTCCTTTTATGAACTCTCCTTCATAAATATCGCCATTTTCATATTTTTAAATTCCAGTTCCTTTAAAGGGTTAATCCTAATATCACTCACCTTCGAAAGTTGAACCATCTATATAGTTCATTTTTCCTTTTCCTTCTCTTTTTCCTTTTATGAACTCTCCTTCATAAATATCGCCATTTTCATATTTTTTAATTCCAGTTCCTGCAAAGGGTTAATCCTAATATCACTCACCATCGAAAGTTGAACCATCTTTATATGTAATTTTTCCATTTCCTTCTCTTTTTCCATTAACGAAATCTCCTTCATAAATATTGCCATTTTCATATTTTTAAATTCCAGTTCCTTTAAAAGGTTAACCCTAATATCACTCACCTTCGAAAGTTGAATCATCTATATAGTTCATTTTTCCATTTCCTTCTCTTTTTCTTTTGACAAACTCTCCTTCATAAATATCGCCATTTTCATATTTAAATATTCCACTTTTAGGCTTATCCTAATATCACTCACCTTCGAAAGTTGAACCATCTTTATATATAATTTTTCCTTTTCCTTCTCTTTTTCCTTTTACGAAAACTCCTTCATAAATATTTCTATTTTTATATTTAAATATTCCACTTTTAGGCTAATCCTAATATCACTCACCTTCGAAAGTTGAACCATCTTTATATATAATTTTTCCATTTCCTTCTCTTTTTCCTTTGACAAACTCTCCTTCATAAATTTTCCCATTTTTATATTTAAATATTCCAATTTAATGTTAATCTTATTATCAATTCCCATCGAAAGTTGAACCATCTTTATATATAATTTTTCCATTTCCTTTTCTTTTTCCTTTTATGAACTCTCCTTCATAAATATCGCCATTTTTATATTTTTTAATTCCAGTTCCTTTAAAGGGTTAATTCTAATATCACTCTCCATCGAAAGTTGAACCATCTTTATAGTTCATTTTTCCTTTTCCTTCTCTTTATCCGTTAACGAAATCTCCTTCATATATATCTAAGTTTCGATATTTAAAAATTCCACTTTAGATTTCATCTTATTTTCATTCCCCTTCGAAAATTGAACCATCTTCAAATTTTATTCTTCCTTTACCTTCTCTTTTTTCCTTAACGATTTTTCCTTAATATATGACTCTGTTTCAGTATTCAGATATCCAAGATTCTTCATCAATTGGGTCCAATTATGTTTTTTTATTAAAAATTGATTCATCTTATTTATTTACTTCTTTTCATTTTCATTTACCATCAATAAGTAAATTTTCATAAACAGAACTTTAGATATTAAGATCTTAAAATGCTTCTTTATCTAAATCTTCAGACTTTATCGTTTCTTCTATTTTTTCCTGTAGATTTATTGTTAAATGTTTTTCTTATATTTACTTTGATTCATGATATAGTTCTATTTATGATTAGTCCTCAATCTTTGTGTTTTTTACTTCTTTTTTGGATTTCAACAAAGTTAGATCTTTTTGTAGCTCTTGCTACGAAGTAACTTTTTGCTCCATTTTTAATTTTAAACTTAGATTCTTAATAAGCAGATTAAGTTAAAAGGTTTTAATTTTGTAAATTAAATTAAATTTAAACTATCAAGTTTATTTTATTTCATTTAAGAAACAATTCATCTAAGATAGATAAACTTTAATCCTTTCTATTTATCATTTATACAAATAACTTAATTAGATTTTTGCTCTTTTATTTTATACAAGTGAACATTTAGATTCCTATTTAATAATGAGAGACTAATATTTAAAAATTGCATTGGACTAAATATTCCTTTTGTGAGAGGTAACTTCATTAAAATTGAGTATCTAATTGTTTAATAAGCAAATTATTAAATTTAGCTGCGTGATATTCTTTATTTAGATATTTTTAGATGCTATATAGAAAATTTTAATTCCATTCTGTGCTCAACTCAGAATTATCTCTATCGCACTAATTTAATTTAGAAATTTGAAAGAAACTAGCTAAATTTTAGTTATTAAGTTCTCAGTCTTATAAAATGTTTATCTTTACTAAAACTTCTTTACATAATCTAATTACAGCCCATTAAAAAAGTTAACTTCATAAGCTTCACCTACTTTTAGCTATATTGATATAATTAAAATATTCTGCTACTTTAGCAATAGCTTTTCTTTTATTTCTTAAAGGCTTAAGAAATATTTTTTTGCTGGCTAGTATAACAAAATTTTTACGTTTCTTAGTGTTTTGGTTATAATATAGAACAACTATCCTACTTTTGGAAATATTTTGGTAATTTATGAAAATCTTTATTTATTTACCCAATTTTTCTAAAGTTTCATTTATTTTTTAATATAACGCATCACTTTAATTTACCTTAAGCACAATCTATAATCAAGACTTCAAAGCAATATAACCAAATAATTTAACTCTAATTAAGTGTTACTTCTAGTTTTCCACTAAGTTCTAGACTTAGTACTCTTCTTTAAATCGTTAATTTAAAATAAAATAATAAAAGATAAAGTAAGTTGGTAGCAAGTGGATTACTAGTAGTATTAAGAGAAATAGTTAATTAAGATGTAAATAGAAATAATGAAAGATTAATAATAGTAGAAGATATTAAATTACTAAGAATTTAGAGACTAATAATTATAATTATTATTAGGCATTTAATAATTATCTATCTTAGATATCATTTAATTCTATTTTAATAATCCTTTTAATGTTTATCTAAAATATTAAATTAACCTTTAATTATCTCTATTTATTACTAGATAAATAAGAGCGCCAAATTTAATTATTTAGCTATAAAATTAAAACCTCAAAATATAATCTTATATGTAAAGCTTAATTCTATAAGCTAATTAATAAGCAGATAGAGGTATTAAGATACCAATACTTTTAATTATTATATCTAATATTAATATTTATTAACTAAGAGTTATATATTAAACCATTTCTATTCTAATTCTCTAAACTGCTTATTTTACAAACATCAAGGATATAAATGTACAGTCTCATTTTTGATTTTGCTTCCTTTCTACAACCTACTATGAAGGGGCAACTTTGCTTATTTAGTGATATTTTATTACTTAATTATTAAAAATGATTCAATTAAATTTATTATAGTTAATCTAAGCTTTCTTGATGAGATGTTTCTTGTATTCTTTATTTTGAATATTCATTTTCAAAATTCCAACTAAAGTAAGCAGGCCTTTTTATATGGCTTTCTAAAGTGTCTCATTTTTAAGTATGATTCATAGTTTCTAGATAGAGGATAATTAAATATAGGCATAAATAATTAAATTCATAAGCATCTTTGAAAAGCTTAAAGGAACTCCTGTTATTATTAAAGGTAATTGTTGATTGCTTGCTTAAATTTAAACTTTAGTTTTGAAAATATGTAACTACACTGTCTTTAATTTAGTAAATTTGTATTAAATCTTATGATATAGGTAATAGTTATCTAACGAAGAATCTACTTTATAATAGTTTACTTTTTATAAGCAACTATTCTAAAATTATTTTCTGGTCTTTCTATTTATGCTTTCTTATACATAAACATCTAGTTCCTTATGTCCTTAAAATAAAATGCATCTCGTATTTAATTAAATCGAAATAAACATTTATCTCAGTTCTTAAGCTAATATTCTTTCCTATTGTTCAATAAAAGATTAGGGTACTATAATTAAATGATTATAGTAATATTCTCTTGTAATGAAGCAGCTATCAATTTAATTAAATTACCTAATGTTTTTAATTTACTTTCATCTATTATTTATAAGAAAGTATTTCTATTTAAGATAGTTTTTAAGGAAGCATTTCCTGGAAATTTTTATTTTATTTCTGTAAGTATCACTATATTATTATTATTTTTAATGACTCTGTTAATTAATTTCCAAGTTTTAGCTTTTCATTCTTATTTTATCATTCCTTTTTTTCTTCTGTCAATTGAGCTACTCTAAATCTCTTATTCTAATCAAATTTCTTTTCTTTTAAATCTAATTTATACTAATCTGTAAAGTTACTTTGTCACTTTCTTACTTTGCTTTTCTCATTTACTAGAGAAATTAGATATTTATTGTTAACTACCTTTATTTATACTTAGAGATTGCCAATCAAATATTTAAAAATCGTGATAAATCATCTTAAACTAATTAAAAAGACTTCAGTCATGAAGAATTTGGAATCCTTTTTATTATTAAAATTCTATTTTCTTGTTTTGTGCAGTGAAAGCTACTAAGTTGTACTATAAGTTGGTCTTTAGTGTTAGTTCTATTAAAGCTTTTTAATTGCTTTATCATACTTACTTTTTCTTTACTTGCTTGTGTATTTTTCATTTCTTTAGTAATTTTACATATGTGCTTAAACAAATTTATCTAGAAGTAGCTAAAAATTTCCGACCCTTCTTTCTTATATGAATTAAAGCTAATCTGAAGTATCTCTTTAAATGATATTTAGAATGGTTTGCAAAACTTCGATCTGAATGCTATTTTTCGTAAAGACTTTAGATATTTGTGCAAATCTTGCTAATTTATTATCCTTTAGGATACAATAAAGTAGTGATGATTAGTAATTACTATGTTTAATCTTTAGGTCTTAAGCTTAAGTATCAGAATGTAGTAAATAATTATTCCAATTGTCCTGTTTTAAACTGTGTTAACCTTAAAGCTTAGTAATTTTAACTATCCATCCCTAATAGAGATTTCGCTTATTCGAACAAATGGCCAATTATGGGGATTAGTGACTTTATTCTTCTGCTTTTTTAACTGCTTTGGATAGTCTTGAATAGTTGATATTCTTGACAGCTTAATGTGTTGGTAGTGGTTAAGAAATGAGAATCTGGTTTACTTATGATTTATGATGTTGGTGTAATAATGGTAATTAGGATGTATTCTGCTCACTTTCATATGAGGATTTGTTTGTTTGATATAATTTGATTTATACTAATCTGCTTGTTAATAGCTTTTGTTCTTTTTTGGTTTCTAAAGTACTTACGCTATGTTTAAAAAAGTTGGTTTGATTGAAATATGTATTTTCTAAATATAGTGTCTTAAGCTTTTTAGGTATTTTGATTATAGGAGTTAATTAGCTTTAGCCATGTTGCTCTAAATATCTTTATTTATAAAGGCATTTATCTATTCTCTATAATGCTTAGCCACTTCTATTGATTTTACCTAACCTAGTTACTATAGATTTACCTCTTATAGACTCTTATTAATTTTCAATTAATACTAATCAGTATCTTCATTCTATTATACCTTTAAATTTAAGCTATTTAATCAAGTAAAACACATAACTGAGTGTAGAAACTATATAGAATTACTTTAATAAGAAGTAAAAATAAGAGCTAAATTAAGGTAAAAAGAAAAAGCTTAGAAAGTAGATTTTATATCAAGCTAAGTAGCAAAATTATAAATAAGGCCTATAGAAAATATCTAGATTAGCTAGTTTCATTACTTAGAGATAGCAACTGTAATGCTTAATCATGTAACAAACTAAGTCATTAGTTCGCTTTATGCAAAAAATACCAACTTAATTAAAAGAATAAAGCAACCAAAATTTTGGATAATCTAACTATTAACTCTTAAACAGCTATCAATTTTATTCTAGATTTATAAGATAACATATCTAAAATCAAATCCACCCATAACCAAGCCACTATCCAATATGCATTACATACTTACTTTTTGCGGCAAAAGGAACATTCCCATTATTAGACTAATTATATAAGCAACACAAACAGATTTTAATTGTCCTAAAACATTCTAAGCATATCCTTAAACTGAAAATGAAAGAGATTACACAGAGCTAACTTCCTATTCAAATTACAAACTATCAAAGGATTACTGTTATAGCCTAAAAACTAGAATCATGCTAAAATATCAATAAATTAAAAATGCTTAAGCACTATAATAAGATATAAGGCTTAATAACTCTAGTTGCTTGTATAAACATTTTTTTATTTACCACCAAACTACAAACTTCTTTTATCCATCAATGGAGCAGAGTATTTCATACAGAAACAAGTTCCAATATTATATCATATTTTAGTAGATAAGAGCTAAGTTTTAATACAACTAGTTGTAAATGCTAAAAATATGATTGAATACAAACTAAAATACTAATTTTAAGTAACCTAGTTTGAAATAGAGCAACAAGCTAATTATAAAAATATAAGCATTTCTTTAATTTAGTTAAAGGCTTAAGCAAAATAGATAATACTAAAAATTAGAAACATAAATGAAGTTAAAAAAGAAAAAGGATCTGGAAATATAAAATCTTATTGGTCTATTATGCAACTCTTAGTAGTAACTCTTAAGATACGAATTTTTACCTTTCTATTTTGACTAGTAAAATAAGAAGCAGAAAAGGAATTTTTAAATCCAGTTTAAAAACAAAAGTTATTAAAATCACAAGCTAAAAATAAAGAAACTATAAATATAGATTTATTAAGCAGAACTAATAAATCTTATAAATTCTAAAAAAATTATGCTTAATTATTGAAGAATTTCTTTGAAGAAATAAAAATAAATTTATAGTTTTTGTACTTAGAAAGTACAAAAGCATCCGTAGACAAAATTTATGAAATAAATTATGCAAAGAATCGCATATTGAACGTTAAAATAAGTAAAGGTAAATGTGAAGATTAATAAAAATAAAAAGGAGAATAGAGTTAGTAATATAAAAGGATATTAGCATAATATAAGTATATATAATATTGTTATTATAAGTTAGTTTTAGTAATAAGTAATTTATAGGTTTGATTATTAAATATAATGTTTATAAATAATGACAGTTGGTATATTTTAGAATTAAGGTAGTTAGGATAAAGTTTAAAGATATAAGTAGTAAATGGTAAATATAATTGATTATATTCTACTTTAAATAAAAAGAATATTATATAAATTTATTAGTATTAGATAACTTTAATACTTAGAACTAGTAATATTTATTAAGTGGGATTTACTTATTTTTAATTATTAAAACATTTTATTATTTATTAACTAACTATAGATGTAACTAGTAACTTACACTTACTTACTAAATATCAAAGCAACCTATTATAATTATAAAAGACTAACATTTAAAATTAATATTAAAGAGCATAAAACATTTAATTAACTCATATAAAAAAGATTATCAAAGGCTACTATAATTATTTTAGATTTGCAGGTTCTTAATAACTAGATAAATAATAAGTTTAGTATACCTTAAGATAATATAATAAGGAAACATAATAATAAGGAATTATATCCATAATAATAATAATTAAGATTTAATAGCTAATAGCTAAATGCTATAAATAACTAGATAAATAGCTTTAATCAAATACTTTTAAAATCATAAATCATAAAAATAAAACTAATTATACCTATTTAAAGTAGATCTAATAACTTTAATAAAGTTATAGGAACTCTATTAAATTATATGTATAAAGCATCTTAAAAATAATAATATGCTTCTAATTTTAATTAAATTTGCTAATTTAAATATCCTGCCTTTTATATTGTTATAAAGACTTTTACTTCTGCATAATGTAATGCTTGCATATTATGAAATGTTTCTAAAATATTTTTTGCATTAAATTATTTATTTGAACTAATAGCTAAATTTAATAGATTTATTATTATACTTGTAATATATTTTCTAGTTATTACTTGTGCTCCACTTGCAATTCTGTTTTCTTACATTAAAATCGTGGTTAAAATTAAAATTAACTTTCAAACTATCTTATGAACTTTAGTTTGGTAAAAAAACTTTAAAATATTAAATTTAAATTTAGTTAAAAATTAGATTTCTGCATTATTAATTTAAAAGCACTAAATACAGTTAAATATCTAAGTATTAATTTATTTTAAGAAACTAAATTTTAGTAATTATTCTAGTGATGTATTGCTAAAGTAAATTAGAAGCTATTGGTTTTAAATAATACTAAGATAGTTTAATAATAAATAAATATAGAGTATTAATATAAAAAGCTTTATATGCTTGTAATAACTATTAATTAATTAATACTAGAACTTTTATATTTAAAACATAGTTAATCATAGCTAAGCATTCTACAAATATCAGTCATTATAACTTAAGATCAATTAAGATATGCTTGGATGAAAGATAATTATTTGAATAGTTTATGTGACTTATAGTTTAATTATAAAAATTAAGACTCTGGTTCTGCTAAAATTAAGTAAATCTACCTTAACATTCCTGAACTTAAAATTTCTGTCTAATATAAATCTATTGATGCTTGAAAAATAGATGAAGAAAGGGAGTCATTCTAAAATAGGAATTGATGCTATTAATTTAGACAAAGAAGAAGAGAATTTCTATAAAAATTAAAAGGAAAATACTTAAATTATGCCATAAATCAAGAAAGCTAAATTATACTTCTTAAAATTAGGATTCCTAAGTAGTAGTAGAAGAAAATTTACAGACAGCGAAGCAAATCATTAAAAAATATAACAATGTCGAGAGTCAATTTATAATAAAGATATTTGAAATAATAGTGGATCAGAAGAGCTAAAACAATTATCTCAAAATAAAGAAGAAAAGAGAGCTAAGAAAAATTAGAAAAGTGAGAAATTTCAAGTTCTTATGTATTTCAAAGTTCTAAAGCTTAAAATCTTCAGAGCATTTGCCTTTAAATTAAATAAAAAAATCGAAAAAGCAAATGTTTTAAACCTAAAGTTAGTAGAAATAGCACTATTTAAAAAGTATCTAAAAGTGAGAAAAATGAAAGAATAAGTATAGCTATTAATATAGATATAAGTTTAGATGGAAAATAAATGTTCTAGTTTGTTAAGTTTTCAAAAAGTAAAAAGTAATTTCATTAGCAATAAACGGTTTAGCATTCTAAATAGATTTGTTTATTTGAATTTAGTTTTGAATGATTTATGTAAATAGTATCTAAATCTGAGTAAAGTAGAATAAAATTTAGATCGCTTGTTTAATAGAGATTGACTTAGAATGACATTTATGATGCATTTGAAGTAATAAAAAGAACTAAAGATTTCATGAAAACAAAATCATAAGAATTATAAATGAACTAGTTAGCTTAATAATGAGGTGTTTATTATAGAAAGGTAGCAGAATATGATGTAAATATGTAAGTTGTTAGTAATTTATGTTTAGTAGTCTAAATTACTCATTAATATAGGTAGCTTCTTAATAATAATTAAAATTGTTCATAATTTTAATTAGTAAGTCCCACTTTACAATTATAACTAGCTTTAATATCAAGTTATCAAGTTATCTAATACTAATAATTTAAAAGGATTTCTTTTAGCTTTTCGATAAAATAGATCTTAAAAAAGGATATTTACTACTTAATACTATATCTTTAAAGTTTATCTTGACTTCCTTCTTATTTCAAAATATAATAAATTAATTATTAATAAGCATTAAATTAACTAAAACAAGCTAAAAATAAGTTATTGTAATTAAATCTATATTAAAATAAGGAAATACTATTCTATAATACTTTTCTTTAGTAAAGATATGTTAATAATTTCCTTTTACTTCTGATTTAATACTCTACCTCCAATTTTAATTTTTGTGCATATTCCCACTTTGATTAACTTATTTTGTTTTTAAAATTCCGATTTTTTACATAATTTATTTCTTAATTTTTGTCTAAGGTTGCATTTACATGATCTAAGTTAAAAGTATTCTGCATTAATTTTTCTTTCTTCTAAGCAATTCTGCATTAATTATCAGCATCAGCTATCTTATTGAGTTTATTAGTTCTACTTATTAATTTATAATCCCTTACTTAAATTTATAGCTTTTGCTTTTTTAAAGGATTTATTAATCAGCTCTAACTTTAATGCTAAAATTCCAAATCTAAAAGTTATTCTTAAGAGTTGCTTAATAAGTTAAAGAAAGTTGAAATATTCCTAAGTCTGCCTGCTATTTAAGGTTGCATTTAGTTTTAATTCTTTATTATTTTTATTTTGCTATAAGCCTTAAATTGAAGGAATACTTAGCTTTAGAAAATGCCAATTAATATACTTAAACTTAGTATCTTAGTTTCCATTCAATCATATTTTTACTATTCAAACATTTGCAACCTTTAATTTATGTAAGCATAACTCTCATTTATATCTAAGAAAAATATTATATCATACAAGAGATCGTTTACGTTAGAAATGTTTTCATTGATCGACAAAACTGATTTCTAGTTTCGATTCTAAAGTTAGAAATATTTCTACAAGTCACTGGATTAGTAAGCCTTATATCTTATTATCTCTTTTTTTGCAAATCAATTCAGTCTAATAATGGATTTAATGGGAATAATTTACAGATTAGTCTCAGAAAAAAATAAGAAAGTGTAGTTAATGCATATGTAATAATCAAAAACCCTAAATCCTTATCAAAGCTGAATTTTAGTTTAGATACTATATCTTCAAAATCTATAATCCAACTATAGAGTAAGTGATTAATAAGACAATCAAAAGCTTTACTTCCTCTATTCTTTTATTTGTCCTACTATTAGATTATTTCCCTAAAAATAATGAATTAAAAAACTTGTTTTGATTTTGATTTAAGCATGATAGTAGCTATCTCTTAATAATAATTTTAATGATTAGCTTACTTGATATTAGTTATTTGCTATAATCCTTATTTATAATTTTGTTACTTAATTTGTTTTAAATCTGCTTTTTGACTGATCTTTCTTATTTAATTCAGCTCTAAAGTTTTAGCTTCTTTCTTACTCATTCTTACTAATATTATTCCATATGATTTTTGCACTCAGTTTATTATGTATTGTACTCAGCATTTTTTAAATAGCTGAAACTTAAATTTAAAGCTTAAAATAATTGTTTAAAACAGGACACTTGAAATAGATTTTTTACTACATTCTGATACTTAAGCTTAAGACCTAAAGATTAACCTAATAAGTATTAATTCACAAAAGCTCTAATCTAATCTATCCTAAAGAATAATAAATTATCAAATATGAGGGGAGAAGCAAAAATTACAATAAATAAAAACGTTTTTGTCAGAAACAAACTTAAGAAAAATAGCATCTGATAGGATAGGTTTATCTTCATTAACTTAGAAGAAACAAATTAACATTTTGAGCTACTTAAAGATAAGTTTATTCAAGTACTTATACAAAAATACTAAACATAGAAAAATCCATAAGTCAATTAAGCCCAAACTAAGTATAATCAATCAAAGAAAATTACTTTAATAAAACTAAGAGCAAAGTCCGAATCTTAAAACTAGCTAATTTTACTGAAAACATGAAAATAGTAGTTTAGCAATTAAAGGATTCTAAATCTCTCATGATTGAAATTATTTTAATTAGTTTAAGGCAATTTATCCAGACTTTTAAATATCTGATCCGCAAAATCTAAGCATAATTAAATTTAGTTAAAATAGAGTATAAAACTTTTCTGATTAATGAGAAAACGCAATAAAAGCAACTATATTTAATAGAAAGTATGAGAATAAGTTTCCAGATAAATATAGATTGGATTACAAGAAAGGAAATGTTTAGAATAAAGATTTAGAATAGCTAAATAGATAGAAGAGAGCTAGAGGAATAAGTAAATTATTTAAATTAAAATTATAATCTAAAGATATAGAAACAAATTATTAGTATCATTAAATCGTTACTAATATAATGCTACTTCAAAAAATAAAATCAAGACTTTTAGAAAATGTCTTCTGAAAAAGTCTCTTTAATCAGAATTACCTTTTAAATAATAATAGAAGAAAGCAAATTAAAAAGTTTTGCAATTTATTGAAATAAATAGGGAATTGCATTTTTGAGAGAGTTTTACTAAGTATAGAATACTAAAATTTTATAGAATTATAAGGAGTAATATTAAATTAGAACTGAGATAGAAGATTTATATACATTGAGTTACATACTAGATGAATTATTTATACTAAAGATAAAATTTATAGAGACTTTAATACTAAAAGTATCTAAAAAAGAAAAAACACCAAATAATTTAGCAAAAGTTGCTTCTAGAAAATCAGAAATAAACTAATTAGATTTTTAGACACATGTTATTGATATCATCGAAAGAATAAAAAATAAAAGCCAAGAAGTCCAAATATTATGCAAATACATGCTTTGAAATTAAGTTTGAAATTTAGCTTGTAATAGACAAATATCTTTAATAATAACTGGAAATAATGAAGTAAAAAGTAATCACAAAATAAGCAAATTCGTAATTGATAATTAGTTAAAGATATGAAATAATAAATGAGAATAGTTGTTTTATCTTTTGTAAATTTAACAATATAGAATAGAAAATGTCTGTTATGTACTTATTAATTAATATTTCTTAATCTTATTTAAATAATTAGAAGTATCATAGACTGAATAATTTTAGATACTTATTAATTGCCTTATTAAAATAGGTTTTACATGGTTGAATATCTATTAAAGTTTAAATTTTATGGTAAATGAATTAAATTTTAATTGGCGCTCTTGTTTACCTAGTAAATAAATATAGATAATTATAGCTAATTCATATTATAGGTTAAATATTATAAGGGTATTAACATATATGATATCTAAGATAGTTATTAAATGCTTATAATCAGTATTATAATTAAAGGCCTCTTGGATCTTACTTATATAATGTTTGCTTTTTATTATTCTTTCTTTATTTCTATTACATCTACTAATCATTATTCTTACATTCTCCTAATAATCTGCCCTAGCTTACTTTTATCCTTTATTAATTGTATTTTAAACTAAACATTGTAAACAAGAGTATTAAATCAGGAGCTAAGAATTAGCCTAGAAGTATCCCTTAATAAGAGTTAAATTAATGCTATATATCTTTTTGAAATCTTGATTGTAGATTAGGCTTATGGCTTATGAAGCTATTTCTTTACATTCAGAAACCATAAATTGTTTTTAGCATTCAGTAACTAATTAAAGATTTTCATAAATTAACTAAAATAGCATAGTTGTATTACTTTAAACCCAAATATCCAAGCAAATTGTATAGGGTAGCGACATTCTAATCAAGCAAGAAATTTTATTTGTGTCTTTAAGAACTAAAATGAAAAGGAAAAAGCTAAAGTAGCAGAATATATTAACTATATCTTTAAAACTAAAACATCAAAAATTAAGAATAACTTAAATAATCTAGAACCATAAACAACCTAAAAGGAAACTTATAGTTTTAAAACCTTACCCTACAAAATACTATTTCCATCTGGAGAATTTCCAAAATTAAATTGCTATTTAGGCTAAATTTAAAGCAGAGCTTTACTACAATTTTATTCTAAATTTCTAAAATATATAAATAAAGTATATCATGCTAATAGATTTGCACTCGTGACATAAGAAAATAATTAACTTAATAAATCACGAAGCTAACTTTCATAGTAATAGTATTTTAAATAATACCACTCTTAAAATATCAAACATTCATTACATGATAGAAGCATAAATAATTAATAGTTATTAAGTATTAAATTAAATTACCCAAAGTTACTTTATTAATGAAAATTAAAAAAAGCTTCTTCATTTAAATAATACAAACTGAAGGTTAAAAGTAAATCTAAATATAATCCTCTAAAAATATCATCTAGAGCATTTTACTAAGTTATAAATATATTAAAAGTAAAATATGAAGCTATTGATAAGAATTTAAGCTATATACTCTTAATTTTACCTGTTCGGCGATCCCTTTAAATTTTAAAAATTAACGAGAAGACTAACTTGTCCACTTCGCTATATTATTTTAAGATTAAAATCTTTTAAATTAAAAACAAAGTTTTAAATCTAAATAAATCAAAATTGCTTTAAAAGTCTAAGCAAGGTTATATTTAAAAGCTAGTCTATTTAAAAGAAATCTACTAATTAAGAAATTAAATAAATTGATAAAATTAAAAAATGCAAGCAAAGCCCATTTTCTAGCCAGAACATCAAACTTCCTTGTTAAGTATGGAACTAGAAAAAAAACTAAATGAATATGGAGTTTTTCTAAAGAGAGGAAAAAAAAGAACCAGAAAAAGAACAATTTACTGAAAAACTTTAAATGCAAAACCAAATAAAATACTAAAATGGAAGTATATATATAGGAGATATCGAAAAAGGATTACCATAAGGATAAGGAGTTATGAAGCAATTAAATGGTGATACATATTAAGGATAGTTTGAAAATGGCTATAAAAAAGGATATGGAAAAATGATATGACAAGATGGATCGATTTTTGAAGGAGAATGAAGCGAAGACGAGCCATTAAATGGATTTTTTAATTATCTAAACGGAGAAACTTATCAAGGATAGTTAATTGATAAAATTCGATAAGGAAAAGGAAAAATGATCTGATAAGATGGATCAACTTTTGAAGGAGAATGGAACAATGATGAATTGATATATGGAGAAGCTAAATATCAAAATGGAGATACATATGATGATCTATCTTCTTCCTAATAATATAGATAAGAGGATATCAATTGACACACTTAAGAAGCAAAAGAGTTTGAAACTGCAAAGTTAGAAATTATTGAATAGCAAGACAGAAAGCGATAAAGGTTTTAGTTAGGAGTTGATTAGTTGCATAAAGTAAGTAGAGTATTTGAGCAATCATAATTCCAAGCTATTTGAATTATGATTTTGATTGCTGTATTAAGAATAACAAAAGTAGAACTATTATATATGTGTAAAATATCTATCCTATTAAACTTCCAAATCTAAATATAGCTAATTACGCCTTAATTTTACACGAGATATAAGTAAATAAGATAGACTCTGGCAAAATTTAACTTTAACGATGTATTAAAAAAATGTAATTAAAAGTACTCAGTAAAAGTTAATTACAAGTTTAGTGATTATTATATATTTAAAAGGATCAAAACAATTTTAAATTTTTTACTCTAATAAAGTTTAAAATGCATATTCCTTCTATAAAAAGGAATATCAGAGAATTGTTTATTTATTCTCTTCTAAAGCTAAGAAGATTATAAACTTTTAATCTTTGAAATCGTTTTATGAATGAAATGCTCCTTGATTCTTTATTTTAAATATATTTATCAATAAAACTACCTAGATATAAGATTTAAAGAGACTGAATCATAATCCAGGTGAATATAAACCAAAAAAGCATATTTCTCCTTTTGCTGATCAATAGAAAAATATTGAAAAAATGTTTAAATCACTTTTAGATACATTTAAGGGAATCTAAAACCTTAGCTAGAACATTATTTCATGTTTTCCTTTTATATTTAAACGTTCATATTGTTTTTAATTCCTCAGGCGAAGTCTTAAACTATTTTATTGCTAACTTCCCTTTTTTTAATCTTCTCATTTCTTATTCCTACAGATATTTAAACTTCTATTGTAACTCTTAAATTAGATATTCAGTATGTTTACGAAATAAGAGTAAGCATCTAATACACTTTTTAGGCGAATTAATTTCCTTAAAGAGATGAATTTCTGAGTTTTATAGATAAGTATATGATAACGTTCAACACAATAATTAAAGATCTTATTACAACAAATATATACGTGGTAGAGTCTTTACTATTATCTTCCAAAGAACCACATATTTTCTTAATTCTTTTACTAATTTTTCAATGAAAAATATGTGTAATTTAAGTTATAAAAATTATTTGGATTTATATTATTTAACAATCAAACATTTATTTTGTTTTTGATGGAATCAAAATCTGTAATCAAACACTTTTGAAATGAACGTGTTACAAATTTAGATCTGATTTAATACTTTATCATAAAATTTGCTGCTTTACTATTCTCTTTAATCTCTATTGATAAAACTAATTAATATAAGTGCTATATTCTCTCTCTTTAACTCTAATTATGTTTTGAGCTAATGTAAACATTCTAATAATTATCTGGAAATTATAAAAAGAAGCTCTTACTAAGAAAAGCATTGTAAAGTTGTTTTTGCGTACTGTTTTGCAAAAGTATTAAATACTTTTAAATTATTTATTATTTAATCTTTATTTATTTGTTGCTGAAGATTTATGAAATCGAATTATAATCATTTTGAATGTATAATGCTACTCAAGAACTTTCAAGTTTCTTTATTTTTGTTTCATATCTCTACTAGACTAATTTTAAATATTTTAGTCAAAGTACTAAAATGCTTCACTATACTTCTTTATCATTTATAACAGCTCTTTTTAAAAGGATTAAGCTTCTTAATCTTAAGAGTTTATATTCACAGCGTTAGTAAAGTAATCAGTCACTTCTGGTTATTTTTATTTCTTTTAAGGTAAATGTTTTATTTTCTTGCTTTGATTTAATATAGTTAAATCTAGTTGCATTAACTAAGTTTATAATATTTCTTTGTTAATCTTTAGCAGGATTCAAAAAATTGTTTAATTGATGTTTTAAATAAGCCTAGAACTAAATAACTTCTACAAATGTATTTTATTTATTAAAATAATTATTTTATTAATATGAACTTCAATATCATCATTATTCAATTTTAAGGCTTAGTTAAAATATTAAATGCCTTCTTTAATCTACTCTTGAAGCATTAAAAGGCTATATTATTCTTATAAACTACTATGCTTTATTTATTGATCTTACTGTCTCATTAAAGCCTCAATTGCCAATTAATATTTTACAAGCTATTTGAGTGAAATTCCCTTTGCAAACATAAGTTTAGTCTTTGTTAGTATTAATTTTTGTACCTTTTCATATACTTAAATAACTATATAGATCTACTAAAGAGAGATTTCCTTCTTGTAGCTATTAGTTAAGACTTGAGATTAAACTTATTGCTTTACGGAATTATTTTATTACTTTTATATCTTTATTAAGCTTAAATTATCTTTAACTTACCAGACTGAAAACGCTGCAGAAGAGATATAGATATTTTATACTAAGAAGTATTTAAAAGGATAAACTTTAATATTTAGGTAGGACATAAAGACTTATTACATTTCGTTTTAGTATATCTTTTCCTAGTTAGTCTGCTTAAGAAAGTAACGATAATACATTATTAGTTACTAATGAGAATCTTAATTAAAACCTAGAAATTATAAAAAGCAATATATAGATCTAAGAATAACTTTATTGGGTATTTTATATGAACTATAACTTTAAATAGTTGATTTAAATATTTGAATTAAAGATATAAGTCTTATATAGGAATTATTTAAAGATATTTATTATACTTTATTAAATCTTATAGATATACTCTGTTATAAATAGTTTATTATGTTGCTTTAATATTAATAAGAACCTACTAAAGAGTATCAATAATACTAATAGCTTATATTATACATTATATGCAATCCTAACATTAATGGCTAATAGCTATTATTCCTATATTAATAACCAAATCTTTCAATCTTAATCTTTTTAAAATGTACTATAATAGAATCTCTATGTGCAGTTAGGGCTATTAAGATAAGAATAACCACTCTTGTAATTTTTTAGTTATAGTTTTAAGAAATTTAGTTATTATACATCATATTAAAAACGGAACATTAACAGAAGATGCTTTGTAGTATAGACCAGAATATTTTTAGACTTCTCAATTTTAAAATTATTGCTGGGATTGATTCTAATTCTTGAACTTTTGTCAAAAATCTAAAATCTTCTTTTTATCATTTTTGGGTAAATAATTCCTAGATTTTAATATAATGATGTAGTTATGTAAGGTAGTTCCCCGGATCCTATGCTTTTACTTCTCTATCATGGTTCAGTAATAAGATATGTGAAGTTAAGAAACACTAATTTTTCTTTCCTGTTCTGTATAGAAGATTCAATATTTAATAGATTAATGCAGCTGAATTTTTCAATTAACTTTTGAGTAAAAGCAATAGTAATTGTGAAACCATAAATTTTCTTATAAAAAGAAAGCTAAAAAATCTAATTAACCTGAAACGAGCAGGTTAAAAACCAATATTTTTCCTATAATTTAAACTCCTTAACTGCTATTCCTTTAACTTAAACTGGATGAAATTTGCTTATTTTGCATTAATTTTTGTTTAAATATAAAGTTTAAAATTTCAATAACTGTGATCTTTAGAACTTTGCAATTTTAAGAAACTGCTCATTCTTTATTTTTTATCCTAAGCTTATTTTTCTTCTTTCTACTGAACTTAGTATTTGTATTATTCTGATTTTCTTGAATTTAAATAGCTTTTTTCTAACTTATTACTCAGTCTAATTAGTTTCTAATGATTTGTTTCATTCTCTAAAATTTTCTTTTATCTCCAGAACTTGAAACTCTTAATTTAAAGAGTTAAAAATTACTGTCTTGCTTTATAGCATAATTTAAGTATTTCATTTAATTTTTAAGAAATCCTCTACTCCGTTAGCAAAAATAGCAACATTATTTGCAATTTTTTTAATAGCTCCCTCTTTAATTATTATTAAGATTTCGATAGATTAATATTTGAACAGAGATTTAACATTTAGGAAGGATACTAATTTTAGCAGGATCAGTGTCCTATTTTAATTTAAATAACTCTTTCTCACTAATTCTTATATTTATCTTAATAAATTAATCTCAATCTTATTAGATGTATAATTAAGAAAGTTATGGCTGTAATAGTGTTGTAAGTATAAAAGTAGTAATAGTTAATAATGTAAGAATATAGCGGTAATAAATGTAAATAATAAGTTGATATATATGTTTAGATAGTTTCTATGACTTTGTTAAAATGAATAAATCTACTTTTAATAAATCTATTGATTCTTCCTTTTATTATACTATTATTTTAAAATATTTTATTTAAGTTATTTACCTTAATTATTTATATCCTTATTTATAACTATACGTTAATTCTAAATAATAGCTATTATAATATCATTCATGTATATTATGTTTCTATAGTATATTATATTAAGCAATATTAATGCTTATTGTTTATTTATATTGTTATTAAGAACCTTTAAATAAAAATAATTCTATAAACCTTTTATATTTTTATTAGGTTATTTATTATTTTCTTTACTTATATATTTAACTCTATCATATCATCCTTATTATTTTCAATTCAATCACCTTTATTATTATTCAATTTATTCAATATTATATTAACTAAATAACCTAAGTTAAACATAACTAATTCAACTTCTATTTTATCAACCTTAACATATCCATAATCCTTTCTTTTTACTACTAACTTTATTCTCTAATTATCACTTTTATTTTTTATTCTTTGTCCCACTTTGCTCTTGCCTTTCAGATGTAATACTTTGCAGAGTTTGCTTCTATTTTAGTTTTCTTTTATCTCCACCTATTAAATTAATAAATATCCAATAATTTCTCTTTCCTTAGTAGTTTTAATAAGCATTAATTATCTAAATTTATATATTACTATTGCTTATTATATTTCTGCTCCAAGATTAAAAATCATACAATCTCATATTTCCTCATTTTCAGATTTTCTTTCATACTTTATAGCAAAATAGAAAAGTCAAAATCTAATCTAAAGAGTTACAAGTAGTCTAATATGTCAATTAAGTATATTTCTAAATCTGATTGCTCTTAATGTTTGGATTTATGTCTATTATTCTTAAGTGTGTTTTATAGTCTTCAAAGTCCTTAAAATTATTTTCAACTAACCATTAAATGTCTTTTGTTCTAGTTCAACTTAGTTTCTATACTCTTAGTCTTCAAAGCTTATTTAATCATACTAAATACTTTTCTACCATTTACAACATTTTACCTCTATATCTACCTTAGCTTTTATTATATCTAAGAAGCTTTTTTATATGAGAGAACTCATATAAATTCAAAATGCTTTGATTCTTTGATTTATATAAATTTATGGTTTCGTTAATTCTACAAACACTTATTTATAAAGCATTATATAGTTTATAAGCATTCCCTTCAAAATCTAGATCCAACTAGTAACTCTCTAAGGGCTAGTGATTAATCTGATAATTCTAATTTACTTCCATCTCTTTCCTTTTTATTATTTTCTTTTTAGATTTTTTCCTAAATTAACATATTAAATAACTCATTTAGCTAGAATATAGCATTTTAATACAATAGCTGCTATCTCTAAGTAACTAGTCTAATGACTACACTTATCTTATCTTCTAAATAATCATTTTTTATAATTTTATTACTTAGTTTGCCATCAAATTTGCTTTGTTAGTTGGTCTTTCTTTCTTCTTAATTTCGCTCTTACTTTTTAGCTTCTTTCATACTCATTCTTTTGAAATAATTCTGTATAGTTTTAGCACTCTGCTTATTATGTATTTTATTAGCACTCTCTAAAAATTAAAAACTTAAATTAAATAATTAAATAATTAAATGATTATATTAGTGAATATTAATAGATATAGCAGATTTAAACAAGAATCTATAAGAGAAATATCGAGAGTAAATAGGTTAGGGAATACTAGCAGGGAAATTACTAAGTATTATAGAGAATAGATAAATACCTTTAAAAACTAAATACTTAGTGAAAATCTTCTTGGTTGCTGTTAATTCAATTAGCAATAATAAGAAAAACTTAATACTTTAAATAAGGAGATTCAGAAAATAGATATGCAAATAGAAGAAGCAGCAACTCTATAAAATTTAGGTTCATAAAGTTACATTCTTTTTGAAAAGGGAAAAGAAAAAAAAGATACTTAAAAGAAGAAGAAAAGATAAAAGTAAAGATATAGAAGAAAGTTAAAATAATGAAATAACAGCGAGAGGAATAGATATTTTACTAGTTAAGATATTTCATTAGAATTAGATTATAAATTATAAGTAGAAGCTGTTTCTTACTAAATTATTCTAGACTAAAAACATACTAGACTATTAAGATAATTAAAGAAATTAATAGACATGAAGAATTTTAGAAAACTTGAGGCATGAAGAAGTAAAATTTAATGATTCTGAGATTAATTTGAATAAATAATAAATCTATTTTAGAGAATAATTAGTAAAGACTTAGAAAACTTTAAGATTTATATAAATAATAGCAGGATACTCTGAATAAACCTTTGCTATATTCAATATACAAGTAGAAGCCTAAAGATTTAACATAATATTTACTATTCAATAATTCTTTAATCTATTGTATCTATAAAACAGAAATTATCAAGTTTAGATCAATTATCCTAGAGATTACATTTAAGAAAAAAGCTTGGTCTAACCATATCTTAGGGAAATTATTATTTGAAGAGACGCTTAAAATTGCTCAGCTTATTTGTAGAAATAAAAAACAATCAAGACATTAAGCTACTTAAGCATAAGTTTATTCTTGCTAATATAAGCAAACATTAAAAGATAGAAAAGATAAGCAATCTAAGCAGAAAATAAGTATAATCAATTTAATTAAATACTTTATTATGGCTAAGGCAAAACTAAATCAAACAACTAGTAAATTTCACTGAATAAAATTAAAAAAAAGGGACTTAATAGTAAAAGGATTCCAAATAACTTATGATTGAAGCAATTTATTAATTAAAGCTAATTTACTCAAGTTTCAAATATTTTAGTGAAAACACAAAGCTCATGCAAAATTATTTAAAAATCAAGTATCAGACTGCTCTGATTAATGAGAAAGCACAACTGAGCATCTATATATAATAGATTTATACAAAGTAGCTTCAAAGATTGCTATAATTAGTTGTACAAAAAAAAGAAATTTGATTTAAATAAAATATTTAGAATAGTTCAATTGATATAAAAGATAAAAGCAAGAGGAAGAATATTTACTTAAATTAAAAAAAGCTAAGCAAAAAGAAAATTATTAATAGTATCAAAAATAATTACTAATATAAAGCTGCTTCAATTAAATAAAATAAAGACTTTAAAGAGAATATTCTTAAACGTCTCTTTTATCAGAATATTTTTAGGAAACAATAGTTAAAAGCAAATAAAAAATTAGTAATTTAAGAATAAATTATTGTTTCCTACCATCATGAGATTATTACTATCTCACTTAAATGCAGTATATAAAATTTTATAGAATTGCAAGAATTAATATTAGCTTAAGAACTGAGAAAGAAAATTCACAGATATTTAGTTAAATATTTGATGAGAAATGTTACATGAAAGATTAGATTCTAAGGAGAAAAGAATATTATAAGTTACTTTAAATAAAAAATAGAAAGATCAGCAGGTAAATAAAAACATTGTTTCTAGCAGTCCAGATTATAGTTAGATTCTTCGTCAGATACATACTAACAAAACCAACGAAGAATTAGAAATAAAAGCAACGGAAGCCTAAGACTATGCAGATACTTTATTACAAGCCAAATTTCTAAATTTAGACAGTAATAGAATTATCTTTACTAAAAACCGAAAATACTTTAAGCTCTTAAATCTCTGCATATGATAAATCCAGAAAATTATGAAACCGATTACCTATATTTGTGCATGGTACCCATTTGCTGGAAACTTTGATCATTCTTGCCAAGAAACATTGGAAAAGTATATTAATCAAATTGAAAAATATAAGTAACATCTCATCAAGATAGCTTTGAATAACTTTGGCTAATATATTTAAAGAATCTAAAAGAAATTAAGTAATTAGAAATCGCAAAACACTCAAATTAATTCCTTGATAGTAAGTTAAAGAGAAAAGTAATATTAAAATGAGACTTCATGTTTGTATCTTAATTGTAGTAAAATAAGTAGTTTAGAGCTGAGAAATAGAATAGAGATGGTCTATTATATAATTCTTAATTAATATTTCTTAATTTTATATAAATTAAAATTGTTCCTTCTGAATAGTTTCTACGTATTTATTAAATACCTTCTAGAATTTAGTTTAAATGTTGAATATATATTAAAATCTAAATTTTATGTTTAGATAATTTAATTTAAATTTGGCGCTCTTTTTTCTAGTAAATGAATATACAAATAGAAATAATTAAGAGTTAATTTCATATTATAGGTTAATAATTATAAGATTATTAACATATAATGAATTGATATCTAAGATAGATAGTTATTAAATGCTTATAATCCTTATATAATTATTATCTCCTTAATTCTTACTAGCATTATATAGTTAATTTTTTTATTTTATTTAATATCTCTTAGTTAATCATTAATTTTACATACTCCTAGCTAATGATTTACTATTTTCATTTTATATCTTTATTTTAAATTGATTTGCTTCATAACAATTCTAAATCTAGAACTAAACGGAAATTTATGGATTAAAAAGTGACTCTCTAGTTGAGTAAAATTAACTACTTAAGATATTTTCTAATTTCTTTTGTTTTAAGGTATGTCTAGCTTGCATGAAAGTAATGCTCTTTGGTCATATAATAGGTAAGCTTCCTAAAAATTGAGTTTTAATTAAAAATTTTTCAAAAATTCGATAAATTACAATCCAAAGAAGAATAATTGGTAAGCAATTAACCTAAAAGCGAGTGATGAATGATAAAAGGTAGAAGTATGAAAGCATAAGAAGGAAATATTATTTACATTTTGAAAGAAAACTCAAACAAAAGATAGATTTATAAAGAAGCAGTAGAATATACAAATTATATTAAATAAGCAAAAATAAAGAGTATCATATAGAAATTTGTAGCTAAGTCTGAAGAAGCTAATATTTAATAGAAAATGCAATCATTTTTTAATTGGAATTGCTAATGTTGTACGATCTTGACATAGAATGCTTAATATACCTCTATTTCTTCAAATTTTATAGCAAGCTATGTCCTAGAATAAACAATACTAAGCTTCCTTAAATTTTTATCGATCTTTTAATTAGATAATATATTTAGAGAAAATCGTAAAAAGGGTGGTGCTTTTAGTATATTAAATCTAAATATAGTAAATAAATTATAATTAAAAGCACTGAGGAAAGATACCAAAAAATTAAAACCTAAATTTTCTCATTAAAAATGTTTTTCTAAGCTTAAGAAAGACAAAGAAACTTATTATTTAAATCTTTATTTAATATCCAAATTATTTTTCTTATCTAATGCAAGTCTTTAATATATTTTAAACTTGATTCTTAGTTTTTTTCTTATCTCATTTTCAGATATTAATAAAATTAAAACTTAATTTGCTTATTTGTTTACTATTTCTCTAGATATTAACTCAGTTAAAGCTTTTAAGACGTTAATGCTATAGATATTTTAAAATTCTAGTTTAAAAGATAAGTTAAAGCATGCTTCCATTTATTTCATCATTGATTTTATTTAACAATTTTTTCTTTTTTTACCTTTTTTGAAGTTCTTTTTGTTAATCCTCCGTCAATATATTAGAAATGATTTATAATTTCACTTATTTATAAGATTTTTCTTTCTCTTCATTGAATAACCATTTCATTTAAGAATTTTCTTCAAAAATTGATTTCTTTTGCAATCTTAATTTATACTGGATAAGATCTGAAAGATACTATCTCTCTCTTTTATTTGTATTAAAATTAAAAAAGTAAGCTTTCCTTGTTTTCTAAAGGTACCATCTATCCAGCTGACTTGAATCAAATTTTATATGCAAGCTTTAGTCTTTTTTGATGCAATTTATATAGAATGCAGTCTTTCACACTTTCACATCTTAATGTATAGATCATATAAAAGGCAAGTAGGATTCTAGATTTTTTACTAATGAAGTTTAGTTGCCAGATTTTTAAATATAATAAGACTTAGAAGAAATTTAAAAACCGCTTAGAGTTATATAACCCCCTGCTATCTATATTCTATTTATTTTATTTAAATACTTAAGATTTGATTTACGATTCTTAGCCGTCTTTATTTTTAGTCTATTGCTTAATTTCTATTTATTAACATCTTTTAATAAAGAATCTTCTTGGCATTCTTCATCTTCAATAGCTAAGGTTAATTTCTAATTTCTCTTTTGATAATTTATCTTTTTCTTTTCTATTCCATCTATTTCTACGAATTCAAGCAATCCATTAAGATATTTACCTTTTTAGTTTTCCTTGAGTTATTATCCCATCTTTTGCAGTTTATTCTATATCAGTTATAGTTCTAAATCTATAAATTTTCTATTTTTACTTTTATTTTCTAAGTTCAAACTTAACTCTCAGGACCCAGTTCATACTATCTTGTTCTGACTTATCACCTTTCTCTTTTTAGATAGAGTTAGAAATAATGCTTACTAATTTTCAGCTTGCTTTAGATTAGTTAATTATAAGGCAGAGAAATCAATTCAAAATTCTTTTATTAAACTTTAGAATTTCCAAGGAAAAAGTTTGAAACTCTATATCAAAATCCTAGTTTTCTTCATTCAAATTCTATGGTTGATTCAATCTAAATCTTTTTTACTACTTCAATACTTTTAATTCCAATAAACTTCTAAGTTTTCTTGATATGTTTGTAAAAGAAAGATCTACTAAATAAATATCTGTTGATGGTAGCTAACAAACTAGTCAGCTTTAGTAAATTAACTACAGCTACTTGTAAAATTATTTTATTTTTCTAAGGTATTATCTCAAGCAGTTCGTAGTCCTTAGTTTAAATTAGTTTCTTTTTATATTTTTTGCTAATAATTTTCTAGTTAATCCTGATAATAATTTTGCAAGTCTTTAACTTCAAAATTCTAGCTTTCGTTAAACTGCCTTAATAAACTAATTATATTAAAATTCCATTCCTTAGATCTCAGAAAGGGCCAATTAAATAAGCAAATCGCAAATAGCACTTACTACTTAAATATTACTTCAATAAACTAATGGAAATAGTTTTAAGAGACTAGTCATTCCAAAGAGAATTAGAATTGATACAAGCAAATCAAGCAATTTTAGTGTTTTTAATTTAAAAAGATTAACATTAAATGATAGGTAGTTTAGTGACTAATTACATATCTCTTCTATTAAACGTCAATAAGGTAAATTCAAGAGTTTATACTAATAGAGATATTTGCTATGTGCAAGAAATTGGATTCAGATAAAGAAGTGTATTAGTTTTGAGTTGTGTGTTGTGTAAGAAAGTGGAAATTGGAATTTTATTGATTGAGTTGCTTGAGCTTTAGATAACATAAAGATTTAGCAAAATACCTTGAGGGATTATATAAAGCTTATAATATCAAAGATTCACAATTTTATTATATAAATAATATAAAACCAAGAAATACCTTTAAACACCTTTTTCAAATGCTATTTACAGCAAAAGACTAAAATTTCTGCGTTAATAGATTTATGCCTTGGATTGGATAAAAAATAGTTAATTCTTAAGAGACTAGTTAATTATTTCAAACAGTCTTACTCAAAGAGATTCAAAGTGAGATGCTGAAGTTATAGATAATATGATGAAGAAAATGGTAATAAAGATTGTAATAAGTAATACATCAATAGTAGTTATCATATTAATTTTGATTGAAACTAATATGCAAATAACCTTTTGCCTCTGAAATAATTTTAAATCTTAAAGGATTTAGATTTTATAACTACGGAGAGCTGCATAAAGATTTAAAAAATAAAAAAGGAATTTTTTAATTTTTGACAAGGTAATAATAATTAGCATGCTTATGTCTTCTTTATGTGACTACTTGTTACATAAACTGACCTAAGATAAGATAGTTAAGCTAGGAAAAACTTTAACTAGCTATAATAAAAAGTTCTAAATAAGAACTATGAAAATAGTGGTGATAAAGTATTATCATAGATTTATCGTTTAACACTAAGAAAATCAACCTTTTTGAGAAATTTTACCTCGTAACTTGGTTTATTTATCGATATTAGTTATGACTTAAGAACTTTAAAAAATGGAAGAAAATAAAAGTAAAAATATATAAATAGGAAAATTAAAAGCTGAAATGGTAAGAAATAGCATAAAAAAATGCTGAGAAATATAGACAATTAGATTAAATCTAAAAGCACAGGGAAGTGATTTAAACTTATCTTAAGTAAAATAGTAATAAAAGCGAAAAAGAAGAATATTATATTATAGAAATTAGAATATATAAGATGCGCCTTTCTTATTTGTAAAATAAATTAAAATAATGGCCTTAGGATTTAAAGAATCTAAGTAAATAGTATAATAATAATTTTAGTACACGATTCTTCAAACATAGTTGCGTATAATTAGCTAAATAATGAAATTAATGCTAAAAATTGGATAAATTTGATGCTCTTGTGTTAAGAAAATAGAATAGTTTGCTTTAATTAAAGGATAAAAGATTAAATTTAAGATTAATAAGAATAAATATACAAATGAGGAAAGTCATTATAAAGAGAAAAATTGAAAAAGGGATCTTAAAAAAGAAGGAACATAAAAGGTAAATAAAATTGTAGAAGTAAAGAACTTTAAATATATTTTCACTACTACAGTTAGTGACGTCTATTCATAATAAATTTTATATACAAATTGTATATTTTGGTGCTGATTTAATTTTTGCAAGCGATTCTGGATGATTTAAAGATTATTTATATCAATAATAGAGAGATAATTAGAGAGCATCATTTATGAACTTTCAATTTTAAACCAGTGTTCAGATTTGAAAATAAAAATATGGCTTTAATAAAATGATTTGGTAAAAATGGAATTTATATTACATTGAATGAATAAGATTTAAGCTTTTTAATTATATCTAAGTCAGTAGAAAATAAATTATATCTGCTTATGTAAATTTCTATATTTATATTTCTTAATCAATGTATCTGACCTTTGTTAAAATAAGTTTGTAAAAACTAATTAACTAGTATTTTTTCTATTTCTGCATATAAAATATAAAAATCATATTCTAAGATTTCTTTACTGAATCGTATTTATTTTCTGTAACTTAAACATTAACTAAAATTATTTTCTATTGATCTAATTTTAATATGAATTAAGATAACTTTATCTTGTTATAATAATATAGTAAATTTAGTTACAATTGTAGTTAATTATAAATAGCCTTTAGTTAAAGCAAAATTTTGATGTTATGAATATGCTTAATAATATATTACTTAGAAATAAGCTTTTTGGAATAAATTAAGATTATATATTTTATTACTTTAATTATATTAATTCTAATTAAATTAACGTTAATAAGTTTCTTTTTCATAGGAAACCTTCAAATTCGAAATCAAGTTCTCCTTGCGAAGGTTCATATTCGTAGTAATTATAAAAAATCTTTAATTTCTTAGATTCTTTTTTTAGTTTATCGAAAATTTGTCAATAGGAGTATCCAGTATCTATAAAATTAAGTATTTTAAGATTTTTCCAAATAGAATACTAAACTTAATTCTAATTTTATAAAGGAAACGTATCACATAATAGCTAACATGATTTTATTATCTCTAAGGTATATAAATATTTACAGCATTCTATTACTAAATGTATTCCTTATTAGCTCAAATCTAAATTTTCAAACTTTAAATATCTAAGCCTGGCGTCATTTTTAAAATCTTTTATTCAGTTTAGATTATTTTCTATTTTTAAGTTACTTAAACTTAAACTTCTTAGTTACTTACAATTTAGCGAAATTATTTAAAATACTTAGTCACTTATTTAAATTTACTAGTTTAGTTCTATTTATTTCAATTATTTGCATTACTAGAAAATATATTCCAATGTTAGTTAGTCTAGCTAAAGTATATTTACTAATCTTATTTATTCATATTTTTGTCCATAATTACCTATCTCCTTAAGAGTTGCACTTTGAAGTAAATCTATTCCTTCCAAATAAAGAGATTTAAGATTGGGAGTATTTTGCATAAGGATAATTAAATTTTCATCATTGAAGTTTTAGCAGTTAACTATGCTAATTTGTTAGAGCTTATTAAAGTCTTAAGTTATAAGCAAAGAAAAGGTATCAGAAAGGAAATTATCATTTAGCTTTAACTAAATAAGATTTTTGGTTCTATTTTATCATAAAATATCATTAAGAGAAGCATCTTACTATGAATCAAATGAAGTTATATTAGGACATAGCTAGAGTAATTAGTCTATTTGTTAGTTTTAGTTGATTTTTATTTCTTGTACTATATTACCTTTCTGTTATAAATAGTTTTATAAGTAAGAAATTTAAATAGAGGGACTATTTAGTTTTATAACTTTCAAATTCAAATTTAAACAAAAATCTATTAGAAAGCTTCCAGTTATTCCATTTGGATCAGATTCATTAATTTAACTGACTATTTCAAGGTGTTCTAATTTTATAAGCTTAGATAAAATTTTTAAATCCTAGTCTTCAATAATTCCTTAATAGACTAACTTTTTAAGAGAAGAAGGAATCAAGCTAAGCAGATAAAAATGTTATTAATTACACTAAATTTAAAGCTCATAAAGATAGTCAAATCTTTCATTTTAAATGTTAAGTAGTTGATTAAACATAAGAGATACATAAAAGATTATATTAATTTAGCTACATAGATTCTAAGAAAAACCTGATAAATCTATATTTAAGGTTTTTACTTTTGAATTTATAAATTAATATAAACAGCTGCAAATTTTGTTTTTATTATATGAAGTATCATCTCTGTATCTTTTGATTGATATTTTAGAAATTTCGAAGGAATAATTTCTTAGAAATTTACTAACTCCTAATAAATTTATCTTTTCTCGTAATTATAAAAATGAAAAGGTATGATTCAATAAATAACAATTACTAAAAATTAACCTAAAAGAAGATCTATAAAAACTAGGGCATTTATTCAAAAATACAATTTTTTAATTCTATAAAAAATGATTTGATTTCTAACCATCTTTGATTATATTTTCTTTTAAAAAATTTCCATTATGATAAATTACCTTATTGGAAACAATAATTTAAGCTAAAACTTTAAGTAAATTGTTTGATCAAATCCCTTCGATCTTTAAAAAATTTTGCATATAAGTCTCTTAACATAAAATGTTGAAATGAAAATTTTTATTAATAGAAATCTAGTAAGAACCTTATTTGAAATATCGTCCCTTAACATATTATCATTGTCAAATATTTCCGTTTTTTTAACTTTCAGTTCCTGCAAAGGGTTAATCTTACTATCACTCACCATCGAAAGTTGAACCATCTTTATATATAATTTTTCCTTTTCCTTCTCTTTTTCCATTAACGAATTTACCGTAATAAATATCGCCATTTTCATATTTTTAAATTCCAGTTCCTTTAAAAGGTTAATCCTAATATCACTCACCTTCGAAAGTTAAACCATCTATATAGTTCATTTTTCCTTTTCCTTCTCTTTTTCCATTAACGAATTCACCATAATAAATATTTCTATTTATATATTTAAACATTCCACTTTTAGGATAATTTTACTATCACTCACCTTCGAAAGTTGAATCATCTATATAATTTATTTTTCCATTTCCTTCTCTTTATCCTTTTATGAACTCTCCTTCATAAATATCGCCATTTTCATATTTTCAAGTTCCAGTTCCTTTAAAGGGTTAATCTTACTATCACTCACCATCGAAAGTTGAATCATTTATATAGTTCATTTTCCCTTTTCCTTCTCTTTTTCCTTTGACAAACTCTCCTTCATAAATATCGCCATTTTCATATTTTTAAATTCCAGTTCCTTTAAAGGGTTAATCCTAATATCATTCACCTTCGAAAGTTGAATAATCTATATAGTTCATTTTTCCATTTCCTTCTCTTTATCCTTTTATGAACTCTCCTTCATAAATATCGCCATTTTCATATTTTTAAATTCCAGTTCCTTTAAAGGGTTAATCCTAATACCACTCACCTTCGAAAGTTGAATCATCTATATAGTTCATTTTTCCATTTCCTTCTCTTTATCCTTTTATGAACTCTCCTTCATAAATATCGCCATTTTCATATTTAAATATTCCCTTTTTAGGCTAATCTTACTATCACTCACCTTTGAAAGTTGAATCATCTATATAGTTCATTTTTCCATTTCCTTCTCTTTTTCCTTTTACGAAATCTCCTTCATAAATATCGCCATTTTCATATTTTTAAATTCCAGTTCCTTTAAAGGGTTAATCCTAATATCACTCACCATCGAAAGTTGAACCATCTTTATATATAATTTTTCCTTTTCCTTCTCTTTTTCCATTAACGAATTCACCATAATAAATATCGCCATTTTCATATTTTTTAATTCCAGTTCCTTTAAAAGGTTAATCCTAATATCAATCCCCATCGAAAGTTAAACCATCTATATAGTTCATTTTTCCTTTTCCTTCTCTTTTTCCATTAACAAACTCACTAAAATATATATCGCTATTTATATATAGAAATACACCAGTTCCTTTCAAAAATTAATTTCAAAATCACTTATTTTTAAAAACTGATTTATCCATATAGTTCATTTTTCCTTTTCCTTCTCTTTTTCCATTAACGAACTTACCATAATAAATATCGCCATTTTCATATTTAAATATTCCATTTTTACACTAATCTTAATACCACACACCTTCGAAAGTTGAATCATCTATATAGTTCATTTTCCCTTTTCCTTCTCTTTATCCTTTTACGAAATCTCCTTCATAAATATCGCCATTTTCATATTTTTAAATTCCAGTTCCTTTAAAGGGTTAATCCTAATATCACTCACCATCGAAAGTTGAACCATCTTTATATATAATTTTTCCTTTTCCTTCTCTTTTTCCTTTTACGAAT
Organism: Loxodes magnus; assembly: GCA_946699065.1. NCBI lineage: Eukaryota > Ciliophora > Karyorelictea > Loxodida > Loxodidae > Loxodes > Loxodes magnus. The sequence continues at coordinate 564,193 of CAMPDV010000136.1, read as the reverse complement.
TCACCATAATAAATATCGCCATTTTCATATTTAATTATTCCCTTTTTAGTCTAATCCTAATATCACTCACCTTCGAAAGTTGAACCATCTTTATATATAATTTTTCCTTTTCCTTCTCTTTTTCCTTTTACGAATTCACCATAATAAATATCGCCATTTTCATATTTTCAAGTTCCAGTTCCTTTAAAAGGTTAATCCTAATATCACTCACCATCGAAAGTTGAATCATTTATATAGTTCATTTTTCCTTTTCCTTCTCTTTTTCCTTTTATGAACTCTCCTTCATAAATATCGCCATTTTCATATTTAAATATTCCAATTTAATGTTAATCTTATTATCAATCCCCATCGAAAGTTGAACCATCTTTATATATAATTTTTCCATTTCCTTCTCTTTTTCCTTTGACAAACTCTCCTTCATAAATATCGCCATTTTCATATTTTTAAATTCCAGTTCCTTTAAAGGGTTAATCCTAATATCATTCACCTTCGAAAGTTGAATAATCTATATAGTTTATTTTTCCATTTCCTTCTCTTTATCCTTTGACAAACTCACCTTCATAAATATCGCCATTTTCATATTTTCAAGTTCCAGTTCCTTTAAATGGTTAATCTTACTATCACTCACCATTGAAAGTTGAACCATCTTTATATATAATTTTTCCTTTTCCTTCTCTTTTTCCATTAACGAATTCACCATAATAAATATCGCCATTTTCATATTTTCAAGTTCCAGTTCCTTTAAAAAGTTAATCCTAATATCACTCACCATCGAAAGTTGAATCATTTATATAGTTCATTTTTCCATTTCCTTCTCTTTTTCCTTTTATGAACTCTCCTTCATAAATATCGCCATTTTTATATTTAAATATTCCAATTTAAGGTTAATGCTAATATCACTCGCCTTCGAAAGTTGAACCATCTTTATATATAATTTTTCCTTTTCCTTCTCTTTTTCCATTAAAGAATTCACCATAATAAATATCGCCATATTCATATTTTTAATGTCCAGTTCCTTTAAAGGGTTAACCCTAATATCACTTACCTTCGAAAGTTGAACCATCTATATAGTTCATTTTTCCTTTTCCTTCTCTTTTTCCATTAACAAATTCACCATAATAAATATCGCCATTTTCGTATTTAAATATTCCAGTTCCTTTAAAGGGTTAATCCTAATATCACTCACCTTCGAAAGTTGAACCATCTTTATATATAATTTTTCCTTTTCCTTCTCTTTTTCCATTAAAGAAATCTCCTTCATAAATATCGCCATTTTCATATTTTTAATGTTCAGTTCCTTTAAAGGGTTAACCCTAATATCACTCACCTTCGAAAGTTGAACCATCTTTATATATAATTTTTCCTTTTCCTTCTCTTTTTCCATTAACGAATTCACCATAATAAATATCGCCATATTCATATTTTTAAATTCCAGTTCCTTTAAAGGGTTAATCCTAATATCACTCACCATCGAAAGTTGAACCATCTTTATATATAATTTTTCCTTTTCCTTCTCTTTTTCCATTAACGAATTCACCATAATAAATATCGCCATTTTCATATTTTTAATGTCCAGTTCCTTTAAAAGGTTAACCCTAATATCACTTACCTTCGAAAGTTGAACCATCTATATAGTTCATTTTTCCTTTTCCTTCTCTTTTTCCATTAACGAATTCACCATAATAAATATCGCCATTTTCATATTTAAATATTCCCTTTTTAGGCTAATCTTACTATCACTTACCATCGAAAGTTGAACCATCTTTATATATAATTTTTCCTTTTCCTTCTCTTTTTCCTTTTACGAAAACTCCTTCATAAATATTTCTATTTTTATATTTAAATATTCCACTTTTAGGTTAATCTTATTATCATTCTCCTTCGAAATTTGAACCATCTTTATATATAATTTTTCCTTTTCCTTCTCTTTTTCCTTTTACGAAAACTCCTTCATAAATTTTTCCATTTTATATTTAAATATTCCAATTTAATGTTAATCTTATTATCAATCCCCATCGAAAGTTGAACCATCTTTATATATAATTTTTCCTTTTCCTTCTCTTTTTCCATTAACGAATTTACCATAATAAATATCGCCATTTTCATATTTAAATATTCCAATTTAATGTTAATCTTATTATCAATCCCCATCGAAAGTTGAACCATCTTTATATATAATTTTTCCATTTCCTTCTCTTTTTCCTTTGACAAACTCTCCTTCATAAATATCGCCATTTTTATATTTAAATATTCCAATTTAAGGTTAATCCTAATATCACTCACCTTCGAAAGTTGAACCATCTTTATAGTTCATTTTTCCTTTTCCTTCTCTTTTTCCTTTGACAAACTCTCCTTCATAAATATCGCCATTTTCATATTTTTTAATTCCAGTTCCTTTAAATGGTTAATCCTAATATCACTCACCTTCGAAAGTTGAATAATCTATATAGTTTATTTTTCCTTTTCCTTGTCTTTATCCTTTAACGAAATCTCCTTCATATATATCTCCGTTTCGATATTTAAAAATTCCACTTTAGATTTAATCTTATTTTCATTCCCCTTCGAAAGTTGAACCATCTTCAAATTTCATTCTTCCTTTACCTTCTCTTTTTTCCTCAACGATTTTTCCTTAATATATGACTCTGTTTCAGTATTCAGATATCCAAGATTCTTCATCAATTGGGTCCAATTATGTTTTTTTATTAAAAATTGATTCATCTTATTTATTTACTTCTTTTCATTTTCATTTACCATCAATAAGTAAATTTTCATAAACAGAACTTTAGATATTAAGATCTTAAAATGCTTCTTTATCTAAATCTTCAGACTTTATCGTTTCTTCTATTTTTTCCTGTAGATTTATTGTTAAATGTTTTTCTTATATTTACTTTGATTCATGATATAGTTCTATTTATGATTAGTCCTCAATCTTTGTGTTTTTTACTTCTTTTTTGGATTTCAACAAAGTTAGATCTTTTTGTAGCTCTTGCTACGAAGTAACTTTTTGCTCCATTTTTAATTTTAAACTTAGATTCTTAATAAGCAGATTAAGTTAAAAGGTTTTAATTTTGTAAATTAAATTAAATTTAAACTATCAAGTTTATTTTATTTCATTTAAGAAACAATTCATCTAAGATAGATAAACTTTAATCCTTTCTATTTATCATTTATACAAATAACTTAATTAGATTTTTGCTCTTTTATTTTATACAAGTGAACATTTAGATTCCTATTTAATAATGAGAGACTAATATTTAAAAATTGCATTGGACTAAATATTCCTTTTGTGAGAGGTAACTTCATTAAAATTGAGTATCTAATTGTTTAATAAGCAAATTATTAAATTTAGCTGCGTGATATTCTTTATTTAGATATTTTTAGATGCTATATAGAAAATTTTAATTCCATTCTGTGCTCAACTCAGAATTATCTCTATCGCACTAATTTAATTTAGAAATTTGAAAGAAACTAGCTAAATTTTAGTTATTAAGTTCTCAGTCTTATAAAATGTTTATCTTTACTAAAACTTCTTTACATAATCTAATTACAGCCCATTAAAAAAGTTAACTTCATAAGCTTCACCTACTTTTAGCTATATTGATATAATTAAAATATTCTGCTACTTTAGCAATAGCTTTTCTTTTATTTCTTAAAGGCTTAAGAAATATTTTTTTGCTGGCTAGTATAACAAAATTTTTACGTTTCTTAGTGTTTTGGTTATTATATAGAACAACTATCCTACTTTTGGAAATATTTTGGTAATTTATGAAAATCTTTATTTATTTACCCAATTTTTCTAAAGTTTCATTTATTTTTTAATATAACGCATCACTTTAATTTACCTTAAGCACAACCTACAATCAAGACTTCAAAGCAATATAACCAAATAATTTAACTCTAATTAAGTGTTACTTCTAGTTTTCCACTAAGTTCTAGACTTAGTACTCTTCTTTAAATCGTTAATTTAAAATAAAATAATAAAAGATAAAGTAAGTTGGTAGCAAGTAGATTACTAGTAGTATTAAGAGAAATAGTTAATTAAGATGTAAATAGAAATAATGAAAGATTAATAATAGTAGAAGATATTAAATTACTAAGAATTTAGAGACTAATAATTATAATTATTATTAGGCATTTAATAATTATCTATCTTAGATATCATTTAATTCTATTTTAATAATCCTTTTAATGTTTATCTAAAATATTAAATTAACCTTTAATTATCTCTATTTATTACTAGATAAATAAGAGCGCCAAATTTAATTATTTAGCTATAAAATTAAAACCTCAAAATATAATCTTATATGTAAAGCTTAATTCTATAAGCTAATTAATAAGCAGATAGAGGTATTAAGATACCAATACTTTTAATTATTATATCTAATATTAATATTTATTAACTAAGAGTTATATATTAAACCATTTCTATTCTAATTCTCTAAACTGCTTATTTTACAAACATCAAGGATATAAATGTACAGTCTCATTTTTGATTTTGCTTCCTTTCTACAACCTACTATGAAGGGGCAACTTTGCTTATTTAGTGATATTTTATTACTTAATTATTAAAAATGATTCAATTAAATTTATTATAGTTAATCTAAGCTTTCTTGATGAGATGTTTCTTGTATTCTTTATTTTGAATATTCATTTTCAAAATTCCAACTAAAGTAAGCAGGCCTTTTTATATGGCTTTCTAAAGTGTCTCATTTTTAAGTATGATTCATAGTTTCTAGATAGAGGATAATTAAATATAGGCATAAATAATTAAATTCATAAGCATCTTTGAAAAGCTTAAAGGAACTCCTGTTATTATTAAAGGTAATTGTTGATTGCTTGCTTAAATTTAAACTTTAGTTTTGAAAATATGTAACTACACTGTCTTTAATTTAGTAAATTTGTATTAAATCTTATGATATAGGTAATAGTTATCTAACGAAGAATCTACTTTATAATAGTTTACTTTTTATAAGCAACTATTCTAAAATTATTTTCTGGTCTTTCTATTTATGCTTTCTTATACATAAACATCTAGTTCCTTATGTCCTTAAAATAAAATGCATCTCGTATTTAATTAAATCGAAATAAACATTTATCTCAGTTCTTAAGCTAATATTCTTTCCTATTGTTCAATAAAAGATTAGGGTACTATAATTAAATGATTATAGTAATATTCTCTTGTAATGAAGCAGCTATCAATTTAATTAAATTACCTAATGTTTTTAATTTACTTTCATCTATTATTTATAAGAAAGTATTTCTATTTAAGATAGTTTTTAAGGAAGCATTTCCTGGAAATTTTTATTTTATTTCTGTAAGTATCACTATATTATTATTATTTTTAATGACTCTGTTAATTAATTTCCAAGTTTTAGCTTTTCATTCTTATTTTATCATTCCTTTTTTTCTTCTGTCAATTGAGCTACTCTAAATCTCTTATTCTAATCAAATTTCTTTTCTTTTAAATCTAATTTATACTAATCTGTAAAGTTACTTTGTCACTTTCTTACTTTGCTTTTCTCATTTACTAGAGAAATTAGATATTTATTGTTAACTACCTTTATTTATACTTAGAGATTGCCAATCAAATATTTAAAAATCGTGATAAATCATCTTAAACTAATTAAAAAGACTTCAGTCATGAAGAATTTGGAATCCTTTTTATTATTAAAATTCTATTTTCTTGTTTTGTGCAGTGAAAGCTACTAAGTTGTACTATAAGTTGGTCTTTAGTGTTAGTTCTATTAAAGCTTTTTAATTGCTTTATCATACTTACTTTTTCTTTACTTGCTTGTGTATTTTTCATTTCTTTAGTAATTTTACATATGTGCTTAAACAAATTTATCTAGAAGTAGCTAAAAATTTCCGACCCTTCTTTCTTATATGAATTAAAGCTAATCTGAAGTATCTCTTTAAATGATATTTAGAATGGTTTGCAAAACTTCGATCTGAATGCTATTTTTCGTAAAGACTTTAGATATTTGTGCAAATCTTGCTAATTTATTATCCTTTAGGATACAATAAAGTAGTGATGATTAGTAATTACTATGTTTAATCTTTAGGTCTTAAGCTTAAGTATCAGAATGTAGTAAATAATTATTCCAATTGTCCTGTTTTAAACTGTGTTAACCTTAAAGCTTAGTAATTTTAACTATCCATCCCTAATAGAGATTTCGCTTATTCGAACAAATGGCCAATTATGGGGATTAGTGACTTTATTCTTCTGCTTTTTTAACTGCTTTGGATAGTCTTGAATAGTTGATATTCTTGACAGCTTAATGTGTTGGTAGTGGTTAAGAAATGAGAATCTGGTTTACTTATGATTTATGATGTTGGTGTAATAATGGTAATTAGGATGTATTCTGCTCACTTTCATATGAGGATTTGTTTGTTTGATATAATTTGATTTATACTAATCTGCTTGTTAATAGCTTTTGTTCTTTTTTGGTTTCTAAAGTACTTACGCTATGTTTAAAAAAGTTGGTTTGATTGAAATATGTATTTTCTAAATATAGTGTCTTAAGCTTTTTAGGTATTTTGATTATAGGAGTTAATTAGCTTTAGCCATGTTGCTCTAAATATCTTTATTTATAAAGGCATTTATCTATTCTCTATAATGCTTAGCCACTTCTATTGATTTTACCTAACCTAGTTACTATAGATTTACCTCTTATAGACTCTTATTAATTTTCAATTAATACTAATCAGTATCTTCATTCTATTATACCTTTAAATTTAAGCTATTTAATCAAGTAAAACACATAACTGAGTGTAGAAACTATATAGAATTACTTTAATAAGAAGTAAAAATAAGAGCTAAATTAAGGTAAAAAGAAAAAGCTTAGAAAGTAGATTTTATATCAAGCTAAGTAGCAAAATTATAAATAAGGCCTATAGAAAATATCTAGATTAGCTAGTTTCATTACTTAGAGATAGCAACTGTAATGCTTAATCATGTAACAAACTAAGTCATTAGTTCGCTTTATGCAAAAAATACCAACTTAATTAAAAGAATAAAGCAACCAAAATTTTGGATAATCTAACTATTAACTCTTAAACAGCTATCAATTTTATTCTAGATTTATAAGATAACATATCTAAAATCAAATCCACCCATAACCAAGCCACTATCCAATATGCATTACATACTTACTTTTTGCGGCAAAAGGAACATTCCCATTATTAGACTAATTATATAAGCAACACAAACAGATTTTAATTGTCCTAAAACATTCTAAGCATATCCTTAAACTGAAAATGAAAGAGATTACACAGAGCTAACTTCCTATTCAAATTACAAACTATCAAAGGATTACTGTTATAGCCTAAAAACTAGAATCATGCTAAAATATCAATAAATTAAAAATGCTTAAGCACTATAATAAGATATAAGGCTTAATAACTCTAGTTGCTTGTATAAACATTTTTTTATTTACCACCAAACTACAAACTTCTTTTATCCATCAATGGAGCAGAGTATTTCATACAGAAACAAGTTCCAATATTATATCATATTTTAGTAGATAAGAGCTAAGTTTTAATACAACTAGTTGTAAATATTAGAACAGCAAAAATATGATTGAATTTAAACTAAAATACTAATTCTAAGTAACCTAATTTGAAATAGAACAACAAGCTAATTATAAAACTGAGTATTTCTTCAATTTAGTTAAAGTTTTTAAAGAAAATAAATAATACTAAAAATTAGAAACACAAATGAAGTTAAAAAAGAAAAAGGATCTGGAAATATAAAATCTTATTAGCTTATTAAGCAACTCTTAGAAGTAACTCTTAAGATACGAATTTTTACTTTTCTATTTTGACTAGTAAAATATGAAGCTGAAAAGAAATTTTTAAATCCAGTTTAAAAACAAAAGTTATTAAAATCAAAAGCTAAAACATAAAGAAACTATAAATATAGATTTATTAAGCAGAACTAATAAATTGTATAAATTCTAGATAGCTTATGCTTAATTACTGAAGAATTTCTTAGAAGAAATAAAAATAAATTTAGAGTTTTTGTACTTAGAAAGTACAAAAGCATCCATAGACAAAATTTATGAAATAAATTATGCAAAGAATCGCATTTTGAACGTTAAAATAAGTAAAGGTAAATGTGAAGATTAATAAAAATAAAAAGGAGAATAGAGTTAGTAATATAAAAGGATATTAGCATAATATAAGTATATATAATATTGTTATTATAAGTTAGTTTTAGTAATAAGTAATTTATAGGTTTGATTATTAAATATAATGTTTATAAATAATGACAGTTGGTATATTTTAGAATTAAGGTAGTTAGGATAAAGTTTAAAGATATAAGTAGTAAATGGTAAATATAATTGATTATATTCTACTTTAAATAAAAAGAATATTATATAAATTTATTAGTATTAGATAACTTTAATACTTAGAACTAGTAATATTTATTAAGTGGGATTTACTTATTTTTAATTATTAAAACATTTTATTATTTATTAACTAACTATAGATGTAACTAGTAACTTACACTTACTTACTAAATATCAAAGCAACCTATTATAATTATAAAAGACTAACATTTAAAATTAATATTAAAGAGCATAAAACATTTAATTAACTCATATAAAAAAGATTATCAAAGGCTACTATAATTATTTTAGATTTGCAGGTTCTTAATAACTAGATAAATAATAAGTTTAGTATACCTTAAGATAATATAATAAGGAAACATAATAATAAGGAATTATATCCATAATAATAATAATTAAGATTTAATAGCTAATAGCTAAATGCTATAAATAACTAGATAAATAGCTTTAATCAAATACTTTTAAAATCATAAATCATAAAAATAAAATTAATTATACCTATTTAAAGTAGATCTAATAACTTTAATAAAGTTATAGGAACTCTATTAAATTATATGTATAGAGCATCTTAAAAATAATAATATGCTTCTTATTTTAATTTAAACTTGCTAATTTAAATATCCTGCCTTTTATATTGTTATAAAGACTTTTACTTTCTGCATAATGTAATGCTTGCATATTATGAAATGTTTCTAAAATATTTTTTGCATTAAATTATTTATTTGAGCTAATAGCTAAATTTAATAGATTTATTATTATACTTGTAATATATTTTCTAGTTATTACTTGTGTTCCACTTGCAATTCTGTTTTCTTACATTAAAATTGTGGTTAAAATTAAAATTAACTTTCAAACTATCTTATGAACTTTATTTTGGTAAAAAAACTTTAAAATATTAAATTTAAATTTAGTTAAAAATAAGATTTCTGCATTATTAATTTAAAAGCACTAAATACAGTTAAATATCTAAGTATTAATCCATTTTAAGAAACTAAATTTTAGTAATTATTCTAGTGATGTATTGTTAAAGTAGGATAGAAGCTATTGGTTTTAAATAATACTAAGATAGTTTAATAATAAATAAATATAGAGTATTAATATAAAAAGCTTTATATGCTTGTAATAACTATTAATTAATTAATACTAAAACTTTTATATTTAGAACATAGTTAATCCTAGCTAAGCATTCTACAAATATCAGTCATTATAACTTAAGATCAATTAAGATATGCTTGGATGAAAGATAATTATTTGAATAGTTTATGTGACTTATAGTTTAATTATAAAAATTAAGACTCTGGTTCTGCTAAAATTAAGTAAATCTACCTTAACATTCCTGAACTTAAAATTTCTGTCTAATATAAATCTATTGATGCTTGAAAAATAGATGAAGAAAGGGAGTCATTCCAAAATAGGAATTGATGCTATTAATTTAGACAAAGAAGAAGAGAATTTCTATAAAAATTATAAGGAAAATACTTAAATTATGCCATAAATCAAGAAAGCTAAATTAAACTTCTTAAAATTAGGATTCCTAAGTAGTAGTAGAAGAAAATTTACAGACAGCGAAGCAAATCATTAAAAAATATAACAATGTCGAGAGTCAATTTATAATAAAGATATTTGAAATAATAGTGGATCAGAAGAGCTAAAACAATTATCTCAAAATAAAGAAGAAAAGAGAGCTAAGAAAAATTAGAAAAGTGAGAAATTTCAAGTTCTTATGTATTTCAAAGTTTTAAAGCTTACAATCTTCAGAGCATTTACCTTTAAATTAAATAAAAAAATCGAAAAAGCAAATGTTTTAAACCTAAAGTGTATAAATAGCACTATTTAAAAAGTATCTAAAAGTGAGAAAAATGAAAGAATAAGTATAGCTATTAGTATAAATGTAAGTTTAGATGGAAAATAAATGTTCTAGTTTGCTAAGTTTTCAAAAAGTAAAAAGTGATTTCATTAGCAATAAGCGGTTTAGCATTCTAAATAGATTTGTTTATTTGAATTTAGTTTGGAATGATTTATGTAAATAGTATCTAAATCTGAGTAAAGTAGAATAAAATTTAGATCGCTTGTTTAATAGAGATTGACTTAGAATGACATTTATGAGGCATTTGAAGTAATAAAAAGAACTAAAGATTTCATGAAAACAAAATCATAAGAATTATAAATGAACTAGTTAGCTTAATAATGAGGTGTTTGTTATAGAAAGGTAGCAGAATATGATGTAAATATGTAAGTTGTTAGTAATTTATGTTTAGTAGTCATTAATATAGGTAGCTTCTTAATAATAATTAAAATTGTTCATAATTTTAATTAGTAAGTCCCACTTTACAATTATAACTAGCTTTAATATCAAGTTATCAAGTTATCTAATACTAATAATTTAAAAGGATTTCTTTTAGCTTTTCGATAAAATAGATCTTAAAAAAGGATATTTACTACTTAATACTATATCTTTAAAGTTTATCTTGACTTCCTTCTTATTTCAAAATATAATAAATTAATTATTAATAAGCATTAAATTAACTAAAACAAGCTAAAAATAAGTTATTGTAATTAAATCTATATTAAAATAAGGAAATACTATTCTATAATACTTTTCTTTAGTAAAGATATGTTAATAATTTCCTTTTACTTCTGATTTAATACTCTACCTCCAATTTTAATTTTTGTGCATATTCCCACTTTGATTAACTTATTTTGTTTTTAAAATTCCGATTTTTTACATAATTTATTTCTTAATTTTTGTCTAAGGTTGCATTTACATGATCTAAGTTAAAAGTATTCTGCATTAATTTTTCTTTCTTCTAAGCAATTCTGCATTAATTATCAGCATCAGCTATCTTATTGAGTTTATTAGTTCTACTTATTAATTTATAATCCCTTACTTAAATTTATAGCTTTTGCTTTTTTAAAGGATTTATTAATCAGCTCTAACTTTAATGCTAAAATTCCAAATCTAAAAGTTATTCTTAAGAGTTGCTTAATAAGTTAAAGAAAGTTGAAATATTCCTAAGTCTGCCTGCTATTTAAGGTTGCATTTAGTTTTAATTCTTTATTATTTTTATTTTGCTATAAGCCTTAAATTGAAGGAATACTTAGCTTTAGAAAATGCCAATTAATATACTTAAACTTAGTATCTTAGTTTCCATTCAATCATATTTTTACTATTCAAACATTTGCAACCTTTAATTTATGTAAGCATAACTCTCATTTATATCTAAGAAAAATATTATATCATACAAGAGATCGTTTACGTTAGAAATGTTTTCATTGATCGACAAAACTGATTTCTAGTTTCGATTCTAAAGTTAGAAATATTTCTACAAGTCACTGGATTAGTAAGCCTTATATCTTATTATCTCTTTTTTTGCAAATCAATTCAGTCTAATAATGGATTTAATGGGAATAATTTACAGATTAGTCTCAGAAAAAAATAAGAAAGTGTAGTTAATGCATATGTAATAATCAAAAACCCTAAATCCTTATCAAAGCTGAATTTTAGTTTAGATACTATATCTTCAAAATCTATAATCCAACTATAGAGTAAGTGATTAATAAGACAATCAAAAGCTTTACTTCCTCTATTCTTTTATTTGTCCTACTATTAGATTATTTCCCTAAAAATAATGAAATAAAAAACAATCAAGACATTAAGCTACTTAAGCATAAGTTTATTCTTGCTAATATAAGCAAACATTAAAAGATAGAAAAGATAAGCAATCTAAGCAGAAAATAAGTATAATCAATTTAATTAAATACTTTATTATGGCTAAGGCAAAACTAAATCAAACAACTAGTAAATTTCACTGAATAAAATTAAAAAAAAGGGACTTATAAGTAAAAAGGACTCCAAATATCTTAAAGCTAATTTACTCAAGTTTCAAATATTTTAGTGAAAACACAAAGCTCATGCAAAATTATTTAAAAATCAAGTATCAGACTGCTCTGATTAATGAGAAAGCACAACTGAGCATCTATATATAATAGATTTATACAAAGTAGCTTCAAAGATTCTTATAATTAGCTGCACAAAAAAAATAAATTTGATTTAAATAAAATATTTAGAATAGTTCAATTGATATAAAAGATAAAAGCAAGAGGAAGAATATTTACTTAAATTAAAAAAAGCTAAGCAAAAAGAAAATTATTAATAGTATCAAAAATAATTACTAATATAAAGCTGCTTCAATTAAATAAAATAAAGACTTTAAAGAGAATATTCTTAAACGTCTCTTTTATCAGAATATTTTTAGGAAACAATAGTTAAAAGCAAATAAAAAATTAGTAATTTAAGAATAAATTATTGTTTCCTACCATCATGAGATTATTACTATCTCACTTAAATGCAGTATATAAAATTTTATAGAATTGCAAGAATTAATATTAGCTTAAGAACTGAGAAAGAAAATTCACAGATATTTAGTTAAATATTTGATGAGAAATGTTACATGAAAGATTAGATTCTAAGGAGAAAAGAATATTATAAGTTACTTTAAATAAAAAATAGAAAGATCAGCAGGTAAATAAAAACATTGTTTCTAGCAGTTCAGATTATAGTTAGATTCTTCGTCGGATACATACTAACAAAACCTACGAAGAATAATCAATAAAAACAACGGAAGCCTAAGACTATGCAGATAATTTATTACAAGTTAAATTTCTAAATTTAGACAGTAATCGAATTATCTTTACTAAAAACCGAAAATACTTTAAGCTCTTAAATCTCTACATATGATAAATCCAGAAAATTATTAAACCGATTACCTATATTTGTATATGGTGCCTATTTGCTGGAAACTTTGATCATTCTTGCCAAGACACATTGGAAAAATATATTAATCAAACTGAAAAATATAAGTAACATCTCATCAAGATAGCTTTGAATAACTTTGGCTAATATATTTAAAGAATTTAAAAGAAATTAAGTAATTAGAAATCGCAAAACACTCAAATTAATTCCTTGATTGTAAGTTAAAGAGAAAAGTAATATTAAAATGAGACTTCATGTTTGTATCTTAATTGTAGTAAAATAAGTAGTTTAGAGCTGAGAAATAGAATAGAGATGGTCTATTATATAATTCTTAATTAATATTTCTTAATCTTATATAAATTAAAATTATTCCTTCTGAATAGTTTCTACGTATTTATTAAATACCTTCTAGAATTTAGTTTAAATGCTGAACATATTAAAATCTAAATTTTATGTTTAAATGATTTAATTTAAATTTGGCGCTCTTTTTTCTAGTAAATGAATATACAAATAGAAATAATTAAGAGTTAATTTCATATTATAGGTTAATAATTATAAGATTATTAACATATAATGAATTGATATCTAAGATAGATAGTTATTAAATGCTTACAATTATTTGAGCATGTAACGCTCACCAAACAATCCATTAAATGTTTATGAGGAGAAATAAACATCTGATGAGATTAACCTTCTTATAGATTATACAATGATTCAGATATGTTATGAAACGGAAATTCTTCTGTTCCTTATGGATTGCTCAGCCCAAGGCTAATAAATACTTCAGGTGTTGTAACATATATTTCTTTTGTTTAAGCTTCTATTTCATAATTTTGTAAAAGAATAAAGGTATATAGTAAAAGCATTCTTTTTTTCACTCACTTTATTATTCTTTTATATAAATTCGTTTAAATACTTGTTTGAATTTTTTATTAATTTAAAAAGATTTTAAAAATTTTTAATTGATTAAATAAGAATAAATTTTTTTCGTTGACATATTTAAACAAATTTATTTTTTGTTTAATTTTTTTGTTTATTAAACTTTATTTTTTGTTTATTTTTTTTAGTGTATTTAAAGATTTTATCAATTTCAGTCAGACCACCGCTTTTGTTAAGATAGGTTTTACTTTATCGTTTTACTCTTTTATCCTAAAAGCTATTTTATTGCTACTCAAACTTTGCTTTATTTGTGAATATTTTAAATGACTTTCCAAAGTATTTAATGTCTTATTATGATTTCCATGGATTTAGATCTTTTCTTAATTATATTAGCTAATACATTTTAAAAATTCATCTTTCGAGACTTTAAGAAACAATCGTAAGCCACTTCGTTTTTAGCATTTAATCTCATCATTTCTCTCTTATTTGAAAAAGCATCAACATCATTTACGTTAGCTGAATTGTTTGTTAATCTTTATTTAGCTTTTATTCTACTATAGCTCTTTTTAATAGTATCCTTTCCTCTTTAAGTGTTAGCATCTTTAATTTATATAATCAACCTTTTCAAAAGAAAACAAATCCTTTTCTCGCTTTTTTACATTACTTTGAGAATTTCCTTTCTAAACGTTAGCTTCTTAAGATTTAGTTAAACAGCCTTATTTAAATATTAGCAAACTTCTTCGTTCTTTCTTTGACTTTTTACAATTACCTTTTTAACTATAAATCTCAGTCGCCAGAATTTTTGATTTAGCTTAATGAAAGTATATAATTGCTAGTTCAAATTTACACTAACCATTTAGTAAGATTTATTTTCCTACGTAGCTTTCTACGTTATATGGATTCAATTAAAAAGATATCATAAAACATTCCACTCTACTTCACTTCTATTCAATCTTTTAAGCTGCAAATCTTTTTGACTATAAATTTAAACGACGTTTCAATTGCCTAATTAAAGCAATTAAAATTGGACTCTTTTTATCATCTCTCATAAACAAAATCTTTTTCTATTATGGCACTATTTATTTTTTTAAATGATCATAACCTCTAAGTAGTAGATTACCTCCTATCTCCTACCTAAATCTCTTGTAAAACTCCTTTTCTGATAAGTACGCTTAAGTAGTTTTGATTAATACTAAATGGAGCAAAAATTTAAATTCTTAATTATTTCTTCCTATTTCTCTTTAGGAAAGCTACTTATTTTTTAAAACATCTATATCGTTAGGAATTTTATTTAGTAAAATATCGAATTTTTTTGAATTTCTTTCTGATTTTTTACCCAGAACTTTAAGTGAACAGGTCTTATTTATTGTAAGTATAAAGCTCTTGTGGATTAATTTCAATAGCTTTATAAAACAATGTATAGCTTCTTCGTTGCTTTATATCATTTTCAAAAAATTTCCTTTTTATTATAAGCATCTTGATCTTCAGGCTTTATATTCTTAGCTTGATTAAAGCCCTTTGAATGAATAATTATTTTCTTCCTTAATCTCTTAGACCTAACCTTTTATTATGATAGGTATTTACATAAATTTGCTTTATACTTTCTTCAGTTTTAAAGCATTCATCAGCTTCCTTATTCTTCCTAAATTTCTTAGAGATAATCCTTTATTGCTATGTGCACCAGCATCATTATGATAAAATCCAAGCACAATATCAAAACATTTAATAGCTGTTTTATGTTTTTTTTAATCAATTAAGATAACATTAGTTATCATAAGCTCCTTTAAAGCTTAAAATAATTTGTATCGCATAGCTTCATCGTTTAAAGATTATTTAGGTCTTCTTAAATCACTCACTGAAATCCTTTTGTATTTAAATCTTGAATTTTTTATGGGTTAATTGATTTTGCCATGTCATAGAAAGAAGTTGACTCTGTATTTCTTAAACATATCCACATAATAACTTTTATACTAACACTCAGTGGGTTTTCTCTATATGATTAAGTAAAAACACTAGTTTTTTAGAACTTCCCTTAATCTTTATTAGACCATCCTTTAAAGACTCAAGATTCAATCTCCTTACATTAATTAAAATAAACTGATAATAGCAATAGGTTTTTATAACTTCCCTTAAAAATAATGTTTCTTTCCTCGTTCTAATAAGCTTTGAGATGTATTGATTCTCGAATATAAAAAATAAGTTATCATTCAAACTTTTTATAGAAATGTATTATATTTTATTTCTTATTCAAATCTGAAGATTTTAATTTATAACCTTTCTTTGCATTGATAAAGCATTTTAAAAATATATTATCTCTTACTCTTTTAATAAAAATTAAGCTGAGCTTTGGTTTTAAAAAATTAACTAAAACAACCTTTTTTAATGATTATCTACACTATGTACTGAGGGTATTATAACTTCCCTCTCATATCCATCTATTTATAATATCTCAACCTTTTTAGTTTTACTTGAGAGACTTGTAAGTTTGATAATCTCATTTTTTCTTTTTTATAACTTTTCGTTCTAGCCTTGATTAAATTCTAGTTTTTTTAGTCTAAAGAGAGATTTATCTAAGATGTTTCTTTTGCTACTCGATTTTAGAAAGCAATTATAATTTCCTTGATATTATAGTGGTTTAGATAGATAAAGAATCAAGAAAAGCAAAGAAAGGGTAGAAAACATGAAAATAAATGAGATTAAACAAAGAGTAAAAATGATAGATTTGAGTAATAGTATTTTAAGAAATATAAGCAATAAATAGAATAACATTCTTAGAATATCAGTTAAAACCTTTATAAGCCTATTTGATTTTCAGAGAGTTAGAAAAATACTTTTCCAGATCCAATACTAAAAGATGTTTAATTTGCTTTGGAATTAATAAAAGAAATGAAAAGAATAAAAAAATAAAAGTGATAATAAGCTATTATATCAATATTTGGAGTAGTCTAAATGTTATCTATTAAAGATAATATCATTTAAGCTGTTGCTATCTTTACTATCTGTGAGGTCTTGAGAATATTTATAAAGCTATTCGTAAATAAAGAAGATTTTATCTTTAAGAGATATAACTCTTCTGATTAAATAGTTGATTTGGAATTGATAATACTTACTTATTAACTATAATCTAAAAGTTGAGATGCTCTAATCTTACACTTGCTCTTATCTAGTTTATAAACTTACTTACAGTAGAGAAATTATTCCTTTCTCTATTATTTACATTTACTCCTTTTTTAGTTTGCATTATATAATTGAGCTGCTTTTACTTTATTATTATTAATATTCAAACTGCTATTTAGTTCAGTCAATAATATCCATCCTTTTTAAGGAATAAACTAAACAGGTTAAAGGTAAGCAAAAGGAAGAAAAGTATTAGATCTAGCCAAATTCAGTTTATATGATTTAAGGAAAATAAATGTTTTTGGATTTTGGTATTTAGAAAGCTCTTGAATGCTTTTATCTATAAATATATAAATTTAATAGAAAATTTAAGAATAAAAGTAAACAACTTTTAATCTATCTAAGCTATTAAAAAGGTAATTAATCATTTTACATCTGTATCTTATCTAGAAAATTAACCATTTTAGAGTAGTTGCAGAAGAATAGATTTAAAATAATTAATTTTTCTATAAGATAAATATTAATGGAAAAGAACAATAAAAAGGAAAAAAGAAAAGGTTTAATAGAGCCAATGTTAAATAAATACAAACATTTAAAATATTCTTTTAAATCAAAAACTTAAAATATCTATTATATTAATGTCTTAAAAGCTTTAACTGAGCTAATATTTAGAGGACCAGTTAACAAATAAGCGAGATAAGATTTGAATATGATTAATATCTGAAAATGAAATAAGAAAATACTAAGGATTAAGTTTAAAATATATTAAAAATTTGCATAAGATAAGTCAAATACTTTAGATATTAAATATAGAGTTAACTAATAAGTATCTTACTCTTTCTTAAGCTTACAAAATAATGAGAACATTTAGGATTTAATTACTTGGTATCTTTAAAGATATCTTTGAAGTATATTATTATAGTTATTAATTCGAGTAAGCAGTTCATAATAAGATTTTTTATTCTACTACTCTAGCTTTTTCAATATATTGCTTTAAAGTTATCGTTTAAGATAATTTATCTTCTTTAAAATAATTTAAATCTGAGAATCAATAAATAAAAGAAGAAGTTAGAAAATGCTAAGTAGTTTTAATTATCTTTTTCCTTTTCTCAGGAACTTTTTATCTTAATTTCTTCTTATTCCAGTTTTTATTATTTTATCACTTCTTAGCTTTTTTGATCCTTAGGTTGCTTAAATTGTTATTTTAGCTCCTTAATTTTTTAACTTAGATAACCGGTATTTTTGCGAAAATAAAACAAAAGTTAAGGTAATTACTCTAGAGTAACAAAATCTTCCTTAATGGAGTGATTTTCTAAGTTTTATAAGGTAGTATTTTATAATGTTTAATTACTAAGATTTTTAGAGTTCTAAGTTAATATATGATTAAGATCTTATGGTGATTACATAAAATAAAGAAGCGACAGAGTCTTTACTATTATCCTTTCAAAGTACTAAGAGTTTCCTTAACTTTTAACTAATTTAAATTATAAAGCTCCTATAGTTTGAAGTTTTGAAATTTAAAGGGTTTAAATTATCATAATCATAAATATTTTAGCATTTTAATTCCAATTGAAGACCATAGCCGAACACATTTTACATAAACACACAAAAATCTTTAATTCTAATTAAATAGTTCATCATAAAATTTCTTTCTTCAGCATTTCTCTATTCTATTCTTGAACAAAGCTAATATATATAATTGCTATGATTTTTTACTATAACTATATTTATATTTTGAGTTAATCTAATGCATTTTACTATTAGCCTTGAATCTAAAAAATTATTGCTGATAAAAGCATATTAAGGTTGGTTTTTTCTAACTGTTTTACAACAACAATCTTATGTCATTTTAGTTTCATTTCTCAGATTTAAAGGGCTGATTTTAAATTGTTTGCTAAAACACTCAACTGCTTCAGTATGCTATTTAATTATCTTTAACTTTATTTCCTAAGTTATTTGGTTTCTTCATTTTAAGGGAGCATATTAAAAGCTTTAGAGAGGCAAGCAAACACCTCTTCATACTTTTAGCTTCTTTTAAAGAAATAGCTTTCTCCTTTCTTTGTTGGATTAACCATAGTTAATTTTATTGTGTTGTCTAGGCTTTTTATTTTTCTTCCTAATCTTTAGAAAAACTCGAAAATAGTTGTATTGATATTTAAATAAATAACTATTTTTGAAAAGATCTGCATAACTTCTAAATAGGTGGTTAAGTTATTAAAGGTTTTATCTTACTATTAAGAACTTTAATTTCATATAATTCTTACTCAAGTAACTTAGCTTAAAAGTAGAAATATCTTGCTTATTCTACTCTAAAATATTTGTATGGTATGTTAGTTCTTATAAGCTACTATGTTTAAATACTAATCTGGTTGATTCATAAACTCTTTATTACCACTAATATTTTAAAAAGTAGCTTGTAAATCCCTTAGTAATATAATTATAGTAGGTTTAAAGGACAAGATAACAATTAGATATACTTTAGAGTGATTCTTGGTTATAAAATTAGTAATGAGACTTAGAATTAAATTAATAGCTTTAGTAAATGATATAATTACTCTATGTCTTACTATAAACCTTATAATTATCTTTATTCTACTAAACTAAAATACAACTGAGGTATAGATATTTATAATTAGAAGCATCTAAATGCTTAACTTTAATAGTTTAGCTAATCTAATTACATCAAAGTTATAGAGAGTAAAGATTGTTCATTATTAGCTTTAACCTAGAAATTATATGAGCAATAGATAGATATTAGTGTACTTATTATACTTAACTAAAGCTAATTAATATTGGACTATATAAATACTTATGATGTTGCTTTAATATAAATAAGAAATGTAACTAGAAATTATTAATAATACAATAACTATGCTATACCTTTACCTAAAATTAATTATAAAGCTTACTAGCTTTGCTGTTATTTCTATATTAATAAGCTAATATTTCTATCTTATTAAATGCATTAGTAAATATTATCTCTATGCATCATTAGCTTGTTAACATAACTATAGACTCTCTTTTAAGTCATACAGTTATAATTCTTAACAATTTACCTTATTATACATCATTCTAAAAAAGGAAAGCCAGTATACCAGATGCAATAGAGTATGAAATTGTTGAATATGCTAGAGAAGGATAGATTAACGAGACACTGCTTTATCAAGAATATGTTTAGGCTTTAAAAATTTAATTAAAAGGTAAATATTTTCCTGCTTATCACTGCATTCAAGAAATACTACAAAAGAGATTGGAGCAGATGGAGATAAATTACGTTCATAACTGCTATTTTGAGAACTGCGGTAATGCTTTAATAAAGAGGATAATAAAATTTTACTAAAACATAAATTCTTCATCTTTGCATAAAAGGAATTTCCCAGAAAGAGACATACGCCACACAAAATTTGAGTAATGTGATATAGTTGACTTTAATAAACTGAAGAGAAAAAAGACTCTCTTGCTAATTCAGATAAAGTGTTTGGTAGTTTTGAGAAGATTTTACTCAAACATCTCAGGATTTTAAAAATACCTTGGGATTGATTATAGATCTTGAGTTTTTCTACAAAAGATTGAACTCCTCTTTTCTCCTTTATGGGTAAATGACTCACATATTTCATTAGAACAACGTAGTTATGTAAGGGATTCTTAATTCCTTTTTTCTCACTTCTTTATTATGATATAGTAAAAAGGTATTTATAGGAATAAAAATTTATCTATGTATTAATTTACAAAAAGAACATTATATGCAGAACTTGGGCTTTGACTTATACTTCTTTCCTTTTTTGCATAGAAGATGCGCTAATGGATTAATACAACAGAGATTTTCAGTGGATTTTTCTGCAAACAAGTATTTTAAGTGAGGAACTATCCATTTTCTTAAAAAAAGAAAGTAAAAAATCAAATAATTATACAAACATTAATGCACAATTAAATGCTTGGCGTTCTTATAGGTATTTCTACCTCTATTCCGCCACTTTAAAGTAAAAAATGAAGGGTTAAGCCTTATAAATATTCAATTAACTAACTTAGGTTATTTATATATTTTCCTTAGTCAATTTTAAATAAAACTAAAAGAATATTGTTACTAAAGTGATTTAGAAGTAAAAGGATTACTAAAGAATTATAAATGTTAGCATAAATTAATAAAGACGAAGCAGTCATTGAATGAGATATTGATAGATAATCTAAACATGTATTGAATGAAACTGTAAAGAAAATATATTATAAGCTATATAAGAAAAATACAACTAAGATCTATCTGGAGTTAGTTTTGCTAAATTATTAATTTTTATTTTTAAAAGTTTATTAAGATTACTTAATGCTACTTATCTCTTGAAGTTATAAAGTAAATATGGATTGCATTACTATAAATATAGACACATCAAGACTTATTTGAGGTATTTATTAGCATTTTTGGATAATTTTATTAGCTTTGACTTCTCAAAAGATAGATAAAAATGAATAGTAGCTACTAATCATAGAGTCACATTAATACAATTCTAGCTTTTAAGAATATAATTTAGAATAATAGTTTGAAGTGTTCTTCATATAATTTATTTAGTTAACATAAATCTAAGATTAAAGATAACCAATAATAAACAAACAATTGCAGAACATAATTTCCTCAAGTCTTTAATATCTAAGCAAAGTTATTGCTCATATTTTAATATTTTAAGCTACTTTACATATTCTTATTACTTCTTTATCCTAGTTGAATAAAATTAACTACTTAAGATATTTTCTGATTTCTTTTGTTGTAAGGTATGTTTAGCTTGTATGAAAGTAATGCTCTTTGGTCATATAATAGGTAACCTTATTAAAAATTGAGTTTAAATTATAAGGTTTTCAAAAATTTTATAAATTACAATCCAAAGAAGAACAATTGTAAAGCAACTTACCTCAAAGCGAGTAATGAAGGATGCAAGGTGGAAGTATGAAAGCATAAGAAGGAAATATTATTTACATTTTGAAAGAAAACTCAAACAAAAAGAGAGATTTATAAAGAAGCAGTAGAATATACAAATTATATTAAATAAGCAAAATTAAGAGTATCATATAGGAATTTGTAGCTAAGTCTGAAGAAGCTAATAGTTAATAGAAAATACAATCATTTTTTAACTGGAATTGTTAATATTTTACGATCTTGACATAGTATGTTTAGTATACCTCTGTTACTTCAAATTAAAAAGCATATCATATCCTAGAATAATAATACTAAGTTTCCTAAAATTTTTATGGATCCTTTAATTAGATAACACATTTAGAGAAAATGGTAAAAAGGGTGGTGGTTTTAGAATATGAAATCTAATAATAGTAAATGAATAATAAGTAAAGTAAGTTATGGTAATTAATTAAGTTAGTAATGGTAGCAAATTTAGGATTTATTTATAAAAGTTGATATAAAGAAATAACCAAGCTAGTAGTATTTATATACTTCTATAGATATTAAAAGCTTAAATAGCTTAGTTATTTAATTCTATATTGTAAGTAGCTTATAAACTAAATATAAGGTAATTTTATTAAAGCAATCTAAACTTTAAATTTTATTAAACTTAGATTTTATTTCGTAATACTCTCTCATTAGCTCTTAATCATTTACTTATTTATTTCCTTTGTCTATTAAAAATGGATTAAAATACCCATCTTAATACATAAAACCAAAAAGGCAAAAATTAAAAGATAAGTAAAGGAAAGAAGGAAAAGTAGAGCCAAAAGCAAAATTAAAGAATCTTATCTTAGATCCATAAAATAGAGAGATATAATGAAAGATTTTAAAAGTAAGATATAAAAAGATAATAGCCTGAAGATATTTATTACCATCAAATAACTAAAGGATAATCTTTAGAATATGGAACTATTAGTTACTAAAATGGAGATCTTTATGAGGGATTATTTATTAATGGATCAAGATAAGGAAAAGGAATCATGAAATATATTAATGGACAAATATTTAATGGATAATGAAATGAGGATAAACCCTCATTCGGTGTTTTGCACTATTAAAATGGAGATGTTTATGATGGATAGTTTTGTAATTGATTAAGATAAGGAAAAGGGACAATGAAATACAAAAATGGCTAAATTTTTTAAGGTGAATGAAATTGGGATAGACCATATAATGGAAATGGAGTTTTCATTTATTGTAGTGGTAATTCTTATGAAGGTCAATTTCAAAACGGATATAGGCAAGGGTAAGGAATAATGAAATACCAAAATGGCTAGATTTTTTAAGGTGAATGAAACAGAAATAATCCCTGAAATGGAAATGGAGTCCTAATTTATCCAATTGGAGATGTTTATGAGGGATAACTTGAAAATGGATATAAAAAAGGAAAAGGAATAATGAAATATAAAAATGGCTAAACTTTTTAAGGCGAATGAAATGATGATAGACCATATAATGGAAATGGAGTTTTAACTTATCCATCTGGGGATATTTATGAAGGATATATATCAAATAGATTGAGGTAAGGCAAAGGAATAATGAAATTTACTGATGGACAAATTTTTAATGGATGCTGATACCAGAATAATCCATTAAACGGAGTTTTTTAATACTAAAATGGAGATGTTTACGAAGGATAGTTTTTAAATGGATTAAGATAAGGGAAAGGAACTATGAAATATATTAATGGCAAAATATTTTAAGGTGAATGAAACAGGGATAAACCGGAAAAAGGATCTCTTTCATATATTAATGGAGATAAATTTGAAGGATAATTTTTAAATGAGAGACTTCATGGCTACGGATTCTTTTAGTCTATTCTTAAAAATTTACGATGGCTAAATTAAAAATTTTAGCAAATATAATAGCTAAAAATATTAAAAATTGAAGGAAATTGAAATGATGGTTGCCTTATGTAAGATATTAAGCTTTACTTATCTAATGAAATAATATATGATTAAGGTTAGTATTTAACAGATAAAATTAAAAACGTTTTAAAACTATAAAATATTTAGATTTAATAAAGAGCTAATAACTATATTAAATAAAGGGAATATTAGATCAATATATCTTTTAAATGCTAAGTTTGGAATAATCAAAATCTAATGAATTTAATATTCTCTTTTTTAAATTTACGAAGGATATGCAACTTATAGATGGTAAATAAATATCTAAATGAATTTCCATATGAAATAAATAAAGTGTCAATAAAATGATATAATGATGATGCCTTATAGGTTAGAAATAAAATGTAAAACTGTTTAAAGTAATTAGTATATTCTAAAGTTAGAAGCTTTAGTATAGATTTATAGGATTCATCTTAGAATTTATGTAACGAAATTCATAGAATGTTCTATATATCTCTTATGTTTAATCAGCTATCAAGTATATAAAATAATAGAATAAGCCATCTTTAGGAACTATAAGTTTAATGTAATTACAAACATTTTTATCTGTTAAGCTTGCTTCCTTCATCTCTAAAAAAGTTAGTCTATTAAGGATTTCTTTAAGACTAGGATTTAAAAATTTTATCTAAGCTTATAAAATTAGAACACCTTGATTTAGTTAGCTAAACTAATGAATCTAATCCAAATGGAATAACTGGAAGCTTTCTAATAGACTTTTGCTTAAATTTTAATTTGAAAGTTATAAAACTAAATAGTCCCTCTATTTAAATTTCTTACTTATAAAGCTATTTATAACAGAAAGGTAATATAGTTCAAGAAATAACAATCAACTAAAACTAACAAATAGACTAACTACTCTAGCTATATCCTAATATAACTTCACTAGATTCATAGTAAAATACTTCTATTAATGATATTTTAGGATATATTAGAAACAAAAATCTTATTTAGTTAAAGTTAAATGATAATTTCCTTTCTGATACCTTTTCTTTGTTTATAACTAAAGGTTTTAATAAGCTCTAACAAGTTAGTATAGCGAACTGCTAAAACTTCAATGATTAAAATTTAATTCTCCTTATGTAAAATACTCCCAATCTTAAATCTCTTTATTTGGAAGGATTAGATTTACTTCATAGTACAACCCTCAAAGAGATAGGTAAATATGGATAAAAATATGAATAAATAGGATTAGTAAATATAAGTTAGCTAGACTAACTAACATTGGAATATATTTTCTAGTAATGCAAATAATTGAAATAAATAGAACTAAACTAGTAAATTTAAATAAGTGACTAAGTATTTAAAGTAATTTAGCTAAATTGTAAGTAACTAAGAAGTCTAAGTTTAAGTAACTTAAAAATAGAAAATAATCTAACCTGAGTCTAAGAATTTACAGATACTATTAGACTTAAATATTTAAAGATAGAAAATTTAAGATTGAGTTATTAAGACATACATTTAATATTATAATACTGTAAATATTTAGAAGACTTAGAATTAATAAAATCATGCTGACTATAATATAATACTTTTCCTATATAAGATTAGAATAAAGTTAAGTATCCTATTTGGAAGAATCTTAAAAGTCTTAAATTTCAAGATATTGGATAATCTTCATCTTATATATGGTAAGAAATGAAAAAGGAATTGAAGAATTTGAAGATTTTTGATAACAACAAGGAAGTTAGACTGATTAAGGAAATCTATATTTCCAGTCAAAAATAATTACTTGAGAGCGAAAAGAAACATCATTAACTTTAATTTAAATCTATAATTAAAATTAAGCAAAACTAGGAAATAGAAATCTTTATTTAATTTTATTCAATTAAAGTTTATTCTATGCAGTCTTTATATAGCAAAAGCATGGGATATATAATAGAAATATAACTAAAAAATGATTATTATTTAAATTATCAATGTTTCTATATTGATATCGAATGGCCCTTAGATTTTACTATTAAAATAAATGAATTAAAGATAATTATAAGATTACCATTTTGTTAAAGGAAATATTATTGATAATGAAAGTTAAAGAAATCTTTAATTTTGGTTTTATTAAATGTAGTTATAAAAAAGAATATTGCAAAGAAATTTTATAAATGCTTAAATTCTTATAAACACAAAGTATTTATCAAGGTATAAAATACCTGCTTTAGTATGCCTCTTTTATATGCTTGCCAAAATATTAATAACTTAAATCAAAGATCCAGAACTAAATTTCCTGTTTATTATATTATCTCAGATTTCTAAGGTCTAAAATAAAAATTTAGAACTAGCTAATAAATTGATTGATTCTTCCTTTTATTATATGATATTTTAAAGTATTTTATTAAAGCTGTTGATCTTAGTTAATTAATCTATTAAACTATTATTTATTAAAGGCTAAATCTTAATACTAACTATTATAATATCAATCATTTAAAATAGCATTTCTATAATTTATTATTTTAAGCAATACTAATACTTATCATTTACTTATATTGTTATTAAGAACCTATAAATCTAAAATAGATATATAAGCCTTTATAATCTTTATTATATGAGCTAATTAAATGATTTATGTACTATTATATTTATTTCAAATATTAATCTTTTTATTATTATTTTAATTAGTTGCTTTAATATTTCACTAAGCTAGCCATCATTTTCTTATCTTTATTCTTCTTTCATTACAATTTTAGTTTTTAAACAGTCTTCATATTTAAAATATGTAAGTCTCATTTTATATTTATGATCAAGTTATCTAACTAATAATTTAAAAATAATCTTCTTTATTTTTCTTTAAAACAAAATCTAAGAAAAGATATTACCATTTGCTACTTATATCTTTATGCTTTTTCTAGTTACCTTCTTATTTTATAACTGATTATATAAAAATTATATTTACTAAATAAATTAAATAATTGGAATGTTTTTAACTAAGGTTAATTATTAGAAATGTGACTCTATTTTATAAAGTTTAGCCTTAGAAAAATTAAGCTAATATTCTTTCTTTTTATTACTAGCTTTATTCTCTAACCTTATCTTTAATTTTATAATTATTCCAACTCTTTTATCATTATAGTGTTTGAGGTGCATGCTTTGCTTTATGTCTGCTATTTTTTAATCTATGACGAATTCCACTTTAAGTAAAATATCCTTTAATTATTTATTTTGTTCTAAGTAATTTTAGACTAATATTTAGCATTAGCTATCTAAAATTTATACAGTTCATTAGTTCTGCTTATTAGATTCCTATTTCCGACCTCTTAATTGCATCTTAATATTCTTACAGCTTACTTCGTTTCTAATTTGATGTAGATATTTCTTTTTTAGCTTAAAACTTAATATCAAAAGAGAAATAGAAAAAGATCTAAATCTGAAGAGTTTTTTTTAATAGTCAGATAAGGCAAAAAAGAATTAATATTTATAAAACTGATTACTATTAATACTCGGTTTGCGCTTCTTATTCCCAAGATTTTTATCATGATAGTAACTCTTAGATAAACTGAAAATATGTTTTTCTTTAATAATCTTTCTGTTACTCAATTTCGAGTTTTTCTTGCTTAAATTAGTCTTTAAGTTCTACTCAAATATATTTTTTATGATCTATCATTAATAACCATTTAGCTCTATACCAATTTAGCTCTTTAGTATATAGAGAAGCAACTTAGAATGCAAGAACACATTTATGCTAAAAATGCTCTGATCCATGTTCAAAAACAAATTTCTAGCTTCATTATCAAAATTACATATCTTTCTAGGAGTCACTGAGTAATTAAGACTTATATTCCTTTATAGTACTTTAATATATTACATATTTAGATTTCTTTGTTGTTTAACATCACTCTATTTAAGCTACTTCAGTAAAAATTTATAAGAATATCTCGAATTTTGACAAGAGCTAACTCTAAGTGATGTCTAATGCTTTTTACTTTTAAACTTAAAATATATTTGGAATTTATTGGAACAATTAAACTCTCACTATGTTGCTTATTCTAAGTAAGTTCTCTATGGACAAAATTGGTATGTTCTACTGATTAGTTTCTGCATAAGTGTACTATCAAGTGTATAAATTACAACCCCATAATCAATAACCTCTAATCCTTAACAAAGCAAATTATGTCTTGGAACTTTCCCTTCAAGATATAAAATCCAATTAATTAACTTTCTAAAGGTTAGTGGCTACCTAGATGATTAAAATTTAATTTTTTCTTTCTTTTGCCTATCTTCATTCAAGATTTTTTCTCCTAAAATAGATTAAGACGAAAATTATAATTACTAAGGTACATAATTTTAGTATAATGATTAATAATTCTAAGTCCCAAGCTTAATGACTATACTTACTTTTTCTTATACAATCCTTTCTTATAATTTTATTACTTAGTTTTACATAAAATTTGCTTTTTAGACTTCTCTTTCTTTCTTCTTAGTTTCGCTCTCATTCTTTAGCTTCTTTCTTACTCACTTTTTTGAAATAATTCTGTATGGTTTTTACACTCTGTTTATTATGTATTTTACAAAACATGTTTTAAACAGCTAAAACTGAAATTTAAAAGTTAAATAATTAAAAGAAGCTATTAGTGAATACTAATAGATATAGCAAATATAAATAAGAGTCTATAAGAGATAGACCAAGAGTAAATAGATTAGGGAAGATTAATAGAGAAGTTGCTAAGCATTAAAGAGAATAGATAAATATCTTTATGTTTAAAGATATTAAGTGCTAAACTATTTGGATGCTTATTTGATCAAAATAACTCTATAAATAAAAAAGGAATACTTTAAATAAACGAATTCTTACTGAAGCTTAAGATTTTAAGAACAAATAAAAAATGACAAAAGTTGTTATGAAGAATAAAATGAAAAAAGGAATTTATAAATTAATATATTAGGTAGATCAAATTGAATAAGCAAGTTGTCAGAAGTTTTTAAATTAAATAAAATGCACTTACTTACAATAGTTATTCAATTTTCTTTTATACAATTATGGTAATTATGATATCTTTACAAAAGATACTTATCATTTTTATTTTAAAAGACTAATTAAAATTGAAGATAAAATGATAATTAAATGAAACAGATAATTATAAGCTTTCTATTTTAAGCCCATTTTTCACTCGAGTATTACCAAATGCTATTAAATTGATTAGCTTTAAAAAGATGTATTGCTTTTATTTAGAATAAATTCAAATCCAGAATATTATAAAATAACTCTAGAAGCATATATTTGTTCTTGTAAACATAATAAATTATTAATTCTCTATTTGAATCTCTTTTGCTTATTTGATTAATTAAAAAATTGATATGTTAATATTATTTTTATGTTTAGTAAAAAAATAGAAATTATGTCTTTTTAATCTAATTTGTTTTTACTAAAATTTGCTTTCTTTAACTACCAAAAAGACTTTCTATTCATATATTTATCAATTAAATCTTAGAAAATATTTGATACATGCAATAACTATGAAGTCAGCTTGGCAAGAGATATAATTAAATGATGGGTGGCTTTTTGTTTAGTAAAAGATTTTAATCGATTTTTAGATTAATCGCTATAAAATAAGTTTATAGATAGAAATTAGATTTGATGGTTTAATTTTCTTTTATCTTTTAAATTATATTTATTATTTCAATAAATACTAAAGAATTTCAATGTTCCACCACTTATCAAAGAAAATTTTCTAGATCAAACGAAATATTTTTGTTCAGCAGTCTGACATTTTCTCCATTGTAAGAAATCTTCAATTTCTTCAATTTCTTTTCCATTTCTTACCATATATAAGATGAAGATTATCCAATATCTTGAAATTTAAGACTTTTAAGATTCTTCCAAATAGGATACTTAACTTTATTCTAATCTTATATAGGAAAAGTATTATATTATAGTCAGCATGATTTTATTAATTCTAAGTCTTCTAAATATTTACAGTATTATAATATTAAATGTATGTCTTAATAACTCAATCTTAAATTTTCTATCTTTAAATATTTAAGTCTAATAGTATCTGTAAATTCTTAGACTCAGGTTAGATTATTTTCTATTTTTAAGTTACTTAAACTTAGACTTCTTAGTTACTTACAATTTAGCTAAATTACTTTAAATACTTAGTCACTTATTTAAATTTACTAGTTTAGTTCTATTTATTTCAATTATTTGCATTACTAGAAAATATATTCCAATGTTAGTTAGTCTAGCTAAAGTATATTTACTAATCCTATTTATTCATATTTTTATCCATATTTACCTATCTCCTTAAGAGTTTAACTTTGAAGTAAATCTAATCCTTCCAAATAAAGAGATTTAAGATTGGGAGTATTTTACATAAGGAGAATTAAATTTTAATCATTGAAGTTTTAGCAGTTAGCTATACTAACTTGTTAGAGCTTATTAAAACCTTTAGTTATAAACAAAGAAAAGGTATCAGAAAGGAAATTATCATTTAACTTTAACTAAATAAGATTTTTGTTTCTAATATATCCTAAAATATCATTAATAGAAGTATTTTACTATGAATCTAGTGAAGTTATATTAGGACATAGCTAGAGTAGTTAGTCTATTTGTTAGTTTTAGTTGATTGTTATTTCTTGAACTATATTACCTTTCTGTTATAAATAGCTTTATAAGTAAGAAATTTAAATAGAGGGACTATTTAGTTTTATAACTTTCAAATTAAAATTTAAGCAAAAGTCTATTAGAAAGCTTCCAGTTATTCCATTTGGATTAGATTCATTAGTTTAGCTAACTAAATCAAGGTGTTCTAATTTTATAAGCTTAGATAAAATTTTTAAATCCTAGTCTTCAATAATTCCTTAATAGACTAACTTTTTTAGAGATGAAGGAAGCAAGCTTAACAGATAAAAATGTTTGTAATTACATTAAACTTATAGTTCCTAAAGATGGCTTATTCTATTATTTTATATACTTGATAGCTGATTAAACACAAGAGATATATAGAACATTCTATGAATTTGATTGCATAAATTCTAAGACATATCTGATAAATCTATTATTAAGGTTTTTACTTTAGAATATAATAATTACTTTAAACAGCAGCAAATTTTGTTTCTCAGATATAATATATCATCTCTGTCTTGTTTGATTGATAACTTTTAAATTTCATATGTAAAAGCCTTAAGATATTTATTTACGCTCCTTAATTTGCATATGTTTCTAAAGTTCAAAAAGGAAACTATTTTATCTATTATATATTAATTTTTAAAAACTTAACTGATACTACATTTACTAAAGTTATGTTCTCATTATAAAATACTTAGTTAATTTCTTATTCAAGTCTAAATATTTCATTATTGTAAGATGACTGAAATTTTATCAGTTAAAAGTTAGTCTTAGTCATATATTATTTCATTAAATAAGTAAATCTTTAGATCTTACTATTATAGTCCATTATTTCACCTTCCATAAAGCTTTAATGTCTTTTACTGATAATCTTGCTTCTCTTAGAAATTTTAATCATTCATTTACTCAAGGCATAATTAAAAGTATCCCAATCCATATAAATTACCATGCATAAATTCTCCTTCAAAAATACTTCCTTTTAAGAATTTAAGAATTCCAATTCAATATTAATTCTGGTTTCACTCTCCGACAAAAATTTCGCCATTTTTATATTTCATTGATCCTTTTCCCTGTCTTTATCCATTTTCAACTTAACCTTCAAATATATCTCCATTATTTTATTTTACTACTCCATTTCCATTTCAATGTTTATCTTAGTTTCATAAACCTTCGAAAGATTCTCCATCCTTATATTTCAAAACTCCTTTTCCCTATCTTTATCCGTTTTCAAGCTGACCTTCATAATTATCTCCATTTTTATACATGTAGACTCCATTTTAGTTTTTATCCTATTATCATTCACCAATAAAAATATCTTCGTTGTAGTATTTCATTGATCCTTTTCCCTGTCTTTATCCATTTTCAACTTAACCTTCAAATATATCTCCATTATTATATTTTATTACTCCATTTCCATTTCAATGCTTATCTTAGTTTCATAAACCTTCGAAAGATTCTCCATCCTTATATTTCAAAACTCCTTTTCCCTATCTTTATCCGTTTTCAAGCTGACCTTCATAATTATCTCCATTTTTATACATGTAGACTCCATTTTAGTTTTTATCCTATTATCATTCACCAATAAAAATATCTTCGTTGTAGTATTTCATTGATCCTTTTCCCTGTCTTTATCCATTTTCAACCTAACCTTCAAATATATCTCCATTATTATATTTTATTACTCCATTTCCATTTCAATGCTTATCTTAGTTTCATAAACCTTCGAAAGATTCTCCATCCTTATATTTCAAAACTCCTTTTCCCTATCTTTATCCATTTTCAACCTAACCTTCAAATATATCTCCATTATTATATCGATAAATTCCATTTAATATTTATCCATTATTTCACTCTCCGACATATGTTTCGCCATTTTTATATTTCAACACTCCTTTTCCTTGTCTTTATCCATTTTCAACCTAACCTTCAAATATATCTCCATTATTATATTTTATTACTCCATTTCCATTTCAATGTTTATCTTAGTTTCATAAACCTTCGAAAGATTCTCCATCCTTATATTTCAACACTCCTTTTCCCTATCTTTATCCGTTTTCAAGCTGACCTTCATAAGTATCTCCATTTTTATACATATAGACTCCATTTTAGTTTTTATCCTAGTATCAATCACCAATAAAAATATCTCCGTTGTAGTATTTCATTGATCCTTTTCCCTGTCTTTATCCATTTTCAAGCTGACCTTCATAAGTATCTCCATTATTATATTTTATTACTCCATTTCCATTTCAATGCTTATCTTAGTTTCATAAACCTTCGAAAGATTCTCCATCCTTATATTTCAAAACTCCTTTTCCCTATCTTTATCCATTTTCAACCTAACCTTCAAATATATCTCCATTATTATATCGATAAATTCCATTTAATATTTATCCATTATTTCACTCTCCGACATATGTTTCGCCATTTTTATATTTCAACACTCCTTTTCCTTGTCTTTTTCCATTTTTAAACTGACCTTCATAAGTTTCTCCATTTAAATAAATTTAAACTCCTTTTATTGGTTTTCCCTTATCTCATAAACCTTCAAAAGATCATCCATCTTTATATTTCATTGATCCTTTTCCCTGTCTTTATCCATTTTCAAGCTGACCTTCATAAGTATCTCCATTATTATATCGATAAACTCCATTTAATGTTTTTCCATTATTTCACTCTCCGACATATGTTTCGCCATTTTTATATTTCATTGCTCCTTTTCCTTGTCTTTATCCATTTTCAAGCTGACCTTCATAAGTATCTCCATTATTATATCGATAAACTCCTTTTATTGATTTTCCCTCGTCTCATAAACCTTCGAAAGATCTCCCATCCTTATATTTCATTAATCCTTATCCTTATCTTTTTCCATCTTCGAAGTTTCCTTCATATACATCTCCATTTTTATATCGATAAACTCCATTTAATGTTTTTCCATTATTTCACTCTCCGACAAAAATTTCGCCATTTTTATATTTCATTGATCCTTTTCCCTGTCTTTATCCATTTTCAACTTAACCTTCAAATATATCTCCATTATTATATTTTACTACTCCATTTCCATTTCAATGCTTATCTTAGTTTCATAAACCTTCTAAAAATTCTCCATCCTTATATTTCAAAACTCCTTTTCCCTATCTTTATCCGTTTTCGAGCTGACCTTCATAATTATCTCCATTTTTATACATATAGACTCCATTTTAGTTTTTATCCTAGTATCAATCACCAATAAAAATATCTCCGTCGTAGTATTTCATTGATCCTTTTCCCTGTCTTTTCCCATTCTCAAGTTGACCTTCATAAATGTCTCCATTATTATATATATAAATTCCTTTTATTGGTTTTCCCTTGTCTCATAGACCTTCAAAAGACCCCCCATTTTTGTATTTCATTAACCCTTATCCTTATTTTTTTCCATCTTCGAACTTACCTTCGTAGATATCTCCATTTGAAAATTTAAAGCATCCATTTCATGGTTTATCTTAATTTCATTTCCCTTCAAACTTTTCCCCACTTTTATAATTCATTAATCCTTTTCCTTACCTTTTTCCATTTTCGAACTAGCCTTCATATATATCTCCATTTTGATAATATTTCACTTCTACTCCATTTTATGACTTATCCTGGATTTACTGACTTTCTTAAATTTAATTGCTTTAGTTCTTTTTTCCTTACCCTTTTCTTTAACTATTTCGAAATTGACCTTTTATATTTTTATTTGGATCATGGAAAACTCCATTTAATGGTTTATCTTCATTTCATTTTCCTTTATAAGTAAATCCATTTTAGCATTTTATTAAACCTTAACCTTATCTTTATCCATTCTCGAACTAACCTTCATAAACATCTCCATTTGAGTATAATAAGACTCCGTTAAAAGCTTAATCTTAACTTCATTTACCTTAAAAAATATCCCCATTTTTATACTTTATTAAACCTTAACCTTATCTTTATCCATTTTCAAACTATCCTTCGTAAACATCTCCATTTTAGTACTTGACAACTCCATACCCTTAAAGTTAATTTTCTACCATATTTCCTTCATAAGTATCTCCTTTAGATTTTTTTTTGTTTTTTTGAGCCTTAAGTTTTACACTTAGATTCCCTTCTTCTTTTAAAGGCTATTTGTTGATCTATGTTTAACTTTGATAGTTTTCTTTATTCTATTCCAGCCTTACAAAGGAAGATTTACCTTCTTCACGTTCTAGATTAAAACATCGATTGGATTTCATTTTTAAAGTTATAATAAATAAAGAAAATAAGCTTCTTTAATTGATAGTTCTAATGAAATTACTTGATTCTAGAATAATTTCTTGTATAAACTTATTTTTATTTTGCTCCTTTTAAAATAAATTGACTGTTATTCTTAAATGTAAATACTTTATTAAAATAGAATAGATATTATGACAGAAATTTATGGTTATAAAACAGTTTAAGATTCACTATTGAAGTGTCTATTTAGTTATAGTTAGTTTATTACTTTTAGAGATTTATTGCTTAAAATCTTAGTAGTTTGTAGCTCAACCTCATTATTTGTTTACTATAGATGGGCACTTTAATTATCTGATTATATTCTTTAAAAAAATGTTAGGAAAGTGTTTTGTATTAAAGTGCTTGTTTTATATTAAAGAAATGACCCTAGTATTCTATAACTTAGTTGGATATATCAAGCTTATTATTTTAAGCAATCATTATAAGCTTAATCTTATAGACTCTTATCAATTAATACTAATCAATATCTTCGTTCTATTATTTTTAACCTTTAAATTTAAGCTTCATCTGTTTAATCAAGTTTAGTAAAGCACATGACAAACTGATTGTAGAACTATAATAAGAAAGAGCAAGAAAGAAGCTAAAAATAAGAGCTAAATTAAGGTAAAAAGAAAAAGCTTAGAAAGTAGATTTTATATCAAGCTAAGAAGCAAAATTATAAATAAGGCCTATAGAAAATATCTAGACTAGTCTTTAAATTCATTACTTTAGATACCAACTGTAATGCCTAATCATGTAACAAACTAAGTCATTAGTTCGCTTTATGTAAAAAATCAAATACCAACTTAATTAAAAGAATAAAGCAACCAAAATTTTGGATAATCTAACTATTAACTCTTAAACAGCTATCAATTTTATTCTAGATTTATAAGATAACATATCTAAAATCAAATCCACCCTTTATTACCAAGCCACTATCCAATATGCATTAACTTCACATACTTACTTTTTGCTGACAATATTCAAAACAATATTTCCATTATACCATCATTAGACCAATTATATAAACCATACAAAGATATTTTAATTGTCCTAAACCATTCTAAGCATATCCTTAAACTGAAAATGAAAGAGATTAGCCTTTGCTTAAAGCTAACTTCTTATTGAAATTACAAACTTTCAAAGGCTTACTGTTATAGGATAAAAACTAGAATGATGCTAAAATATAAATAAATGAAAAATGCTTAAGCACTATAATAAGATAGAAGGCTAATAACTCTAGTTACTTGCAAACAAATTTTTAAATTTAGCAAGAAACTAGAAACTTGTTTTATCGATCAATGGAGCAGAGTATTTCTAACAGAAATAAGTTCTAGTTTGATATAATATTTTAGTTAGATATAAATAAGTGCTAAGTTTGAATAGAAATGGTTGTAAATGTTAGAACAGCAAAAGTATGATTTAGTGTAAACTAAAATACTAATTTTAAGTAACCTAGTTTGAAATAGAGCAACAAGCTAATTATAAAAATATAAGCATTTCTTTAATTTAGTTAAAGGCTTAAGCAAAATAGATAATACTAAAAATTAGAAACACAAATGAAGTTAAAAAAGAAAAAGGATCTGGAAATATAAAATCTTATTGGTCTATTATGCAACTCTTAGAAGTAACTCTTAAGATACGAATTTTTACCTTTCTATTTTGACTAGTAAAATAAGAAGCAGAAAAGGAATTTTTAAATCCAGTTTAAAAACAAAAGTTATTAAAATCAAAAGCTAAAACATAAAGAAACTATAAATATAGATCTATAAAGCTGAACTAATAAATCTTATAAATTCTAGATAGCTTATGCTTAATTATTGAAGAAATAAAAATAAATTTAGAGTTTTTGTACTTAGAAAGTACAAAAGCATCCGTAGACAAAATTTATGAAATAAATTATGCAAAGAATCGCATTTTGAACGTTAAAATAAGTAAAGGTAAATGTGAAGATTAATAAAAATAAAAAGGAGAATAGAGTTAGTAATATAAAAGGATATTAGCATAATATAAGTATATATAATATTGTTATTATAAGTTAGTTTTAGTAATAAGTAATTTATAGGTTTGATTATTAAATATAATGTTTATAAATAATGACAGTTGGTATATTTTAGAATTAAGGTAGTTAGGATAAAGTTTAAAGATATAAGTAGTAAATGGTAAATATAATTGATTATATTCTACTTTAAATAAAAAGAATATTATATAAATTTATTAGTATTAGATAACTTTAATACTTAGAACTAGTAATATTTATTAAGTGGGATTTACTTATTTTTAATTATTAAAACATTTTATTATTTATTAACTAACTATAGATGTAACTAGTAACTTACACTTACTTACTAAATATCAAAGCAACCTATTATAATTATAAAAGACTAACATTTAAAATTAATATTAAAGAGCATAAAACATTTAATTAACTCATATAAAAAAGATTATCAAAGGCTACTATAATTATTTTAGATTTGCAGGTTCTTAATAACTAGATAAATAATAAGTTTAGTATACCTTAAGATAATATAATAAGGAAACATAATAATAAGGAATTATATCCATAATAATAATAATTAAGATTTAATAGCTAATAGCTAAATGCTATAAATAACTAGATAAATAGCTTTAATCAAATACTTTTAAAATCATAAATCATAAAAATAAAACTAATTATACCTATTTAAAGTAGATCTAATAACTTTAATAAAGTTATAGGAACTCTATTAAATTATATGTATAGAGCATCTTAAAAATAATAATATGCTTCTTATTTTAATTTAAATTTGCTAATTTAAAAATCCTGCCTTTTATATTGTTATAAAGACTTTTATTTTCTGCATAATATTATGCTTACATATTATGAAATGCTTCTAAATCTCTTTTGTATTAAATTATTTATTTGAACTAATAGCTAAATTTAATAGATTTATTCTTATACTCGTTATATTTGTCCTAGTTAATTTTTCTTTAATTACTTGTGTTCCAATTGAAACTCTATTTGCTTACATTAAAATTGTGGTTAAAATTAAAATTAACTTTCAAACTATCTTATGAACTTTATTTTGGTAAAAAAACTTTAAAATATTAAAATTTAAATTAATTTAAAAATTAGATTTCTGCATTATTAATTTAAAAGCATTAAATACAGTTAAATATCTAAGTATTAATCCATTTTAAGAAACTAAATTAGAGTAATTATTCTAGTGATGTATTGTTAAAGTAGGATAGAAGCTATTGGTTTTAAATAGTACTAAGATAGTTTAATAATAATAAGTATAGAGTATTAATATAAAAAGCTTTATATGCTTGTAATAACTATTAATTAATAGTAGAACTTTTATAATTAGAAGATAGCTAATACTAGCTTAAAATTCTAGAAGTATAAGTTTCTTAATTTTAAGTCTAATAAGATTTAGTTAAATTAAGATATAACTGGATGAAAGATAATTATTTAGATAGTTATGTGACTTATAGTTTCACTATAATGAAAATAAGAAACTGGTTCTGCTCGCATTAAGTAAATCTATCTTGAGTATTCCTAAGTTTAAAATTTTTGTTGTATAAATCTATCGATGCTTGCAAAATAATTGAAGAAAGGGAGTTATTCAAAAAATAGGAATTTATACTGCTAATTTAGACAAAGAAGAAGAGAATTTCTATAAAAATTAGAAGGAAAATACTTAAATCTTGCCATAAATCAAGATAGCAACATTAAATTTCTTAAATTTAGGATTCCTAGGTACTACTGGGAGAAAATTTAAAGATAGAGAAAAATCATTAGCAACTAATTCAATGACGAGAATCAATTTATAATAAAGATATTTGAAATAAAAGGGAATCAGAAGAGCAAAGCAACTAGCTCAAAAGAAAGAAGAAAGGCGAGCTAAGAAAAATTAGAAAAGTAAGAAATGACAAATTCTTATGTATTACAAAGTTCTAAAGCTTACAACCTTAAGAGCCTTAACCTTAAATTAAATTGAAAAAAGCAAATTTTTTAAGTCTAAAGGTTAAAGAAATAGTGCAGAAGATTCAGAAATAAGAAATATATTTAAAATTTGCAAAAACTAAAATAATTTGAAAGAAAATGACCAAAAACTGGATTAATTTACTCTACTGAAGCAACTTTTGCTCTTTATTTGAAGGTAAAAATCTAACAAAAGAAACCTTTTTAGAATAGCATCTAATCTATATAATAAAGATAGTAAATTATAAGTATAGTTATTAATATAAAACCAAGTTAAGAGAGCTATTTATTTAAATTTCTCTATTTTTATTAATTTAAATCTACCTTCTGTTTAATAAAGTATCTTAAATCTTCACTAAAGTAGTTAAGTAATCTCATTGGCAACAAATGGTTCAACATTCTAAATACTTTTCTTTATTTCAATTTAGCTTTTAAATTATTTTAGTAAATTGTATCTTAATCTTAATAAAGCCAAATTAAATTAAACTTAGATTGCTTGTATCAATAGCGACTTAATTAGAATGGCACTTATCTTGTATGTGAAGTAATGAAAAACTGAACTGATAATTTTTTATTTATAAATGTAAGCTTTGAGAATTATATATGAGCTAGCTAACTTAACTATCAGCTCTTTCTAAAATAGATGCTATAGAGTATTATTAGAATATGTAAGTTCTTTGCGGTTTGTTGAATTTAGTAGTCAGGCTATTGTATAAGTACTTAAAGCAATTATTTTATTATTGGAAAGTTATTTCTTGTGAGCTAATTAATTTTAAATTACAGAAGGCTTTCCTCAAAGGAATAAGATTGGCACTAAAGTAATTATTACGTTAATTAAAGTAGATGACTATATAAAATATTGTACTAAGTGAAGTAATTATGAGAGTTTTGCTTAAATAAATAACAGATTTCGAATTTCACTTATATTGACTGATTTTTTAGCGAGAGTAGAAAGATAATTATTGTTTAAATAAAAAGATAGTTAATACCTAAATTATAAAGTATCCAAAATATCATAAAAACATGAAAATTAGAAAGATTTGATTTTATATAATGGTTGTAAATAATGAGTTCTATCCTTTATTAAGTTGATTTGGTCGTAAAATTCTCAATTATTTCAGCTTTTTTTCCATTTAAAGAAATAATTTATTTAGCATAGATATAAAAATACCTGTTCAACGTCTTTTTGCATTTTGTTACAGATGAAGTCTTTAGTAAAGTATAAAGAGTATTGATTCTCGAAGAGAGCTGATGGGTATCAGTCAATAAATGTGAAGATCTTAGATTGCTATAATCATAATAAAATAATGTTATTAGTTTATAAGTTATTAGCAAAATATACCAGAAGAAAAAGCTGACTAAAGTAAGCACTTAAGATATCTCAGCCAAAATTAGTTAATTTTAAGTTTAAAACTTTAATTATTGTAAGCACCTAAATAGCATAAAACGCTATTGCAAACTAAAAATTCAAATTAACTTCTTAAAAGTTAGAACATTTGCAAACTATTTCCTAAATTATTAGTAGTGCTTGCTTAATTTTTATTTAATATACTTATGGTTAAAATTTTTATTTTGGGTAAATTCTAAAATTTTTCAACAAAATGATTGAATAATTCAATGCACCATCTTCTAAATAGTCATATTATCTCCTTTTTCCCTTTTAAAATTTTCAATTACTAACTATAGTGAAGATGGTATTCATTCTTGTAATAAGTCATGTGCTGCTTAATATATATAAAAGATAGAAGAATCATAATGAAATGCGATAAAATTCTAAATGACTCCTTCTTTAAATTAGATATGTTCTTTTTATTTAAATAAAAGAGTTAACATTTTTTAAAATTCCTTTAGATATTTCACTGCTATAATAAAAATCAGAGTAACTGAGTATAACTTAGTTTATACAGGAGGCTTATAATACAATATACTGGTTGACTTTATTACTTAAAAGTAAAATTCTATAAATTAAATTAATTCTTAATATATGCCCCATAAAAATATATCCTCATATTATTGCTTAGTTGAAAACAATTCCTTTTTAATGTTCTTAAATATAATAAAATTATAATGAGTTTAATAAAGTAAAAAAGAAATAAAAAAAGATAGCAACTTAAAAAATGAAAATACTAGCAATAGCTTTACTTACTTATTAATGAAATGAGGAGATAATCTTCTGTAATTAGCTTTTTATTATTTCTTAGCTTTGATTTTAAATTTATTCTAACTAATAAATTATATGAAGAACACTTCAAACTTATTAGACTGAATTATATATTCTTTAGAGAATAGAAATTGCATTAGTGCGATTCTTACTTTTATGATAGTAGCTAATATTTTTTAATTTTTCAGTTAAGTCAACAAAAATATTTAAACGAGATAATCAATATCCTCAATACAACTTTATAGTGCCTATATTTAAAAAATGCAATCCATATTTACTTTATATTTCAAGAGACAGATATTTAAAAAAAATCTAAATGAGTTACTAAAACTATAAAAATCTTTATCATTACCAACACTCATTATAGTTAGGTAAAAGTTGTTTGACTACTAGATTGTTCATTCTTCTATAGTTTATTTGTGATTTTCTTGTCAATTTATAAGTCTCCAGATTCAAATGATTTATAGAAATTTTTTTGGATGACTATTTTTCCTGAT
The DNA here is from genome assembly GCA_946699065.1 of Loxodes magnus. Classification (NCBI taxonomy): domain Eukaryota; phylum Ciliophora; class Karyorelictea; order Loxodida; family Loxodidae; genus Loxodes; species Loxodes magnus. Next base: position 522,812 of record CAMPDV010000136.1, on the reverse strand, counting down.
CGATTTATGCAAAATCTAATAATTCTTTTAAGAATCCTTTTTTCTTCTAAATCACTTTGAATGATTTTAAAGATAAAGAAAGACAAAAAAAATTTGGATGGCATAGTAACTTTAACTATGTTGATATTCAAAGCCAAAAGGAAAAATTAATTTACTTAAAAAATCAAGAAAAAGCAGAAATGATTGATCGATTTGCTAAAGATTTTAATAAAGATCCTTAAGATTAAGAAGCATAAACTATTTATGAAAGATGATTGTTGATGATAAAGTAACATATGGAGCATTTGACTTTTTTATCAAACCATTTAAAATAGACCTGAGATATTAATAAAAGAGAATATAAGTTTGATAGTTTTTGAAACTGCCAAAATACTAAAAATGTTTTAGTTATCATTAACTAAATTACATAAAGTTTGCAATAACCAAGATTTGAAGTTTCTATCATTTAAAAACATTAGATTGCATTATAAAATAGCAAGCAGAATAGATTTTACAAAGCTTTAAACTGCAAATCCTTTTCTTTATTTGCAGGCTAATATTAAAATGCTCTTGATTAGCTCAAAGTATAATTAGATTTAAAGCTAAGAAACTAAAACTTACATGCATTAATTTTGTTCTTGGAGTTAAAGAGAAATGGTACAAAACAAATTTTATGATGAATTATTAAATCAAATCTAAGGATTATCATATGTTAACTTAAAAAGTGTTTTATTAATACTTATGTTTGGTTTTAAAAGTACAATTAGTGTCGGAATTTTGAATAGATATAAGTCCAAACATTCTCCTTACTTTAACCTAGAAATCTACATCTCTGCGATAAAGAATTACTTTAGATCTATTTATAAAACCTAGTAACTCATCTTTTTAAGAAAATTACTTTACTTTATAGCTTTCGAATAGACACTTGGATTTATTTCGCAAGCACACCAACTATTAAAAATTGATGGAATTAAAAATGATTAAACATAAAAGCTAAAAAAGCCAGAGAATGGTAAGATATTGCTTGAGATTAGCAGATAGAACACTTAAATCTAACTAGAGGCAAAATTCTGACTAAGGTTTTTTGGAATAGTCCGCTGATAGAGACTTACATTTTCTTTGAAAGATTTTGCAATAACCTTGTTGGAGATATAATATACTCATTTAATTTTACTTAAACTAGATAATAGCTCAGTTACTTTAAGACTTATATCTAGGTAAGTTTTATTGATAGACGAATTTAATTGAATTGGATAGGAAATATTTATACAAAATAAGAGCTAAAAATTGCAAATTGATATTATAATTCTTCTTTACATCAGAATAAGATGTCAATAAACAATCCTCTGATGTTCCTTTATCAAAAAGTAAAAATTGGAATTTTATCAATCAAAGATTAAAATATTCCTGCTAAATTTTTCCCTATTAAATATGTATTTAGCATCAAATATGCTAAAATGTTTATTTACTCTTTATCTCTGTAAATAATTTTATTGATTATATATAATTAAAATATCAAATAGTACAATTTAGATAATTTTTTTGTCAGTATATATCTTATTTACTTATCTTTCACGTAAATTGTATGTGTATTTAGTTATATCTAGATTTGATAGTTTAATAAGATAGATATTTGGCATAAGATAATAATTCTATTTTTATTTATAATAACTTTGCTTCTTTTACTAGTAATAATTTCTGGATCTTATCTCGTATTTTGTATTTATGATTATTCAGATGTTCTACTTACTTGATGCTTTATGAATTTTAACTTGCTTCTTTTAAAGTCCAGATTACTTTCTATCTGTTAAATGAATAAATTCTAACTTTGCAGTTCATAATCTTTTAATGCTTTATTGAGTACTTTTATATCCTCAGATTTATCTTATTTGAAAGAAGATAAATCATCATAAATGATAACTTTAAAGCAAGATATTGAAGAACACTTGTAGTAGAATAAAGAAGCTTATTATGAACTCCTTACTAGAATTAATAGCAACAGTAATTTACTTTAAAGATTACCCTTAAAATGCCAATTAATTAGGACATTGACTCCTTTACGACTTTTCTTCTAAACTTAAGAAAGATTAAGATACTTTTTTAAAATTTATATTTAATGCCTATTATCTAAATATTATACCTTATCTTATACAAGTTTTTATTATATTTTTTATATCAAATCCTTAGTACTTTTCTAATCTAATTTGATTTTGTTAAATATTCCTCTAAATATAAACTTAGTTAAAACTTTAAGACTTAAATATTATAGATATTTAAGTTTCAATTGATTTTTTAATTTTTGTAACATTTAGTTTTGTTTTTCTTTAATTTTAACATTTTCTAACTATTTTTGTTGCATTTATGTTTATTTCTATTTCTATTTGTTTATTTTCTTAGAATTCCTTTGTTTTTCTTAATACTTCTCAAACGATATCCTGTGCTTTTATTTATCCTAGTGATTTTACTTTTTTTATATAATCTTTGCTGAAAAAATGTTCTTCATTCATTTCTGCTTTTCGAATTAGATTGAATCTCTTAGTTTTCAAGAAAGTAACTTGGATATGATTCCATTTTGAAACAGAATACGAAAAGAAATTAAATATCTAAACAATGTAAAATAAAGAAATAATTAGATTCTATACAATCCCCACCAAAGCTTACTTATTAATATCTAGTGCTTTAAAATGCCTTAACAATATCCTTTTATGTAAAAAGACTTCTACTTCTTGTTAATATAAATTACATTCAGCATAACTAGGTAAAAAGCTGAAGATATTAGTTAGTTAAGTTTATAACTACAATGTACTTTTTTATTGCTATATTATATACAATTAGCGAAATTTTATAATTTTTTTAGCAAATAATACCATTGAAGTGGATTAAGAACTATATAGTTTTAAGTTTTATGTTAAGAATGATTATACTTAGTGCTTCTAAGAGAATTATTATTTTATATGCAGTTATTAATAAGATGAATCGTTATTTATGGGATATTAATTACACTATAGTTTTATTACCTTGACTTCATAGTTGAATATTATGCTCTTTATACAGTTTTTTTTTATGCTTCCTAGAAAAATACAATCCTTTGTAACTTTCGTAATAGATTTAAGAATCTCTAGGATTTTTTATTCTTCAGAACTGGAAAGTTTCAAGCTAATGTTTTTAAATAAAGCTTATAAAGCTATAAAATTACTTTCTTGTATTAAGAATTCTTTTCCTTTCTAAATTTAATCTTAGTGTGCTCAGGAGGTTATTTATAAGTCCTACTTTTTACTCGTTATTTTAGCTTTACTCATAAAGGTAATCTATTTCCAATTTATTTAATAGTTTTTTCTTTCTACTGTGATTTATTTTTCAGAATTTAAGAAAATATCTGAACTGCTGCCTTATATTATTACCTTAAGTATTTAATTTATAATGATATATAACTTTCCTTCTTTAGGTATAATTTAACAAATTTACGAAAATCTTCATCCTGCTATTCAAATTTTCCTAAGTGTTGCGATTTTCTAAGTTAATTATGCTAACTTTATGCTAAGTCATTCCATCTACTACATAGACTTCATAAAACCATTTTTGCAGTAGTTAATATCACTGTTTTAAAGATTAGTTTGATTCTAAACTCTTAGTTCTTTACTTAGAACTATTTTTCTATAATGCTAGTTTAAAGTAAAAAATAGTAAATATAAAAGGAGCGTTATATCCCTTAAGAGCTAATTTAATAAATAAAAATTTGATTTAACTAAAAAAAGCTTATTTTTAAAGCTTGATGTATTATAGCAATTGGTATGTGAATTAAGGTACTTTGTTAACTATTTCTCTTATGAGTTAATAAGATGATAAAGAATAATTATATTTCCACCTTTTCTTTTCTAATTCTAAGCTCTTAATTCCTTAAATTTAAAATTAGTAGAATTTTCTTATCATTTATTTTACTTAATCAGCATTATCAAATTTTAGGGGTATAATTTGCTTTTTTAATGTTTCTTAGTCTCTATCCTGCTTAAAAACGCTTCAAAAACTATTCATTTGTATCTAATCCTTTTGATGATTTAATTCTTGTATTATCTTTAGAATCCTCTACACCAAAGATATAATTTTGAAGCAAGTAAGAATTTTAATTTAGTATTCCAGAGAGAACGAACACCAAGGAATTGTCAAATATGACAGAAGTAAGAATATCTAAGAATAATTAGAATTATTTAGAAGTATCTTGTTGGCTTTCTACTCTTTCACAAATTTATAAAGTTTTCTCTATATAAAATAGTAAAAGGTTGAGTATAGGCTAATTATCTATAAATATTAGCATTAATAAACCATTTCTGAATTAACTTTAGTATGTAGCTCACGTTTTAAGAATGGCCTCAAATGTATTACTTAAGCTTTTTAATTATTTAGTATTAGTTTAATTTTTAATAAGATTGGCTTCTTAGCAAAGTTGTATTAGACGCTTGAGATTAACACTTTTTTTTAATAATTAAGTTGATTTTAATATTTAAAGTTATTCGATGCTTTTAGCAATATTTTTAAAATTTTATTAGAAGCTTTACTTTAATTAGTTCCTCATAAATTTTTTTTAAAGGTTTCTTTCTGAATTGTTAAGACTTAGACAGTATTTAATTTCTATAAAATTGCTACTTTGAGTTACAATTCATTAATTCCAGATATCCATAGACGTATATGCTGTTTAAATAATATACCACACTTTAGAATATTAAATAGTTAGGAATTTGGTTAATTTGTACTTATTATGCTAATCTTCAATCTTTAAAATTAATTCAGAATTTACTAAAGCGGTTCGATGTCTCTGTTTTAATAGGAAATTAGCTTTAAATTAATTATTTTTAAAGTGTACTAAATCTATATTGCTCTGCTTCTGATCCTTTTCATATTAAAGGTCAATATATTAAATACTCCTTCCTAAAGTTTCAAATTTTTCTAAACTCCCTCAACCTAGTTCTAATAAAAATGTCTTAATTAGCAAAAGGTCTATTCTACTAATGTTTATTATCCTTATTATAACTTTTATACCTTTACTTTATTAATCTCCATTTCTTTTTTATCCTTCTAGAATGAAAGTAACATAATGATGCTAGCTTTTATAAAACTGCTTCTTCTATTCACAAATCTATTTTCAAAATCTTTATTCAGAATCTTTTTATTCCAATTATTCCTTTTTTCTGGAGGCATTATGATTTAATAAGCAGCCAAAATATTTTTCTTTAAGAATCTTTATCATTAAAGGCATCTATCATTCTCTATAATATTTAGAAACTTCTCTATTATTTTTCCCTAACTTATTACTCTTTACTTCTCTAGCCTAGACCCTAGACTCTTATTATATTTGCTTTTCAATCAATATTAATAAATATCTTCATTTTATTATTTTAGCCTTTAAATTTAAATTTCGACTATTTAAAAATGCTTTCTGAAGATTATAGTAAATCAGTCTAAAAGACACAATGACGAGAATTAAAAAAATAGGTAAGAAAGAAACCAAAAATGTAGAGGTAAAAGTATTATCATTAGAGTAGTTTATAAAGCGAATTTTATAGCAAGCTAAGTAACAAAATTACAAAGATAAGCAAAGTCATTAAGCTAGTGACTTTAAGATAGCAATTATTAAGCTGAAATGATGCCTCTTTTCAAAAAAAAATTTAAAATAAGCAATTTTTCAGGAAATAGTATTAAAAGAAAATAATCAAAAGATCGATAGGATTAAAATTTTTAAATGTGAGATTTAGACTTTAAAATTAGAGAGTTAAATAGTTATATTCTAGGTTTTTAAAGGTAAAGATCTGAATTATAATCAAGCATTAATTGGGATTTTTTGCACATGAATATCAAAAATTTTAATTACACATGGTAATCTCTGTTCACGGAGAATGACTACTAGATAATTTCGATATATCCGATATTAGACCGATTAGAATAAAAAGCACAGCGAGATTTTGACTAAATAAAGCATTCAAAACATATCCATAATCAAAAAAAAGAAAGAAACTATTCAACACTTAGAGTTAACTTCTTATTGAATATCGAGGCTTTCTCACAAAGGTTTATTATAATTTTGAAAGCTAGAGTAATATTAAATTACAAAGAAACATTCAAGGATAAAATGTTTAAATAAAACAGAGTATTTCAAACAGAAATGAGTCATAATATGATATAATATTTTTCTTAGACATAAGCAAGAGTTAAATTTTGTATAATTTAAAGATTGTAAAAGTTAGAACTATAAAAACGCGATTAAATGTAAACAAAATAATAATTTTAGATAGCTAGACCGAAATAGAACAGCAGACAATTTATAAATTTAATTCTTTCTTCAAGTTGGTTAAAGGCTTTAAGAAATACTAAAAATTAGAAAAATTATATTTAAGTTCATTGGCTTATTGAGCAACTCTTAAAACAGCTATTAAGATACGGATTTGTACTTTTCTATTTGGCCTAATAAAGATAAAGTTGAAAAAGATATTATCGAGTCAATTTTAAAAATAAAAAGCTAAAAAATAAAAAAAAATAGAGCCATAGATCTATTAAGCAGAACTAATAAACTGAGTAAAATCTATATAGCTTATGTTGAATTATTTTGAAGAATTTCTTAGAAGAAAGAAATAATTTTAGAATTTTTGTATGAAAAAAGTGTAAAAACCTCCGTAAACAAAAACAATTTGATAAAGAATCGCCTTCTGAGTATCAAAATAAGTAAAACAAAGTAACAAAGTACGAAGATGAATAAAAATTTAAAATGGAAATAGAAATAAAAGTTAGTTTTAAAAGTAATTTTAGCATAATTTAACTAAAGGAAAGTATTATAGATAGAATTTTCTTATTTTTAACTTAATTTTAGTAACAATCAACTTATTTCCGCTTATTTTAGTAAATATTATGTTTATAAAGAATATATATTGTTGTTTTTTTGAAATAAAAAAGTAGTTAGGAACAAGTTTAAGAGTATAAGTAGAATATAAAAAATATATTTCCTTAAATTTCGATTTAAAGAAAAGCTAATAAGAGTATTTAAAGTTATTAGTATAAGATAACTTAATATTTAGATCATAATAAATTAAAGTGAAATTTACTAATTTAAACTGTGAAATCTATGATTTATTAAGAAACTATAATTACAATGAGTAACTTATGCTTAGCTTAGTAAAATAATTAAAGCAACCAATTTAAATTAATTAAAAGATTATCATTTGATATTAATATTAAAGAGCATAAAACATTTAATTAACTCTTATAAAAAAGATTCTAAAAGGCTAGTATAATTATTCTATATTTGCTATTTTTTACTGACAAGATAAATAAATGAAAAATATAAATTCAGTGTAAATGATATGCTTAAAAAAATTAATTATTCTGAATGAAATTAATAATTATAATTTTGGTTTAGCATTTAGTAAATAATAACTTATTAACTGATATAAATAAATAACTAAATAAATAGCTTTAATAAAATACTTTTAAAAATCATAAATAATAACAAAATTATTATAGTTACTTAAAGTAGATTTAATAGCTTTACTAAATTTATTGGAAATAAATTTTATTATTATATTAATTATAAAGCTAAAGTCAACAATATGCTTCTAATTTTAATTTAAACTTATTAATTTCTGAAATCCCATATTTATATTGTTGTAAAGATCTTTGCTTTCTGAATAATTAATGTCTTCCTTATCTTGAAATGCTTCTAAAATCTCTTTCATTCAATTATTTATTTAAGAGAATATTTAAATTTAGAAATTTAATTTTATAAAACTGGTACTAGTTTGGTAGATAATTTTTCTTTTATTAGATGTGTTCCATACGAAATTCCGTTTATTATATCTAAATTTTAATTAAAATTAGATTCTTACTAACAAATACTAAAATTAAAATTTTTATTTAATCTAAATCTGATTTATGGACTATTAATTTAAATTCATTTAATACAGAACCTTATAATCGGGACAGATAAGTTAAGGTATAACTCTGTATAATTGATATCTAAAAGATATAATCTTATTTAAGAAAAATTACAAGAAAGACGGAAATGTGAAATATTAGCTATTAACTTATTTATATGCATCTAAATTATTTATAAACGTAGTCCTTTTTCTTTTTAATTAGCCTCTGCTCTCTTTTAATTATTTTAGGAATTAATTGATATTTCTAATTTATCAAGATTAAATGCATTTCAATAAAGAAGCTCAGCTTAATTTTACATCATAAGTATGGTATTCAATAATTAAATACTATTCTTTGATGATTCCTAGTTGAATAGATTTAAAACTTAGCTTCCTTTATCTTAAGTTATATGCTACTAAATTTGATTCAATTAGATATAAGTTAATTATATAATTTCACTTATACTTTTAATTAATTAATTATTTATCTACTTAGAAACTTTAATATTTTAGAGTTATTACTTGCATGAAAGTATACTGAAGTTATTATTTATACTTAATTTCTTTTATTTGATTATTTGATTATACAACTAGTAAACTATTATTTTTATTATATCTTTCTTAAATTTCTTCAGTTATATAAGAGATTTTGCAACTTTTAGTTTTGCTACTATTTACTTTATAAGTACACAAGATACAGTATTGTAAAAAATATATCCATCTTAACCAATGTTGTTTTTAACTTATTTTCTTTTGATTAATTAAAGGATTATAAGTATATCCCTTTTAAACTTTAGTAATCAAATGTAATTTTTATTTAGTTACATTGTTTATTCAGTTTAAATCTTAAATCCAAATAGTCTCTACTCTTTGTAACTCTCACTATAAATAAATTGCTATATTTACTTTTTAATCTTTCTTTGATTATTATTTTCTTAATTTAAGAATTAGAAAACATTTATGTTCTGATTATTAGTTTATTATTTAAGTTTATTTCATGCTTTTAATATAATTATACTAAACTGTTCTGAGTATGTATTACTATAGTTTCAATTCTTTTATGTGTTTCTTAAACTTAATTATATGTATTTTCTATTCAAGCTTATTACTAAATATTACTATACTCAATTTGTTTCTCCTAACTAGCTTGCTTTTATTACATGTCTACTTCCTTAGTTTATGTATTTTAGTACTATAACCTTTGATTTAATTCATAAAGAGATCTTAATGGTTTAATATAGAATATTTGATCTGTTGCATATTGTAGACTAGTAAGAATGAGAATCAGCTATTAGACTAACTTTGTTTTACCTTTTTATCATATTAAGTAGCTACTATGATTATCATGTTAATCAGGTACTTACAAGTTTGATTAACTAGCTCCAATTAAGTAAAAGATACCCTCTCTAAATATCTTGCTAGTGATTCTATTTTAACCTATTTTTGAACTAAAGTTCAAATTTATAATAATTTAACAATATAATTAGTTTGCGCTAGAGGGAAATATAAAACTTGTTAATATCTTCTCACTTAATAAGATTCAAACAATTAGATCATAAGTAGCATTAATAAAAGATTGAGATTGGAAGAGTCAAAAGATAAATGTAGAGTTCTAATGAAGGTTAGTGAATAGATAATTAGCAAAAAGTAAAATGAAGAAAAGCTCTATAAAGGTTAAAGATTTGATATATAGAAAGAAAAGAAAAAATATTTGAAGATGGTTAGAAGTTCGTCATTGAGTATTTAGAAAGTTTATAGCAAGAGCAAGATTTTTTAAGAAATTAGATTCAAATAAAAGACGAAAAGTAAATAAAGTTATGCTACTAGAATAATAAATATTGACTTACTATATAGAATTAGCAGTTAATATTAGAGAAGAAGAAAAATAAAAAGACATTTTAAGTTAAGATTTACTAAAAACAAAGGAAATAGAGCTTTAAGAGAAAACATTAGATGGTAAGATAAAAGAGATAGTAAAAGATTAGTTTTTTGTAGATGGGATAGTAAATTATAGGAGTAATTGAAGAATTAGAATTAAAGTTTTTTAAAGAGTGAAGAGAAATTGCTGATGAAGAGATTTGCATAAAAACTAAATTAGGTTCAAATTAATTACAGGAATATAATGTTAAGAATTAAGAAATATTTAATATAGAAGTAACTAATTTACAATCAATTACCTAAAATTCATAATTTTCCTAATAACTATCTGATTATTGGATAGTTCTAGCAGGAGTATTTTTGACTAACTCACTATTCTACGACAAAAAAAAACTCATATTAGATAGAGAATAAATAAAAGTTAAAAGTGCAAAAGGATTACCATCTATTACATGAGATAGCATAAATAAAGTATTTATAGTGAATTGAAGCAATAATTTTGATTAGTTAAAATCCAATAAATGGGAACTTTGAAATAATATGAATGACTAACAAGAGTAATTAGTGACCATCCATAAAAGATGAAGTTTAATGGAATAGGTTATATATAAGGCCAGGTTTATAATGTGATGACAGTTTTAAAAATGTAGATAGAAAGTTTTTCTATGATAGTATTAGAAATAAATGAAAGTGAAGTGAAGTTACCTAAGGTAGCTATTAGTTTATCGTTTGTAAATATAAGTAAAAGAATGTTCTGGTAATATTTGATAACTGAGATACCTTGAGTAGAACCTATTTGCTTGATTTAAAGAATTATAATAAATAAGAAAAGGCCTTTCCAAAAGAAAAGGAGTTCTTTTTATATAATGGAATGGAATACAAAGGAAATCTGTACATGTATTCAGCGAATGAATCAAAAAGATATTAGATTTATGTTCATGATGATAAAATAGCAAGGAAACGGAATAATTTAAGATAGTAAGATAGATAAAACCCATAAATTACTTAACTTTCTTAATTTTTTTGATTTTCTAACTAAAGCTATTCTGTTTATACAAAAAAGATAAAAATAAATTTAAAAGTAGTTAATGTTCTTAAAACTAAAAAGAAAGAAAATAAAAAGTTTATTTTAATAGTCTCTTAAATTTTAACGAAAACTTTAGTCACTAAGAATTTATAACTCAATTAAAATATAAAAATAAAATAAGTTTAGAAATTATAAATAAGGAAGTTAAAGTTATTTAATAAAAAAGAGATAATCAAAATTTGTTTTTAAATAATGAAATTATAAGAGAGAAATCAGATAAAAAGAAATGCTTATAATTTCTTTAATAATAATAGTAAGATTAAAAAATTTAAATACATTGGGACATAATTGCTTTGCTTATAGTTATATTTCATGCGAAGTATGTTAAGTATAAGAGTTTATACAAGCCTATAATAAATCCCTAGTTATTTCTTCCTGACCCTTTTCTTTTTTTTCAACTATATTATTTCTGTAATTTCTTTAAAAAATTTTATTTTATAATTTAAATTAACTTTATCTAAAATAAATTTAAGGAGTTTTAGATTGAAAAATTATATCTGATATTGTTAAGAATATACAAATATTTACTTTTGACTATTTAATTTTTTATGTGTTGTTCCTTTCTTAATTAATTATCTTAGTATAATTTATTTTAAGTTTACACATGAAGTGATCTAAATGGCTTTAATTTTAAATATTTGATTTATTTCTTATAATATTTAATCTAACCAAGAGTCAGCTAGTTATTCTAATCATGTTGTCTCATTTTGTTTTAGAAATAGTTATTATCTCTTTAATTAAAACTTGCAAGCTTTATTTGATAATTCCATTTTTAAATATATAGACATAAGATTCTTTATTGTTAAAAGAAAATTTAAATTTTCATCCATTTTTTATATTTTTAGTTCTATTTTTTCATTCTTTAATAATGGGTGGCTGTTTGGTTGTTGGAAAGAAAAGCATTCCTAGAAAAAATCCTATTGAAGAAAAGTAAATTTAAAAATAACCAAATTTTGATAATGTTGCTACAGTTTAGAATAAAGCTCCAAGTTAGATTAATTTTCCAGAGTAGAAATAACCAAATTTTGATAATGTTGCTACAGTTTAGAATAAAGCTCCAAGTTAGATTAATTTTCCAGAGTAGAAATAACCAAGACGACATAAATAAAACTAGTAAAGAAAATGAGATTAGAATAATAAACATAACATAGATAACTCATAAAATAATAATAAAATTAAAGATGAATGAAAGGTTTAATGAAGAAAAGTCTTGAAAAAAATACAGATTCATTATATTGAAAGAATAGAGAAAATTTCATAAGATATTTTGGACTATGCCTTTGAAAAGATAGACGAATTATTATAGGAATAAGATGATTTAAATAAGTAGGTTCAATTGAAAGAACAAGAATTTTAAACTGTTAGTTAAAAAAGTGATAAATTTGGATTTACTGAATAGAATAAAATCATTATTTAAGACTAGAAAGCAAAGGTATAAGCTATTTTGGCTTAGGTATAAGATATGTTGAAATATTTTGAGTTATAATAGAGCCAAATATATGAAAAAGCAAAAGTAGCATTAAAGAATTGGTTATTTACAGAATTAGATATTAAATAAGAGGAGTAGCCAAAGAATCAAAATTATAGTATAGTAACTAGTGAATATTTAAAAGAGTTATTTAATCCTGACAAAGAGATATATATGAGAATTAAAAAAGGCTCGAATTAAATATTATCATATAATTTAAAAAATGAAACTTTTCAAACTTAAAATGTACCGAATTTGGTATAAATTAGTGATTATAGCACATTTTCCTTGTAATTATCTGATAAGAGGCTCATCTTAGCAGGAGGTTCTTAGGGTTCATCTCACAGTTCTACTTTAACAGTTATAGATTCCTATAAAATTACGGCTACATCAAAATTATAATACCCAAGAAATTATACATCTATGACATGGGACAGAATTAATAAAGTATATATAGTGAATAGTAAATAATCTTTGAATAAATAACCCTAGAATATTATAGCTTAGAATAATATACCCTAGAATAACATTTACTAGGATAATCTTTCCTAGAGTAATTTTAACTTGCATCCTGCATAATAAGGTTATCAAAACCCCAGATTTTAAAATGTTAATAGTAACATCTAGGGTTATCCATAAATATAATATTAGAACAGCTAAGCTTTAAATTATAGTTTATAATAAAATTAACAGAATACCTTCCAAAATTAAAATAGTTAAATTCCAAATCTTTAAAATAATTATTAGTCAAATCAACCTTATATGTAAGAATTTTAGAATAATAATTAGTTTAACAAATGTGAAGTATGAAATAGTATTAGCTAAGTAATAGTAGAAATAAGTAATCATCCTTTAAATATTTTTTCTCATGGTATAGGTTTCATATAAGATAAAGTTTATACATTGGGAGGTTAAACTTGTGAATATTAATTTTAATAACTAAATGTCATAAATGAAATTTATTTCTATGATAGTATGAGAAATGAGTGAAAGAAGAGTGAAACAAAATTGTCAAATCCTGCATCAAATGTATCGTGTGTGCATATGAGTGAGAGGGATGTAATGCTAGTATATGATAATAATCAGAATCTTCAAGGAACTTACATATATGATATTAAAAATTTTTTCAGAGATGGAATGGAATTTCCTAAAAATGGTTGCAATTTTTGGTATAATGGAATAGAAACATAAGGAAAAGTGTATATGTACTCTGCCGATGATTATTAAGTTGAATTTATCTATTTATATGATGATAAGATAGCCAAAGCATGGGGTAAGATATGAGCAAAAAAATTAAAAAACATAAATTAAGATATTTCTTTAATAATATGATTTAAATTAATGTACTATATTAATAATCGATAATTAGTAAGTTAAGGAAACTTTAATCTCAGTAATCTTAATTCTTTTATCTTTCTAATTGAGTTCAAAATTTCTATTCCTATCAATTTTTAACTATCTCAGATTTTTTTCATTTATTCTTCTGTATTTTAATTTTTCTAGGTAATTTGAATTAAAAATTTACTCTTTAGTTAGTTTAATAGAGCTATAATTAAGAAAGTAAGATATAACTAAATAAATTTATTATAACATAAAAGCAAATCAAACCAAACCAAAGATCCTCAATTTTTATAAGTTCTGAAATTAACTTATTTAAAGCTTAAATTCATTTTTGAATATGTTAATAGGTTTCTAAAGACTTTAAAAAGGAATTTTAAAATTTTTTAGTAAATCCTATGTATAAATACGCTAAAAATAGAAGCTAAAAGTTTCTTAATTCATATATGTAGGTTAAATTTAAATAGCATTTTAAAGAAAATGAAAAGTTGAATTATTTAAAACTAAAGTGACTAAGGTTGCATCTCTCTGTTTTAAAACTACAAAATAAAATTTTAAATAGATGTATTTTTTGCAATCAAAAGTTATGAAGTATGGCTCCTTATAGACAGAGAATTAGAATTTTGTAAAGTACTATTCATTCGATTTGATAACAAGAATTTGTATCTTTTTGATCTTTTTATACTTTAAAAAATAAACTTCTGAATTAAATAAATTGCATACTCTGTTTTAGAGCTTAATGATAAACGAAGCAATTTAATTTTAAGATGAGACAATTTACTCTCGGATAACTTTTCAATTTTATTTATAAAATTTCTATAAACTTCTTAGCCTTAATCTTCTTTATCTTGCTAATATAGTGCTAATGTTAATAATTACTGTCTTAAAAAAAGAGAAAAAGAACAAAACAGTTAGTTCGATTTCGTTTAAGATTAGAAAGCCTAAAGAAATATTAAGAAAGAATGCTTATAAATATAAATCTCTCAATATATTTTACAAGTTACATCTCTACTTTATCTAACAAGCGAGAATGATAAATTTATATAGTTTATTCTATCTATCTTTCTATTGACTCTCATTTACCTCTATTTTAATTGGTTTTTAATTCAATTAATACGAGAATATTTTAAAGTTAAAATAGATACGGATAACTTAACGCTTCGCTAGTAGTAATCTATAATAGATAATGGATAAAAACACATAATCATGTAAGAAAATTGTAGATAAAGTAGGATAAATAAAGAAGATAAAAATTACTAAAATAGTTGTAAAAATAGTAACTACATCAAACAGATTAAAATATAGAAACTAAAAATATGAAAGAAATGATAAACCTTCTGTTCAAATATGTCTTGAAAAATATTTGTATCAACATAAGTGGTTTGCGGTGAAGGAAATAAGCAAAATAATAATCAAATTAAAAGAAGAAGCATAAATAAGTTCTAAAAAGTTCTTTCAATTTAAAAAATATAACTAGTGATTGAATTTAATTTAATCTTAAGAGATTAAATTCACAAAAGCTAGAATTAGGTAAGAATCTCAGTCTTCTCTTAAATATGATCACAGGTAGTTCCATAGTCAAAGCTCAAACCTTTCTCCTTTAAAGCTATTTCATACCCTTTCCTAGTTAATTCTGATTATCGTTTAGTAAGTCTTTGATCTTAATAATCTAAGCTTTGATTTAAGTTTTCTTAAGTTGATATATATTTTAAATTTTTCTCTAATATCAAACAAAGAGCAACTTAAATAAGCAAGTCTTACATTTTAATAATATTTAGCTGCTTATTATAAGTTCTACTTAAACATAACTAATAGGATTAGATTCTATTAGAACTAGTAATCTCATAAAAATTGATATTAATAAATTAGGTTATTTTTATGATTTTTAAATTAAATTAAATCAAGATAAAGTATAAGGTTATAAGTAATTTAAAAACTATTTCTTCTATTTTACTAGTAAGATTTTTGAGTTTTAGGGCTATAATAGAAGAGGGGCTTGCTAAGTAGATTAAATAAAAAATGCAAGGTATTATAATTAGATAGTAAGATTTAAACGTATACTTAGTGTTGAAAGTTAATTGTGAACAGAAGGGAAAATAAAAGATTTTAGTGATTGAGTAATTTGAAAGGAATTAGTGGTTCAAAGAAATAAAATAAGGCTTAAAATTCTCTTTTCAGTTAGATAATAAAGTTAGTCAGCCTTCCTTTTATAATTTAGTAAGAATGACAGTTTATTTTCTTATTCTAAGTTATGAAGAAATTAGAATCAAATCACAAATTAATTATTAGTTGAAGAAGCAATGTTGGAAATGAAATGAGCAATTTAAACTATATTTGACATTTAAACAGAAAAAGATACCTTTTAGCAAGATAAATAAGGAAAAAAAGTACTAAAAGAAAGAAAATTCTTAAAGCAAAATTTAAGACAATCCACAGAAGATAGATTTCTTTAATTTATAAGAAAAATAATTATTTTGAGGCAATTTTAAAATTTAAATGTTTGAAATACATGATAGTAATAAATCAAGAGCAAGAATAGTTAAGAAAGTAAAAAATTGAGTTAAAGAGTTATTAGAAAAACCTTAAAAGCTAAAAGATAAAGATTTTCCATAAAAAAATGAAGAGTATTATACAGTATAATTGATTGAAGTGAAAGAATTATAATAAATTAGATAGATTAAAAAAAATTAAATACAAAAACAAAGAGATTGACAAAGCAAAATTTAAGCAAATTATATAATTAAATAAAAATGTCCAAATTAAAAGCAGAAAAAACCTTTTCAACTGATTTTTTGTGAAAAAATAAATATTATAATTAGTTTTAACGGAAAAATTAAGAAAAATACAAGTTTTTTAGAGTGTTCATTCATTTTATGTAAAGAAAGGAAAAATTTTATAATCATATCAAGTAAATTTATATAGAAAAATTTTATCAAACTTTATCTTATAATATAATCCAAAAGATTTAATTATTTGCTTAAATATAACGTATAGAAGAAAAACCATAAAAGGATAAATTTAATGTTATTATACATATCTCAATCAATTTAAATTAAACAATGTTTCAAAAAATTTAACTTAAACTCTTTTTTGATTGATTTAAATATAAAATTAAATTTTAGTTTATTAAAACTAGATACATTTCAATGAAGGATTTCAGCTTTCTATTATTTCATCTGCATATAAAAATTTAACTAATAATATAGTACATATAGACAAATTTTTCTAACTTCTATCTTGCATCTCATCATCTCATCGTCTTATTTCCTTATTTCATAAACATAATTTTAAGACTTAGATTTAAGTAACTTTTAATGATACTAAATCATCCTCATCTTATTAACAGAAATTAAGATTCCAAGTTGCTAGAAAAACTATAATCATAATTCTATACCTAAGACTTCCCTCAAATATGAACAGGATTATTTTTCATTTTAGTTTACTTTTCTTATCAATTTTGTGGATCTAAATCATCATGCTTTAATCAGCTTTAGTTATTATACTAACTTACTAAACGTTTCACTCAAATTCTCTGAATTTTCAAAGTGGACCATTAGACACTATTGAATAAGTTATTTTTACTTGCAAGATTCTAACTTCTACGTCTATTTTTCGATTTCATTTGCCCTTAAACACTTTTTCAAATCCACTATTATTACTCTAGCTAATAATATCTTATATATTTTTATATCCTAATCTTTTACCCTTGCTTTGATTACTAATAAGTTTACCATGATTTTGCAATAAAGAGAATCCTCAATGAAATCTTCGATATTTAATCTTTTCGCCCAATAATAGTGCTGAGCGATTTTAAAGTCCAAGTATCTTTTAAGATATTTATTTAAGGTCTAATTTTGAGCTTAGGATTATATAAATAAGAATTTGAAGTTAGATATTTGTAAAATCAACGGAAGCAGGTATGACTAAATGATAAGACACTAATTTTTTTGTAAATATTCCTAAAACCTAGTAAGAGGTAGATTAAGTCAATGTAGTATGTGGAAATTGCCCTTTAAGAAATAAAAGCATCACATTAGGAAATTAAGAACAAAAATAATCAACTAAATAGAGTGAAAAGGAAAATGTTACATATAAATATTCTTATAGTTTCTAATATTAATCTAGCAGTGATAAATAGATACCGGAATATCAAGCTTGCTAAATTGTTCGTGAAAAACTCTAATAAGAAATTAACCATACTCAATATCTTAAAAAACATATTTAGCTACACATACCTGAAGAAGATAATAAATAAAGTTTCTCTTTTTGTTAAAAAAGAAAGTAATTAAAGGAATCGAAAACTACCGCTTTAACAATTTAAAAAGCGCATAGAAAAAGTTGAAATGAAGGAGATTTATTGATAATTTTTATTTAAAAAATAACAATTTGAAGCTTATAGATTTTCAGGCTAATTTTAATTTTACCTTTAGTTGATAGAAATTAGATATTAATATTCTTAAATTTCATATTTCGAAATAACTTTCCCCTAAAGATAATTATTAAAGTTATTACCATAATCTTCGTTTTTAGGTTTAGGTAAAGCATTTTGCATGCCTATGCTTTTACCTACATATTCAATTTATTTAAGAAATAATATTTAATTCAGTTTAATCTAAATAGGAGAATCCACAATGCTATTTTTTGCTAGATGACGCTTAATGAATTTTTTTATTCTTGCGATCTTTAGATTTTCATGTGTTGATAAATTTTTTGTTCTTATCTTCACAACAGCACTAAAGTTGGCGTAAAAAAAGAATGTCTATCAATTAAAGACTTCAAAGATATTAACAGGGTTTTAAGAAAGAAGTTACTAGTTTTCTGAAATTTGCAATTCTAGATAAAATCCCTTTTCAGGTTTGAATATAAACTATCTTCTTTAGTAATATGAGTAATTAAGAAAACAGAAACTTTATAATAACTAATTATATAAATATATTTTATATATCTTATTTCATGATAGACATTCAAAGGCATTTATTCTATAAATTGCTAATATATGCTTTTCTAAATTTTTTTTTGTTTATTCTTCACAATCCTTATGATTTTCTTATTCTCATTCTTTTGAACAATAAATCTTAAATATATTGCAAGTATTTTTGCTTGATTTTTGGTTTCTAATCCTCTAATTACTTTTAATCGTTTGGCTTTTTTATAAATGTTTTCTTATTTCCACTTATACTCTATCAATACTATTTTTGCCTTTATTATCTGCTATTTTCTTTTTCTAAAATCTAAAACTTTGTAAACTATATTTTTCGTCTTTTTAATAGTTCAAAATTAAGCTTTATTTGTCTTATAAATATATCATTACCTTCTTTAAGATATACTTGAAACAAATTACTAATTTCTTGATTTAATCATAACAAATTACCTTTATTTTAAATCTCTAATACTACACTTTAATTTCATGGTATAATTTCGTTTTATTCCATCTCTCATTTTCTCATACTTTTATATACTTATGTCTTTTTCGTTTTTCTCTTGAACACCAAACGTTAAAAAATGGAAAAATTTAGTACTCTTAACTTTCTTTATTACAATCAAGATCACTCTAATATAAATAATATACTAATTTTGTATTATACTAATTTTACACTGCTAACTTTATATTTCTTATTTATTTAGAACTTCTATACATTTATATTTTTCTATTTCTATCTAGTATTAAGGCCTTAATAAAATTACATAGATTTACTTTTATTAGATATATATTTGTTCTTCTAATAAATACTTATTGCTTTTTTATATCTTGTTAACTTTTATTTACCTTTATAATCTAACTTTTATAATATCTTATCCATCCCTTTCTTTTCGTATAAAGATAATATCTAGTCAAGACTTTAATTAAAATAATTTTTCTTTTCTTTCTATATTCACTATTATTTACATAGATCACCTAATTTAAATTAGTAATGAAGTAAACACATATACTCTTTTTCGAGACTCTATTCCATTATACCAAGACGAATCATTTTTTTGGAAAGGCATTTTACCTCTCTATTTAAGGCCTTTAAGGCAAATGCATAGATTTTTTGCAAGTAATAAAAATTTTAAAATGCTAGCGTTACATCTCTCACTCAGATTCATATAAGATAGTTAAAATGCTTTGCATGGTAACTCTATTTCACTTTTTTTCATTCGTTTCTAATACTATCGTAGAAAAACGTTCTATCTAAATTTTTACAACAAATATCACAACCTCCCATAGTATAAATCTTTTCTCACAAATAACTTATACCATTAAGTCGCATCTTTTATGGATAATCTCTTATAACTTTTGTTTAACAATTTGTAATATCTCCTATCTAACATTTATTGGTTCTTTATTTACCTTTAATATTACTTCCATTCACTGTAAATACTTTATTACTTCTATCTCAAGTTATGGATGGTAATTCCTTGGACATAAATTTTTTTGAAGCTGATATTCTATATGAGTCTATTTGTGATAGCATTATAATGAGATGTAGAAGTAGCTTCTCCTGCTAAAACGATTCTCATATTAGTATTTATTATGAAAAGTTTAATTTTATATAGTCTACTGTAAGTTCGGTACAGATTAAGTATCTATAACTTTATTTTTTTGTTTGAATCTCATTCTCAAAAATTTCTCTTAATCAGATGACAATAGTTTATCCAAATATTCAATGTCTATTAAATTCTAGTTTTAAATCTTAGCTTGCTCTTCTTATTTAATATCTATTTCTATAAAGAATCAATATCTTAAAATCTTTTTACCTTAATTATTCATTAAAATCTCTTATATCTGGTACTATTTTAAGTTTCTATATATCTAATTCAAGCTTTCTTCTACTTTTATTGTGATTTTTAATTCTACTCATTGAAGCAAAAATTATCATTCTTGAGCTTAAAAGTTTAATCTTTTCCTCTTTCATTTAAATTTGATTTTTTAATCCTCTTCTATCATATGAAGTTTTCAATGTACTCGAATGAAAATTACAAACATATTCAAGAATTTTTTCTATTTAATCCATGTAATAAATCCGCGATATCTTTAAGTTTTTTCTTCATTATACCTTTTAATCTATCTTTATACTTGTCATCTTTTGATGATCATATAAACTGATTTTAACTACTTATTTGCATATTTTCATTAGTGATATTTTTATTAGATTAGTTTGACATTTAATTCCTTAATGCAATGTAATTATTAGTGTTTAATTATATCTAATATTATTTTTTTCCATTTTTGGAATTTCTGGATTGCTCCATTTCTCGCATTTTCATAATCCCATTACTTCATTATAGAAAATTGATTGATACCAATAAAGAAATTTTAAAAAGACACAGTGAAAGGAAATACTTATTAAAACTGTTAAATTTACTTAAATCAAGGAAAACATGGAAATATCCTGTAATAAGTGGATAATAGAAATGACACTATGCTACAGTTTAGAAAACATTTATAAGGTTTGATGTTATAGTAATTAAAATTAAGATATTGTAATAAAAGTTAGATATAAAAGTAAAAAAGTAAAATTAAAGAAAATAATTAAAAAGTAAGAAATAAAATATTTATAATATCGTAGAATTGTTCTTTATAATCAAGAAAACAGAATTTAAGCATTAAACAGATGAAATAAGGATTTACGATGAAAAATTCATTTTTGATTACTAAAGTTCTTAAAAATTTCAACGAAAATCTTTCTCTAATCACAAGAAACCTAGTTGAAAATAGCAAAAATAAACGAAAACTTATATAAGCATCTTAAAGAACTAAGACATTAAAATGCTATTCATAATAATTTTAATATCAACTAAAAGTCAATTAAAGTTTGTCATTTCTGGAATTTCAACCGGTTTTGGCGGCAGAATTTTAATGTGATTTGATTCCACGACAATTTTATCTAAAAGGGTGGCAGCCACTTTCTTTCACCTTAGAAAGGTTACTTCTATCGCCTAATTTTTTTTGTAAATTTTATTATCTACAATATATAATCTTGCTAGGTCTCTTTGTGTTTTTATTTCTTTTTGGTTTTTTAGATTTTTTATACTATGGCCTTAGTTGAGTAGTACTTTGATGATTTACAATAATAGCAATTTTTACCTTTTTATATTTTTCGTTTTGCTTATATAATTTTTTCTAAATTTTCAATCCTCTTAGTTACTTCTGTAATATAAATTTCTTACTTTGGTTTTTCTGATGCTGAAGCTTTATAATTCTAAAATTCATTAATTATCATTGGAACTTCCTAAATTAAGTTATATCATGATTATATATAGCTACTTTTCTATTACTACTTTAGTTTGTAGTAATTGCTTTCTAAAATAAGAGATACTAATTATAGTTTTCGATATTTGTCATTATACTCTTATTCCTCCGATAGATTAATATTATCTAATCCTATTTGTTCAAAATATATTTCATTTTTCCAATTAGTCGCATGCGGATTCAACTTTCATTTCTTTTATCAAAATACTTCCTGAAAGTCCATATAATCATTTGTCTTAACATGAGGAAGAAAATTCAGATAATTTTTGATTTTTTCTTCTTCTCGCTCTGCCTTTTTTAGTTAATTTTCGATGCTTTATTTTTTCCGATTTGCCGCCAAATTCTATTTTTAATTTTAATAATTAAAATTATAAATGTTAATCATACTAAAATAAGTAATATAACTTTATTATTTTATTATTTAAATAAATTAATAACTTGAAGTATAAAAATAATGCAAGTATAAATAAATATAGGTTTAACTCTTTAGCAGATTTTAGTTTAAATAATAATAAAGAAATCAAAAGTTATAAGTATAATTAAAAATGAAATAATGAATAACTAAGATCTAAATAAATAAATGATTTCAAAAATTAAACAAAGATTAAATCTTAAAATATTTAAGAATAAACAATAAAAAGAAAGAAGTTTGACTAAATTATAAGCATAAAGGAAAAATTTTTGAAATTTAAAAATAATCTTAAAATATACTTTTCGCATCCCTTTTTATCTTATATTTTTCTTAAAAATGATTATATCTTTTAGATAATATAATAAAATAAAGCTTATAAAATGATTCTATTTTAACTATTCTGTTATACTTTTAAGATTCTACCTATAATTAATGAATGGGTTCAAATAATTTAGATAATCTATATTATTTCTAATTTTTTTTGATTCAAACTCACGAATTACGATTATATCTTTTATCTAAAAGAGTTTAGTTGTGAAAATCGTTATTTGTTCAAATAATTTTTTGATTTTGCTCACATTTGAAAAAAATGCATTTATCAATATTTGTATCTTCATTTCTAATATTTGTTTAAACTTAATTTTGCCAGTCTCCTTATCTTTATCAATTTTAACATTTTTACTAAATCTTATTTATTATAATTCTGATACTTCACTTAATTATGTTTTATGGTACTCTTCATTACTTATTGAAAAATTGGAATCGTTATTATATTCTTTAATTTTTTTCACTCTTTAACTTAATTCATAACTTTTTAAAATCTATTACTCTTGAATTACTACTATCATACATATTGAGAGTTGACTTTTATGATTGCACTAAAGATCATATATCCATATAAATTGAAGAGAATTTATTTTCGACAGATCACCTTCAAGTTTTACTTAAGTATATACTTTACATTTATATTAATCTCTCATATTTCATCTTGTGCTGCAAAATTTTCTATTTCAGTTAGAATTGCAATTTAGTTTAAGTTGCTCTTTTTTAAACATAGTTTGATAGCTAATAAGGCTCTTGTATCGTATGCTTCTAATATCTTGATAACTAAGAATAGCAAAATAAACTTTCATTCTTACTAAATATCTAAAGGGCAAGTTGATTATCTCTATTATCTATATTAAAAGGGCTTTTCTAATCTATTTTTAATCCTTTAAACAATTAAGTCCTTTCAAATTACTTAATCGCTAAATTTCCTATTTTTCACTTCCATTTGTAATTACTTTCAAAACTAAGTAAACTCTTTTATTCAAACTTTCTGATTCTGATACAATACATCTTGTGTCTTATCTATTTAGCAAATGTCTCTATTGATATGAATTCTATGATGCTAAAATTTGATTGAAATAATAATTTTAGAGACTTCTTGAAATCACTAAGCGAACTTATATTTATATCTTAATCTTTTTTAAATTAAAAAGCCTTATTTGCTAGTATCAAATCTGACTCACTTGCTTGATATTTATATAGAAGATAACATCATTACTTATGTTGAAGTAGAGTTTAAATTAATTACCTTAATAATATTAACTTTAAAGCTTGCTAGTCTAAGCGACTCTCAGAAAAATCTAAAAGATAAAGTTTGAGTAAAAATCATTATTTAAGGAACCTTAAAGAAAGATTTAGAATATTGAAGATCAAAGCCATACAAAAATGATTATCAGGGCTAACTAGAAAGGATAAAAATAGCTTAAAAGATAAAAGTTTGGGTTTAGAAATGCGTACTTGCTTGATATTAATCATTAGAAAAGGAAGATAAATTTAAGTATTACTTAAGTGAATTTAGCCTTTTAAGATTAAATTTAGACTCTACTCCAATTATATTTTGGAATATTAAAACCTTTTAAGACTTCTTTTACCTCCTCTTCCAATTCTGTTATTCGTTTACCGTCTCCTTCACTGTAAGCTAGTTATTCTGAAACAGCTGTCTTTCAAGGTTTTATTTGAAAAGATGGCTTATAGTATTCTTTCATATCTTTAGTATCTTATTGTTCTCTATATGATGGGTTTCTATTTTAACATGCTCATTTCTTAGTATTAGCTTACTTAGTTATTTGAATTTATCTAGAATATTCTTTCACATCAACACATTATTAATCACCATTTGGCCTATTTACTATCTTCCAAACTTTAAGTTATTCAATCTATTAGTATCATTTTAAAAAGCTTATAAAAGAGAACTTAAGGCTTACAAAAGAAGAGGTAAAAAGTAAGACAGAAAGAAAAAGAGATATAATAAATAAGATAGATTTATCATCCTCGCTTGCAAATAAAATAGAGCTTTACTTTTATAAAGTTTAATGAGAGATATATAAATTTATAAAGTTTGCTTCTTAGCATTTCATTAGGTTTTCTAATCTTAAACGCAACCTAACTACATAATGTTTTTCTTTTTTTATTAAAGCAGCGAATATCAGCACTAATGATATACTGGCAAAATATCGAAGATCTAATATAAGAAGTTACTGAGAACATTATAAATTCGTTAAAAGAGCTTTCCAATACTAAATCATCATATCCTAAAATTATGCTGATTTATAATTATTTTCGCTCCAAAACAGAGTAATAAACAAAAGTTATTCTATAGGTTATTCTTAAAAGTATAAAAGACACTAATCAAAAAGAGATTAGCATTTTACACTTTACAGAGTCCTAATTTTGCATATCCTCTTAGTTATAGATTTGACTGGAAAGAATAATCTATTTAAAACTTTCTTAGAGGCTATAAAGCAGAGAGATGCTAACTTAGTTAAATTAAATTAAATTAAATTAGAACAAATTAGTATTTTCAATTAGATCTTTAAGATACTATAAATAGCATGGATTCAAATGACATATTGATAGTAAAATTTAAAATGAATTTTACTTATATTTTTTAAGTAAATAAGTAGTTTAAGGGTGAAGTTAGTTGCATTCTTTAATTAAAAAATTATAGTAGAGTTAGTTGAATCTTTTTGCTTTAAGTTTATGCAATATTAAATGGATTATATCGGAAACTAATATTCATTTATAAATTAATAACTTTTAGATACGATTTCTAGTGTAACCTATGCGAAAACTTACTAAATTAAGGGCTCTGAAATTTATTTCTAAGGTGTTTAAACATTCAATCATATTTAAGGATTTAAAGTAATAAAATTATTCATTTCTGAACACTAGTATTTAGGAATTATAGCTTACTTTAATTTTAGTTTATAGTAAAGTTATTTAGCCATAATTTCCTTACTTGAATTTATTTTTATTCAAATTTGCTTAGAAGAATTTAAAGAATGGAAGAAATATATTTAAGTTAGAATCAATATGATATGAATGGAAATAAAGAATATATTTTATAAATTATGCAAAGTTACTTTGTTTAAAATTTATAAAATTAATAATTATCAAGCAGAAACATCATTAAAGCATTTAAAAAAACATTTTTATTTATAAAATATCTTAGTTAATATCTTTCTCCTTTTGAATTCACTCAAAATGTTTTCCAGTGTCTTGCTGTCTTATCATCGTATACATAGATTATTTGATTATAAATCTATGCTGAATACATATAAACTTAATCTTAAAATTCTATTCCAGTATACCAAAAGCATCAATTTTCAAATGGAAATTATACTCCCTCCAAATTAATACTCTTGTAATCGAACTTATAAGTACCTTATAAATTGTTTTAATTGTCCCAAACTAGCATTAAATTTCTTTTGCTCATATTCACACATGACACACTTGATGCCATCTAGGGTAAGTTCACTTAACTTTGTTTTCATTCATTTCTCATACAATCATAAATACACGTTACATTTAATTTCTAACGTTTATTATCATAACCTCCCATGGTATATATCTTGTCTTATATATAGCATGTTCCGTTAAGTCATATTTCTTTTGGATGATCTGATATTTTTGTTACTTTGTTAGTAGTAATATCTCATAACTCACATTTATTTAATATCTCTCCATATCAAGTATATTGATTTTATTCATATAATGTTCTTATTACTGGTTACTTACAATTTAGGCAACGCTAAGTCAAATCTTGATTTTAATTCGTAGGCTATTTCTGTTAGGTTATTTTTATGCTAAATTTTTTCTCATCTCTTATTTTAGATATTTTGTCATGTCCACATTACCTACATTTAAAGTTTTATTTTCATACTTTAGAATTTCCTCCATTTATTATAAATATTTTATTATTACTATCTCATGTTATTGATGGTAATTATCTTGGATATTGTAATTTTGACATCGTCACTATCTCATATTAATCTAGGAGCGTTATTGTAGAACAGAGAAATGTATCATATCTTCCTCCTGTTGTGGTTAGTTTCGTATCAGATATCTATAGTGAAAAGGCATATTCTCCATTATTTATTTATTAGTTAGATGGTATTTTTTAATCATAATTGCTTTTATTCAAACTAGGTACTTATTTTTAAACCATCTATTTTTACTTAATATTATATTCTTATATTTAACTTAAACTTTATTAATATCTCATGTATCTTTTTTCATCGAAATTCAAAAATTATTTTAAATATTAATTCTTTTAAAAACTTTAATTCTAATTCTAATTTTACTTCTAATTCTAATTCTAATTATATCTTTAATTAAAATTTTAATTTTAATTATAATTCTATAAATTTGTATTATTTTCAGTTTTTGAATCTATTAATTCTTTAAATAGCAAATCCTTTATTATTAGTTTAACTTTATCTTCAATTTCACTATCTTTTAATCAGAAATTTTATAAATTTTATTACATCTAGCTTAAATTTTATTCTATTTATGACTTCTACTCTAATATTGATTTAATATTCTACTCATTAAATCCAAATTTATCATTCTTTTAACTTAAAACTTTTAGTTATTCTTCTTTCGTACTAATTTAATTCTTTATATCTTATTTCTCTAACAATAAACTATCTAAATACTCGAATAAATAATTTAAAATATCTTCAAATAAATTTTCTATTTTTTCCATGTAATGAATTTAAGATATTTATAAAGCTTTTCTTCATCTTGCTTTTAATTCATTTGATTCGAACTAAATTTAACTTTATGTTTTAAAATTAATATTAGCGCTAGACTATCTTTGACTTTACTACTCAGTGACATTATCGCTAATGCTTGGCTAGTCTTTATTTTAACTATTCCTTTACTATAGCTCCTTTAGATTACTTGTCTTTTACTACTGCCGCTACCCATTTTTATTGAGCAAATATAACTAAAAGAATTAAAATGGATGAAAATTATATTTCGTTATAATAACGGAGAAAATTTTAAAGCACACTCTTAAAAATGGAGATTTAGAATAAAAGTTTTAAAATATTTCTTGTAAGGTAATGAAACTTATAAATCTAATTAAAAGACATTATAACAAACGTAAGTTGAAATGGATCATAGCGAGCCATTAATCTTGAGATTAAATCAAAATATTTGTAATTATAATTTTAGAGTACTTAAAGAATATATTTAAGAGGATATGGAATGAAGATGCATTAACTAAGAAAGAAAATATACATTAAAACTTGTAAATTTGACTTAAAATAACAAGGATTATAAAAATATCTTGCATAAAGCAGATAATAGAAAATATATTTTGTTTTAATTTAAAAAAATTTATAAGATTTAAGGTTCTAGTAATTAAAGTTAAGATTACCTTGAAGATTAGATTTATAAGAAAAAATTAACTTAGAAAAACATTTAAAAGTTGAAGGGACCTGTTTTAGATATTTTAAATTAAAAATATAATTTCCAAGTAAGATAGAAAAACTTTATATTGTACTGTCGAACTATTTTATAAATAAAGAAAAACAAAAATTTAGAACAAAATAGTGAAATAAAGTCATATGATGCAAAAAGTACATAGTAATTATTAAAACTCTTAAAATATTTTCTGAAAAATCCTTAACTAATCACTAGAAACTTAGTTGGAAATATTCAAAAATAAAAGTACCTTTTGCCTTTAATGTTTTAATATTTATAAGATAAGATTATTAAAGTGATATTTCTAATTTTAAATTTGTTTAATATCTAAATATGATCTAAATTATCTTAATGGATTTATCAAAGGAAAGCTTTATTAATATCAACATTTTTAATTTTAGGAATCTGACATATGTTTTTTATTTAATAAAAATAATCATTAATTATATGTATAAGTTTGGTGGTTTAAGCTTTTATTTTGGCAGAGAAGGTAAAGTAACAGAAGCAAAGGAAAAAGGAATTTTTCAGGTAGTTCTATCACAATCAATAACTCTTTTGCGAATCTTTAGAGAGAACAGTGGCAAGTGAATGAATCAAGTTCCTAAGTTATATTCAGTGCGAGATAAGGTGTAAATAATCTCTCATTATCGAGCTTAAGCGAAATCAAGAATACTCACAAGCATAGAACTATGGAAAGAACTGTAACAAGAAAGTCGTACAATATGCTTACGGAATTAAAAAGAACTACTGAAGTTTTACTATCTAATTTCTTTCAATACATGAATAAATAAGCAAAATTAATCTTTGCTTTGTAAATCTATAACCCTTAAGATTGATATTCTTTATCACTTATTTTTATAATATTTACAAAGGAGTTTTTATCTAATTTAATTCTTTTTTATTAAGATATTAATGATACAAATCTAAATTACTAAGCATTCTATTTTAATGGAAAACTATTTTTGTTTATCTCTCCCTTAACCATAAGTTATTAATAAATCTCCATAAAATTACTAAAAAATCAGCTTATAATAATAGATGAGATACCTTCAACACTAAGATTTCTAATTCATATCACATTCTCTATCTATAAAATAGTGCTTTACTAATGCTTGTATTATTATCTTTATTACTAAAGAAATTATTTTAATCTAATGTTTTTGATTTATTTTTAGTTAAAAGTGTGAAATGAATAAAACATTTATGCTATGCTTGATAATCCAGCTTTTATTATATTTCTATTAATAGATTTATATATCATCCATATTAATAATTCCTTGCTTCTAACTTATTTCTATAAGAGCTTATTTTATTCCTACTTACCTAGTTATATTAGTTTAATGGTTACTAGTTACAGATCTATAATATATCTTTTAACAAGTTCATAATTTCTTTAGCTCTAGCTAGTTAAACTTATTCTAAATATATTCCTTTAATGAAGTAAAACATTTGCTTCTTCTAAATCTTTTAGATTGCAGCTTCTTTGACTTTAAATAGAAAAGCAGAGTCGCTAGAATAAATTCTTGAGATTTGATTCTTCCTTGCTTAACAATATCTAGTCCTTATAATATAGATCTACGGAATTTCTGGCCAGTATCAATCTAAAATCTTTAGTAAGGTATACAATAGTAAAAATACAGGATTGCTTCTATAGTAAAATAGCTACTTAGAAGTTTGAACCAATAGAAAAGCTAGCAGTATTGACTAATTAGGTAATCTATGTTAAAATCCTGAAGTTACTTTTACACAATTGAACAAATGATAAAGATGACTCATTATTGGTATATTTAAGCTTAGAACCCTGCTCTATAAATTTCGGAAGAATACTCAAATTTGTCATTATCTTATTGATAATATCTATCGAGCAAGTGGGGAATATGAATGTGTTTGAGCTCATTTTAAAATGCAATACTATTCTAATATAAGGAATTGTTATCGTCTAAGAATGGAACTTAGGACTAAAGGAATCTAGTATTAATGGCTAAGGTTATATAAGCTAATTTCCAAGAGCTTAATCGAAGCATTTGATATATATAAATAAAAATATTAACAGGAGGCTAATGCTAAGGAGACTTAAATTGTTGGAAATGAAGAAAGCTTAAAAGGAAGAAGTAAAAGCTGAGAAGAAAACAAGAAGATTAAAAATAATGAGATCTAAGAAACGATTTCAAAAAGCATTCCCTTGCTTCTTGATATAAAGGAAGCAATTCTTGCAATTAAAGGCATCAAAAATTCTTCTCATTTAAAATTTTAGTCTTAACTTAGTATTTCCCTTTGGCTAATTTTCGATAAGCTTCATACTTTATTTATAAATACTAGACAAAATTCAGCTAAATAAATATTTTCGCCAAGTAGTAATACATTTTTTAGTTGATCACAATTATAGACGCCCTTAGTGATTCAAGAATAAAATCCATTATCTCAAAATTACTAAAAGAATAAAAAATGCCCAGGAAAACTAGGAGGATGAGCTATAAAGAAATGGAACGTATTTAAAAGAGATTAAATAAAAGCATTTACAACAATAAGATCTTAAGGGAAAATCTAAAAAAACAAATTATCTTGGTTTGCAATCAAGTAATAGAAACTTATATCGAGAAGATGAAAAGCAAAAGAATGATGTGAGTCTTCTTTAATTTCTGAATATAATGGAAGATATAATTCTTTAAAGAAGTTAGCTCATAAAGATAGTGCTACATTATTAAGATATAGCAGTTTAAATTATCATAAAGAGACGGATTTATATTTTAAAAAAAATAAGGAACTATCTCCAAAATTACAAAAGAACCCTTTCTTTCTAAAGTAAGTTCAGAATTTAAGAAGAGTTAAACCTAGATCGCTATTAATCTTATCCTTAGATTAATATTTTAATTCTTTGTCTAACTTTTTTATCTTATGAGTAGATAAATTTTAGTTTCCTTATTTTGGTTATCACTTAAAGTAATTTCGGTATTATTTTACTAAATTTTAATTTTATTCCTTTCATTTAAAAATTAACAGAACTTCTTATACATTTAAGTTCTTTTTTCAACTGCTATACTTACTTAAATCCCTGAATATTCTCACCAATCCACTTTAATTAACTCTATCATAGTAAGTAATAAAGCTTTAAGCCTGAATAAGTTTATTTGATTAAGCAATTATACCATTTTCGTATGAAATATCAGATTTTTCTAGCTTCAGTTTTAATAACTAATTACAGTAATACCATTTTTTATATGTTATAGCAGTCTTAGAAATTAGCACTTTAGGTTTTATTTTGCCTTTATAGTAACTATATCAGTGAAAAGTCTTTTGAGCTCTTTTTAAACATAAATCTTCTGAAGATTTATTTTTATCTGAAGGATTAAAAGATACAGAACAAAAATTTGCTACTCTTCTTTTAATTACATTTAATTAGGCTAACCATAAAAAAAATCGACTGGTACTCAAACATAATATCTTTTCCTTTAAATCTTCTACTTTAGTTTTAGCCTTGAACCTCATTGCTTAGCTCTTTTAATAGAAAAGACTACCCAAATAAATCTAAACAGAGCTTAATTTAATTAGCGCTCAGGTTATCCTAATTATTCCTTTTGAAGTATCATTAATTTCTATCTTCTAAAGTTCTCGTTTTAAACTTAAAGCTCTATTTCATTATTCACACTCTTCTCTCTAAGTTTACATTATGATCCTAATAGTCTTCTACACTCACTTTCTATATAGCACTGATTAGCTGTTTTATACTCTACTGCTTAGCATAATCAGATATTGCCTACTAGGAATACTGGAAAGGTACTAGAACGTAACTTCTATTCTTTATTATGGTAAATTAAGAGCTTAGAAGGATTTTACCTAGGCAATATCTATATCTTATAGTCGAATCAGCATTTATGCATTCCTACTCCTGGATGTTAACAATAGCTCTAAGCTTAATTATGTAACTAAAGTCCTATTGGATGTTCATTAGATTATATAGAGAGATAGGCCTGACTCTAGCTTTAAGATATGAGATAACCTTAGATATAGTCATAGTATCTAAAAACATGCTTAAATAGAATTTTGCTCTTTGACTCGAAAGCTATAATATCTTACTGGAAATAGGTCAAAGAGCTTAATTAAGTGATTTCTAATTATCAAGTTGATGTCGAATAGCAAAACTCTTACACTTAGAGAGTAATCAGACGGAACTTAGACATAGAAGCAATTTTAACTAAATTGTCCATTTCTGGTTTTTACAGTCAAGATAACTTAGATAGTTTTTTTGATCTCCAGATTTTTTCTTGCTACATCTCTAGAAATTCCAAAAAGATAAAGGCATAAGAAAGTATTGAGTCACTTTCCACTAGTTAAATATCTTTAAAGCTTAGTTTCTTATACTTCGCTAATTATTTCACTTAAGCTTATATCCCATAAAATTCATACTAAACGATTATTTAATTTTAAATCCTCTAAGATATAAAAAGCTGAAGATAATCAAATAGCCATCTATGTAAAAAAGAAAGGAAAAATATCTAATGAAGCTTGAAGTGTAGAAAATGACTGTCAAATTAACTGCCTATGATTAATCCCCCAGTTAAGATGTATTTCAGTATCTATAGATTATTTACTAACTGATTCTGATAATTTTAGTAGCGTGTGGTTCTTTGCTCAATAAGAAGCAGTTTGAAAAAAATAGCCAGAGAGTTTAAGCTTACTAGCGAAGATTCAACTTGATTGAGTTAATGCTGATTTTAGGATTCAACAGTAGAATTGAAGCAACATTACTTAGCCTTTTACTAATTTGAAGACTTTATCTCTAAAAAGATAATCAGAATGTAGCAATGTAGCATATTCATTTCCCTTCTTCTATTTTCCTTAGTTTTCTAGGTAGTTAATTAATCTAGTTTAAGGTCCTAATGGCATTCTTATTCTCTATTATTCTTTTAAATTAAGTTCATTTACACCTTTATGCTGATAGTTATCCGCCAAAATATTTTAAGTTATTAGAACAAAATTCAGTGTTTGGCAGACCTATCATGTTATAAATGCTTAACGTTTTTAAATCCTCGTCTAATAGAATGCTTCAACTTCTCAAGCATCTACCATCTAGCTTTGGTATTACAAGCTCAAAATATATTTTGCCTTTCATAAATCTGATAAATGGGATTAGTCCTAAGAAGTGAGAAAGCATATAACTCTAAGTCAGTTTGACAAATCTAAAGAATGACTAATGATCTAATAAGAAAATTGAAGATAACATTTTCTATAGAAAAGCATTCAGTTCTAAGCATTATTTTATGACTCTCAAGTGAAATAAATAAGCTAAAACATTTCAAAATCAAAATCTAATAAGTTCTCACTTTTATTTACACCATTCATAAAGTTAATCAATCTATTATATTTAAAACTCTAAATTCATAAGATTCATCTTATCAGTTTAGTTAAAGAAGGGAAATAAAGAAGACAATTATATTCTAAAGAGCTAAGGAGTAAAATGAGAAGATGATGCTATGAAGCGAAATATTTAAAAGCTGCTTTAGGTAAGTAAAGAAAGATAAATGCAAGGATTAATTGTGAGGATAACCCATCGTGTTGAGATATAAAATTCAAGGATTAAATCTTTAAAAAAATACAGACTAAACATTGCATTTAGGAGTAATTTCACCTTAATAGTAAATTTTCGGAATAATATATGATCACTTAAGAGTTAAACCATAATGGGAGACTTTCAAAATATAACAACAGAGAATTAATCTATATTTAAGTGGAATTAAAAGTAGACCATAGAAAACCAACTCGATAATAGCATTAATAGGGACTGTATATATAAGACTTAAATTCTAAAAAGACTAATATCAAGTTTTAATAAGTGCTAACTGTGTAGTTGGATCTAGAAAATAACTAAACAGCAGAAAAAGTAATAGTTTAGATTAAAAACTTGCCAGTATTGTCATAGTTAGGTTAAATTCTATATGGGCTAATTAAAATATAGAAGGTTACTCTGCTAAAGCTATTTTCTTCTACTCAAGTCTGAAAGTTTCAAAGGCATGTAATTTAAATCCTCTTGCTAACATTTTTGATGTAAGTATGTCTTTTTTAATCCTGGAAGTTGATTTTATTAGAAGATGTCTAGATCTTGCTAAGATCATTACTCTGAGTGAAAGCAAATTAATTTATATTTAGTTCTATCGCCTAATTTCTACTAATCGCTAATTTTAGGATAACTACGTACAACTTTTCGGGAAAAGAACTAAAATTATGATACCTTTTAAGATCTTAAATCAAATGGAGAATCATAGTAGAAAGATGATTGCTGATAAACTACCTTAAATGCAGTCCATCTTTATAAGGGTATATAATGAGAGATAATAGTGAAGGTATAATAATAATCCTAACCATTTATGAATCAAGAAAAAAAGATCGATATTAGGCAAGCAATGCGAAGGAAATATGATTCCGAGTATAAAAATAAGTTTCCAAAGGAATGGAAAGATAGTAGGAATAACTAAACATAAAGATAGTTATGAGTAGAACTAATAGCTTATCTGATAAATTAAATAGTAGAAGTTCAATGAATAGCTAAACAGCATTAAAAGAAGGAATTAAAAATAAAGTGTAGAAGGATAGATTTGAATAAGCATTTAATCAGACATAAATGAAGTCCAGGAATATGTCTTTGAAAAAAGCATTAAGTTCATAAAAAAAGTTTTGAGTATATAGTCTTAATTCATGTTAGTAGTTTAAATGCTTGAATTATTAATCTGATTAATATTAATAACCAAGGTAAAATCAGGCCATACATAAATACCATTTAGAGTATTAATATACTTAAATAGCAGACACTAGATCTTGGAAGTATATAACTATGCTAGTAATAGTTAAATAAAATTTGAAGGATACAAAGAAGAAGCTGAAGACAGGAGTAAAGCAGAGGGCTAAAATCTAGACTGTTTCTATTTTTCAACTAACTTATTTAAACTAAGCAAATTTAAAAAATTTGGAGAACTAAAATAATAGTGTATATCATAGTAATCTTAGCATTATTGAATGGGGGGAAAGGATAAGAGTTTATTGCTAGAGGCAAATATAATGGATTATTACTTGTATGTTTTTTGCGAAGTTAATGGCCTAAAGCATCTTGTGATTTAAATTTAACTTGATTTACATAGATACCTATTGGATTCTGTGTAATAAGGCTAGAAAGCGGCTTAATTTGTATTGAAACTATATATAAAAATGCAATCGAAAGTGGAAGAAGAGCTTGTATCAAGTTAGTAACTATCACAAAAGACCCAGATAGGTGAAAATGGACTTGCAAGGAAAGTTATGAGAGTCAAGTATAATTCAAACTAGATCTAATGCTTCGATATCGACTAGAATTAGTTAAATTCTAGTTAAGTGGCCAATCTTGATTCAGTTTCTGATAGTTCTACCTTTTCTTTGCAACTTACCGATTAGAAACTTATTTTAGCTGGAGGAGATTCAGAAACCTCTCACAATACTACTATAACAGCAATAGACTAATATCAAATATCCTCCAGATCAAATTTATTGTATTCAAGAAGTGAAACATCCATGACATGGGATAGAAAGAGTAAAGTGTATATAGTGAATGGAGACTATAAGTAAGGTATAAATATAGCAATAAATGTGAGATGTGAGATACCCTCAATAACTAAACTAGAGAAATAAGTGACCATCCAACTGAGCTTGCTTTTCATGGAACATGCTACTTATAAGATTAAGTATATACCATAGGAGGAGTAGATGATAGCTATTTCGCAAAAACAGGAGTTTGAATTTACGAATGCATGAGAAATGAGTGAAAAGGTAGCGAAGTGAATTTACCAAAAGCTGCGGCGAGAGTATCATGCGTATATATGAGTGAAAGAAATGGAGTTTTAGTCTTTGATAACTTGAATTACCTGTAAGATACTTATATATATGACTTAAAAAGCTTTGATAAAGAGGGGAAAGAATTCCCAGAGAACAATGGACCATTTTGATATAATGGAATGGAAACATAAGGAAAAGTGTTTATGTGATCTGCAACCTAAGGGGAATAAGATATTATCTATTTATATGATGATAAGAGAACAAGGGAATGGAAAAAATTCGTAGATTGTGTCTAAAAACAGAAACTAAAATATTTATTTTAATCTATCAAAAGAACCAAATTTCTCTTAATTAGGAAAAAGGTTAAAAAGTCAATTTATACTTAGATAATTATTTATGAGGTAGTAATCAAAAATAACACTTAAATATTAGAGGGGTATAGATAAGAAGCTCTAGTTGAGTTAGTTAAATTAAGATTCGAAGTAAATTAAAAAAAAAGATCTTTAAATTTAATTTTTTACCCTAAGATAAACTAGATGAAGTAAAAAATATTCAAGTAGTATTATACCATCCGTTCTAACAAGAGGTAGTTAATCAAATGCTAGTTCATATTCTTAATTTAACTGCGTTATTTGTATTATTTTTAACCCCCTAATTTATGCTTTTTGGTTTTATTTATTACTTTCATCTGTTTAAAACAATTACTATCTCTAACATGTAACAAATCCACCTAGTTTTATTCTTTAGTTAACTAACCCAGCTAGATCTTTAAGCTACTAATTTAGGATTTCTTATTCTTTATGTTCTTAACACATTTCATAACCTCCTAAAACCTTGTTATCCAAGAGGGTTTTAGAATCTATCAATACTTACTTCCTTTGTCTGGCTTAAAGTACTTTTAATATCTATCCAGGTAAGTAATTTTAATCAAAACATACTTACTAGATTTTCCTTACTAATCTAGTTAACTTTCTTCTCTTCACCTATTCCAGTCTTATTAATTTATTTCTTATAAACCCAGCAATCAAAGTAAACTAGAACTATTCTTTGCAACTGTATAGTAATCTGCCAAGTCTTAAATGCTTCTTCTATCTTGGCTAATAGTATCATTTTCTAGTTTCCATGTAATAAAATCTGCAAATAAATTTAATTCGCTACCTTTTTTCTTAAGCTCAGTTGATTATAGTTCACAAAAGGAAGTAAAAATCACTAATTGGATAAATAGCCTAAAAGGGATCTAGAAAGGTTATAAAATGAAGATGAATAATTAGGTTACATAATGAAATAAGCTTGAAGCATCACAACCTCCAAGAAAATATTTCAGTCTCTTAGTTTTTGTCTTTTATAAGACAAGGATAGAGTAATTGATGATTATGGAAAGACTACTGAGGCCTAGTTTGATTTTCTATAGCATAATAGATTTAAAATAGGATGAGACCAAACTAGTACAGAGAGTAAATGCTCTTTTGGAAGTATTAAGGATGAAACAGTCAATTATTATATTTATTAGCAAGTTCTTTTTAAATAAATTTTGCATGCTAATAATAAAGAGAAAAGGTAAAGAATCAATCGATGTAACTATTACTCTAGCTTAATCCCAAGAATTATATAAGGAAATTAAATGGATGAATGATTTAAACTTTACTTTATAATAAAAGGACTAAATCATAATATGCCTTATGGCTGAGGTTGCTAGTAATGACGGAAATTAACTTATCTTGAAGTTAGTTGAAATCAAAAAGATATCAATAAAGACTGAACTTGACTAATATTGAAGATCTTAGTAAATAGCAATACAGATTTAAAAAGGAACAGTATTTACAAAGCTGTTGAGCAAACTTTATAAATAATACACTTGATAGAGCAATTTTGTTTGACTTACTTTAAGATATTGAGCTCCCTATAGCAATTAATGGTTTGCCTATTCATTATAACTAGTATTTTTCAGTAATGCTAAAGTGTCAAACGAAGATTGCATTTCATTCATACTAGATCTCTTGCAAAATCCTTATTCTATAATAAAAAAGAATTGATTTGACTTGCTAAGTATCTTTGTGAGGAGATTAATTTTTAGTCATAACTATGCTCTTTCTAATTTGCGTCTTAAACTTAAACTCACTATCATATCTGGCTGTTACGAAAAATCTCTCAATTCTGTATCTTAGATCTTCTCAGTTGAGATCTTTCTTTCTCGTATCTTTTCAACATAGCTATACTAATAAAATTATGTTTCTCTTATCTTTCTTCTAATCTTTTAGAGAAACTATAAAGGAGATTTAGCAGAGCTAGAAAAAATAGTTTTAAGGCTTTAGTTCAAAATGCTATCTCTTCTTTGTAATAGGCAAAATACAAAAAGTTGAGTAGCTGAATGAAGAAGTTGGAAGATACTTGATGCTATGAGATTCAATAAGAAAAGATCTGGAAAGGGATCCAAAACCTGTATGGGTAATGAGATTCTAGGATATTTTTGAATCTAATCTTCAATGTAATTATAAAGCTATATTTGATGACCATCTATCATCTAACTATTCTTAAGTTTGAAGTAAGGCATTGAGAATAAGATTGGATAACTTAAAAATTTATAAGACTTAAGTTCAAAAGAACTGTAGTGTCTATGTCTCAATCAAATTTGTAAGATTTCAAGATCTTAGGTATTCAGAGTATTATTATAAATAGGGAAGAACTGATGAAAGATGGAAATGGTATAAATATTCTAGTGCTTACCACTAGATTATCCCTAAGCTTGAAATATAAATTTCTGATAATAAAGTCTTAATTTCTTAGTTTCCAGGTGATTAATTCTTAACCTCAATTAAATAACTCCATCCAATTCTCTTAATTTAAAATTAATCCAAGTCTACCAGTTTCAGACTTTTATCATATTTGAGCTTAATTTAATGTGTGTAACTGTTAATTAAAATCTTATTAAGACTACTCTCTGTATGATTTTACATTCTAATCAAGATACATCTTAGCTACTATTGCCTTTAGCTGGTACTTTATATCTACTTTATCTTAATTTTTATGCAAAAATGACTTAACTTTTAAGGAGCAGGCGACTATAAAATCTGGAAGATTTAAGTGCTAGTATTGTGATTAGAGATGATATGTTGATAGTTATTCTCATGTTTAGTTTTGTAGGCACTTAGTTATACCAACTTTAGCTTTAGATTAAATTTACTTCTCCTATCATCTTCAATCTATCCTCTGTCTTTTCCCTTCGGTTTTGCAAATATAATTAATTGCAATTCTGTTAATTTTAATTTAATGTCTGCTAAATTCGGAGGAATTTTAAAATAAGAAACCCATATTTTTCATCGGTAAATACAGAATTATACATACAAAGCCAGCCATACCTTTAACTTATCTTCGTGCAATTTGCAAACCCATTACAAGAAACCCCAACTTCACAAGAATACTTCTAGGTTTACACTTTTATCTTTTTATTACTGCATATCTAAATTTATCTGATACGACTCTAATGCTTTCATCGTTTTGAGTTAAATTTCTTCAATAAAAGTTCTCCTTTAAACAGCTGAACTATCATTTTAGCACCAAATTTCTATATAAGACTGCAGAAAGGCTTAATGTAAGGATTCAAATGGTTCCCTGCTTTATCTTTACAAACCCAACCATTCTTCTCGAATCTTCATTTTCAAAACGTAATGATCTTAGTGTTCAGTAGGAAGGTCTTAAATTGGCAGTAATAAAAAGCTTCAAACTCTTAACAAAGAACTTAGAATTGAACCTTCCAGCTAATCTTTACCTATTTTACTGTTGTGATGGTAGTAATATATTAATATCAATCCACTTAGAAAATTTCAAGGTTAATAATTAGTAAGCTTCTCCAATTATAAGTGTACTAATAAGATTAAGGTAGCAATAGTTAACCCAATTAAGAAGTATTAAAAATCTTTATCTAGGATTTTTAGCAAAAAAGAGAAATAAAGTACTTCATTGAATGTGTGGCTTCCTTTTTTTAAATAGCATACTTACAGATCCGTATTACCCAGTCACATTCTAGCAAAAGACATTCTAAGCAAGAAGTAGGATTTAATTTGTACCTTGGAGGAAAAACGTCTATTTAATAACCACCTTCGAGCATCGATTTGTCAAGCAAAAATAGTTCATTGAATTTGCAACTTTAATTCTTAGCCGGAGAAAAGAAATTTAAAATTCATTGTATATGAGATATTTCTACTTTCTACTGGACTTAAACGTTCTTCACCTACTTTCTTCTGTCACTCACATAAAAAAGAAGTGAAATTCAGCGTAGATAAAGTAATATTCTCTATTATCATATTTTATTATATAGTACCTAGCATGATCTGCACGCAATTTCGTTCATAACAAACTCTGTTTGTGATACTGTTTCTGGGTATAATAATAAGCAATGTTTTAGCTCTAAACTTGGATATAGTTAACTAGCAGCTCTGGCTATTTATAAAGAAACTTAAATCGATATTAGTAAAATGATTGCTACAATAAGCAAACGTTAAATTAATTATTTAACAGATGCAACATAGAAAATGTTATCTAAGACTCAGTTAAGTAAAATAAAATAAAGAGAGCAAAAATGTTTCTGATAAATAAAATATGAGTTGGACGAAAAGAGAGCAAGCCGAAGTATTTTGAGACACTATTAAAGTTTGAAAAGCTTCAAGCAAACTTCGAAATTACTTCTTTCTTTCTTAATACTTTAAAGACTCTAAAATCAATCGCTACTGAAACGCTATAAATCAGATCCTGCTACTTATATAAAACCTCTAAGGTTTGCTTTAGATTTATAAGATTATAGTATCCACCAAGCTTCGGTGCTTAAATTTGTACTGTAACATTCTAATTAAGTAGATAATGATTACTAAGGCTAATCTATTTAAAATATATTTTTAGTATTTAAACTCTTTAAGGTATTATCTACTTAACTGTGCTTATGAATGAGGACTAGGAAATAATAAAATATATTGTGGTTTTAAGTATTGGAAGACTAGCTTCGCTTAGTACTTAGAAAAAATGTGAAGGAGTGTAATGATTAAGCTTTGATTGCGTATATTAGAGATATACTGCTACTCGTCAAAATAAGAAAGTAATTGTCTTGCTTTATCAGTCATGAGTCTTAAGAATCAGACATATTTCATTGCCGAGTTTATTATTTCATATCAAGCTTTTTTAAGTCTTCTAAACTAAAGAATTGACTATTTAAATTTATTTTGGCTGGGTAACAAGTATCAAATTCTCAAATTAAGTCCTCAAGTTTTACAAAATTATTAAAATACTTGAATTTTGAAATTACTGATATTTCATATACTTGACCCTTATACTTTAAACCATTTTGTCTTATAGAACTACTGGGATCATTTGATAATAGAGTTTAGTATTCTATTGAGAATTTTAATTACAGTAAATTCACCAATTAAACTAGCATATAAAGATCTAGTAAGATGCTAGCAAGACTCTTTTATGATAGACTTGATACTTATAGACTAAGTTTCTTAGCCTGTTTTCTTAAGAGATTTACTTACCTAAAAAAATCATTTTATTTTGATTTATTCTAGATAATTCAACTTATTCCTTAAATTTCTTGAATTTTCCCTTTACAAGTGAGATGGTTTAGGTATAGATGGACCTGTTCTTCAAACCTTTTCATCTGCTTCTTTTTTGTATTAAGCTCTAATAATCCAGCCCTGAAATCTATACCATTAAGCATGGCATAGAAATCATTTTTTAAGCCAAGAAACAAGAAGTTTACTGAAAGGAGTCAAGTCTTCTTTAGCACTAGCTGGATTTTTTTTGATATAAATCAATAATTACTCTTAAAATAAAATCTCCCAAATTCAAAGCTAGCAGCTAATTCGGTCTTAGCTATAACTATAAATAAGTCTAATATATAAGCTAGAGAATATTATAGATGACTTATCCTAATCTTCATAGATGTTTATAGGTTTAAGAGTTGATAAATTTGGAGTTTAAATTTTGGTAAGAGTTAAAGCTTAGTAATATCAAGCTAAAGGAACTTAGAGCTAAAAGGTGAGATGTGTTATAAAGAAATCTGATTAAAATAGTATGTGAGATAATAAAAATTTTAGTAGTTTTATTTCTAACACTTTGCATTATTGCTAATTTAATAATCCTGCTTTTCTAGTATATTGAACTCTTTTATTTTAAAGCTCTTAATGGAATATTCTAAAAGATATCTACCATATTGCTCACTTCTTTATGGATTCATCTAAATCGATATATAGTTTTCTTATTTTGCTATTTATTATATTTTCTCTATTATTTTCTAGTTTTAATTGCTTTAAATTACTTATTCTATCGTTTTTCTAGGTTTACACAGAATTACAATACTGATGTCAAGTAGTTATGGTTTCTTCTAGACGCTTACTATACACTAGAATATTTATACTTGCTATATAGACTTCTAGTCTCTTCTTCTCCTTATAAAAGAATTCTTGTAATTGAATTGCTTTGCTTCTTCTTAGATTCTGAAGGTACCATTATTTTCTTACTTTTAGTCATATCTTAATATTAAAGGTAAAGGCAAACATTATGCTATAGTCTTCTTTATGTTAATAGTAGATTCGTTTTATACTAGCTTACTATATCTATTTAATATGAGCTTCACTGATATTATTACTATTTAGATGTTCTATTTTCAATTTTTCCTTCTATTCCTTATCTTTAAATAAGATACCAATCATCTCAGGTTGATATACTGCAATCTGATACCAAGCAAACAAAGCTTTCACCCAGACTATTTTATCTTAGCTTCTTGATACCAACTCTCTACTTAATCTCAACTTTTTTATTCCTACATTTAACCATTTTTATCTTAAGTAATACAGCTTAATTCTTCAATCAAATAAAGACAGAGAATCCAACTTTCTTAAAGATCCTTCTCCTTAATCTTTTCTAATTACCATAGCTAAATTAAATTGCTCTCTTCATCATATTTTAGTGGTTTAATCTTCCTATCATGAGCTTTAGATCCTTACTTATTCTTATTAAACTCACTATTTTGGTTCTTAACTATACTCCAATAATTAGATTTCTTTTCATTAGCTTGCTATATTCCATTTTTCCTTACAAGCAGACAAGTTAGCGATCTACCCTTAAAGCTCTTCTCAGGTAAAAGAAGATTAAAGTCTAACTGTACTATCTCTGTATTTCGCTCTTTATAGTTGTTCTAAATCTTAATGGATAGGTATTTAACCTTATGTATGGGCAAAGCAATACATTCTTTTTCTTGCTAAACAAATCAAAGGTAAACTATTGATAGTAAGCTTAAATAAGCCTTAATTCCAGTACATATAACCAGGATATTAAGAACGGTATCCAGGAAATACAGCTCGAGTTTATATAGGGTTATTAGAACAAACTAGGAGAATCTCAGTAATTTAGTCTGAAGGCTTGAAAAATAAATTTAAAGGGTGGATGATTATAAGGAAAATATTTAATCTAGCTATAGAATTTCAAGACAGGGTATTTGTAAAACAGATAGTAAAATATGCGAGAGTTGAATTAACAAAATAACCAGTTGAAAGCAATTTTAGGCTATATTT
The DNA here is from genome assembly GCA_946699065.1 of Loxodes magnus. Lineage (NCBI taxonomy): Eukaryota > Ciliophora > Karyorelictea > Loxodida > Loxodidae > Loxodes > Loxodes magnus. The sequence goes on along the minus strand of CAMPDV010000136.1, from coordinate 479,400 downwards.
TAGCAAAGTCTGAAGAATAATTAAGAGTATACCTGGTATTAAATGAAACTAATAATATAGTACAAATAGAAAGATTTTTATGACTTCCATCTTGACTCTTATCTTATTATCTCCTTATTTCATAAACATAATTTTAAGACTTAGATTTAAATAACTTTTAGTGGTACTTAATCATCCTCATTTTATCAACAGAAATTAAGACTCCAAAGTTGCTAGAAAACTACAATCATAATTCTATATCTAAGATTTCCCTCAAATACGACCAGCATTATTTTTCATTTTAATATACTTTTCTTATTCCTCATCTGAAATTAAAACATCATGCATTAGCCAACATTTACATTAGACTTATATACTAAATATTTCACTCAAATCCTCAGAATTTTCAAAGTGGACAATAGATACTATTGAACAAATATCCATAGCTAATAACTAGTAAAAGATAAATTAAATGTATATTTTACATCTCAAAGATAGAAAAGCAATGTTAGAACTGATACTATAGTTATCTTAAGCCTAAAATTGATGTAAGTTTCTGTATTTATTAACTTATTTCTTTAGTTTAGATATTTTTCGCTATCTATTAATATAGAAACTTGATTGATTTCGTATTTTCTTAATGTGAACAAGAGGCAAATTATCATCTTCTACCTTCAAGAGTAATTTCACCTAATTTTTCCGTCACGCTCTTTAGAGTCTATGTCTTAGAGGTTATTAAATAGGATACCCTTTCGTGCTTATATTAGCAGCTGTCTTTATAGTGCTAGAATTAGCTTTGAATATCAATCAGCAATATCTCCCATGGTAAAGAAAAGAAGTAAACTTGTCTTACAAAGAAACTGCTTTTTGCTAGTGAAAAGAAAGAAATTTCAAAAGTACCACAATTAATCCTTTTCAATTGGTAAAACATATTATTATGACTTCCTATATCCAACAACAATCTCCATTAGGAGAAACCCCAATAAAACTCAAGAAAGGCATATATTCAAATCCAACTTTACTTCCTACTTTCTTAATTGCAGCTATTTAACTTCCAAAAAGAGATAGAAAATTGAAGTTTCAAATATGTTAAAAAAGGTAAAAGAGATTATTATAAAATCCCAAACTAAGCAATATAAATAGATTACTCTGAATACCTGGATCATAGCACTGTAATTATGTAAAATAAACTTATGTGATAAATGATACTCCAGTTATCTATTTAGAAACATTATAAGAAAGAGTATAATAAATGCTGCTATTAATAGTGATATATCTTTAATATGAGAAGATCAAGTTATTTGCTATGATAAATTTAAAGCACTTCAAGAATATATTTTTGACATAAGATACAAAGAAGAAAGGAATAACCTATAAATAGTATTATATTGACTTAAATTACCCAGAAAAGAATAGGGATTCATTATAATAAACAGATAGTAAATGACACTTTGTAATGATTCAAAAATAATTGCAAGATTAAGGTTTTAGTAATGAAGTTCGTATGTAGAATTAAAAGCTAGACAAGTTAGTAATAATTTTAACTTAATAGAAAACTAAAAAATGAATAGTCTATGCTTAGCCTTCTTTTAATTTAAGAAAGCAATTATAAAATAATCAAGAAAATTTTCATATAAATGTAGAATTACTCGATAGAATCAAGAAAAATTAGACATAAAAGTGGAGAAGAGAATGCGCGTGATGAAAGCAACATATCTTGAGTACTCAAGTTCAAAATTATTTCCCCACAAGATTTAACTAATTACAGGTAACCTAGTAGAAAGTAGCAAAGAGTTGAAATACCTTAAACTTTTAAAATTTAAATATTTGATGTAATAAAACCAAAAATTTAGCAAAGCTAAGCTAAAAGTTACATAAACCTTTTACTCAACTGATTCATAATATTATATTATTAATGAAGAAGAAAATAATCCTTTATTAGTTTAGTTATCAAACTTAAGTATAAGAAATATTACTAGCACAAGCTAAATAAGATGTTAACTCTGTTATGGATTTAAACTTTAGCACTATATAATAATTTAAAGACTGTAAGTATGATTAATAAGAGAACTTATGAGTAACTTAACTCTATCTAAATAAAATAAATCTAAAAATATAATAAAAATACTAAAACTATTTAGTGAATGAACTATAAAATTAATATGCTTTGTATGCTGGTATAAAAATAGTAAGCTTAATTTCTTAATTGAAATATGTTTAGCTTTAATTAATTAGAATTAAATTTTATATCTAAAATAATAAAAAGAGAGAGCTGAAGTTAATTTACTAGGAAAAAAAGATAGGCTTAATATAATAGAGGTAATTAAAAATCAAATAAATAATAATTTTTTAATTTTTTCTTATTCATGCTGTGTTTTAATGAAGGATTAAAAATCTTTTGGTTAACTATATAAATAAAGTTATTGTAATGCTGTTATCTAAACTTATCTGATACGATTACCTATTAAGAATAAACAATTTAGAAAATTTGTGCTTTTCTTAAATTTTTTCGTCAGAGTTAATAAACACATTTATATCTTAACAGAAACAAAAATCAGTTACAAAAGTTTTTATCTGCGTATAATTTAAATATCTTTTCTTATTTATAATACCTGCTTACATTTTGTTTTACCAGTCTTTCTATTTTTAATTTTAATCTTTTTACTCTTTCAAATTTATTATATTTATCTTTTTTTATTATCTATGCTCCAAATATTCTTCATTGTTTGCTGAAAGATATTGATATTTTATTATTTAAATGTTTTCCTATTACTTTCCAACTTAACTCTTTATTTCATTTACCATTCTTTCACTTGGCTAATTAAAACATATTTCAAATACTAAACTTTTAAAGTTTCATCAAAGCATATGCTTCCATAAAAATTTAAGAAGCTTATCTCCTGGAAACTATTTTCAATTTTGCTTTTAGTAATTTCTTTTTATTATTACTGATCTTCCATATCTATCTTTGGCTATAAATTCTTCTGTTTTAGTTTAAACAACCCCAAAATCTAATAATTATCTGGTATTATGATTCTAATATCTTGATAACTTAGAATAAGAAAGTAAATTTCCATTCTTACTAATTTATAAAAGGCAAACTTAATATACTTTTTTATCTACTTTGCAAGAGAATTTCAAGCCTTATTTTAATCGTTTGAACCTTTAACTCCTTTCAAATTAGTTAGTCACTAAATCCTTTATTTCCACTTCTATTCACAATCAACTTTCAGAACTAAGTTTTCTTCTTTATCCTTACTTTCTGATTCTTCTACCCCGCTTCTTGTATCTTATCTACATATTAAATACCTCTATTGATGAGAATTAAAGAACATAAAACTTTATTAAAAGCTAATCATAAGGGATAACTTATTAATCACTAATTGAGCTTATATTTAAAGCTTAATCTTTTAATCTAAAAAGTCTAAAAAGTCTAATTTGCTGATATCAATTCTATATTTTTAAGATTACTAATATTTTATAGAAGCGTATCTCATTATCTATGTTGTAGTAGGACTTTAAATAAAACAGCTAAAGATAATTAATGTTTAAGACTTGTTAATTTATATTCTCTTTGTAAGACTAAGAGATAAGGCTTGAGTAAACATCAGTAACTAAAAATACTTGAAGAAAGGCTAAGAATATTGAAGATCGAAAGAATACAAAATTATTATCAGTTTTAGCCAGAAAAGGATAATAAATATTTGAAAGGAGAAAGACTTGGGCTTAGTACTGTGGAACTTCCTGTGATAATATTTAAGAGCATACTGAGATTCTTACTTAATTCTAGCTTTTATGAATTTAATCTATTAAGATTAAATTAAAAATATAATCTCTTTTCTATTTTTAAAATTGAGAGAACTTTTAGAAATCATATACTCTTACTCTTCTAATTTGATTAGTTTTTTGTTATTTCTTACACTACAAACCACTTATAGTGATATAAATATCTTTCAAGGTTTTATTTTAACAAATTTTTTATATCTTTTTTATAATTTTAAGGATCTATATTGTTATCTATTTGGAGTGCTTCCAACTTTTACAACTATTTTAATAATTTTAATCTTCTTTATTTATCCTACTTTATCTATAATTTTCTTTCATGATTACACATTATTATCAATTATTTAGTTTATCTAGTACTTTCCAAGCATTAAGTTATCCGGATCTATTTAGCTTTAAAATATTCTCATTTTAAGCGTATAAAAAAGAATCAAAATAGAGGTAAAAAGAGAGCCAATATAAAGATAGGTAGAATTAACTAAATAGATTTATCATTCTCGCTTGTTAGATAAAGTAGAGACGTAACTTAGTAAAGTATATTGAGAAACATATAAACTAATCAGTATTACTTCTTAATATTTCTTTTCTTTTTCTCTTTTTATTAAGACAATAATTTTTAACATTATTGTTATATTAGCAAGATATCGAAGATAATGCTAAAAGTTTATAGAAATCTTATAAATATTATCTAAAGAACTATCCAAGAGTAAATTGTCACATCTTAAAATTAAAAAGCTTCGTATATCATAACTCTAAAATAGAGTCTAGAACTTAATTTAATCTAGAGGATATTTTTAAAGTATAAAAGAATCAAAAAAGATATAAGTTATGGATAATAAAGTGTAGGAGATATTGCTTTACAAAATCTTAATTCTCTGCCTATAAGAACCATACTTCATAACTTTTATTGAAAAATACATCTATTTAAAGCTTTCTTTTGAAGTTTTAAAACAGAGAGATGTAACCTTAATCACCCCAGTTTTAAATAGTAAGACTTGCTTTTTCTTTAAAATGATATTAATTGCAAGTATTTAGATGATATGATTAAAGTAAAGTATTATAAAAATGCAAAAAGGTTTCAATAAATAGAATATAGTTATGCAAACTGCATACCTCTATTTAAAAACAATAATAACATCATGTTTTGATTCTCATTTCAAGCATGAACATCTCTTAAGGAATACGATTGAAAATTAACTTCCATATATGATTTATGAACTTTTAGCTTCTATTTTTAGCGTACTTATACCTAGGTTTTACTAAAAAAGCTTATAATTTTCTTGTTGAAGTTTTAGAAATTTATTAACATATTTAATGTTGTAAAGCTTTAAATTATTTGATTTCAGAACTTATAAAAATTAAAGATCTGAGCTATGCTTATATATTATAACTAAATTTATTTAGTTATATTTCCCTTTCTTGAATGTAGCTTTATTAAACTAACTAAAGAATAAAGCTTTCATTAAAAGTAACTTAGGAGATGAATGTAAAATATTGAAGAATCAGTACCACCCACTATAAATACTTTATTATTTCTATCCCATGTCATAGAAGTTCATTTTCTTGGATATTATAATTTAGATATAGCCGCTATTTTATATGAATCTATAGCTGTTAAAGTAGAACTGTGAGATGATACCGAAGGATCTCTTGCTAAGATGAGCCTTTTATCAGATATTTACAAGGAAAATATACCAAGATCCTTAAATTACTCTAAATTCGGTACATTTTAAATTTCCACTGTTTTATTTTTTAAGTTATATGATATTATTTAATTTGAAGCCATTTCAATTCTCATATATTCCTCTTTATCAGGATTTAATAAATCCTTTAAATATTTACTTTTACGAAGCTTTAATTCTGGTTCTTAAGTTACTCGTCTTATTTAATATCCTCCTCTATAAATAGTCAATCTTTTATTATCACTTTAGTTTTTTTATATATTTAACTCTCTTATAACTAGAAATATTCTATCTTATCTTATATCTATTCCAAGAAACTTTATATTTTTGTCTTCTAATCTTATATTATAATCTTATTTTATTCAGTAAATCCAAATTGATCATTCTTTTAACTAACCGCTTTAAATTCTTCTTCCTTCAATTGAATTTATTTTTTTTAATTATCTTCTTCCTATAATAATCCATTTATCTTGTCAAATACATAATCCAAAAAATCATCAAATATCTTCTCTATTTTTCGCATAATATGAATCTGGATTTTTTATAAGGCTTTTCTTCATTATATCTTTCATTCATTAGTGATAAAATTACTATTTTATGAGTAGCCAATTAATTGCTTTTGAGAAGCTTATTTCTTGACTGCAATAATATTGCCAAGATTTGGTTATTTTTTAATTTACTTTAATTCATACTGATTTCTTCTAGATATGCTTTTTTTTAGCAGTAATACAACCACCCATTAAGATAGAATTAAAAATATAAACAATGGATGGAAATGAAATTTTCTTATAAAAGAAAAGATCAGGATAAAGTTAAGTTTATAGTCTAAGAAGAGAACTTATAAGCTAATTTTCATTTGGAATCGCTCTCTCCCAAACTAAAAGGATTGCGCAGGACTTCGTTAGTCCGCCATCCTTATCTTCTTCCAAGATCCATTTGTCTTTCTGGTTTCTTCTTCAATTATTATTCTATTTTTATATTCTTGAGCTATCAAATTTCTTTCTGTATATAACTCCTGTCCTTGCTGGTCACAAGCGGAAAAGTTTATCTAATACTTTCTTCTTATTAATTATTTCTATTTCATTTTTCTTTCAGCATCTTTTTCAGCAATGAGTCTTTCAACATATATATCGCCTAATCTTTCTACGATAGAAATTCCATTTATTTACATCTTATTAATATTAATCAGATTCAATTTCCTTTGAAATGCTTGATTACTAATCTTATGATTTTTAAATTACTGCTTGTTGTTATTCTTACTTTTCTTAAAGTTGTTTTATTTAATGTTAAAATTATGAAAATTGGAATTAAAACATTTGAGGAACTTCATTAAATTATTCATCCATTTATTCCAATTTAATTACTATTTACGATTAAATTTTAATTAAATGTTTCTTTTATGGAACGAAATTATAAGTCTAGTTATTCAATCAATTTTTCTATCTTGTTTTCTAGCTTTTCTATCCTTTATTTTGTTATTTTAATTCGTATTGTATACTAGTAATTCGCTGCTAAACTGATTATGTTTTAGCTTCCTGATATTATCTTAAGTTTACTAAGGTATTTATTCTGATAGGTTGGATTACTCGTCTTGCTCTTTAATAAATAAGCCAAAAAAAGGATTCTTATTTAAGTACCATATTTATTAAAAAAATGGAATGCTAAAGAAACTTACGCATATAAATTAAAAAAAAGGACTATCAAATGAAATCTATAAGCTTAATTTTAGATATTACAGGTAATGAATAAATAAAATAAGAAAACATGATAAGATTATCAGATTGATTCTTGATGAGACTAATCTATTATAAAATATGGGTGCTGGCTGCAATCAGGAAAAATAGTAGGAATCTGGTGCAGTGTATACTGCATTGTGAGTCATTTTGCACTTGATGCCACCACGGGGAGGGCGGATAAGCTCAGAAGAGACTAGCCTAACTTACCCGAGAGTTTTCGCTAGCATTATGTAAGTTTGGCTGACGCGCTGCTAATAACTTAACTATTAATTCTTATTTGGATTCTATTTAAGAAAACTGGAGCATTTTGTTCAAGATTCTAAAAATCTTTAATAAGTAGATTTCCTATTTGGAGAGGCTGACATGTCTCATTGGACGACTATAATTTTAGCAAGTAGTATGAAAACATTTTTTTTTTATGTTTATGTTGAAAAAGAGTTGCGCACCAACGAGGTGCTACGCGCTCTATTATCAATTTTATTGATTTATATATTAAAAAATAGGGAGGAGCAATCTTCCAACTTAGATTGACATAAGATCTGGTACCGAACAAGAATCTGGGTAGGATCTAAGAGAAGAAAAGACTAAAGAGGTATAAAGTAACGTTGATATCGTAAGAAACCAGATACTAAAGTCTCTTAGGGAGCTTTCCAATAACGGCTCTATAGAAAACCTAACTCTAATTTAGAAGAATTAAAAAGGCCTACTAAAGGGAGAACTGTGAATTCTAATGCTTGATAAAACTACTGCTATTTTATAAATGCAAGCATTTAAACTTTTTTTTTAAGTTATCTTAAGCACTAATATTTTAATAGTCTTTGCTGAGCTTAGAATTAGAAGAAAGAGTTATTATAAAATAAATAAGTTTTCGGTTAAATTAATATCTGAAAATGAGATTAGAAATTAACTAAAAATTAAGTTTTAAAATTATGAAAATTGCATAAGTTAAGAAATTAGACTTAGATATTGTATATGATGTAAATTAATTTGTACCATTGTCTTTCTCAAGTTAGAAAAATAGCTTATAATAAATAATTAGGCAAAAAAAGGTGTGACTTTAAGGGTAATCTTTAAAGAGTATTTAAAAACATTAACTAGCATGAATTTCCTTAATAAGTAACTATAGCTTCTTTAACATTCTGCTTTACCTTTATCAATTTAATAACTTATCTTCTTTCAAAGAAAATAATCAAGAGGATATTAAAGTAAATATTAAAATAAAGTAGAATTTTGAAAACTCAAAGTTTGAGATGATTCAATTAATAGACAGAAAACAGTTTAGATTTTAAAGGAAATAAATTACAAACAGTAAATATAGCATTAAGTAAGTAGAGTATTTGAACTGTTACATTTAAAGATATTTGAGAAAAGATTCATAAACTGATAAATTTAAGTTACAGAATAATTATACAAGAAAAACAGAGCAAATATCTTCAGTCAGTTGGATTAAAGTCCGAGGGCAACATATTGATAAGAAGCAAAAAGAATGTTTAGGTAAGTTAGACAATATGCTGCTTAATTGCGATAGACTTTAAGAAAAAAATTTATTTGAATATATTAAAGGAGAGTAGAATAATCATAAAGCTAAACTCTAGAAGTTAAGACTGAAGTTAGAAGGTTTAGAAAGGTAAAAGTTACTAGAGGATTTATAGAAATTAGATAAGAAAGTAGGATATAGATAAATGGCTGGAAGTAATAAGCTAAATGTATTTGTATTCAGCGTTCTATTAAGGAAGGGTTGATAAGAATATTTAGATGAAATCAGTTGAGCTTATGTGGAAAAAGAAGCTTGAGTTAGCTTCAAGTGAGTAAAAGGGGTTGAATAGCTGTTTAGTTATATTTAAAATACAACAGTAAAAAGAGGCCAGCTTTCAAGAAAGATTAAACTGTTACTGAGAAATATATCGAAGAAAAAGACTCTGTAGTACATTTGGATTTAGTCTAAAACCAGGAGAGAGATGATTGAACTTAAGGAATCAATCTAGACTTTTAAATGCGGTATTAAAGCGATAAAATTGGTTTATAAAACAAAAATTTGATTTAATAGCTATAAGCTCAATTAGATAGAAGAAAAAAAAGAAGAAAATGAAAGGACAAGAAGGATATTTATTCACAAGACTAAATGACGAATATATTCTAACTTTTAAGATTTAAGCATTTATATTACTTATTTTATATCTTTAGTATCCTAAGACTTAGAGTATATTCTATGAAAAATGTTAAAAAATAATAGAAGTAAAGTAGAGAGTCAAATAATTTCTTTGTTGCTCTTGATTTTTCTGGTTTCTAATAATAGAAGAAAGACACAAAAAGTCAAACTAGGAATAAGAAATATCAAGGAGAATTTAGCTCAGCTAATTGGTCTATGAATTTATAAGGATAAGCTTAATTATTATCTTCACAACTAACTAAAAGGTCAAACCTTAAAAAGAGGTAAAGGATAGGAAAGGGGAGGTAGTGAATATCTATCTTGGAGATTTAAATCTTAGATGCTGATAAATTTGTCTAATACCTAGAAACTCAATGTATTATCTAATCATGTTCACTATTCATTTTCAAACTTCTATAGTAGAATTAGTCAATTTATAAGCATGGTAGTCCTTCAGGTATTGAAATTCTTCACCCGACATAAATTAAGAAATTTTCATTGCTAAATATCTTCTACATCCTATTTTAAGCAGCTGATAGTCTCTTAAGCATGCAAATGTAATCATTTTTTTTGTAAATGATACATGAAATTATCCAATCGTCCACATAATAGCTGCTTACTAAAAGTATAACAATCTTAGTATTTTATTTAAAAATTCTTTGTAAGTTAGTTGCATCAAAAATATCTGCGTAACTATAAAAATTGGCATTCATAAAAGTAACTATACCATAGTGATAAATCGACCAAGAAATGTAATATTGTCTAATGAATCTTTTATTAGCCATAAAAAGAATCTTCATTAGCAGATAAACTCTTCGAGTTCTTAAAAATCCGCCATTTTCAAAAACTCGATTTAGTAATTACCTTATTAAGTTAATAAATTATGACAAAAATTTAAAAAAAGATTAAAATTATAAAGGTAGAAAAATGATGCAAAAGTAATTGATTATTCTATAGTTATTTCCTGCTACTTGTAACTCTTTCATATAAGACCAAATTCTATTTTCCTCTTCTACAAAGTTTTAAGTTTCTATGATTTGATGGTTTTATCTTCTTGCTTTTTTTTAAATTTTGTTAATTTTAATTTTTTAGATATTTAAACAGCAAAAATAAATATAGTAAATTTACATTTCTTAGTAGATTACAACTCTTCTTTACATATCCTAATACACTTTTTTTTGGGTCTAAAATTCCATTTTTAAGCATTATTTTTTTGTTTATGTCTTAAACTCTATTTCGTAAAATCTCATCTGATTAGATATTTCCTTCTCTTACCTAAATTATTTACTTCTTAATAAAGATTAAGCTTTAATAAAGAAAGGAACAGTTTCATGATTTCTAATTTCTCGATTTTAAACTTTATCAATTCTTAGTGTTCAACATCATGAACCTTATATAGGGTTTATTATTACTTTCCTTATTAAAAGGAGTATGGTAGTTTAACTTCGATATCTTATTTACGTCTGCACCTAAAATTCAATGACTTTCTTTTTCAGACTGTTCCTCAAAATTTACTGCACTTTAGATTCTTGAATATCAGCTTAAACTTCAATTTTAAGTGCCTTTCTGCAGCATGTCTTGCATTAATTGTTTCTTAGTATTTTATTCTTGCTTTTTCATAGATCTTTCAAGAAGGAATACAAAAAGGTGTTGATTTTGATAGAAATGCGTTTGTTACTCCTTTTTCCTTAGCTTCTTGATTTCCAATTTAACAAATGCTCTCTTCGATTCCCGTTGAAATTTCTACAGTTCTTATAGAGATGAATTCATTGCTACAGTAATTTTATCACATATTAGAGTGTTTTTACTGACAATGGAAGACAGGTGAGATTGGTGAGAAGATACACTTCTAACTCTTAAGTATATTAAATTAGAGTTGGTAGGAGGAAGATATTATTTAAGCTTATTTCTTTGCAGCAAAGTTACGTCTCCCTTTATTTTTAATGCTTACCGAGACTCAAACATTTTTCATAATGTTTTGAGAACCCCCTAGTTCTAGGCTTTTCTTTTTATATCAATCTTGATTTAATGTAGAGCCAAATTCAAACCAGCACATTTTCACCGTAATCAGGAGCTTTCAGAACTAAGTATCTACACCTCTAGGCTCAGCATATTTAGATCTAAGACTAACTAATCTTCAAATCCTGAGATGGAAATTGAGAATTGCTTCACAGTACGTTTAGTTTATCCTTAAACTGTAGAGTTACATAGTAAGGCGATTATTTTCTTGGTAGCCTTTTAATATTAATTTGCAAGGTTTATCAATCATGTTGATTTCCTTTTTCGATTTATTTGATAGCCTTCGGTTGTGGTAGAAGCCTTTCTTAATGCCTTCATTTTTTTAACGACTAGGAGGTTTTATATTCCATTAGATTGCTAATTAATAATAAGTCTTTTAGCCTAAAATCCTCTTTTAAACTCTGGCTCTATTTAACGTCATTTTTAGATCATCAACTTATATAGTTTAGTTTTTTAAAGGTTTTAGAAATTTAAGTTTGTAAGTTCTTTTTATGAAAATAGACTTCTTAGTAAGTTAATTTCTTCACTAAATCTCCAGTAGGATTGAGTAAAGAATCTTTTTAATCTTAAAAAATAGGAGAAATAAGAGAGAGAAGAGGAAAAATATAAATTAATTAGTCTGAAAAATCAAAAATGTGAGGAGAAAAATGATTAAAAGATTTGCCTTTTTATATTACCTTTTTTATTTTGATGTTTTGATATTTTACGTTCTTTTTTATTTTAAGCTTTTAAATATTTTCCGATCCACTTTATATTCATCAAACTTTTTGTTTACTTTTTTCCATTTTTTGTTCTTTTTAACTAAATCTGATTTTTTATCTTCAATTTTAGAAAGAATCCGAATATTTTTTTATTATTTCATCTTTTTTTATTTTACAATGCTTTTTTATAATTTTTTATTTATCTTTTATTGCATTTTTAAATATAAAGCATATCGTTATAATTAAGATCTTTTTTGCAGTTATAGAAAGATATATTTTTTAATTAAAGCTTAACGCCTTTTTGCGTTGCTGATCTACAATTCTTTTTTGTGCACATATAACTAAAGATTGATAATTAGTTTTTTATTGCACGGTTATTATCTGCACGATTAATACTTTTACAGTTAAAAAGTTTTTTAGCAGCTTTTATTCCAAATTTTGCTACTTGTATTGATGTTTTTAATGATTTACTTCTATTGCCAAGTTATTATTCTATTTACTTTAATAAAATTTTACCTTTTACTTTTTATGACTTTTAAGTCCAAGAACGTTAAGAAGTCAGCTTCTATTAAATTTAAGTAAAGATCAATTGATAATCAATCTTTTATCGCTATAAAGTTCATATTTTTGTATAGAGCTTTTTAATAAGCCAGATACTATTACTTCGTATATATTTCAACACTAGTATAATAATTTGATTCGATACAAAATTAGTTTAGTTGATTACATTTAAATTCAAAGCCATTACATAATTAGGTTTGTCTAAGCACTTTATATGTTAGTCAATTCATAGTTATGAAGTATATTGAAACTACCTTTCTGGCGTTTTTAAATAAAGAATTAGAATGCAAATTTGAGCTTCATTTAAACTTATCCTCATATTAACAAAAAGTTGACTATCTTTCTGTCAATAAGATGAATGTTTCGAATCAGTGTAGAAATGCAATTTTTTAACTTTTCACATCTACTGTTTTTATCATATTAAGGATACAAAAGAGTAATATGAATACCTAAGTTTTAGATCCAAGTTTGTATGACTTTAGATTGAGTAGTTCGATTGTAAGAGATAGTTTATAATACCTAAAAGATTGATATACTAGTGGATGCTTAAAGATATTTCCCAGAAAAAAGATTAAATAAGCTTCAAATTCCTTTTTTAAGATATTTAGAGCATTCTTTAAGTACTTATTTAGATAAGTAGCACCAGAAGGTTTGAATCTACTTTCAGCAAAAATGTAATTATAAGATTGGGATATTCAAAGTTATTTGACTGAAACGAAATTTAAGTTTAAAAGGATTTTATTTTTGCTGCTAAAGAGAAATGAAAACATTATGTGAAATTTAATCTTATATATCCTTGAAAAATGTCGAATCAAGTACATCTATCTAAATAAAGAGATCGTAGATCAAAGTCTATTACTAAAAATTGTTGAGAGTAGGATATAAATAGTGTAAATAAAGCTAAAAAGTGATCAAACTAGGTAATTAACTAGTAGATAAGAAGCAAAGTGAAATCATTACTACTACAGAATAGCTTTTTTAAGGTTGATGAAGCTTTTTTAGTATATCACACTATATTTAAATCTTTATTTATTTACTTAAGTTAATACGACAAAAATGTAAAATTTACCATTAAGAAAATACCAAATAATCCATCAGAAGTTTCGGGAGTTTTTTTAATGTAAATACGAAGAAGATGATTGCAAAAATATCTCACCAAAGGATATAAAAAATGTGTAAAGAAGCGTAAAGAAGTAATGTGTTGCTTCAATTTATCAACATATAAATTCAGTGCTAGCAGAGATGAAACTATGAAGTAATATCCAGAAGAATAAATAATATATAAGGTTTAAATGCAGTATTTTAAGACCTTGACTATAAACTGAAAGACCAAAATAAATAGAGTTAAAGTATCTAAGAGAATTCGCTTCTTTAGCCATTTATATTAAAAGGATAAAAAAACAAATAATTACTTAAAACCTGCAAATATGTTGATTCGTTTAAAATGTAGATATAAGAATCAAAGCCACTGATTTTATAAATAAGAATATCAATGAATTTTAATATTTTATGAAGTATAAGAAACAAGTAAACTAAAAATAGGGTGTATAAAATTACTGAGTGTCAAATGATTTAGAGAACGGGGAAGAACTGCCAAAGATTAAAAAATAAGGATTATGTCAATAAATAAAGTTGGCAAAATAGAAATTTTTCTCCGATATGAGTAATTAAAACTTAGAATGTTTGTTAAGAAGCAAAGTAAAGAAGTTGACGTTGGTTATCTATAGAAAAAGAATCAATTATTACGAAAATGATGCAATATATGAAACAGAGTAGCAAAGATTAATTAAAGCAAGCACTAAATTTTAATGATCGCATCATGTTTCATCCTAGATATTATAATAATGCTTATTTATACTAAATTAGTATTACTTATATATCAAGGGATTATTTATTTACTGCTCTAAATAACCTTATAAAGTCATAGCATAGCGAGGTACTCAAAATATTTAGGTTATAATTCTTAATATTCATAGTCATGAGATTGTATAAGATAGAGATAATATTAGGAGTAGTAATGTAACTATAGTATCTACAAAGGTAATTAAATTATTATATAGCAATAGAAAACCAGGTTAGTATTAAGATTTTATAGGTTTACAGATACTAAAAACAACTCCATCGCTGATTTTATCCACCAACTATTGAGTTTATCTCTGGATAAATAACTTATGAGAAAAACAGATTAAAAATGCAAAATAAGTAGACTGTAAGATGGGCTATTTTAGCTTAAACATAACGATGAAACTTATATCAAACTTTAAATTTTTCTAGACAGTTAATACAATCTAAAATACTATATTAGACATTGGAAGAAATATAAAGACTAATGCAGATCAAATTTTAAGATCTTCTATTCCGATTGATAATACCAAAGAAGTTTACTGGTCTTTACTAAAAAACAATTTGAGACTAAAATCTCTAACCACTTTTTAAGAAAAAATGTATTCATTAAGGTAGAATTAATTAATAAGAAGTCTGTCTTCAAGTTATAGATATAGATTTTGAAAAAAACTTCAAGTAAATTTATGAAATTTAAATAAGAAAGAAAGAAAAAATGATTTCTTTTTATAAGTGTAGATGTTGAAATCCATTTCCATTAACTAAGAAAAGTCTTTCTAAAGGATTAAAATTTAATTTTTTAAATCTAAAAGTGAAAACTAAATTGATTCGTCAGTGGTAGACTTTGTTTTTACCATTCTTCTAACTAATATCAAGTAAGCAAGAACTGTAAAGATAGTTAAGAAACGGAATTTTCCCTTTCTGGTTAATATTTATCTTTAAACTATAGAAGAAGATAAGGGGATTATCGTAGAACTTCATAACGGTAAAATATCTAGAGCACAAGACAAAAAGGGAGCTATTAATATGAGGATATTTTATTGTAAAGAGTCTTAAATTTTTGCTCAATTATTTATTAAATAAGCGGAAATCCTTAGAAGGTAATACTAAATAACTATTCTAAATGAGGAGTAAACATGATGGGATAAACATAAGGTACACTTCTCTATTCTTGTCGAACGTTATATATTAAAGTGTAAACAAGTAATGCCATGAGTTGATTCTCAATTCAAATCCCAATAATCATACTTAATAATCTTAAAAGATAAATAGATATCAATACATTTCGTGAGCTAATTAGTTATAAGTACCATTTGAAAACATGTTGAAAGAAAAGGAAAAATTAGTAGCATTTTGTCATGGTGTTTAGAAAAAAATTTATCCAAAAAAATAAAATTACGTTACACTTAGTCTAGCATGTATATTCATTGTAGTCTTTCTTTTAAAACACTATCACTTTATTTGATTTAATGCAATGGATGTATGAAACACAAATATACTAATAAAGTGATTTTCAGAAACTAATCTATGCAAGTAATAATAGTTAGAAAGCTAAAGCTAAAAACAAATTTTAGGTTTCAAGTGTTAAGGTGAAAATAGTAGTTTAAAAAGTAAAGCATAATAGTCTTATCCTCCTATTCAAATCAACAATCAAACTATGTAATCTATAATCGAAATAAGAGAGCTTTTAAAAAAGCCTAAATATAAGAAATCTAAAGTTTTTGATTAACAATCCATCATCTTAAAAAATCATTCACATATCTGAGAATAATTTAGCGTCAAAAGAAGAGTTTTAATTACCATGAACTGAAGCCAACCAAAATATACAGATACAACGATAAAGAGTAAATTTTATAGATTTGGGAATATAAATTACAATTATCTATCATTTAAGCAGACTTTAAATAACTTCACTCTTTCTAAAGTAGAATATAGTGATGGGTGTTTCTCCTTAAGTTTTCATAAAAATCAATACCGTTTCGAATAAATTTGTCTCAATCACTCGAGCTTAGAAAAGCATAAGCAGACAAATTACCTTCAACTAGTCATTATAATAGATCCTATTTAGATTTTGAGCAAGCTACTTTGATTCTATTTATTAAAGCTTCAGAAATAGAAAATATAAGTGTATTTATTAGTAAACTAATCCTTTTTTCTATCAAATTAGATCTAATTATGAACCTATTTAAATAACTAATGCACCAACCTGAAGGTTACGAAGAACAAGTATTCTTAACCAAAGATTAGTAAATATGATAAATGACACAAGATTAAAATGAAAATCCTATTTATCTGATAGAAATAGATAATACAAGGAACAAAATAATTATATAAGGTTAAGGTGGAAGATAATTATAAAAGGTTGATTTTCTTGATAAAAAAGCTTTGATTTAGCTTTTAGCTTTTAAATTAAATTTTCCTTTAATTTTATAAGGTAAAAAGGAAAAAGTAAATATGAGCATTGAAAGGACATTAGTTGATGAGTATCTAAAAATACAAAAAGAAGTGCAAAAGTAGGAAAGTGAGAAGAATAATGAGTTAGCTAAGTGATAGTTTTCGTAAGATTGGAAGTGGTTAAATATACTTAAATGTATATTTAAAATGGAAAGTAGAAAAGAGGTAAATTAATTAGAAGATAGATTAAAAAGATATTACATCAGAATTGAAATCTTTCGATCATCTTTTAAACTATAAACATAAAAGCTGCTAACTACTTTCTTAGGAAAATTAAAAAGATACTTATTTTACTAGTTAAAATGATGATAGAATAAAGATAAATTGATGCTGAAGATTATCAACTTATATTCAAGAATAATCGAAAGAATGATATCGTGTTGGTGAAAATATAGAGATAGCATTTATTTTTATATCGAAGTATAAAAATAAGCTGCTTTTAGTACATTTTTAATTATAGGTTTACACTTTACACTTAAACTGGTTAATTTAACTAAATTACAGAACAAGAAATTTTAAAACTGTCTTTATATTATTTCACGAAGCAAATCTTATATTAGTTATATAGGAAACTTCTAGAAATTTTTCTTTATTTGATCCCTTTAAAAATGGCTTATTGGTATCTATTCCAACTTATGATGAAGTTAACACACTAATGACTTTATTTTTTCTAAGCATTAAAACAAATAAAATCTGTCAAGCAAGAGTCTTCAATATGCTTATTGCTGATCATTATATATCCTTTCATTTGCTTTAGAGATTTAGATGTTTACTATATCGAAGAAACTCGAAAGATTTACTGGATAGAATAGCAAGTTAATATAAGTTGGTTTGCTTCTAATAGACTTAAATCAACCATTGATGTAATATATGCATTTATGTAAGGGATACTATTATTTAAAGGCCCTTGTAGCCTAATGTATAAGGCGCTTCCCTCCTAAGGAAGAGATTGCGGGCTCAAGTCCAGTCAAGGGTGTTTTTAACACTTACTAAAATTTTTAAAAATTTACAAAATCCCACCAATAGATTGAACCCTCATAAAACAGAAATCACTTCAGAAAACTCTGTTAGTTGAATATACTAAGATTAATTATTTAGGAGTTGTAGAAATTAAGCAGGGGAATATAAATATCATTGGAAAGGACAAAATAAGATGATATTTGAAACTGAGATTTAGCATGACCAGATTTATGAAACTACGAAATATATTAATAGGAATAAAGGCTTCATGAAGACTCTATGCTATAAATAAGTAAATACTATTAATTGAATTTAATTCAAGTCAATATTGAAGATTCTTAATCGTATCATTTTTTGAAACATACATAAAAAGACTAAAAGTAGATAAATCTCCAGACATAACAAGTAAAATAAGCATCATCGAAAGAATTAAAAAAGGTGAAGAAGATAAGTTATAAAAGAACTTAAAAATACTCTTTCTTTAGAACTTAAAATAGCTCTTAGCTCCTGTCTCTTTTCCTTATTCACTTCTTAGTCATAACATTCCACACAAATTTTACTCTCAGTTATTTAAATATTTTATAACCAATTTTTAAAGGCTAAACTGGCAAAAAAATTTAAATAAATACAATAAAGATAATTTTATATTAATTGATAGATTTAATATTATAAACTTGGAACATGTAAGAGGTTAATTTATAATAAAAGGATAGTAAAGAAAAATAGAGAGAACAGTAGCATTATAGATTAAAGAAAAAGTTAATAAATTAAAAAACTTAATGGAAAATTCTAAGATTGCTGCTAATTTGATTAACTCCTAGAATAAAATGCTTACTTATTGTAAGACATAAGAAGCAAAAATAAAATTATTAGTTTTTAAAATTAATTAGAAGAAAATCTTATATCGAGAGTGGTTAATAAAACTTAATTTAACTATTAATTTACTTGTATTAAGATATTTCCCTTTTACTATAGTTGATTTGAAATCTTTATAATCGCATCTATTGTCAAAGTTAAAGAGGATAATAAAAGATTTTATTCTTATCTTATCAAATACTAAATCGCTAGATCCCTGGTCAAATCTAAATTCTAAAATTTTGATTGATAATCAAAAGACAGCTCTACGCGCCAGAATAGAGTCAAACTCAACAGGTCTTCTTTTTCTGCTGATCATGTCAAGCTGCTTCCCTTGGCTGTGGTTTAGCTAGGTAGTTATAAGGACAATGAATCTCATTAATCCATTGATA
Organism: Loxodes magnus; assembly: GCA_946699065.1. Lineage (NCBI taxonomy): Eukaryota > Ciliophora > Karyorelictea > Loxodida > Loxodidae > Loxodes > Loxodes magnus. The sequence continues at coordinate 460,287 of CAMPDV010000136.1, read as the reverse complement.
TCGTCACCATTTAGACGAAAAGGATACGGCTATCTTAAGAATGTCATAGCTACTCGAGCTGTTTTTTTATTTTGCTGAATTTCATCTTCTTAATATTAAGAGTACTGGGCAAAAATCACATTGTGTTACGCATCACATTTACAATGCTTTTTTTAATTAAACATCTGGATTCCTCCTGCCGCCCTAATCTGAGGTGGTCATTCGCCACAGAGCCGACAATCTTTGGTCATGGCAACGGAATTCTCACTTTCGTGAAAATTAAGTCACACAATCCCTCCAATAAAAACTTTTGCCTGACCTCTTAGTGAATCTTCTCTCGAAATTTGAAATCTTAATTTTTCGATTTCCCTTACCTGCATTATCCTATTGACTAGAGGTTTCTAATCTTGACGTTAGTTGTGCTATAGTTACTAATACTCTTTTATATAAAATGCCACAAGTTTCATGGATCGTAGTTGCTCCAAACAACACATTCACTGCGATACTCTTCCATAAATCACGCCACTTTCGCCGTAATGGATCCAGGCGCACATGTATGTTGGAAAGAAAAGATAACTATTCCCATTACCAACCCCGACATATTGCGGCATATTTCATCGCTATTATGTAATAAGTACCTATGGGATATTAGCCATACTCCCATTCCCTCGCAAGGTTAAAATCGGATGATTCATAATCCAGTGCAGTTCTAATGTAAACCTTCTCCACTTCAATCTTCCAAGTTGGCATTGGAGTATTTGATACTATCAATAAGTATGCACTAATACTAGCTAAAGCAGAGTATAGGACTCTTCTTTCGCGACTGCCATTTTCAGTGTAAGCTATTCTGTAGATGAGTTGTTATACACTCTTTAATGGTTCCGACTTACATGGTCACCGCCCTACTGTCTAAATGGACTTACACCTTAACTGGCAGACATATCCAGTTACCTTAACTTCGCTTCAGGTCGAGCCCTCATCACGAATCTTGCTTATCAGTATTGACTCACAAGGAATATTTATATCAAGTTACGTTCTTTATGAAAAGTTAGTGCACCAATTTAAAGTATGATAATAGGAGAAAGGAGTATCTCTCAAACCTCTGTTCATGGGCTTTACTAAAAATTCTAACTATCCTGACGGAAGCTTTGGAGGGAACCAGATACTAGATGGTTCGATGATCTTTTGCATCTATGTTCAGATCTACAGAATGATTCGCATGTCATCACCTAAATAAACTTATTCAAGAGTTTCTCCTTTTTTCATCCTATCTAAGCACATTATCTTTCAAGTTACAGTTATTTAACTTACTCCAATTACGGGCCTCTGCTGATGGTAGATCACTTTCATTTTGCCTACAAATTTTCACATATAGACTCGTGAATAAAGCTAGATTCCCTTGCATGTGTTTAAAAAAGGAAGATCCGTACACTATATCCTTGTAATACTTCTTTTCAAAGCTCTGCTCAAAAATATTGTAGACACACATCTTCCTCTCAACCTAATTCCCTTCTTTTAATCTCTTTCCAAAATAATCTTAACGGTACTTGTGCATTATCGGACTCTGGACATATTTAGTCTTACGAAGAATTTACCTTGCATTTGAACTGAACATCATTTCCAAGCTGTCCGACTCCTAAATAGTTTGGTTTTCGATCTAATTGAACCTTAAGAAGTTATCTTCCTTTATGACGTGTCATTCATTTCATATAGACCCAATCAAATCTGCTCAATTCCTCCCTTGCTTACAATTCCGAAGATTTACATGTGGCTTTGGCACCTACACTTGCCTTTACTTAGACTATCCTGTTAATTTCTTTTTCTCCGCATACTGATATGCTTAAGTTCAACAAGCTATCTTGCTCCCCTCAGATCACAATTCATATAATCAATCTTTTCACTCAACAAAGTTATCAGAAAGTGTAAATTATTTACTTATAATATATTAGTTGATTTGAAAGGTTATTACAAATTTAAAATGATTTGAATGTTAGATATTAACAAAAATTCTCTCTGCATAAAATTGATTCTAGTTTGCATTTTAATGAAGTTTTTTCGAAATGTAAAGCTTTTATTTTTTGCTTAATTTAATATTTGATTATCTTTCTTTTATTATATATGTTTTTTATTGTATATTTTAATCTTTATATGCTAATCTATATTAGAATTGCTTTTTTATTTTTATTTTAAGTTTAGTGCTTTTTTTTATGTTTTTACCTTTTTTTTATTTTAAAGTCATATAAAAGTTGATGCTTTTCTTTATGTTGTGTAAGCTTTTTTTTTAATGATTTTCCAAGATCTAGAATTATTTTGGTTTATATATAGTTTTAATGTTTCGCTTTTAAATTTTAATGTTTTTAATTTTATGTCTCCTTTTGTTTTAATTTTACTTACATTTTGGTTTAGGCATTAAAATAGTTAATGAAAGGTCTAAAACTAATTTTATAACATTTCTTGAGATTTCCAGAAATTGAAGATAGAATAAAGATTTCTTAGTTTTAAGGTTTATTTTTATTTTAGTTTACTGTTTTTTTGGCTATTTTTACTACGAAGAATTTTTAATTTTCTTAGATGGTAAATAATTTTAAATGAAACTATTTGTAATAATTTTGGAATTTGATGTCATAGCATTAAATAGATTGCTTTTTTAGTTTCATTAAAAGTTTATACTTATGATAGATTTAAGATCCTTTAAATGCTAATTTAGAAGAAAAGATATGTAAAGAATAAAAAGTTATTTGATTTAATTTTAGTATTAATGAGTAAATCAATTTAAGATCCCAATTGTGTTTTATATGGATTAGTATTTTTCTAGCAAAACTAATTTATAACTCCAAACTTTTTAATTTGTTAGTGCGCTTTATTCAATCATCCCGGATGTTTGATCTAATGAACATGAACGAGTAGAACTTATGTAATCGGGTTCAGAATCTACCATTTTGCCACTGTCAAATATAGATCTGTATAGTAATCTGGTTAAACTTTTTTAACAGTAGATCTATAAGTAGAGTAATATTAAGTTTCAATTATTTGTTCTTTTAGTCAACATTAATTTAAAAATATTTATCTATATCTCTGAGATTTTTTTAATTTACATTTTACTTTCGTTTCTATTTTCATCAAGTTAAAAGTATGGAGTAAGCTTCTCTTTTTTTTTTACTTTAAAAATGATTTTTTTATCTTATAAATGAAGAATTTTTTTAAACTTAATTAGAATTTATTTAAAAATGAAGGAATAATAAATTTTAGAAGTATAAAGTAAGACTTCTCATTAGATAATTGGATGTTAGTTATCCTAGAGATATTACTTTATAGAGTTGTTATATTTTATGATTAACTAATAGGAAAAGATCATCATTCCCAAGCTTTATACCTGTAAGTTTTCTTATTGATTTAACAGAAGATGTTTTTTCGTTACCGAGTGATGGGATTTGAACCTACTTGTAGAAGGAAATTGAATTCTAAATTTACATTAAGAAATAAAATAATTGATAAAAGAAGAAAGACTTGCTTAGTATAAAAATCGAGGGGATTTTGGAAATTTAATTTACAACATTTTTAAATAGTAAAGACTTTAAAAAAAATTAATTAATTAAAATTAAATTAATTGAATACTCTGATCGGAAGCTCAGCACCTTACTCAACCATAAATCCTAGTATAGCATCTTTAAGTATTAACGATTACCGGTAACACGTATGGAAATAGGCAGTTGATATTTGGATATCTGCAGTCAGTGAGCTCCATCGCTATGAACTGCCAGTCATCAAGCCCCAACCGATGTTAAACCAGATAATTCAATTTTTCTTTGAATCAGGATGCTGCATTCATGTTAGTGAACTGTATCTTGGTATAAACGAAGCATTACTCCTGAAACCGGCAAATAAAAATAATAAAAAAAGTAATTAAAATATAAAAATATTTTAATTACTAAGAGGAGTTACTTCTATTAAACTATTACTAAAGTAAGTTATAAAAGTGAGAATGGAGAATAAAGAAATACAATTTATTAAAAGTATTTTTTTACGAAAGCTTTTAAGATAAAGAAATGATTCCCTAGGTAAAATTCCAATTCTTCTTTTTAAATATGAAATATTACCAAACTTAAGTTTTTTAAAGCTAGTAAAAATAATCAACTACGACTAAACTAAAGGTAATTCTTAATGTTTAGATGAAATCCTACAAGGACATAAGTATTATATAAATTCTGTAGCCTTCTCTCCTAACCAGAACTGAATCATCTCGGGAAGTGATGATAATACAATAAAGATATGAAATTTTAAAACTGGTTAGTTAAAAAGTACTTTGTAGGGACATACATGTGCTGTATTATCCGTAGCTTTTTCCTCTAATCAGAAATGAATCGTATCGGGAAGTTGGGATAAGACGATAAAGATATGGGAGTTTACAACGGGTTTGTGTAGAAGAACTTTGTAGGGACATATGCACTATATAAACTCTGTAGCCTTCTCTCCTAACCAGAACTGAATCGCATCGGGGAGTGGAGATAAGACGATAAAGATTTGGGACTCTGCAACTGGTTAGTTAAAGAGTACTTTGTAGGGACATACGTGTGATGTATTATCTCTAGCGATATCAAATAACTAGAAATGAATCATTTCGGGAAGTAAAGATGAGACGATAAAGATTTGGGATTTTTCCACTGGTCAGCTAAAGAATACCTTGTAGGGGCATACAAGTGATATTTGATCTGTAGCGATATCAAATAACTAGAGATGAATCATATCAGCATCTTCTGATACTACGATTAAGATATGGAATTTTACAACTGGATAGTGTATTCGAACTCTCTTTGGTCACTCAAATGGTGTATCAAGTATTCAACTTAGTAATGACTCAAGTGTTATAGTTTCTTGCTCATATGACTATACAATTAAGATATGGAATTTTTGTACAGGTGAGTGTATATAGACTCTCTCAGGCCTTGAAGAATATATAGATTCAATAGCATTAAGTATAGACAACAAATGGATCGTATCTGGAGCGTAGGATAATACTGTAAGAAAATGGAAGATTGCAAATTGAGAGCATACAAGTGCTTTTAAGACTTTAAATTTAAACAATTTAAGAAGCTAATTATTAAAAGTAATAGAGTTAGCTAAGCATTTAAGATATATCAAAAGCTTCAAAGAAAATTAAGTAATTAAAACTTAAGCAGTTTACACAAAGTTTACGAGTATATTTAAGCATGAAATTGTTTTATTATTTAGTATTATATATTAAAAACCTTAATATATAATACAGTGCTTTATAATTTGGAATATGAATAGTATTTAAAATAAAGTTTTAGAATAAGACATTTAAAATTTTTATTTTAAAGTAATTAATTTTTTAAGAAAATACTAAATTTTTTCTAAAGTATTTGAATTATAAACGTTTATCTATAAGTTCACTTAAAAAGGAAAAAAGGAAAAAATCAATTATTATAAATTTAATTGCTAATTAATATGCTTTAAAATTTTATATCCTTTTTAGGCTTTTCTAACTCAGTAAATTACATTATAGGAAATTTTTAGAATTGAATTTAGAAATTTGGATTGTAATTTAAAATTTTATTTTAGGATTTTTTTAAGCAAAATAAGAAAAGTGCTTTGATATTTATTTGAATTATTTTAAAGTCCTATTTTACATTTGCTTAAGATTATAAAGATTTATTATTAATTAAATAAATTTTTGAGGTACTAAAATAAATAAAAATTTAGTAGTTATTAAAAAAAGAAACATTAAGTTTTAAAAATTACAAATTTAGTAAAAAAGGGAAAATAATTAGCTTTACGTAAAAATAAAAAAATCTTCTTTTTCTGAGCGATTAGGGTAGAAGATACTTAGGGAATGGACTAAATTTTTTAATTTTTGGATAGTTTAAAATATGCTGGAAATAAATTATATATAAAAATAAATATCAGTATTAGATAAAATATTCTTTTTGAAAAATTTGATTTTAGGGAAATATCAAAATTAAAATTATAAATGCTTTATAAATAATTTTATATTTAAAATAGTTTTTTAATTATAAAAATAAGACCTTAATCTTATACTCATTTTAGTTAAATAAAATAATATTATTTTTTATTTCATCAAAGAGAAGGGAAAAACATGTTATAAAAAATGAAAAATAAAAATTTTGTTTTTGCTCTGCGTTTTAGACTAAAAAATATTTTGAGACTTTAAAATATTTAAATTTTGGAAATTGAAAATAGAAATTAGAGAATTAACGCTTAAAAAATTAAAAATAGTGCTAATTTTGTTTTATAGAAAATTTTGCAAAGAAGAAGTATAAATAATTTATTAACCAATAAAAATGAAATTAGATTTATAAATTATTTTTTAATATGCTTATCATTAATTAAAAAACTAAAAGTTGTAAAAAATAAAGTGCAAATAGTTTTATGGTAATAAAAATTTATATTAGAATATAAAGATTTTTTAAGAGAAAAGGAGTATAAAATTATAGTAATTATAAAAACTAACTAAAAGAATTATTAGAAAATTAAATGAAAAAAATAGAAAAAAGAGATAGTGATGATAAAATAAAGATGAGATGAGTAGAAATAAGATTTCCAAAACGAAAACATTTTATTTTTTTTTTTACTCCGCGTTTTTTATTCCCAAGGATCTTCCGGACAGATTAAATTTTTAAAAGTTTTTGTGAAAGTAGAAAAAAAGAAAGTAATCCTGAGACATAAAATTTAATTAAAGTTAATATAATTTTTTAAAGTTAATTCTTAAAAAATTTATTGTAATATTTTTATAAATTAATAAAAGATAAAATATTATATCTTATTTATATAAAAAAATACTAATGCTTATAAAATAATATGCATCAAAATATAATGCTATTTAACATATAATCAAAATATTTTAAGATGCTAATGTAAAATTTAAATTAATTAAGAAAAAATTTTTTTTTTCATTGATTCTTGTCTTATAATGCAAAAGATTTTAAGATAAAAAGTAAATAAAAAAGTTTTATTTATATGTAATCATAAAAAAATGAAACTATTCTTCTTATACAATTAAAATAATAGAAAGTTGCTTTTTTAAAATTAACTTTTTTTATTCTCTTTTTAAAATCTTTATTTATCAAACTTTTAGATTGAAAAAATATCCGCAAGAGTTTTTAAGGTTTTATACACAAACTATATAACGGAATTGATTGCTTACAGAGATATTGAAAAAAAAAATTTCATTAACTAAAAAATTAGACAAGAAATATATTTATTCAGATTTTTTATAGAAAATCAGAAATAAAAGATATTTACATCTAAAATCATTTCACATAAAATATTATTTAGCTTAAATAAAAAAATTATTTTAATTATATTAGATATAAAATAATTGAAATTCTCCTAAGCATGAATTATTAAATCATTATTCATAAAAAATTGAAAATAGATTACTTTACATCTACACAGAAACATTTCAACTTTAAAAGAACACAATCCATTGATTTTAAAGTAAAAACGAGTAGAGTAAATTTATAAATAAATTCACAGATTTAAAATAAAACAAAGAATTTCATGTTTTATTTCAGCAACTTAAATATGTACAACTTAAAAAAAATAAAAAATTCTGTTTTAGCAAAGAATTTATAAAAATTTTAAAAATAAATTTGCTTAAAAAAGGCATAGGAAACTTAATACTTTGCGTAGATTATACAAAGAAAAGTATGCTTTGCAGTAAAAGATTTCGTAACTTTATCCGTAGTAGATTAAGCTTTAGATTGTTCTTAACCTAACTGCAAAAAATGTATGAAAAAAGTTATAGAGCTAAAAGTTACGTTAAAAAAGTACTTTTAAAAATAAAAAATATCAAATTTTCATGCTTTTATGCTATATAAAAATAATAAAATTAAAAAATGACGAACTAAATTTCATCTCATTGAAAAGTATGAGGTTTATAAAAATAGTACGTTCGAGAGAAAAATAAACTTAAGTATAATAAAAAAATTAAAAAATTTTTTTTCCTAAAAAAGATTGAAAAATAATGATATAAAGATAAAATGCGAAAGAAGAAAGGAAAATTTTATTTTGTAAATTTCTTTTACAATTATTTTCATTTTTATGAATATTTATAGTTTCGTAATATTAATAATATACTTAAATGTCGAGAATTTTAGCTTCGTCTGGGTTTTCAATCAGGCACAGCTGCCATTTTTTCACATGGATTAATGCCATAATCTTTTTATATGTGGTAGGCTACCACTAATAACTAGCTTCATTTCTTGATAAAATTTTCTATTTAATGATTCCAGTTTCCGTTATTCAGGGTTTATTAAGATTTCTTCAAGTTTTTCATTCTTCTCTTATCCTTAGTTACTTTCCAGCTCAGCACTGTCGTAAAATATGGTAAATTGAATTCAGCAGTAACAATTACAGTTTTATCGTTTTCTTCTGGCTTTGTTTCTAAAGCATTTTTTCCGATTTCTCTATTCGCTTTTTAATTTATGTCAGTTATTTCTTATTATTATTTTCATTATGCCAATTAATTTAATTAAGTCTTTTTCTATAACCGTGTTTTGCTATTGAATAGCTATCGGCATAAAGTTACTGTTCTGCTACTAAGTTATTTTATATTAGCTGAAGATGTAGTATTAATAACTCCTTATTTTAGTAGTCAATATTACTAATTAATTTTCTGATTTTCCCCTCAATTGTAGATTGCTTTTTCATATTTTTAGATTTTTTTCTCTATTTGATCTAATTTATTTTAGAGTTTTTGGCAAATTTCATTTTAAGATTTTTCTATCTCTGTAGTTCCGATCATAATTTTACCTAATGATAAAGAACTTGATTTCTCTTGTTTTTATTACTTTTTCTCCATTTCTTTGCTGCTTTTCTCCTTAAATTTCAATTTTAATTTTTTGAGAAACGGATAGATTTTTCCATTTTATTTATCCTGTGTTGCTATTCTATATTTACTCTTTACATTCAAACTAAAAATGATATTCAAAAATTTAATTTCACTCTCATAAATCCAAATTATTTCCTAAAACACATCAATAACTACAAACATCATATTTTAGCTATTTAATATTAAATATAAGTGACTATGTTATACTTATAAAATGGTCAAATTTGTAGTGAAATATTATGGATAAGAAATAAGCTCTAGATAGAGTTGTAGTGATTAGATTATACAATATAGATATAGAAATTTGATTAAATATATAGTTATTTTATTTATTATTTTATATTAATTAAGGTTGAAAAAGTATCTCTCTTCTATCAAAGAACTCTTTCCAACTCGAAGTCAAGATCTTCGTTCTACAGTCTAACTTCCTTACCATTGTTAAAAATCTTTAATTTATTTAAATCCTTTTTCATTTACAACCAATCTAGCTTTTAAAAATTTTAAGTGTCTTGAAATTTAAGGATTCTTAGATTCTTGGAAATAGGATATTGGACTTAATTCTAATTGAATATAAGAAATGTGTTTTATGATAACGTACATGAATTAATAAGTTCTAAAGTGTTTAAATTTTAGCAGTGTTATAATATTAATTTTATATCTTAATCAGTTAGATTTAGTTACTACAACTTTAAATATTTAAGTCTTATGCTTTATGAGAATTCTTAGATTCAGTTTAATTGATTGGTTATGTTTAAGTTGCTTAAACTTAAACTATTTAGTTACTTACAATTTAGCTAGATTACTTTAAATAGCTAGTCACTTACTTGAATTTACTAGTTTAGTTCTATTTATTTTAGTTGCTTACATTACTAGAAAATGTATTCCAATGCTTATTAATCTAGTTATCTTATATCAGCTAACCCTATTTATTCATATTTTTATCCATATTATCCTATTTGCTTGATAGCTTAACTTTGAAGTAAATTAACAGCTTTCAAATAGAGAGATACAAGGTTAGGTGTATTTTACATTAAGAGAATTAAGTTTCCATCATTAAAATTAGAGCAGTTAGCTATATAAACTGACTATAGCTTATTAAAGCCTTAGGAAATAAACTTAGAAAAGGTATCAGATTTGAAACTATTATTGAGGCTTAACTAAATAAGATTCCTATTTGTATATTATCTTAGCATTCCATTAATAAAAGTGTTTTACTATGAATCAAGTGAAATGATATTAGGACATAGTGTAAGTAATAAGTCAATTTGTTAGTTTTAGTTGATAGTTAGTTCTTATACTAAATGTCCTTTTTATTGAAGATATTTTTCCAAGTAACAAATTTAGATTTACTTACTCTTTATTTTTATAACTTTCAGATTCAAATTCAAGCAAAAGTCTATCAGAAAACTTCCAGTTAGTCCATTTTTTATATGAGTATCGTTTTAGATGCCTAACTCAAGATATTCTAATTTCACTAGCTTAGATAGGATTCTTAGGTCTTAATCTTTCAAATATCCTTAATAGACTAATTTTCTTAGAGAAGAAGGCAACAAGTAAAGCAAGTAAAAATAGTATTAACTACAGGATATTTATAGCTCTTATAGATGACTTTATCTATTAGATTATATATCTAATAACTAATTTAGGATAAGAGAGGCATAAAAATGTCTGTGAATTTCATTACTCAATCTCTAAGATAGTTCTGATAAATCTATATTAATACTTTTAACTTTTGAAAATACTAATTACTTTAAAAAGCATAGTATCTTGCTTCTAGTATATCAAGCATTGCCATTATACCCTTTTATTTATATTTACTATATAAGATAAGGAAAGGTATTCAGATATTTACTAACTCTCTGAAATGCTATTAAGCTTCGTAAACTTAAAAACCTAAATATTTTATTTATTAAGTTTTAATTCCTCCAAATTAAATGGATATTAGTATTACTTATCTTATCTTCTTGGCATTAAGTCTTTAATTTATTACTTTCTAAAGTTTATATTTTTCTTAATTAGTAGTTCTAAGTTTCATCAATTAAGTGCTTATCTTATTAATATGATACTTCATTAGATAATCAAATCTCTTCTACTTAGATTAGTTAACCATTAAATCACTATCCTACGAATTTTAATAATTCTTGATTTTATGGTTATTTTTCTTAAAACATTCGTTAAAATAATTATCTTATAACAAAGGAAAAAGCACCAAAACCGTTGTAATTACAATTTTCTAGCTAACCTTCATAAAAATCTCCATTTTTGTATTTCAAAATTCCATTTTGAGGTTCATCCTAATTTCATTCGCAGTCAAATGTGTTTCCGTTAGTATATTTCATTACTCCTTTTCCTTATCTTTTACCATTCTCAAATTTACCTTCATATTCATCTCCATTTTTGTATTTAAAGATTCCAGCTTAAGTCTCGTCTTATCTTCACTCACCTTAAAAAGTTTATCCATCATAATATCTCATTATTCCTTTCCCTTATCTTTTACCATTTTGGAAATAACCTTCAAATTAATCTCCATTTTCGAATATAAAGACTCCATTTCCATTTCATGGTTTATCCTAATTTCATTCGCCTTAAAAAATTGATTCATTATTATATTTCATTACTCCATTTCCTTGTCTTTTTCCATTTTCTAAATAACCTTAAAAAATATATCCATTTTAGTACGTTAAAATTCCCTTTTTCGGTTCATCCTAATTTCATTAACCTTCAAATGTGTTTCCGTTAGCATATTTCATTACTCCTTTTCCTTATTTTTTACCTTTTTCAAGATTACCTTCATATACATCTCCATTTTAGTATTTAAAAGTTCCAATTTAAGGTTCATCCTAATTTCATTCTCCATCAAACATTTATCCATTTTTATAACTCATAATTGCTCTTCCTTATCTTAAACCATTTTCAAACATACCTTCGTATATATCTCCATTTTAGTAAGCAAAAACTCCATTTCCTTTTCATGGACTATCTTAGTTTCATTCACCTTAAAAATTTTAACCATTATTATACTTCATTATTCCTTTTCCTTATCTTTATCCATTTTCAAACTTACCTTCAAAAGAGTCTCCATTTTAGTAAATAAAAACTCCATTTCCATTTCATGGACTATCTAAATTTCATTCACCATAAAATAATTTTCCATTTTTGTATTTCATTATGCCTTTTCCTTATCTTTAACCCTTTTCAAACTGACCCTCATATGCATCTCCATTTTAATAAACAAACACTCCATTTCCATTTCACGGGTTATCTAAATTTCATTCACCATAAAATGATTTTCCATTAATATACTTCATTATTCCTTTTCCTTATTTTTTACCCTTTTCAAACTAACCTTAATAAAAAGCCCCATTTAAATATTTATAAACTCCATTTTAAGGTTCATCCTTGTTTCATTCACCATCGAATACTTATCCATCTTTGTATTTCATTATACCTTTTCCTTATCTTTAACCATTTTCAAACTGACCCTCATATATATTTCCATTTTAAAAAACAAATAATCCATTTCCGTTTCATGGTTTACCCTAATTTCACTCACCATCAAATAATTTTCCTTTTTTGTATTTCATTATGCCTTTTCCTTATCTTTCTCCATTTTCAAACTGACCTTCGTAAGTTTCTTTATTTTAATAAATAAAAAATCCATTTCCATTTCATGGTATATCCTAGTTTCATTCCCCATCAAATTATTTTCCATTGATATACTTCATTATTCCTTTTCCTTATTTTCTACCATTCTATAATTAGCCTTCATAAACGTCTTTATTTTAATAAAATATTACTCCATTTCCATTTCATGGTCTTCCAAAGTTTCATTCACCTTAAAAAGTTGATCCATTATTATACTTCATTATCCCTTTTCCTTATCTTTTTCCACTTTTATATCATCCTTCATAAAAATCTCCATTTTGATAATTAATAACTCCATTTCCGTTTCATGGATTATCCTAATATCATTCACCATTGAATATTTTTCCGTTTTTGTATTTCATTATACCATTTCCTTATCTTCATCCATTCTCAAATTAACCTTCATAAATATCTCCATTTTATAAATTCATTTATCCTTAACCCTAAGGTTTTCCTTTTTCTATTGTACCAACATAAACATCTCCATTCGTATATTTTATTGACCCTTAAACTTAAACATTTGGCTGAAGCTTTGCTTGTATTTCGTCTCTATTGTTTTGGATTTAATTTTAAGAAAATTCTTTTTTTATTTCTTTACTTACTAAGAATGACTTACCTTAATCTTCTTAAATAAGAGTTTTTTTGTGTGCCATCTTTTAAAATATAATCTAAGACACTAAATTCTCAAATTAGCTAGGATTATTTAAGTATTATTTATACTAAATTTCTTAAAATCAACTTCCAATAACTTAAATGCTGGAAATATCTAAACTTAGTTTATTTAATTTGAGTAGTCAGGAAAATAGATATTTATATATTTTTATAGCTTAAGATTAAAAAAAAGCTATAGTAGGATATGAAAGCAAGAGCAGATTATGATATCTAGTAATAAGAAACTTTTGCTATAGCTATTAAATTAAACCAGCATAACTTAGTTAAATGTAAATAATAAAATTGGTTAAGATTTTAAACTTTAGTATGCTTACTAATGCTATAGTATGACTAATTTAAGTTCTTTAATGTACCTACATTTTAATTTTATATTTGCAATTGACTACTAAAGATTAATGCTCAGTTATCTTCTAAATTTTAGGTAATTATGTAGGGTACTATTTAGTTATGAATAATCTATGTTTAAAGGTTTAAGAGAGATTATTTAGAATGTTATCTTTATGAAATTAAATAGTATTATTTTTAGATTATCTAGTTATAAACTTACTGATAAAGTGAAATACTTACTACTAGCACTACAATATTTCCTCTTTAAATGTTCCTTGGAATTTTAGAACAAATGTGAATTATGAAAAATTCGATAATAGTTAAATTGTAACTTAGCAGCTTCAATTTCAGGATTTGCCAGAACATATCATAAAACCTCTTTTTATTATTATTATTTAACGTAATAAAAGACATTAGATAGCTTAATTGTAATAGCCCTTTTTAAATCTGTGTTCACATCTGGACGGTTTTTTTTCAGCTTCTCCGCTGATTTCACAGTTTCATAGATTCTTTTAAAGCTTCAATCATAGTAGATTTCTTATTCAATTTATTGTGTTATCTTGTATCTTAGAAATTTGATTTATGTGATTTTCTTAAATATTCCTGAAAGGTCGCAAAAAAGCGTTCGTTTTGATAGAATTGCATGTCCTTCCTCTTTTTAAACTTTTGTTTTTTATCAGTTTTCACTTTGTTTCGCGTTAAAACATTAACAGTTCTCATAAAGATACCATCCACTACCCTTATAGTAGCATAGCTTCTTAAGATTATTTTGCTGACATTTGAAGGTATATGAGATTGCTGGGAAGTTATATTTATTCCAAATTCGTAGGTGTCTAGAGTTGGTTGGAGTAAACCATAATTTAAGGTTGTCCCTTTGCAATAAATTTATATAACCCTTGCTTAAGAATGCTGTTCGTAGACTCAATATATTACTGGCCATATTAAGTACCTCAGATTTTCTGAACTTGCCTTGTCATGTCAATTTTAACAGAATTAATTTTGAAATTCAATCAATGCAATTATTGAGAGTTTTAAAACCTAAGAAAACATTCCTTTTGTCTCGCCTCTTCTAATTTTAAGGCGATCTAATACTAGAATTAGGAACTGGTCACTGAACATTCTCCCATTGCAGATATAACTTATTCCCGATGCATGGGTTTCCAAAAGTTTGGGAATTTTTTCTTGTAATCTATTCGATTTAATTTACTAGATTTATCAGTCCTTTAGCTGCCTTTCTTCTATTTATTTGGCATCTTCTGTGATGAGAAGAAATCATTTTTAAATATGATACTTTTTTATCTTCTTTTTAAGAGGTAGATTAAATCTTGAATTTTAGCATTCAGCTAGCAAAGCTTTAAGTAATTTTCGTTAATAAGCAATTCTTCTATTTTTTATAAATCCTTATTTTCTTAAGAAGCTCACTTAATAGGTCTATAGTTCATTTTTTTAGCTTTGCGAGTAAGATTAGAGGTCTTTATAAATTAGAATTACTTTCTATTTTTTAAATGTTTTCTCTCAAGGCTAGCAAGGCTAGTTTCTTTTTCTTGATATCATTACCTTTAACTATTTTCTTAACAGATTAAGTACCATGTAATTTACCTTTTTTTGGTATACGACTTTTGAAAACTTCCAATGTTAGCTTAATTTTCCAAGTGAGAAGAAACATTAGAGTGCTTTATTAGCTTCATACTTAGCTGAAGTTAATCTACTACTCAAAAAAATGTCTTAAGCAGCTAATTCTACTCTATTTGAGTGTAACTTTTATAGTATAACTTATTTTATGCAGAAAAGAAAGAATATCTCGATAGTTATTGCTATTCAGAATTAATAGAAGGAGAAACTTATTTTAGTGACTGAAAGCATTAGATATAAAAGCTTCCTAGAAGCTTAATAAATAGAGATATACAATAAAGACTGAAATTTTTTAAAAGAACTAGAAAATTATGAATTGCTGATTTAAACTTAAAATTAAGATTTATTTTAGAAGATATATGCATAAAGCAAAGAAGTTTCTATTATATAAAAAAGATATCGAAGATAGTGTGTTATTAGAATAAAAGTTGTGATATTTGATTTTTAATATGTAACGCTATAAGCTTATAAAGAGGAAATGGTAAATAAAATTTATTTTGAATTTGATAATTTATCACTATATAATGACTAACACTACCAAAATTATAGTTTTTTATAAAAATGATCAGAGTAGTAAGAAATAACTTCATTCTAAGTATTCTTGTAAGTTTTGCTGTCAATATTATCTTTCTAAGAGTTCAATGTTTTTTCATACATCTAAAGGTCTTTTTGAATAAATGATAGATTGATAAATAAATGGAGAATGACATAGTTATGGGATTTTGCATTTCCCGACAGCGCTAAACATAGATCTGTCACACTTTTTCATTCAAATAAGCTTTTAAGGCAAGATCTCTTATAATATTGTTGGAACATTTGAGGCTAAATTTATTCAAAAGGATCTCATATAATCAAATGCTTCTCTTTTATATAATTACTTTTCAGCTTTTTATCTTTACCTTTTGTGATTTCAAGTCGTTAAATATAGATTAAGTTTCGTTAATTGTATTTTTCAGTCTAATCGACATAAAAAATTATTCTGATACTTATTTTCACTCTTACAAAGCTAAATAATTCCCTTTACTTCAAATATACACTTAATAATATCATCTATACATCTTACACTATTAATCAATCTTATGATGATTAAGCAAGATGCAGTTAGTTTGTTTAGAAGTATAATATAACAGCAACTATTTTAACTTAATAAGAAGTATAAATATACTGAATAAGCTGTATAGCAGTTTGAGTAGTAATATGTACTGAAGATAGAGATAAGATTAGTATCTTATTCTCAAAATTATATTAATATAAGTTAATAAAGTTTCTCTTCATTATCAGGGATTACTATGCAACTCAAAGTTAAGATCTTCATCCAACAGTCTAACTTCCTCATCGTTATAAAAAATCTTCAATTTCTTTGAATTTTTTTTGAGTCTTTTTAAAATTTGATTATTCTCCTTGAAATATTTTCGAACTTTAAGGATTCTTAGTTTCTTCCAAATAGGATATTAAGTTTTGTTCTAATCTCAATAAGGAAACGTATCATATGATAGTTTATATATATTGTATAATTCTAAAGTCTTTAAATACTAGCAATTTTATATTATTAGTTAAGTATCTTTATTAGTCATACCTAAGCTCTCAAGTTTTAAATATTTAAGTCTTATATTTTATGCGAATTCTTAGATTCAGTTTAATTGATTGGTTATTTTTAAGTTGCTTAAACTTAAACTATTTAGTTACTTACAATTTAGCTAGATTACTTTAAATAGCTAGTCATTTACTTGAATTTACTAGTTTAGTTCTATTTATTTTAGTTGCTTACATTACTAGAAAATGTATTCCAATGCTTATTAATCTAGTTATCTTATATTAGCTAACCCTATTTATTCGTATTTTTACCCAAAGTTACCTATTTACTTGATAGCTAAACTTGGAAGTAAATTAATTTCTTTCAAATAAAGAGACTTAAGACTGGGAGTATTTTGTATTAGCAGAAGTAAATTCTCATCACTAAAGCTTTAGCATAAAATACTAACTTACTACAGTTTATTAAAACCTTTAGTAATAAACAAAGAAAAGTCATTAGAATTTAAATTATTGCTCAGTTTTAACTAAATAAGATTCCTATTTGTAAACTATCTTAGTATTTCCGTATTTGAAGTAACTTGTTATAAATCAAGGCAAATTATATTAGGACATAGCTAAAGAAACTACTCTATTCCATAGTTTTAGTTGATAGCTAATTCTTCAACTAGATGTCCTTTTTCTTTTAGATATTATTCTAAGTAAAAATCCTAAATTTCTTGACTGTTTATTTTTATTACTTTCAAACTCAAATTCTAACAAAAATTTATTAGAAATATTCCAGTTATTCCATTATCATTTTATCCAGGCTTCCCATCTAGCTCAAGATATTCTAAGTTTACTAGCTTAGAGAGGATTTTTAAATCCTAATCCTGTAAATATCCTTAATAGACTAACTTTCTTAGAGAAGAAGGTATCAAGTCAACCAAGTAAAATTTATAAGTATTACATTATATTTGTAGTTCCTAAAGATGACTTTAGCTATTATTTTATATGTTTAATAGCTGATTTAGTGTAAGGGCCATATACAACCTTCTTTGAAGCTAATTACATAAGTTCTAAGATAAATCTGATAAATCAATTCTTAAGCTTTTAACCTTTTATAATGCTAGTAACTTTAAACAGTCTTTCATTTTGCTTCTAACATATGAAGCATCATCATTATATTTCATTATTGATAACTATTCTACTTCATATGGAGTAGCGCACAGACAACTATAAAGATATTTACTAGCTCTCTATAAATTACATATGCTTCTTAGTTTCAAATAGGAAAGTAAATAGTTTGATAGATTTTTATTTCTCCAAAATTAATTGAAACTAGTATTACTAAAAGTCTTTTCTTATGATTAAGTACTAGATTTATCTTCTGTTTAGCTTTAGCTACTACATTAGTTTTAGATGCTTTAAGTCTACCAAGTTTATAGCTTTTCATATTATATTTCGTTAGATAAACTAATTTTGTCTATTTACTTAAGTTAGCCATCTTTTCAGTAACCTTCATAGATTAGAGTACTTTTTTAACACTCTTGCAAAATTTTTAATTTATCCTAAAATATTTATTTTAGTACAAATTAATAAATTCCTTAATCATAAAATCTACCATCTTCTAATTGACCTTTCCAAATATCTCCATTTAAATAGGTAAAAACTCCAGTTTAAGGAATGTCTTGTAATCATCTACCTTAAAATGATTCTCCATTTTTTCATTTCATTCATCCTTTACCTTGTCTTTTTCTATTTAGAAACTGACCTTCATATATATCTCCATTTAAATAGCTAAAAACTCCATTTTAAAAGTTATCTTCAAATCATTCACCTTAAAACAGTTCTCCATTTTTATAATTCATAATTCCTTTTCCTTGTCTTTTTCTATTTAGAAGCTGACCTTCATATATATCTCCATTTAAATATGTGAAAACTCCAGTTTAAGGATTGTCTTAAAGTCATTCACCTTAAAATGTTTAACCATTTGCATATTTCATTGATCCATTTTCTTGTCTGTATCCATTTTCAAACTAGCCTTCATATATATCTCCATTTTCATATATAAAAATTCCTTTTCCATTAAACGGTACATCCTATTTTCACTCACCACAAAATATTTCTCCCTTTATATATTTCAATAAACCGTTACCTTGTCTTTTTCCATTTTGAAATTAACCTTCATATATATCTCCACTTTTGTATTTTAAAACTCCATTTTAAGGATTATCTTAAAGTTATTCTCCTTAAAAAATGTCTCCATTTTTATATCTCATAATTCCATTCCCTTATCTTTATCCATTTTAGATCTTACCTTCATATACATCTCCATTTTTATATTTATAAATTCCTGTTCCATTAAATGGCTTATCCAAGTTTCATTCACCTTAAAATACTTATCCATTTATATATTTCAATAGGCCATTACCTTATCTTTATCCATTTTAAAGCTGACCTTCGTATAAATCTCCACTTTTGTATTTAAAAACTCCAGTTCCATTTAATGGTTTATCTTAGCTCCATTCACCTTAAAAGTTATCTCCATTTTTATATTTCATAATCCCATTTCCTTATCTTTATCCACTTTAAATCTGACCTTCGTATATATCTCCGGTTTTGTATTTAAAAACGCCAGTTCCATTAAATGGTTTATCAACTCTTCATTCACCTTAAAATGCTTATCCATTTACATATTTCATTGATCCATTTCCTTGCCTATCTCCATTTTAAAACTGTCCTTCTCAAATATCTCCATTTTTGTATTTAAAAACTCCAGTTCCATTAAATGGTTTATCCTAGTTTCATTCACCTTAAAATATATCTCCATTTGCATATTTCATTGATCCGTTACCTTGTCTTCATCCATTAAGAATAAAACCTTCCCAAATATCTCCATTTGAGTATTAAAAAGCTCCGTTTTAAGGATTATCTTAGTTTCATTCCCCTTAAAATATTTCTCCATTTATATATTTCATTAGACCATTTCCTTACCTTTTTCCATTTAGAAACTAGCCTTGATATATATCTCCATTTTAATACTTGATTATTCCATATCCTTATGGAAATCCTTTTTCTAGCTTACCTTAATAAACATCTCCATTTAACTATTTAACTTACTGTTAATCTTGCGCTGTTTCACTTTGATTAAGTTCTTCTTTTACATCTGTTTAACTACTTTAATCTAAACTCTCACTCTTCTTTTATTCTGCACTTATCAAGTTAGATTACTCTTCTTGATGCTCCATCTAGAAATGACAGTAATACTTAATTTTGAAAGGTTAGAAAATAAAGGAAATGGATATATAAGATGGAAGACTAATTCATATAAATGATTTAAAGTTTAAACACTAAACCTAATTTAGCATATAGGTATATAACTATAAGCTAATAGCACTTCTATTGCTATAGAACATTAAGTATATTTATACAAAGCTATCAACTATTACCTATCACTTCTAAAGATAACAGCAAGATCTTATAGTTCAAAAATTAAACTACATAGGAATCAAATTAGCCATAACTAATGGTATTGCTTTACAAGCTGTTTAGCTTATAAAGAGTATTATCATTTTATTTATTTGAGGTTAATTAATTTAAAGAAGGTATTTAGTCTGTCTTTCAATAAACTGGCAATTACTATTAATTTGGATTTTATGGCTATCTTGTAAGATTTAATTTAAGTTTCAATTTAGATAAAAGACTAAAGCTTTAGTTTTGAAGTAAGAATATATCTAAAGCAGTTTTATAAAACTAGCCTGTTAATTAAAGGATTCATCATTTTTAATTTAGATAGAGATTTAAATTTATCATTATAATTATGCTTCTACTTATGCTTCAAAATTTAGAACAAAGCATTATATTGAACTATTTAACATAGATTCATTTCTTGGGTATTATTCTGCTTATATTTGCATGTCTAATTAATGAAGCTATGATTTCCCTTTTTATAAGAAGTTTTATTTAACTTTAGTTTTGCTCTTAGTTTCATCAGAAGTTCTGGGTATTGCCTTTTAGCTTATTTGTCTAAGTCAATATACTGGGTTATTTACTTACAAGTACTTATTTTCCTTATATTTGCTCCAAAATTTAATAAGAATTTCAGATTTAATTTGGCTTTTAAGATTTTGAGCAAATTCTAGCTGTTTTAGTGTTAGTGGTAGTAATAGTTTCCTACATTTGGATTACGATAAATTATACTCTAAGAATCTTATAACTTGGATTTTACTTTTAAAAGCTTATCTTTTAACTGAGCATTTAGCGTTAGCTTTGTACTTAGCTGAAGTTAATCTACTACACAATAACTAAAATAGATCTCAAGCAGTTAATTCTTCTCTATTTAGAGCTACTTTTAGGCAATTGTCTTACTTAAATTCCACATTCTTAAGTTTGGTAGCCAAAGTTCAGATAGTAAGTGGTAAAAGTAAGGTAGCAGTTAGAAAAGAGAAGGAGTAGTTATGAGTAAAGATTAAAGAGCATGCTAAGGGAAATGGGGAGAGAATAATAAATAAAAGGCATAGTATTAATAAGAGCTTGAAAGTGACATTATTATAAGACTATTAACGATTGGCAATTATCTATCTAACTAGTTGCTTCAAATATGTATTCAACTCTAATAATACCAAAGCTATATCTTTAATTAAACATTTTCCAACTTCTATTCTAATACTTATTAGCTAAATTAAAAAAGAGCGCCTAATTTAAACTTTATAAGCATGAACAAATTTAAACTGAAAATAGAATCTAGCATTTGAAGGTTAAATATATAGATTATTTTAGAAGTATATAGAGATTATTTAGTTCACAATCGTTTTTATTTCTATTATATGAAAATTATAATTGCACATAGCCATAAAAATAGCCTATTTTTTCCTTTTTAGTTTACTTATTTAAAAGTAATTAAACATTCAAACTAGTCTATCAAAAGGCCTACAGAAGCCAGAAAGATTTTCTATATATCTTTCTAAAATTTTTGATATAAAGGTTGATTTGAAACTAGCAAAAGCAAGTGTCATTGAGCATGCTTAAATAATCCTAAATTAAAGATCTTTTAATTGTTCTATTACTCAAAGAGTGATTTGCTTTATTCAAGTACTTGTTTATCCTTAATAATTCAGGCTTAAAGCTTGAGAGATTTTCTCTTCAAATGAAGCAAAAATAGAGGAGGTATTTTAACTATTAGCACAACTATATAGATAAACTAAGGTTTAGTAATTATAGAGTTAAGTCCTCTAATAAAGTACAGAATTAGACGGGGCTAAAGTTTAGAACTTAAGCATCTCAAATAGTTTAGCGTACAGACATTTATGGAATTTAGAAATTACAAATAAATAATATTGCTTTTAGTTAAAGCAGCTATCCCAGAGCAACCAATCAAAAATACTCTTTGTAAGTTCAGAGGAATTAGAAGTGATGAAGTATAATGATACAGTATTAGTGGTAGATCAAACTAGCACGTTATGCTAATAATACTGGATCTTGTAGCTTTATTAAATTAGAAGCAAACAACAATCTCTAGAAGGTTAACTAAAGATTACTAACTGTCTAGGAATAATCAAAAATAGGTATAACTAAACTAATCAAATATTAGATATATAAGCAAATAAAACGAGCAGATAAAGCTAACTCATTAAGCAAATAACAAAATTACAGTCAGCTTCGTTTTAAATAAAATAGGCAAGTGAAAAATATAAAAGTAATAATGAATATCAGCTAATCTAGTAGATTTACTTTGGGATATTAAGAAATAATAGTTTTAGCTACTTTATTAAATAAAAAGAGCCTGTTTTACAAAAGTAAATTCGTCCAGTAAATTGAGTGACTTGAAAAAGATTAAAGTAATTTAAAATCACAATTAAAGATAAGATAGCTATGAAGTTAAAAGTGTAGAGATATAAGTTAATATTCAGTCTAGAAGAAACTATCAAATTGAGAAGAATCAACACTAAATACTTTTTCGCTTTTTTAAGTAAATTAACTTGAGATATGCACAAAGCTTGATCATTAGGCTATAGCAAGGATTACTATTAGCATAATAGAGTACTAAATAGAAGATTTTCCCAAATTATTTAAATTAAATTCCAAAGCAGAAACATTTCATAACATTTAACTTAAACGGTGATCAAATAGTTAAAGAAAGCGACATTAAATTAAGAGCAGAAAACCTTTTAAACTGTTAAGGAAAACTAAAAAGAAAGAGAAAGTACTTCTACATAATCAGCGAAGCATATAAATTGTATTTATAAAACTAAAAGGAATAATTATAGCTATAAAACCAATTATAAAGAGAACTTCAGAAGAAACTAAGAATTACTACAGAAATATAATTAAATTATTAAATAAAAGCTGTGCATTACTTTTAGAGCCTGACGCAGAAATTTGGTATATTTAATTTTTTCTAATAGTTTTTTTGATGTTATCTGGTTCAATCCTAAAGTAGAGTAATATTCAAGGGTCATTTGAGTTTATTTGTAGAAAATTTGTAAAAGATAGCCTTTTTCAAAAGATTTCAAGAGATTTCAATAAAGAGAGCGTCACTATGTCTATATCTTCAGTTGTCGAATAAGAAAATGTATATTAGAGCAGAATCTTAAACAGCTCTAGATATAACTACGTTAGATTTAAATTGATAGAGTGAATTTTGAAATATTGTATAGAGAAGTTTCAAATACATCCAATTAAAAAATCAGTTAAATCCCTTTTTAATAACATTCTTTTATTAATTCAAGTTTAGAAAGGAAAATTGGAATTACTTGAAAAGTAAAGAATAAAAAGCAAGAAGTTTCAATTAAAATTACAAAGCAAAATAGCTAGTAAACTCAATCATCTATCAAATTGATATGATAATAAGCATCTTTCGAACTACTTCAATCATATGTGAAATCTATATTAGGTTGTAAAACCCAAGATTCATAAATATTAGATAAATATAAATATTTAGATTTTGTTTAAGTGAAAGTCATAAGTTTAGCTAGAAATACTACATAAATTCACTCAAATGTAGAAGTTAGAATATTCTATATAGCCAGTATTGCTAATCATCTATATTAGAGAGTAAATGACAATTATGATTTCTGGATTAAAAAGTATCAAAACAAAAATTCTTTTAAATAAGGCAACTAATTAAAATAAGCAGTCTCTCTAATGACTCCAATAATATTAATCTGCAACATGCAAAAGATAATAGAGATGAGTAATTTTAAAAAGAGGGAGGAAAGTTGCAGTTTCATTTAATTAGATCTAGGGAGAATTTGAATTATTGTACCTCTAAAATAATAAAGCATAAGTAAAAATCTCTTAATCACATCGTTAGATTTAGTATTCAAACTATATTACTCAATTATCTTAAATATAACTCTTCTTAAATGCTAAGAGGATGAAATAACTTAAATGATTCATCTATTTTACAAATTTAATTTGCTGTTTGAGGTATAGAAACTGTTCTAGTGATATAGGAAATTAAACTAAATTACTTACGAAGCAAGTCTTAAATAAGTGAATAATCATTAAAACTATTAACTAACATGCATTACTGTAAAGCTGTGGAACTAAACATATTTCTACTATTATCTTGATCAACTAAAATAATAAGTGATAAAGCCGAAATTTGAAGTACCTTCAGTCTTTCTAATGTTATAACTACAAATATCCATAAAAGAGTTAAATCTGTAATTTTCTTAAATGTATTACTAATCTTTTTAAGTTTAATTGAAAAGTCTTTCTAGACTTTATTAAAGCAAGCCAAAGCTTTTAAAAATAAGTAGATAAGACATATATTTACTGATATAGAACTAGCAAATGTTATACAAAATACTAAGATATAACTAGCATAAATTATCACTCTTTATTATATATAATTACTATGCTTATTTTAATATTTGTCTAGTATATACTTACATTCTCTATGCATACTTTAATAATTCCCTGCTAGTTTACCTTAATTTAAATCTTGGTAAGATTTTAGATGGTTGATTGAATAATCAAGTGGATATAGCTTAATGACATTGCTAAGTAGTTAGTGTTGGAATAAATCTAAGCTAGCTGTACTTAGTTAATGCTTTAATTACCTAAGATAGTTATACTTAATCTTATGGTATTTGCTTAGTTAATCTTTTAGTTGCAATAATAGTAGATACATTCAAAGGTAGGCAGTAAAATAGAGTTAGCTGTAGTTAATTAGTTAGAACAGAGCGGAAGATTTATTTTATAGTAAAAAAGGATAAACAAAGTTATGCTATTGAAATAGAAAATACCAGAAATAGGTAGCGAAATATAATAAAGGAAGGATATTTCATCTAATACTTAATAATTGATTCTCTGTAGAAACTTAATTTAAGTTACTTTGCTTATTTTAGTAAAAAGCATCAAGATCTCTTCTTTTACTATATACAGTAATCTAGATTAGTAGAGTGACGTTTATAAGTATAGGGAATAAGGAATAAGAAGAGTCTTAATATCACCAGTATATTCTCATAATTACAATATTTAGCCTCATTCTAATAAAGCATGCTTTAGAAAAGAAATCATATTACTGAGTATCTTTTAGATCTATTTTGCTGGATTTTTTAAGAATAGTTTTGAATTCAAATGAATACTTAGGATATAAAATGCTTATTTAGTTGCTAATAATTCTATTTAGCTGCCCTTTCTATAGTAGCTTGATGATGCTTAGTTATTATTACATTTATAAATATGCAACTGATGATATACAACTACCTAATATGGATATAATTTACTTAACAATTAACTTTTCTATAATCTTCAGGTTTAAGTTTAAGATGCTACTGATTTATAAAGCATCAAAGTTGCTTCTTGCTATTACTAAATTAGACTTAGAATCTACTAACTTATTTCCCTATAAAGCTAACTTAAACTAATTTTTTTGCAACTCCAATTAGAAGTTGTTCACTTTTGACTAACGCGCTTTTTATAATGTTCACATTTGTAGCCAATTTATTAATAAGGTACTAAAGATAGCTGCTATATTAAACAACTTACTAGTAATTGCTATTAAAAGCTTTAGATTTAAATTAAGATTAGAAAGCTTTTTTCCTTTTATAGCTTTAGCACTTTATTTAGAACTAGAGGAAACACTATAGTAACTTAAGTGCTTATCTATTTAGAACTGTCATTGACAATATTTATATTTGTATGCCTTAGTTATTCTTTATTCCTTTAAGAACTTGGATTATTTGGAATGCTAGCTAAGCTAAATTTTTTAATAGAAGAGAGATTTCTAAGTTATAATTAAGAGATCTAGAGATTTAAAGAGATAAGAGTAAAAGAAAAAATAATAGTTAAGTATAAAGGACATAATGCTTAAGCTCTAGGGTACAGATAATAAACATAGAGCAATAGGTTTATTAAGGGGAAGCTTTAGATACAAATAACTGAGACTACGCCAGTTAAACATTATCAATGCTTTAGACTATTAATTTAGCATATCAATATAAGGATTAGAGTTTAAATCTATCACTAGTCAAAGCTAATTAGTAAGTTGGCTATTGTATACTAATCCATCTCACCTAGGCTTCATCCTAGCTTTTCTAACTTAAACTATTGCTAAGTTTTTCATTTACTGGTGATTTTGTTAATTCGCTAAACTTATATAGGAGAGAAGATTTATTATGAGAAAATGCTGGAACTTCCTTTTGTAGAAATAATAAACCTAGTAGTAGCACGACTTAATAGTTATTGACTTTCTCTTTAATATTAAAATGTAGAAAAATATCAGGTATTGCCTAAATAGCTTCTTACTCATTATTAGGCTATACATATTGTAATATCTGATTGCAAAGGTTATTTTAGAGCATCAACTTAGAATCTTCTTTATATTATTTTTCTCTACATTAATGAAGAATTTATCTTTGCATTTCTGAAAGATATCTGGTTTTCCAAGTTATTACTTCTTCAATTTAATTTGCTTGCTTTACTTCTTCTTTTTTAGCTAAGCTTATTTCTTTAGCTGTTCTCTTAATTAAATTATTTCTCTATTCTGGATTCATGCCTAAACTCTAAAGCACTCCGAAGCTTATTTTATTAGCTATTATTAACTATCCTGTTTGCTTAACAGTAAAGCTTAAAACTAAACCAAATTTTGGAGTTAGTTCTATTAGTTTTGCTAGAAAGATCACAACTGGCCTCGAAGTATCCTGAGTTAATTTTCCTCCTGAGTATATGAGCTTAGATTCCTCAAGATCTAATTATAATTTATTATAAAAAGGCATTGAAATATTAGTTAATTAAAGGATCTTCCTAAGTTTCCTAAACTTCCTTTAATGAATGTTCTTCTACTTCATCTCTACAACTTTTTCCTTCAGTTATTTAGTTATTTCTTGCAGACTTGCTAGAGTTGTATGATTTATTAATCTTTTCCAGTATTTTCTTATACTAATTTCTTGTTATTTCAGCTTTCTACTAATTTACCTTTTTCACTGCTTTTTTATTACTTTAGCTTCTTAAATTATTATTGTAGTTATTAGATTTCCTAATCATCCTGAGTAGTGATACTTGCAAAGTGAGCACAAGTCTAGGTAAGTACTTTAAAGCTAGGTAATTTCTTAAGGAGATGGTATTTTAATTAAATAGAAAGATCTTTGGTAATGCTTGATCTACTTGGATTTTTTGAGTTCTAATTTATTGATATTTAGCATGCCTAATTCAAGTTTTTCATTGCTTAACTCTCTTTTTAAAGATTTATTTAAGCTGGAATAGAGTAAAGGTACATTATGGTTAGATTCTATGGCCTTATAAAAACACTAAAGAGATTCTTAATCCTTTTTCTAATCTTTTAATGCTAGCTCTTTGAAATTTTAAGCTCTTGAGTCTTTAGTATTTAATTTTATAGCTGTATTGAAGTATTTCATTGCTTCTTCAAAATGACCGTAATGTTTCAATTAGATTCCTTTTTACTGTGAGTATTGGCACTATTTGGATTTATCTTAATAGTTTTTTAAAACCATTTTATTGCTTTCTCATTTTTTCCCATTAATACTAGCTCTCCTTTAAGCATAGCCAGCTTCTTCATTTTTGGAATTACATTCAATCGCTTTTTCGAAACTCTAAAGCACATCTTGAGCTTACCCAAAGTTTTTTTATGAAATTCCCTAGTTATTATAAGCCTCTTCACTTTTAGGGTTTTATTTTATAATTTGATCAAAGCATTCAATTGATTATTTATATTGAATCTAATTACTAGTGAATAGCACCCTTAATTTTAAGAGTTAATTGATTATTAGGATTTTATTTGACTACCTTATCAAGACACTAAGCAGCCTTTTCGTATTTTACAAGGATATTAAAAATTATCCTTTGCTATGTTAAGCCTTTGAGTGCTCTGAACTAATCTCTAATGTCTTTGCTAAATCACTTGATTCCTTCTTCATGCTTACCCATCTTTTAGTAGCAAATTTCTGTAATATTGTAAGCATCTGCAAGCAAAGTGTTGCTTTTATGCTTAGAAGCAATCAATTGATTACTAGTATTAATTTAAGTCTATGAGCGAAAGGCTTTTGTTATAATAGGTATTTTAATCTTTATTATACATCTTTAATATTTCGTAAAGGCAGTTTAACTGCTTCCTCATTTCTTTTTTGATCTCTTAGAATAAGCCCTTTGCTATTATAAGCATTTGGTTCTTAAGGATTTATTCTAATTGCTTTATCTAACAAATTAAGTTATCTTACTATTTTCCAATATCCTTTAAAAAAATCTCTTTGTTATTAAGAGCATTTTCAAAAGTACCGTTAAAGCTATTGCTTTATTAAAGCAATCCTTTGATTCTTAATTCATTTTTAAATATTAAAATACAAAGTCTTTGTTATTGCAAGCTTCAGCATCATCAAATTTTAATTTTATTGGTTTATCAAAATAATCTTGTGCTTGATTAATTTTTACCCTTGACCTAAGAACTTCTCCCATGCTGATTAGAGCTTCTGCTTTATTTGGATCTATTTTTATTATATTATCAAAGTATTAAATTGCTTATTCTTATTTGCCAAGACTTATTAATATATTCCCTTTATTCATATGTGCTAATTTTTTGTGGATCAACTTTCGAGGCTATTACAAAACACTCAATAGCTTCTTTGTTGTTACCATATGATCTCATCACTTCTCCCTTATTTATATAAGCATCAGCATCATTAGAGTTTAACTTTATTGGTATTTCAAAGCTTTTAATAACTTCTTAATCTTCTAAAACTCTCTTAAGCAATACTTTTCTTCTTGTAAGTATTAGCATCTTTAGAACTTATATTAATAGCTCGTCAAAAGTTTAAATTGCTTATTTTCGTTTTTTCAAATTGCACGGTAAAATTCCTATATTTTTACCTTCAAAAGTGTTAGGATTAATTCTATTACTTTCTTAAAGCACTCATTTGCTTTTTTATCTTTTCCTTACTCTCTTAATGTGAGTCCTTTTTTGCTATAGGCTCAACACTATCAGACTTAAATTAAATTGCTTAACTGAAGCAATCTATTGCATCTTATAGTTTTCCTTAATTTATAAAGAAATTTCTTTTTATAAGTAAGCTTTTACCTTTTTATGGTTTAGTTATATGGCCTTAATGAAGATTTTACAAGCTTCTTCGTTCTAACTAGATTTGTTAAAGATTTGCCTTTTAATTAAAAGCCTCAGTTTCATTAGGACTTATTGTTATGACTTTATTAAAGCAATCAATATCTTATTCAAATTTACCCCATCATTTAGTAAAGCTCCCTTTCCTTTGTAAACTTCCACGTTATTTGGACTTAATTAAATAGAAATTTTAAAAAACTCAATTGCTTCTTCATTTCTGTCCAAGCATTTTAGCATAAATCCTTGGCGATTATAAGCTTAAACATCATCGGTATTTATTTTAATAATCTAATTAAAGCAATTAATTGCTGATTCACTTTCTCCCTTATCTCATAAGGAGAGCTCTTTGTTATTGTGGTACTAAAATAGGTTTTACTTAAACTAATCGCAGCATCAAAGCACTAGATTATCTTCTAATTCCTGTCTAAGCCTTTAAGTGAAGCTCCTTTGTATCTGGGTGCACTTTAATATTTTTAGTTTATACTAAGTTCAGCATCGAATCTTCAAATTACTTAATTATTGCTTCCTAGCTCTCTTAAGGAAAATCCCTTATTGCTTAAGGTATTTATATCTTTAGGATTTTTATTAAGTAGAATATAAAAGTTTTTGACTGCTTCTTAATTATAGCCCTTTTTATATATAAGTAAATGCTAATTAATCTATTATAATATATTTAAAATTATAGTATGAAGATTACTATTTTATCTTTCCTTTGCATACTAAAGCATTTAAAGAGTATTATATCTCTCACGCTTTTAATTAAAATAAGCTTACTTTAGGTTCTATTAACTATAAATATCCTTTTAATTCTTAATTACTCTATGTATTGAGGGTATTTATACTTTCCCTCTTATTATCCTACTAATTTATATATCTCTACCTTTTTAGGTTCAATATGATACTTATAAAGCTATATAGTCATTTTAGCCTATTTGGGTAACATTTAATTGATAGCCTAACTTTACATCCAGCTCTTATTTAGTACCCTAAAGAGAGGCTTGAATAAGAAGTTCCATTTGCAAATCTTTGACTATCTCTGCACTTTAGTCTATTTTGACTAGAAGAGATAATGGATATAAGATGAGGTGGTAAAGAAGGAAACTTGCTTTTGACTAAAAAAAGGAGAATTTAGGAATTTCTAGTGTTGGTATTACTCACTTTAAACTAGTTGCTAGCAATGGTAGGGATAAGTTAGTCTAGTAATAAAGATACCTAATTAAATAATTGGAACTGACTAATCAGTAGTGCTAGTTATAAGGTTTAAAAGCAATTCTTTATTTTAAAAGGTTAAGTTTGAAATTTGGCGCCTAAAGTTTATATTGATAAAGCTAAGTTCAAAGGAACTCTAAACCAAAAAGATTTTATGATAAATTATCACTTTCAAATGAAAATCCCTTTTATAATAGGATTTCCATAAGAACTCTTCTCATTCTAATTTTGTCTCACTTATAAGCACTTTTTTACATCCTAGTTCAGCTTATAATTTCTAATCTTCACTTCTTAGCAAAAGACTTAATTACTACTAGTATAGTTGATTTTATGTTCTAGCTTGATTTAAAAATCTTTACTATGATGCAATTTAATCAGATATATCAAGAAAAAATGAATGGATTATAGTTACCCTAGAAATTTAAACCCTGCTTATAGATCCAAAAATAGAGCAATGTTTTTATTATAAATTAAGGTAAAAGTAAGAAGTAGCTGACTACTGGATAAACGATGTTATGTGACTTAATATTTATACATTTAAAGACTAAGCAATTTAAATCTCTTCTTCTCACTCTTTACAGCCTAGTATCAATTAATAAGATACTAGCTTTTATTACAAGTAAATAGAACTTAGAACCTTTCAACTTACTAAACGAAAGCTTTATCCTAACTTTATCCACTTTAATTAAACCTCTAAAAATTAAGTCCAACTTATCCTTTTAAGCA
This sequence comes from Loxodes magnus, assembly GCA_946699065.1. Lineage (NCBI taxonomy): Eukaryota > Ciliophora > Karyorelictea > Loxodida > Loxodidae > Loxodes > Loxodes magnus. Next base: position 429,136 of record CAMPDV010000136.1, on the reverse strand, counting down.
TATGAACTTCTCTAAATCAGTAAATGGAGACTAAATATAATAAGCTTTGTGCAAGTAAGAACCAATTCTATTATAAAAGCATAGTAAGCACTAACAGAGAGATAAAAACAACATTAAGCAAAAAACTTTTATTCATTAACAAACCTTCACGGAAAACTCCAATACTACTGCTATTTTTATTAGCTCACAGAATTAAATCCTTTATTATTCTAAGCCACTAGAAGCAAAATAGAACATTCAGCTTTTAAGATTTGTTAGCCCAAAATTTCATATTAAGAGTGGTTAGTAAAGCTTAATTGGACTGCTTGTTTACCTGTATTAAGATGTTTCCCTATCACTGTAGCTGACTTAAATCTTTATAATCACATCTACTGCTTAAGCTAAAGAGAATACCAAACCTTTAAAAATATCTAGAGTTAAATCACATTTCTAACTTCCATTCTGATAGTAGTAGCAACATTCTTTATCTTAGCTGATCAAAAAAGAGAAACCTAAAGATACAAAAAAGAATAGCTTTCCTAGTAAAAATTTTAGAATATACTCTTAAAGGTATAAGAAGAGTAGCTTAAGATTAAGAGCATTTAGGTCTTAATAAGCTAATAAAAATTATTTACCTAGAGTCTAAATCATAAGATCTAATACAGAAATTATAAGAAAACAAATTATTTAAAAATGCCACTCATACAAATAATTAGAGTGAAAGCTCCACTATTATATATATTAGCATTTCTGATTCAATAAAAAGATATTTAAGCATAAGAGAAAACTCAGCTTTTTGGAGATAGTCTATAGTAATTTATCTAAAATCTAATTTTTTGCTTTACGAAAAGACAAAAAGTTAAATCTGTAAAGAGTAGGAAACTTGTAAGGTATTAGAGAACTAATTACAAGGCAAGAAATTTAAAATTTACTATTAATGAAATGCACCTCAAAGGTAATACACAATGATTATTATTATTTTTTAGTTAAACTTGGAATTAAGTAGACTAATCAGAACCAACTAATATAAAAATAAAAATGAAAGGTAAAATTTAAATTTACCTCGCATAATTGTTTCTCCAATCCAAATGGTAATTCTAAAAGGTGTTAACTTAAAGCGTACTTCTGAGATTTAGAACCTCCTATTTTTCGATAACTCTTGCTTCTACAAATATTGAATCATTCTTAAAACTAAAAGGAATCTAAATTCTAGATGAATAATTTATTTTGTTTCTATTAATTCTTTTATAGGAAAGTAATTAAACGAAGAGAACTAGAAACATCTCACATAAAAAGTTCAAAATAACTTGGCAGGATTTGTTAAAGAATCTTCAAACAGAGTACTCAATGGGAAATATTTAAGAAAGCATGACACTAAAATACAGTCTATTCTATGTTAAAATAAGGCTAGATTATATATTAAGACTTGTATCTTTAACTTTTAGAAAGATGATGCTTTTAAAGCTATATAAATGAACAGAAAAGTCTATTTTTTAATTTTGGATAGGTATTCTTTTTGTCTAATTGAGAGTAAAAAGCTGACATAAGCTATTTAATTTCTTTATACTAATAAATTAATCCAAAAGGATAAAATTTCAAAGATTTGGTTCAATTTTAAAATTTTAATTTTATCTTTAATTATTAAATTGGCACTCTTTTCCTTGCAATCAAGAGTAGCAATAGAATAGTTGAAGATAGTTTAAATAGAGGATAGATATGCAAGGACTAGTATCTTATATTGAAATAGCAGAATAGATATTGAAGAATGCTTATACCTGATTGAAGTTAATAGTCTAAGCTAGTTCTTACTAAGACTAATCTTTTATTTAATATCCTTTCTTTAATTCTAATTACACCTTGTTTTATCATTACTCTTACTTATTCCTATTCATATGCTAATTTCTTTTTCTTTTACTTTCAGTATTTTAAACTAGCAGTGCTTCATAGAATTTTAAGTCTCTGCTTAAAGTAAATTTATAGTTCTTAAGTAGCTACTAAATAGTACTGAATTAGCTGCTTTAAAATTTCGCTTTTTTGAGCAGTAGAATAGCTTCAGCTGAGGACGTAGTGAATGAATATGTTCAGTAATTCTCTGCATGATGTAATTCAAGTTACTATTAGAAGTTATTCAGCAGCAATATTCTAAAGGCAGGAAAGATGAATAGTAATTTAACTTAATCAGGTAAGAAAATAGTAAAAGGTAATTATATCAAAGTAAAGCAGTGTCTTACTAGCTTGGAGGGAAAACTTTTAAGAAAGAGAAAGCAATGCTTTTAATAGCAGGCTAAGTAGCCTTTGTCAAAAAGTTCAAAACCTAGAGGAGAATTAGAATTTCTAAATGAGTTCCTTAAGAAGTTAAGGACTAGCAAATGATAAAAAATAGCTTACAAAGGAAAGTAAGTAATACTAATATCCATTTAATTTGGAGGAATTAAAACTTAATAAATAAAATATTTAGGTTTTTAAGTTTACGAAGCTTAATAGCATTTCAGAGAGTTAGTAAATATCTGAATACCTTTCCTTATCTTATATAGTAAATATAAATAAAAGGGTATAATGGCAATGCTTGATATACTAGAAGCAAGATACTATGCTTTTTAAAGTAATTAGTATTTTCAAAAGTTAAAAGTATTAATATAGATTTATCAGAACTATCTTAGAGATTGAGTAATGAAATTCACAGACATTTTTATGCCTCTCTTATCCTAAATTAGTTATTAGATATATAATCTAATAGATAAAGTCATCTATAAGAGCTATAAATATCCTGTAGTTAATACTATTTTTACTTGCTTTACTTGTTGCCTTCTTCTCTAAGAAAATTAGTCTATTAAGGATATTTGAAAGATTAAGACCTAAGAATCCTATCTAAGCTAGTGAAATTAGAATATCTTGAGTTAGGCATCTAAAACGATACTCATATAAAAAATGGACTAACTGGAAGTTTTCTGATAGACTTTTGCTTGAATTTGAATCTGAAAGTTATAAAAATAAAGAGTAAGTAAATCTAAATTTGTTACTTGGAAAAATATCTTCAATAAAAAGGACATTTAGTATAAGAACTAACTATCAACTAAAACTAACAAATTGACTTATTACTTACACTATGTCCTAATATCATTTCACTTGATTCATAGTAAAACACTTTTATTAATGGAATGCTAAGATAATATACAAATAGGAATCTTATTTAGTTAAGCCTCAATAATAGTTTCAAATCTGATACCTTTTCTAAGTTTATTTCCTAAGGCTTTAATAAGCTATAGTCAGTTTATATAGCTAACTGCTCTAATTTTAATGATGGAAACTTAATTCTCTTAATGTAAAATACACCTAACCTTGTATCTCTCTATTTGAAAGCTGTTAATTTACTTCAAAGTTAAGCTATCAAGCAAATAGGATAATATGGATAAAAATATGAATAAATAGGGTTAGCTGATATAAGATAACTAGATTAATAAGCATTGGAATACATTTTCTAGTAATGTAAGCACTCTAGAAATTGTAAGACAAATGTTTATTTTATGAAAGGGCTGGACATTTACCTAGTGATTGCAGATATTTTCAAAGGAAATAATAAAAAGAAAGCGAAAAACTATGAAAGAATATAATTAAAATATTCTGCATCTCTGAAGGAAACATTTACAGAAAGAGTTTACTTGGTGGAGGTTGATTATTTTTGGATTCTGTTAACACATAAAAAAGAAGAGAAACACAAATGCTTGATAAAAGCTGAGACTGAAGTAAAATCCAGCATTTAATAAAGACTAAATCTGCTCAAGCCAATATTTTATAGAAGTAATCGATTCAGATAAAATAAGAATTAGTAGTTTAAATTACCCAACAGCCTTTAAACCCTATGATTCGAGGCAAATCGATTAAAGGATATGGCACTTTTCTAAACAATATTATGTTATACTTTGAGTAATAGACAGAATTAAGTAAGAATACAGCTATTTAAAAAATTAGATTAATTAATATAATAGGCATGTGTGGCCGAGTGGTTAAGGCGATGGCCTGCTAAGTCATTGGGAAATTCCCTCGTGGTGTTCAAATCCCACCGCATGCATTATTATTAGAGTAATCTTTTTGTATCTTTATTTAAAATATTTTATAGTTTAAGCTTAGAAGAAAAATGTAATTCTAAGAATGATTACTAAACAGTTCTAAATAGTGAATAAAGGTAATCTATATGCAAAAATATAAATAGGATATTGATTTATATCTAAAGTAAAGAAAATTAAACTCTTTAATGTGTTATTAAATTAAGCTAACTAGAATTTTTGATGGAAGAAAATAATTTAAATTAATCTTTAGTTGCTATTATTTACTATATCAATAAAACAAATCTTATATAATGACATAGAGCAGCTATTTGAGTTAGTCCATTACTAAAAGTGTTGGATTATGCTTATAATAAGTTAGCAATAGATATGAAGCACAAATAAGAATTTTGAAATAATAAGCTCCAGATAGATTCAATAATTAGTAATAAAATATATATAATAATTAAATAATAGGACTGATTATTATATTAATATATTTTATTTTTATCTCTAAGAAACTATTTAGAATGGTTTGAAAAACCTTATAGAGAAAGTGTTCGTAAATGCTTTATAATTAACTGGATTCTTATATTTGGATCTATATAATTTGATAAATATTGAAGAAGCCTATGTGTTGTAATATCTCATACATTAGTTAGGAGAATTAATTAATTAAGTTAAAGTTGCTTTTCGTTTGCTAAATTTAATTTAGGAAGAAGATTGTATTAATATATATCAACTACTGCTATAACTCTTCTCATTTTCAATAATCTATTAAATTCTAGTATTAAACTAGGATTGTAAATTTACCGTTATGCTTAAAAACTAACTTCTTTAAGAATCAAGAATTAAGGATTATTAAGAAGCAGACTGATTTCATAATTTTGAGAAAACTTTTTAAAATTTAAATTTTATGTAATGTACATAAATAAATGCAGCAAAAGGCTAAACTATCAAGGTAAAGAAAAATTAATAGAACTATCAAATATTGAAATGATAAACGGTAAATCTATTTAAGATCTACTTAAACATTGAAGAGCAATATCCTTAATTCTGAGAGTTATTAATTAATTTAACTATCTCTTAATTAACTTTTAATATATCTAGCAGATTCTTCGTTTTTACTTTGATCTAAGAGTTTTTTCTTTTTTATTTATAACTTCTAAATTTTTTTAGTCTTTTTACTTAATTTATGTCAAGATATGTTTATCTATCTTTGACTTATCTATTTTTAGCTTTTAATTTCTTTAGCAATGTAAGAATTACAAACTAAAATGTAATTCTAATGCTGAGTCAAAGTAAAGGCTACTTATTAGCACCTAATTAATTTATAATCAAAAGAGCTTTGTTTGTAATATATTTCCAATCTTAAGAGCCACCATTTAATTGCTTCTTATCTTTCCCATTAATTTTTATTTTATTTATTATTTTAAAGGCAGAATTCTTTAAGATTTATCCTAAATTCTTTTCTTACCAAGCAAAGCTAATTATTTTCATAAGAACTTTTAAATGAATATTATACGGAAGTCTTAAATGGTATGTCATTAAGATTTATTTATATCAAAGCATCTATTTTAAATACTAATATATCAAGCTTATGTATTGCAAGCTTCTGCGTAATCAAATTTTAAATATACTCTGCATCAAGAATTTTTTAATTTAGTACTAAAATCTTAAAATTATCTCATTTGCTACTGCATATCTAATCTTTATTTTGTAAAATTCATTTATCTTATTAAGTATTCATCTAGATTGAGCTGCGTAACTAACAATAACAGTGATTTTTAAGTAATTGGCTAATTTTTTAAACATTAAAACATTTAAATTTTATCAAAATTACTTGATAAAAGCTTTATTTGCTTATTGTCAGTTTTTAAAAATACTCTAAGAGATTCTTTTATTTCTATAGCCTACGTTACTATAAAATTAAATTTCCATAACTCATTAAAACTTTTAATCATCCTTTTTTAGGCCTTATTCAATTTGAGTGAGTTCTTTAAAGCTGTAAACATCAGAAATAAAAGATTTAATATATATCGCATTATTTAAGCCCTTTATTGTCTTTATAGATTTCCCTTATTTTTTAGAGAGATTCCTTCTTGCATTTAAATTTATGTTTTATTTAGTGGTTTTATTTTTAAGACTTACTGAAGCATCTGTTAGCTCCTGCATTTTATCCTAAGTTTATTAATTCAAATTTTATTAATTAGGCCTCTGTTCATTAGATCTGAATAATAAGAAAATATCGAAGCATATAATTTTTTATTCAATTTAACTCGCATCTCTTATTGGAATTTACTTTCTTAATAATATTCTGTGTTGCTTGCATTTAATTGAAAGAAATTAAGAGCATTCCATGATTTCTATTTTTTTAAGTTTCTTCGTAGCATCCTTTTGACTATATAATGCTTAGCAATCCAATTAATACTTGGATTGCATAAATTTCCAAACTCTACCAAAGCTAGAGATCTGCCGTCTTAGGAATTAAAATTATTTTTATTTTTATCAATTTAGTGTCAATCCATTGCTTGCTTCCTAATTTATCCTAAACAGCTGAATGATTTATTTTGCTATTGAGTTCCTATTCTATTTTTGGTTTATGATTATTATAAACATTAAAATATTAAACTTTTTCTAGATTTCTTTCTTTCTCTCTTTAGTAAATCTCTTATAATCCTAGTATCCATATCTTTGCTATTTTATCATTCATAACTTTTAATTATTTATTGATATTTTGCTTTAACTTAGAATTTTTAAGATAAGCTTTTTTAATAAAGTATAAGCTCTTTTTGATTTATATCAAATGACTTATCTAAATATTGTATTGACTTTTCACTTTTTTCCTGTTATTTCAATAAATTATTTTATAATCGAAACATCAATAATGTTTGAATACCTCTAAAAGTTATTTTAAGCATTTAATTACTAAATCAATATTTCCCAGATTTCTACAAAAGTCTTTATTTTTATTTTAAATGCTTCGTATAGTAGGATTTATGACTACTGCAATAATAAATCATTCAATTACTTTCTATTTTTTTTATATTTTAAGAGAAATTCTGTCATATAAGTTCCAGCAACTTAATTTTTATTAATAATAATAAATCAAAGCTTTCAGTGTTTTCTTAGCTTTTCTCCTTACAAATTATAGTTATGATTTTGCACTTATAAGATCTAAGAAATTTTAAATAATTATTATAGCAGAATAAGCATTTTATTTCGTATTTATTTTTATCTCTATCATTCTATGAAACTTCTTTAGCATTTAAAGCATCAAAATTGCAAAGCCTTGCTTAAAACATCTAATAGCTTAATTTACTCAATTATCTAATTTAATATTTTAAATAGTTTCTTTATTTTGGTGTCTTAAGCTTCCTTAAAGTATATACTTAATACTTAGCCAAGCTTTCTATTGCATCCTCATAGCTTTTCTTATTTTTAAGAAAAAGGTTTTTATAATTTTTAGCTTTAGTTTGGTTGTGACTAATGATACTAATCTTGCTAAAGCACTAGATAGTTTGTTGATACTAAGGTTTTAAATATATAGTTTCTTATTTAAATTAGTGTATAGCTGATATAATAGTCTATTCTTTGAAATGATGATATAACTATATTAATATATGGTTTGGTTATTAAATAGTTGATCTTATAATTAAATGTATAGCCTTATCATTATATATGATATAGCCTTAGTAGTTATTATATTTGATAAAGGAATTGAATAGGACTATTAATATAGGTTAGTCTATTGCTTACTAAATGTATGACACTATTTATACAATGGTTCTAACTAATCTACTAGATATTATGAATCTATTGCTCTTATTATGTACTTTTATATAGTTTAATAGCAGTTTTATACTTGCTTAGTTACTCCTAACTTAAAGATTTAGTCTTTTAAGTGATACTTATTAGCCTAAATTAACTTTAGATATTGCATCAACTAAATTTAGGTGATTTGGTGTATTTTTAGGTTTAGTATATAGGTAGTAGAAATATTAGTTGACAATGATTAATAATAAAGAGATAATGGGATAAAGCATTAAAGTAGAATGATCTAATATTACTCTGACTAAGCTTTAACTATTATTAAAGGTATTTATTTGAGATACTTAGATTAGGTACTTTTAACTATAATACTTAATGCTTTTTACAATATATATCTATTATAGTAACTAACTGCTTAAATTTTAAAATTAGCTTCTTATTAATAATAGCGTAGTTTAAATAAACTAATAGGAAAACTAATAATAGTGAAGCATTAATAATATAGTAATAGCTTAGAATGCTTTAGACTTATTTAATTGTAATCCTATTTTATTTCTTTTTATAGAACTAATCTATCTGATATAGCTATGCTAGTTCTTTCTCTATCGTTACATAATTAACTTGTAAACTTTAGTTCTTAAATATAAATTACTTGGCCTAATAGATGCAAGATTATTAGCATAAAGAGCAGTTTCCTAATAATAGTAAGTTCATATTGAAGAGTCTATATGTTTCATATAGTTTCAGAATAACCATAGACTGATAGTATGTAGGATATTATGCTTAGTATGTAGAGCAGTGATGCTATAACTGTAATAGTGTAGGATTTAAGTATAGAGATTAAGAGCTAAGTAGTAGAAGATTATTAGATTTATTATTCCTATCTTTAGTTATTAAATCTATCTCCTTACTATTCAACCTTTAAATTACCTAATTACGAATGAATCAATCAGTAATTATCCCTGATCCGCCAAGCCCTATCTTTTCTATATCAAACTCTCTAAATATTTTCTAGACATTTAGACAAACTGTAAAGAGCAATAGAGTGACTCAATAGCATTGATTTGAACCTTAACTATTCCTTATCTATAATTAATAAGAACTATCTCTAAGGAAATTAAGAAAAGAGCAAGAAGGCAATCGAATAGTACAACGTAGCAGTAAGGCAGAATTCTTTGACTAAGAATATAGAGTCAAAGAAGATATATAAATATCCTATAAAATAGCAAAAAAGATATTTAAATTATAAACTCTAAAGATAATTTAAAGCTTAGCCCATAAGCAAATTAATAAAATAGAATATTTAAGTTAATTAGGGAAAAAGAAGAACTTTTTCTATTTAAGGAGATTATTATTAGCATTAATATTATTTAGCTGATACTTTTAGTCACAAAGAACTTTCTCCAACTTTATTGAAAAGAAAATCCTAATTATTAAACGCTCCAGCATTTTAACTGAGATAGCCCTATAGTACCTTTATATTTTCAATCAAGCTCTTTTTTTAAATAACTAATGAAACAAAAATATTAGAAGATTTGTATAAAGTAAGTGACTTTCCAAAGAAAAGGGAGAAATAATAATTAAGTTACTTAATAGTAAAATAAAGCAGATAAAGAAGAATTAAAGTTAATTTTAATTATAATTTTAGAACTTACTTAGTATAAAATGATTATGGTATTCTAATTATTCTTTGATTTAATGATAAAAATATAAATATAAAGCATAAGCCTCTTTGTAAATAGAAAGTAAATAAAAAGAGATTTATTAAAAATATAAACTAAGAGTTAAATCTTACAAAATTGAGTCAGCAAATTTTATTTCAAATAGAAAAACGATGTACTAGCTAATGTGATTCCTTTATTGATAGTAGATGTTGGATAAATTTCATTACTAGAAAATTTAGAGATGCTATCTGTATAGGAATTAGGTGAATCTATAAATAGTAGAAAAATAAAAGAATAATTTATGTCTATTTCAAGGAATTTTGGTCTAAAACCTCAAGAAAGAGAAAACTATATTAACTTAGTGCGGAACGTTGAGTTTTAAATTCTACAACAGACTACCAATTATATCACAAGATTATGAGTATAAGAATTGATAAGGTAGAGAATTAGCATAAAATCGCTTAAGATTCTTTGAAATTAATTCTAGTAAATAGCCTTGGAAGAGGCTTTAAATCTACAATTATGAAATTTGTTCTCATTACTTTCGAAGGCATCTATCTGTAGAAAATATATGACAAAAATCCCTATTACATCCAATAAGAAGTTTTTATAGAGTAACCAACACTGAGAGAGTTTAGCTATCTTAAAGCACTCCAAAATTAACCATAAATCATCATTCATAATTCTAGTAGAACGCTGAAGTTAATTCTGAGATGATGTTTTGTATAGATACTTAAGAAAATTATTAATACTGTAGAATCTAATTAGGTATTTAAAGAGATATCGTGTGGTATTCTGATAAAGCTTTGTCAATTATTATCTTCCTTTACTCGAATAATGGAAAAATATTTACAAAGATAGAAATGAGTATATTGGGTTTCTTTATTGAAGATAGAGTTCATAAGCACAGACTTGCAAGCTTTGCTTTATGAAAACTAAACTAGGGACAAATTAAATATTTAACTATTAATTAAAGCTTTAGACTAAAAGCTAGGATATTATCTCTAGGTAATAAAGCAGTTAGGTATTAAAAGTTTCCTTGATCTTACTTAATAAATAATACTGAGGTAATAAGCATAGAAAAAATAGGTGGTTTTACATAATAAATGATTGATTGTAATGATAATAAAAATGAGTTAAAGCATTGGTACTTTACATAGGAGTGTATAATTATTGTACATAAGGTATTAAAACTAAATACTTTAAGCAAAACTAAGATTTGGTATTCTTAAATAATTAATTAAAAGTGGTTATTATCAATAAGTTTCTGACTATTATTGCTATAACTTTGTATTAAAGGTTGGAAGTATATTTCTATATTGCTTCTTAAGCTTTATTGAGAACTAGCTTTTGACTTTGTTCTATTTATATTTACTGTTTTTGCTTAAGTTTGAGAGCAAAAGATAAGCATTAAAAATAGTGATATAATGAATTTAACTAGCATGATATTATAGATTTAATAATAGGTTACTAGTGTTAGGCAAGCAGTGGAATTAGAATTAAAGCCTTAAGGTTTACCTATAAGATTAAAAGCAACAATAAGTAAAAACTAGATTGATAGTAAAATTAACTAAGAGTTGTAGATAAAAGACTAAGCATCTAATAGATATTATTAGTCATATAGCATCTGCTATATTTACTATTTCTATTTATCCAAATAAATGCTTAAAGCTTAATTGCAAGTTTCTATTTTATGCTTTTATATATTTCCCGCCTAAATTAAATAGAACAGTATATAAATAACTAATAAACTATGCAGCTATTATGATAAACTAGATATGGCTAACAATAATAGAAAGCTTATTGACTTATCATTTAATTTCCTTACTTAGCTAAAGATATATTTGTAAATAATTAAGATTAACCAAAACTTATCAGTTCAACATATAAGATTCTAGAAGATAGTAAACTTTAAATAAATCTTCCAAATATAGATATAGCTTCAAACTATGGAAAATTAGACTTTTAGCCTACTAAATTTGATGAAGTCTTATAATATGCACTAGATAATTAATTGACTCTACAAAGATTTACTATCATTATATATCTTAACCACTAATCATTCTAATCAAACCATCTTCAACAATCTAATTAAATAATCAAAGCTTTCCTTTTTTATCTAGAGCTTTAAGATTTAAGAAGCAAGTAAACATGTAAAAGCTTTGAATGGTATACTTCATATAATTTAGAATCTAGTGGAATTATTATGAATCTAATTTAGTAAAATATTACTTATATAAGCTAATCTTTCTATTTTCTATACACACTTCAAAAATTTGTTTATCTAAGTTATTAATAAAATTTAAGATAATAACTATAAACCCTTTTTAAATAAGGTGATTATAAAATAATAAACTAATAGCAGATATTTCATTATTATAAAGCATAGTCTACAAATATTAAATAGATCTACTATAATCAAAATCAACATTCTAAAATATAGTCCTCAATTAATATCCATTATTTTAATTCTTAAACCACCAAACTTTTATACTAGATCCAACTTGTATCTATTTTAAAATAGATATTAAATAGATAATCCAGAATTATACTTTAGTTAAAATGATAGAGTAAAAAGCAAATTTGCTAAGGAAATATAGCAAAGGAATTACTAAAAATCTAAATAGTAAATTAAAATAATTAATAAGGGATTAATAAATTGTATAATAATCAGTTACTAATCAAATATATTCTTTAACTAAGTTAACTTAGTGATATACCATTAATAATCATTGCTTATAGTTCTAGATATCAATTACATATAAACTTATTTATATAAGTTAATAAGTACTAATGGGATATATCATAGCTATTTATAGGATTTATCTTTAACTTTATTATTTAAACTGTTTAAATTATATAAGTCTCAACATACACTAATTAGTATTAACACCTTTCTATTTACAACTTTAATTAACTTAATAAAGATATAATTAACTATATCTATTGAAGAGATTCGACAATTTTGTTAATCAAATTGTTTGTTTAATAATAATGGAAGACATTCCACGCCTATAAAAAGAAGGCTAGGAAATTTAACCTGAATAGAATAGTGAAACAATAAATCAAGGTAATAGTCAAGTCTTAGAAGAAAACAATAAAATCAACTTTTAATAAGAAAACAGCCAAATTCCATAAAAGCAACTTTAATAAAGTAAAGTTTACGAAAACGGAAACATTTACTAAGGCTAAATCAAAAATGGATAACCTCGAAAAAAAGAAAAAATAAAATATGCAAATGGAGACATTTATGAAGGATAAATTTAAAATGGAAAAAGACATGGATTAGGATTAATGCTATATTAAGATAACTCAGAATATAACGGAGAATGGAATCAAGATGAACCGGAAAAAGGTTACATTAAATATAGTAATGGAGCTAAATATGAAGGAAATTAAAAAAAGTGATTAAGATAAGGATAAAGGATCATGTTGTTCGAAACAGGAACAAAGTTCTAAGGAGAATGAAATCTAGATGAATCTATAGAAGGAAGCATTTAATATGAAAATGGTGAAAGTTACAAAGGACAGTTTAAAAAATGAATAAAACATGGCATAGGAACAATGAACTATATTAATGGAGATTCGTTCTAAGGTGAATGATTTGAAGATTAACCTTTTAATGGAATTTTTAAATACTAAAAGGGGTAAATATATGAAGGCAATTTTGAAAACAGATTAAGGTAAGGAAAAGGGACCTTAAAATATAATAATGGAGATATATTCTAAGGTGAATGGAAGTAAGATTAACCTTTCAATGGATAAGGCGTGATTTGATATTAAAAGGGTGATAAATACTGTGGTAATTTCGAAAATGGAAAAAATAAGGAAAAGGAATAATGAACTATAATAATGGAGATATATTCCAAGGTGAATGGAAGTAAGATTAACCTTTCAATGGAATTTTTAAATACTAAAAGGGGGAAATATATGAAGGACAGTTTAAAAATTGATAAAAATGAGGAAAAGGGACCTTAAAATATAAAAATGGATATATATTCTAAGGCGAATGAAGAGAAGATTTACCAATCAATGGAAAGTACTTTTATATTAATGGGACTTTTTATGATGGATGTTTTTAAAGTGAGATTACAAAAGATTAAGGAGTTTAATATCCTTATTTTTAAAGAAATTTTGTTCAAGGTCGATATTTAAATTAGCTAAAGGTTGTTATATCTTCATTTTCTAGTTTGAGTTTGATTTAAATAAAGAGTTTAAAAGATATTTTTCATGGAATTGGTTTTTTAAACTTGGAAATTTCTAAAATTTTTAATTTATTGTTCTGAGAGATTTAAACTGATTATTTTAATTAGCTTAAAATTGGAGGTAATTGAAATAATGGCTAACTAGAGTAAGGATTAAAAGTTCAAATATCTAATGATATAATATTTGATAACAATGTCTTTATAACTGATAAAGTCAAAAATTTCAGATAATTATGAAAAGAATAGAGATTAAAAAGAGATAATATTTGACTTTAACAATGAGAAATTAGTTTGAGCAATACTAGTTTCAATAAAATTCAAAAAAAGCACTACATAATGCATATAATTATTTCATTTTTAAACTTTTAAAGCATAAACAATTTAGCTAAAATTAATAAGTATTTAAATGATTTTCCATTCAAAATTTAGAAAATATCAATCATGAGATACAATGAAGATGCTTTATATGTCAGAAGTAAAATTAAAACTGTTTAAAGTTGCTAATGCATTCAAAAGTTGAAAGTATAAATATAGATTTGAAAGATTTTTCTTAAATTATGTGTAATAAAATACATTTAATGTTTAATGTATCTCTTATTCTTAATAAACTATTTTCAGAATAAGATAACTAGATAAATCATCTTTAGGAACTATAAATTTAGTGTAAAAAATAATAATTTTTCTTACTTAATTTCCTATCTACTACTATTAAAAAGTTAGTCTATTGAGGATATTTACAATACCAGGATTTAAAATTTTTAACTCAATTAAAATAGATAGTGTATCTTGAGTTAGATAGCTAATCTAATACATCAAAGTAAAATGTAATAACTAGAAGTTTTTTAGTAGACTTTTGCTTGAATTTGAATTTGAAAGTTATAAAAATAAACAGTTCAGCAATTAATATTTCTTACTTATAAAATTATCTATAATAAAAAGGTAATCTAATATAAGAATTAAATATCAACTAGAACTAACAAATCCACTAGTTACTTAAGTTATGCCCTAATATAATCTCACTTGATTCATAGCAAAATACTAGAATAAATAACAAATAATAGCCTGATTTAATTAAATTTAAGTAATAATTTCCAATCCGATACCTTTTCTCTGTTTATTACTAAAGGTTTTAATAGACTCTAATAAGTTAGTATAACAAATTGTTAAAACTTTAATGAGGAAAATTTAATTCTCCTTTTGCAAAATATTTCCAGTCTTAAATCTCTTTATTTGAAAGGAATGAATTAACTTCGAAGAGGAGCTCTCAAACAAATAGGTGAAAATAAATTGAAACTAGAATAAATAGGCTTAGCTAATATAAGCTAGCTAGACTAGCAAACATTAGAAGGCATTTTCTTGAAATGTAACTTATTGAAATAAATAGAAATAAACTAGTAAATTAGAATTAGTGACTCTTTATTTACAGTTATGCAGCAAAATTGTAAGCAACTAAGAAATTTAAGTTTAAGCAACTTAAATATAATCAATAAAATAAGCTGAATCAAAGATTTTTCATAAAGCATCAAACTTAAGTATTTAAAACTTGAAAATTTGAATTTATCTGATTAAAACATACATTTAATAGTATAATACTGCTAATATTTAAATAATCTAGAGATAGCAGATTCAGGCTATTTATAATATAATGCATTTTTATTACTTGATTAGAATGAAGTTTAGTATCCTATTTGGAAGAATCTAAAAAACCTTAAAATTCAAGGGAATCAACAATCCTAAAAATAAATTTTTGAGGAGATGAAAAATAAATTAAAGAAATGTAAGATTTTTTATGACAATGAGGAAGTAGGATTATAGAATGGAGAACTTGATATAGATGTGGATAGTTTTCTTTGGTAAAAAGAAGAATAACTAACTTTATTAAAATCGATTAATTATAATTTAAAGGTATAAAAATAAAATATCTAAACTTAATAAAATGTATGAAAGTTAATTTTTTATTCTACATACTTTCATATAAATCTTATATCTTTACCATTTATTTCTATTTAACTACAACTTATTTTTATTTAGTTATATTTCTATCATATTTAAATATTACTAAGTCTCTTAGTTTAACCTATTTAATAGATAGATAATCGTTTTTAGGTCTTTATTTAAATTAAGGAGTAAGTTGAAATTGTAAGAGTAAATAAAATCTTAGAGTGAAGCTTATTAGATTTGCAGACAACAAATAACAGAATAGAAATAAGTAATTTTGAAAAGTTAAAGCGCTAGTTAATAGTAAAATTGGCTAGGAGTTAAAATAACTAAGTTTATTAAGTTAGTTAGTATTTGCTAAGCTTTATTCAAGAAGGAGAGACAAAATGATAGAGGTTCAGCAGAAGCAAAGAAAGAAAGTAGAATAAGACAAAAAAACTAACATAAAAAAAGCTAAAACTTTTATTAAGATTAGAAATGATAAAGAAAGATATTTCTAACTAATTTTTTAGTAGCTAGAAGAGTATTAAAACATATTAATGCATAAAATTATAATAAAAGCTACAAATGGAAGATTAGTAGTATTTAAGCATTAATTACATCTGTAGAAGTAGATTAAGTAACACAAAATTATTAATTTTAATAAAAATATTAAAGAAAACCAACAACCAGAATGCTATTTAGACAGCAAATTATTATGAAAAAATTAAGTCTTAATGCTACTAAATCTAGCATTATTCTTGGTATCAAAATTACCTGCTTAGAATAGAGAAACTCTATCGAAACTTTAATTAAAAAATTATCAGAAAATATCTTACTGAGTAATATGTCAATTTTAACTCATAAAAAGATAAAACTCGCAAAGATAATTTAAAACTTAAAAGCAGATAGCAAGCTTTTATTACTCTTTTTTAAATAAAAAATTGAAAAGTAGTTATAAATATAGCTTCATCATACATACTAAATCTAGCTAATAAATTTCTATTTTAAAATGATTTTCTTTTTAAAATAGAACTATACAAAATTTTAAGATCCTAAGATTTGTTTCAGCCAAACATAGATTTATTTCTTAAATGAGTCTAAAAATAGATAAACAGGATAAGGATAAATAAAAGAACTACTAAAGAGATTTTTTCTTAATAAGATAAGAATTTAATAACACTGCTATTTTGATTATGAAGCAAATTATTTCTTTTTGTATGATTTGTTAAATTTATTATTTGTAACCAGTCGGTGATTTATATTAATTGAAGTAAGTTAAAATTCTTAAACTAGAATTTATCTATTATAACTTTAAGTTAGATATATTAAATATTTTATATTTGCTTTATTTTAATCTTCAGGAATTCGTCTTAAAATTGGGAAATTTTTAATCTTAGTTATATTATTTCTTTTCAAAAATAAAAAAGACGAAAACTTAATTGTAAAATAAAACGAGCAGAAGCTTGACTTATAATATTAGCAGTAACTAACTACTAAATTTAAATTAAAAATTAGGTTAAGACTAGACAAAACAACTTCTTGTTCACTACTATATTTAGATCTATAAAACATACGATTACAAAAGTTACTGTTGAAACTTTTAAGAAACTTAATCTTAAATATCTTTCTTCTAAAATTTTTTATCTACATTTTTACAATAATTTTGCCTACAAATTTCTAAAAGAAATGTCTTTTTTTCCAATTTTAGATTCTACGTTAATTCAATCTGCTTTATTTCTTCTTTTTTAGCTAAGGACACCTTTAATTGCTTTTGATTTCTTGGATTCAAATTTGACATCTTTGCAATGTTTGAAATTTTCTATTTATTAATTATTTATAGCCAATTATCCATTTATAAGAATAATAACTTGAAGATAGCCAATAGTTGGCATCAATTTTATTAATTTTGTATCTTTAAACTTAAAAGCTTTATTTATTTTTTAGAATTGCTAGTATAAAAAGCTTTTATAATTTTAGAAGTATGCAAAAGTGACACGTCAAATATTTTGAGTTAGTTAACTTAAAAAAAAACTCCTGAATGTCAATAGATAGATTTTTGGAATTTTAAGTCCATATATGTCAATAGATATCTATTAAATACGTCAAATTTAAATCTTGCATTGCTTAGCTTTAGTAGAATTACTTTGATCACAATATATCGAAAAAAAGGAGCAGGAATTCGTTTATGAAGCCTAAAATAAGCAGTTCAGTTCTTCTTTGTTATTTTAAAATCTTTGAATGTAAATTTATTTTCAATTTAAGCTATAAATTTCTTTAAATTTATGACTAAAAGTAAGTTAAAGCATTTGATTGTTTCTTTTTAGTTTCTGTGATTTCTCAGATTAATTCTTTGTTGCTATAAGCTGCAAATTACATAGATTTATTATCAAAATATAATTCTAAGATATCTTATTTCTCCTTTATTTTTATTATAACTAACAACTTTCCTTTATTATCCTTATTTTTTAATTGCGAACATTAGCTCTTTCAAAGTTTTAAGTACTCTTCGTTTAATTATAGCCATTTGCGAAATTAAGTTGCTCTTCAAGCATAATAATTAATATTATCTTATATTAAGCAAAATAAAGCAGTAAATATAGTTAAGATTTTATCCTAAATAATAGCCTAAATTGAGAGTTAAAAGCTATTTTGAACTATCTCTAAATGAATTTTCAAATACATGGCAGTTTCTCCATTTTACTTGAATATAATAGATTTTTCTTTTTTATAAATAGCTTCTAAATGTTCTGAGTTTATTTCTGAAGCTTAATCAAGGCATATATATTTATCTTCAGACTTATCCATTTCATTATTTAACTTCATTATTAATATAAGACAAACTGAATTTTAATTCTAATATTGAGTAAGAGCATTCAATTATTTACTTGTACCAGTTTAATTTATATTAAAATGTTTTTTATTTGTATAGAATGTTTCAATCTTTAGAGCTATTATTTGTTTCTTACTCTATCAGTAAATAATTTCTTATCTTCTCTTTAATTATTTTAGTGTAAAGCATTTTTATTTTAATGCTAGATTCTATAAGATTAATCTTAATTTTTCTAACCAAACTAATATGCTATTTTTCACTTAACTTAAAAAGAAACATTGTGTTATTAAAAAACTGGAAATATGATTTTTAATGCTAACTAATACATCAAAATCTAATGCTTCTATTATAAAAACTAAAATATTAAACTTTTGCTTATATAAGATTAAGTGAAAGAAACTTTTAAATTTATGGCTCCATCAATCAGTTAGTTGTCTTTTAATTTAGTTCTATCTTCAAGATAACTAATTTGCTACTTTATATCTAATCTTTATTATTTAATTTCTTTTATCTTGCTAAAACATTAATCTGGTTCTTTGAGCTGAACAACTAACTATAACAAAGATTCTTAAATATTTGGGCTTATAATAGCATATTTAAATTTTATCTTAATTCAAAGGTTTAAAGCATAAATTGCTTATTTTTCTTTTAAAATACTCTAAGAAATAATTTTACTTAACCTTCATAATTATTAGGTTAAATTTCTATTAACTTGTTATAAGCTTCTAATTAATTCTTTTGTTTTATCTTACTTTCTTAAAGTGAGTTATTTAATGCTGTAAACATCCCTACAAAAGCTTTAATTTATATCACATGTTTAAGCACTTTAATGTCATTTATAGCTTTTCATTAACATCAAAGTTTTAATCTAAATTATTAAGAAAATTCTATAAATGAGACCTTAGTGTCATTAGATCTTAATAATATGATAATGTTGAAGCATAAAGATGCTTATTCGATTTATCTTTCATCTCTTGTTGAGATTTTCTTTCTATTAATCTTCTGCTTTGCTTGCATCTAGCTTAAAAGAAACTAAGAACACTCCATTACTCCTGTTTCTTTTCAATTTTCTCAGCTGCATCTCTTGAGTTAATATTCTTGCATCACTAGAATTATTTCATTGTCTAATTAAAACATTTAATCGAATCATTTTCTGATCTCTAACAAATCTAGCTCTTATCTAGCGAGAAATTAAATAATTTTTATTTATATTATTTAAGCGCCAATGCCTAAGATGGTTTCTTAATTTATCCTAAATATCTAAATGCTTTCTTTTGCTATTGATTTCATTTCACTAGTTTTTGCTTATGATTTAAGTACTAAAACATTAATTTTTTCTAGATTTACTTCTAGTTCTCTTTAGTAAAATTCCTTATTGCTTATTGCCTATTTATTTTTATTTCTGTGATTTTTCTAGTTCAGCACTAAAACATTTTGCTACCTCTTATTTATGACTAATAATTTTAAGAGAATTGCTTTCGCTAAGTTAGCAAACTCATATGGATTAATTTCAATAATCTTAACTTAACATAGCTTAAATTATTCTCTCTTTTCATATTATTTTCAGTGAAGCCGCTTTATTATTTTAAGCATCAATAACTTTAGATTTACTTTCCAAGCCTTGCTCGAAGCACGCAAGCATTTCTGATTAATATTTGTTAGACTGACTTATTTTATAGTAGAGATTTGCACATCTTAGTTTTATGCTTAATACAGCATTAAAGCATTTAATTGTCTTCTACTTTTCGCTAAATATTTTAGAGAACTCCTTTTATGTTTCTAAATTTGACCACATAAGGATAAATTTTTATTCTGTATCAAAGCTTTCAAAATCTCTTTGCTTTTCTGCTTGAACATTTTGAGAAATATCTTTATTATCAGGGCATCCAGCAACCTTTAATTAAAACTGATTTAGCTTTAAGCTTTAAAAGCGTCTTAATTTCTAGCTAAATCTCCCTATAAAATATGTCTAAAGCTTAAAATTATAAAGCATTTTTAAAGTTTCTTATCCCAAACATAGCTGACTAGGTTAATTTCCTTATCCTCTTAAATACTTTCTTTAATTATAGTATTTAAGCCCCTTAAAGTATTCTTGGTACTTAATTGGCATCTGCTTTTTCATAAGCCTCTTATCAGCTTTTGATTAATAAAGGTGTCTAAATACGATTCTAAGAGTCACAAAAGGTGTTAGAGTTAATTAATGCATAGGTTGAATAAAAGGGTAAAATTGGGATTAATAGGTTTAACTGTTAGGGAATATTTGATAAATAGGTAATATAAGGATTAGATTAGTGAACTGAATATAAAAGTAAAATGATTTGGTTTGTATGTATAATATGTAGTTGATAGTGTTATGTTTGATATTAAAGCTAATAATTAGTAAGTACTTATGCTAAGTATCTAAGTCTATGTTCTAACTAATGTACTTGTTATGGTATTAATATGCTTTGTATAGTTGAATGTAATTTAATAGTTTCTTATGATTATTCTTAGCTAAATGATTTAGCCTAAGTATATTAATTAGTGATAGAAAGCATTAGCTTTACATATTGCATTTACTATCTTTGCTTGCTGTAGTTAGCTTTATTATTTTACTAGCTTGATAGGCTGACTTAAAGAATAGATATTGGAGAGAATTAAAATGGGACATAATATCTAGCATAAAGTAGAATTAAATTAGCATTATGATTACTAAAGTTAAACTAGTTTGCTATTATTAAGCCTATTAATTTAATATAGTCATTAAGATACTTAATCAGTTAATAAGTCTTTCTTACTATTACAAGCTATTGCTTAAATAGCAACTAACTGCTTACATTTTAAATTAGGCCTACATTTAATAAGCATACAGTATAAATCTAACAAGAAAACCATAATAACTAGTATTAGCTTACAATGGCTTATACTTATTTAAGTTACACTAATTATGATTAAGTCTACTAATAAGCAACTTTATTAATAGTTCTTTACTTAATACTAGCAACTAAAAACATAAATAGATTAGAATATCAAATCTATTAAATCAAGAACGATAAATACCTATTATACTCCTAATATTTAAATCAATACAGTCATTTATTCAATTATTAACACTTTTTATTTATAAAGCGTATTCTTACAATCCTAACGCACATTTCACCATTTCATCCTATAAAGTCTTTTATTTTACTTGCTAGTCCTTTAATGCAGTTTAGAAACAATTGCTAAAAAGGATCTATAATATATAAAAAGCAACTTAAGCATTTCATCTCTTTCAAGATATTAATATCTTACCTAATCACTAAGAGCTACTTCTAATTTAAGCTTTATAAATTTATTATTTAAATACAATAGAAAATCTACCACTACAACGCAGTTTCCTTAGTACAGCTGCTTAATTAATATGATCATTATACTCTAATAATCAGTAAATTAAGAATGCCTTTATTTTCATTTAGTATCATAAACTATATCGCTACAACTTCTGCTTAACATCATGTACAAATCTACTTTTCTAAACTAGACCAAATATTAATAAATTCTTTAATTTTAACTTTCAACAATAATTTATTAGGTTTAATTACTAAATTTAGTGAAGTGACTGAGAGGTTTACATATAATACTTTAAACTATTATAATTCTTTTAAATATACAACACTTCATTTTCTCTCTTAGTCTAAATCAATCATCTATGACTGTCATCATTTTTAATACAATTAATTCTCTTTTCCCTTTGCTTAAATTTATTAATATTGTGTATCTTTAAAAAGAAACTTAGAATTTATTATTTAAAATAATTTTAAAATCTATTAATTATACATTTTTACTAAAGTTTGCTACATTCTACTGATTTTATAAAGATACTTTTAACTAAATTTAAGATTATTACTTATAAAAAGAAATAAACCTTTCAATTTATCTAATAGCTATGCTTCTTTACTTTTAAATCTATTATAGATAGCACTTTAATTTTAAAATAGTTTGTTTAGGTATCTTCTCATTAATATCTATAATTAAGCTTTATTAGCTACTTATTTCATCTATTTTTGATTCTTCTGTTTCTTTAATTTCAAACTATATTCTAATTACTTTCTGTTTCTAAACTAGGCCCAATATCAATTAAAGAGTTAAATTATCTCTATTGGTAGTAACTAAATTTACTCTTATCTAAATATATGAAAATTAGTCTAGTAAATCAAATGTAAGACCAACAAACTATTTATTGAAGTTGGTTAATATTGTATCAGATTGTACTTTAATTTGATAAAGGCAGAAACATAACAGCATCGTGATGCTTTTTCTAGCGATATTTCTTTAGATATTAAAAAAAAATATTTTGAAATGAACTATGTTTATTAAAATGACTCTTGAATAACTAATTTAATTTAGAGTTTTATTATAGTTTTTAAAAAAGATTATTAAAGGAATCTAACAAGTTTACACTTATGTATCTAACTCTTAAACTTATTAATATATTTTCTTTATTCAAATTCTTTATATTAATGTACTTATTCCAGGTATTTTCAGAAGTTAACTTCATAACTCTTACTATCACTCAATGTTTTAACTTTATTAATAAAAGCTACTTACTTCGCTTTTAACTAAGAACTACTTTCTTCTTAAGATAAGACTTTCTTCTCTTAATTTGATATGATATCTTTAACTATTAACTGCTTAAGAAAAGAGCTGTATAATTATGCTTTAGAATTCGAATAAATTTGTGAAAACCTTCTAATAATTATCTATTTTCCAATTATAATCAGCTATTTGGACACATTTCATAGCTTCTTAATTAGCTAAAGCTAATTAACTTCTTAAAATATCAAATATCTTAATCAGTTGATTCTTATCGTTTTTAAAGGTACTTTTAAACTACCAATTTATTAATATC
This sequence comes from Loxodes magnus, assembly GCA_946699065.1. NCBI lineage: Eukaryota > Ciliophora > Karyorelictea > Loxodida > Loxodidae > Loxodes > Loxodes magnus. The sequence continues at coordinate 405,854 of CAMPDV010000136.1, read as the reverse complement.
TCTACATTTAGAATCTCATCTATGTGTTTTTTATTTAAAGCTAAGATTTTAAATAACTTAATAGTAACTGGACTAAGTAAAGTTATCTAAAGTTTATTTATTTTAGCTTATATAGTTGTCAAACTAATATCTTTCTGGTTTTTATTATCTTAAGGTAAAATTGATGCAAAAGATATTATTCTATATTACTTTTTAATGTTTCAATTGCCTAATTTATTAGAAATAAAGTTCACTATAGTTTTAATATTTTCTAATTATTTAGGTTTAATCTTCATGCTTTATTTTCCATAGATAATTAGCTAAGTTATATTAAGTACTGAGTATTCCTTGACAGATAGTTATATTTAGAAAAGTCTTCTAGAGAATGTCTTTTAATTTTATAATCTGCAAAGTGTTTTGATTATTAATTATGACTTTTGAATTAAATTTGATTCTTCCCTTTTTATTTAATTTACCTTAATTGTGATTATTTCATATGGCTTATATTGAAAATGAAGTTTATTTAATTTTTGTTAATTACTCTTAGTTTTTTATTTGGCTACTAAAGTTAGATAAGCCATTGATATAAACCTATTAATAAATAAACTTGCTATTAAAATCTAGTTATGACTCATATTAATATAAATTTATGTAGTTTACATACTTTGGCCTCTTATGATATTATTTGATTAATAGGCTTTTCCTTTTATAAAGTTTATTTTATTGATTAGAAATACTCTTAATAATGATGTTCCATTTGCTATCTCTAGTTCTTTTCTTTTTAGTTGTATTATTTAATTGGTTAGATATTATTTAACTAGAGCAAATGATTGAAGAATATAGAGTAGGAAATAATTAAAATAAAGAATTAGAATCTAGCTATTAAAATAGAATATATCTGTCTAGCATTATCCTTACTAAACTTAAGCAGATTTTCTTTATTTAGCTTAATAATTAATTATAGCTATTAAAACTAATACTCAGTGCTTCTTACAATATTAATCCATTTATTTATTTAAAATAGCTATTAATAGTTTACATTTTCTAAGTTTACCCTTTTTTACTTATTTTGCTAATAAGACTTCTTAATTTTAATTATAACTAATTGTATATCTATTAGTGGAAGCTATTTAACTTATAAAAAGATAAAACACTATTTTAATTAAACATAATTACCTAAGTCAAATTAACTACCACTCTTAAATTTTAGAGTAACTAGTATATTCAAATACCTTTATCTCCTTATCAAATATTAACAGATTCTTCCATTTCTATAAGCATATAACAGGATTTAGTTATTTTAATAACATTATCCTATATTTAACTCTAAAATTTGTCTAAGCATGTATCATAACCTTTAGTTATATTTTATTATAGTAGGCAAAGATAACTTAACCTTTTATTTCTAATACTGAGTGGAACCAGTAATCTGCTTATAATATCACTGTTAATTTATAATTAAATTGTTTTTGTGTATAAGTATCTTCCAATATTTAAGCTGCTCTTTAATGCTTATTTATTCCAATCCATTGCTTCTATTTTTATAAACTCCTTAGACCAAGATTCTTACTTCTTTAATTAATTGATTCTTTTAGGCTAATCTTAAGTGCTTTTTATAGCCAATTAAGGTTACTATTTCCAAATAACTTAAAAAATCGCATTATTATTAGCAGCAATTTAAAAGAATTTATTAGAGATTACAACTGAATCAACGTAATCAGGTGCTTCAATTATAATAACTAAAGTATCAAGATTTTGCTATATAAGCTACTGCTTAAGCAATTTTTTAATTTATGCTTTCATAAAAAAGTTGTGCTTTAATTTAGTTCAAAGCTTTAAATTAACTTTCTAGCTAATAGAAATCTAATCTTTACAAGAATTTAATTTTACTTTGTTAAAACATTTAAATAGTCTTTAAGCTTTGTAAACAACTATAGCGGAGATCTTCAATTTTTTTGAGTCTTTTTAAACATTAGCGTATTACTATTTTATAAAATTACTTGATTAACAGTCTAAACTGCTTATTTCCACTTTTTCTAAATACATTTCAAAATTCCTTTCTTTTTATTATTTAGGATAGAATAGTTTTACCTTCTTAAATCTTTCAATTGCTTCTTTTTCTCTTCTTGTAAAGCTTTTTAGTTTAGATTATAATTTTAAACACTATTAGATTAATTTATTACACATTTGTAAAGCTTTCTTTTTACTTTTATATATTTCTTTAGTTTTTAATTTAAATTTATTCTATCTAAGTATTTTGACTCTCAAGAATTTAATATAAGCTTTCTTGAACTATCTATTTGCTCCTGTGTATTTAATCCAGTTTATTAGAGTTATTTTTATGCAAATAGACTAACATTATTAGAGCTTATTGATATGGCGGAATTAAAGCATTCATCTGCTATTGATTTATATTGTGTCTTTCAGTAAAATTTCTTTTAATTTATAATATTCTGTAATATTGCATTTAGTTCAGTAGAAATTAAAAAATCCCCATGTTTCTATATTTTTTTGACTTTCGTAATATCTTTTTGGATATATATTCAACGTTTCAGAGCTATTTCTATATTTCAATTAAAGCAATGAATTGAATTATTTTGTTACATAAAGGTAAATCTTAGTGATATAAGGAATAAAATAAGTTCCATCAATTTATTATTATCGCAGCAATAATTTACTAGAGTAACTCTTATTTCATACCAAGTCTCAAAGTTAACTTCAAAGTTATTGAGTTTATTTTATTAGCTTGATTCACGCTAAGTGCTAATATTAAACATTAAGCTTTTTCTAAGTTATTTGGAATTATTTAAAGAAAGTCTCTTCTTTCTCATAACACAGTTAATTGGTGTCTTTTCTAGCAGAATATTGATTCATTTTATTGAAAGACTTGACTTTAAATAGCTCTTATGGAAATATTTGATTATCTTTCTAAACATTGTTTAAGTTATTCGCTTCTTTCCTATTATTTGTGGCAAAACTCTTTTATTACATTAAGTATGAATAATGTTAAGATTTATTTTCAAGATTGCCTGAAGTTTTCAATTGCTAAGTTCATTTTGCAAGAGTTCTAAAAAGCTTTTTACTATTGTAGATATTTTAATATATTGTATTTAAGGTTTAACGAGGCTTTTTGTTTGATTTCTTAATCTCTTAGAGAATTTTGCATGGTAGATAGATTTATCTATGATTATCGTTTCTAGTTGAATTAGGTATTAGATTAGTTATTTAAGATACTTATGTTACTTTAAACTATGGCTATTAAGGTTCTTACAATATGAACTAGTTATTTTGCTTAGTGCCTTAATTATGAATCCTAAATAAGTAATAACTAGACTTACTTTTGATATAGTATTGGCTTAAATGACTTAAAGCTATTTAATGATATGACTATTATTTAGTTAATCTTACTAATAAAGACACTTAAGAGCACTTTGCTTATGATTTTGATTGTTTAACGTATGATGAAATGAATTGGTAGAATATTTAGGATAATTATGAGCATAAAGACTAATTGGTTAATATTAATGATAATAATGGTTGGTATATTGAAGAAGGTATATATTTGGTAATAGTTTGAATGCTAAATTAAGCATATAAGCTTTAAAGATTAAGAGACTATCCCCCACTAGTTTATAAGTTAAGTTTTAAAGCTTCTTTAATTTATAAATGATATAAATTAATTAAATATAGACTAATGATATTCAACCTTTAACAATAATAAAGGCTTCTAACTAAATATAGTTAAAATTAAATAGTTCAAGTACTTTGCTAAAATTAAACAGCTTCTGTTTTATAAATTGAATTAAATAATGCTTTAACTAATTTAAATAAGAACACTTAAGACTTCTTAATCTCTTAAATTATACAGATTAAAGTACTTATTATCAATAATTTCCTGACTTATTAAAATTAATATTTCTTATTAAAGATTTAGAGATAGACTCTATATCACTACAATTATCTCTAATAAATAGGATTTAATTATTATACTTAGAAATATTGATTAAGCATTTATTTATCAAGATATTCTCTTTGTTATATATCAACTTTTAAATTTAATCTATCTTACCTTGCTATTAAGTAGAGCTAACAAGATAAGCCAAACTTATAAAACAAGAAGAGTAATTAGCTTATATTAAGCTTCCTCATTTTACTATTAACTTATTTATTTTAAAATCATTCCAAATCCTAAAGTAATTTACCCTAAAAATTGAGAAGAGATAAATAACAAAGCTAGTATAACTATAAGATTAACTAAGAGCTTAATAAGAAAGATAAAAAGATTTAGCTTCTATATCATTATATAGTATCATATATGCTTAAGTCTTAATTAACTGCTCTTAATAAATGCAAATAGCTTAATACTATAATTATAGTTTAAGCTTTTAAAATTCCTAAATTCAAATAGTACAAATACCTTTAATAGCTTATAAATATTGTAATAAGCTAATTATAGTAAGCAGTAGATAGTAAAGTTTAATAGACTTAGTATTTATATACCTAATTTTATTAAAGCTAAACATATATCATTGTAATATAAATATTTAAATGTAAATTTAATTATTACTAACAAAGAGCTCAGAATTAGTTTAACTTTTAAAGCTCTTCATAATTACATAAATATATGAACAGTATCTATATTTTTATCCTTATTAAATATAATAGAGTCTTGTATATTTAAATATCTAAAGAATAAATACTTTCTTTATAATTAAGTAATTCATAGATTTATTATAACTCTTAATCTTAGTCTCTAATAATACTATAGTATCTTTAGAAATCAATTATTATCAGTCTTTAATATCCTTTACATCATTATTCCCTTTATTTCAATCTTTTAAATTTTAATTAGCTAATTAAGCCTTTGCTTATAATATTTTAGAGCTTCTATTATTCAGACAAAAGTTTATAATAGTTATTAGTAGCTTTTAGGATCTAATGTAACCACTATAATTTTATTTAACAGTGCTATTTATAACAACAAAGTCAGTCTTTTTCTTCTAACTCAACTTCAAAATTGTTTATCAAAGTATTATTAAGCTGCAAAATTAGCTAATTTTACTAAATTAGATAATTTATCTTTTAATATAATTACTACAAAGTAAGAAGCTTATTAACATAGCTTCATTGTCATAAGTTAAAGTTATACCTTAATAATTTAACAGAAGTTTAAAAATAGATATACTTTTAAAAGTTTTATACAATCAGACTATGTAATTTATTTAATCTTGTCCTTATATAATCAGTCAGCAATAAGTAAGGAGCATAAACTAAAGCATAGAAGAAAATATATTATTAATATTCTAGTTTAAAGCAAAACATTTACTAAAACTATTAAGAAAATTTAAAAATACATTCAGAAAATACATAATTCAGACCAGAAATTTGTATTCAAAGGATAACTAAATTACAGAAAAATAAAATAAGAAGATTTATAATCAAAAGATAAATAAACAGAGATTTAACTAACTTTAGCAAACCATAAAATAATGCTGATATATAAGTCTTAGATTTAATCAATTTAATATAAACAATTATTTAAGAAAAGATAGTTCTACTATAGAATAATAAGCATAATTACATTTAATAATCAAGCTATTTAAATTTAATAGCAGCCATTATTTCTTTCATGTAATTAGTCTTAGTTTATAATCTACCATAATTTTAATTAAATGGAATCTAATAAAAGATATTATCAAGATTTAAGCTTTTTTATTATTTTACCAATGTTTGTAAATAGCTAAAAGATTAAATAATCATTAGTCTCTTATTATAAGAATATGTAACTAACTAATTTGCAGAGTCTTATTATATTCAATACTTATATCAAATTAAGGATATTAGTTCCAAAATTTAACTTAAGTCTGTAATCATTTAAGAGAAAATAAGAGCAAATAATCATTATTTAAATACAATAATTGCTATATGCACTAAGTTAAGCTCAGATTAATTAAACATTTCTTAAGCTTAAATTTAATAGAATACAATAAATCAACTCTCTATAAAGATTCTATTTATCACATTATATAATTAATTATCATAATAAGCTATTAACAAAACTAACATTGTTAATAGATCTAATTAATAACCATTTCAACCAATTAAAGCCTAAGCTTTAAAAAGCCTTTTTTATATATCATGCTTTGTTTTTATCAATTAAGATAAGAAAAGTTAGGAATTGTGATTATTCTATTAATTATATTTTTTATTATAATTATCATCTTTAATTTATAATTAATCTATTATCTCATTTCTATTTTATTCTATCATTCTATGTAGATTAAATTATTTACTCTACTTAAATTTAAATGCTATAAATATATTATTTTCTAATATTGAAACATTTCTTTAATAAATTTCTTATTTGTGAAATGTTTTTATTTTTGTTTATTAGTTGATTTAAAATATTTTTATTTCGTTTTAAGTGATTTAAGTTTATAGTTAAAAAATTAAATTATAACGATGAATCTTCTAGAAAAAATTGATAAGGCTTTAGTAACGAGAATTTCAGCATCTCTATCGCATTAATTAATTTTCTTTTATTCTATTTAGTAAAATTTATTAATTTGTGTTAAAAGCTGGTTTTATGACTTTAGTATGATTTATATTTATATTTTATTTACAATAAGTAGCTTTTTTTATTATTTTTTATCCAATATAGATCCCTTAAAAGTTGTTTTATGGAATATTCATAATTTTTAAGCTTTGCATGCAATTTTTCATATTTCGACCTCAAAAAATAATGATTCATTGCCAACTTAGTTTTCCTATATTATATTTTAGAAATTATTAGGTGAGATTAAGAAATATAAAAAACATAATGATAAAAGTAAGTAGAATTAGAGTAAAGGCATAAATATAAGTAAATGCTAAGAATGTAGAAGAGCAGAATACAGTTTAAAGTCTGCCTTAATATTTTAATAAAGTTATGTCATAATTGTAAGTTAAAGACGAATCTTATTAGACTATTCTACATTCTTAGTACTGTAAGTTGATAATGAGATAAAGAAAAACCTAAAAAAAATTTAGTTATTTAAATGTTGTCTGAGTTTTATAGAACTAAATTTTAAAAGCTTAGTTTTTAACTTGGAGAGCAAATAGCTTCTTATTTAGAGAGATTAAAATTATAGAAATAACAAAATTTCTTGATTTTGTGAAAATAGAAGTCTCTAAGCATGCTTAATAACTTTTGCTGTAGTTAACTTAAAATAACCTTAGAACTGAAACTTATTATGAGCATAAAAGGAAAATCATACTTGCTTCTATAGAATTTTAGAAGTAAAAATTAAATAAACTAAGAATAAAAGAAGTATCTTGCAAATAAACTTAGATAAAGCTAATTAGTTTGTAAAAATTCTTAAAATAGAGTAAGTTATAAAAATGATCTCGATAAGCAGTAAATGCTAAGATAGCATATTGAAGAAATAAAATAAAGATTAAGATAAAATGTTTGTATCTTTAATTTTTTCTAAATAAACAAATTAGAAATGAAAAATAAAATAGTAGTTGCTAATTGAAAAGTATATTAAATATTCTTCTGCATCTATAGAAATAATTAAAATAGATGTAAGCTAATATCTACTATATTTCTAAATTAGCCTTAAAATATTAGATTTTTATGCTAGATTCTATTTTAAAATTTAAATTTAAATTTAGGTTAAAATTTAAATTCGGCGCTCTTTTTATTTAGCAAGCAAGATTAATTTAGAAATAGAAAAGCTTTAAATTTAAATATAGGGCTGATATTACAAAGATTGAATATATATAATAAAGCAGCAAGCTTTATAGTTAATGAAGATATGCTTGTAATTAGTTTTAAGTTAATAAATAAAGCAATCTCTTACTAAATATATTTCCTTTATTTTCTGTACTTCTTTATTTCTATTTGCATTCTATTTAATCCTTACTCTTAATTATTTCTATTTTTGCTACATTTTAACTTACTTTTATCTTAAGATACAAATAAAACTTACATTCCCATAAGGATTTTAAGTCTATATCTTGAAATAAGTTTGCAGACTAAAATTAACATTCAATTAGAGTAGAATTTATTACTTTAGATATTTCTTCTTTAACAGTGATTAACTTCAGCTAACAATGAAGCTAATGAACACTTCCAGACATTCTTTTACCGATGGAAAAATTAAATTTCTATTCGATGCTTCAATATATATATTCCAAAGGTAGGAAGCTATATAGTACTTAATTTTAAACAGTAAAGAAAATAGTAAAAGACAATAAATCTAAAATAAAACTTCTCATTAGATAATTAGATATTGTTTATCCTAGAGATATTACTTTATAGACTAATTATATTTTATGATAAATTAAATAGGAAATAACATCAGTTCCAATCTTTATACTTGTAAGTTTTCTTATTGATTTAGCAAAAGATATTTTTCATTACCAAGTGATTGGATTCGAACCCAATTAGAGAAAGAAATTGAATTCTAAATTTAACACTAAGAAATAAAATAATTGATAAAAGAAGAAAGATTCATTTAATATAAAAACTGAGAAAAATTAAGAAATTAAATTTAAAACATTTTTAAATAGTAAAGATTAATAAAAAGCTATTTATTTTTTAAACTAAAATTGCTTGATCTATTCTGATTGGAAGCTCAGCACCTTGCTCAACCTTAACTCCTAGTGCAGCAATTAACGGTGAATGTGTGAGGATAGGCGGCTGATATTTGGATATCTGCAGTCAGGGAGATTCATTGCCATGAACTGCTTGTCCTTAAGCCCCTACTGATGGTAAACCAGATAAATCAATTTGACTTTAAATTAGGATGATGCTTTTATGTTAGTGAACTGTATCTTGGTATAAACGAAGCATTACTCATGAAACCGGCAAATAAAAATAATAAAAAAAGTAATTAAAGTATAAAAATATTTTAATTAATTATAAATTAATTAAATCAATTTTGTACTTTAATTAATATAAAGGAAATTTTATTTTTAATTTTATATTAAAATTCCTTGCTTTAAAATTAATTATTTGAAGATCTCCTTAAATAAATTTAAAAATACGTTTTAATAATAATGTACCTATAAGTATATTTAATAAAAGAGTAACTTAAATATTTAATTGTATAGAAATCAAATAAGGAAAATTATTTTAATTAATAAGAGGAGTTACTTCTATTAAACTTTTACTAAAGTAAGTTATAAAAGTGAGAATGGAGAATAAAGAAATGCAATTTATTAAAAGTATTTTTTTACGAAAGCTTTTAAGATAAAGAAATGATTCCCTAAGTAAAATTCCAATTCTTCTTTTTAAATATGAAATATTACCAAACTTAAGTTTTTTAAAGCTAGTAAAAATAATCAACTACGACTAAACTAAAGGTAATTCTTAATGTTTAGATGAAATCCTACAAGGACATAAGTATTATATAAATTCTGTAGCCTTCTCTCCTAACCAGAACTGAATCATCTCGGGAAGTGATGATAATACAATAAATATATGAAATTTTAAAACTGGTTAGTTAAAAAGTACTTTGTAGGGACATACATGTGCTGTATTATCCGTAGCTTTTTCCTCTAATCAGAAATGAATCGTATCGGGAAGTTGGGATAAGACGATAAAGATATGGGAGTTTACAACGGGTTTGTGTAGAAGAACTTTGTAGGGACATACGTGTGATATATTATCTGTAGCGATATCAAATAACTAGAAATGAATCATTTCGGGAAGTAAAGATGAGACGATAAAGATTTGGGATTTTTCCACTGGTCAGCTAAAGAATACCTTGTAGGGGCATACAAGTGATATTTGATCTGTAGCGATATCAAATAACTAGAGATGAATCATATCAGCATCTTCTGATACTACGAGTAAGATATGGAATTTTACAACTGGATAGTGTATTCGAACTCTCTTTGGTCACTCAAATGGTGTATCAAGTATTCAACTTAGTAATGACTCAAGTGTTATAGTTTCTAGCTCATATGACTATACAATTAAGATATGGAATTTTTGTACAGGTGAGTTTATATAGACTCTCTCAGGCCTTGAAGAATATATAGATTCAATAGCATTAAGTATAGACAACAAATGGATCGTATCTGGAGCGTAGGATAATACTGTAAGAAAATGGAAGATTGCAAATTGAGAGCATACAAGTGCTTTTAAGACTTTAAATTTAACAATTTAAGAAGCTAATTATTAAAATTAATAGAGTTAACTAAGCATTTAAGATATATCAAAAGCTTCAAAGAAAACTAAGTAATTAAAATCTAAGCTGTTTACACAAAGTTTACGAGTATATTTAAGAATGAAATTCTTTTATTATTTAGTATTATATATTAAAAACCTTAATATATAACACAGTGCTTTATAATTTGGACTATGAATAGTATTTAAAATAAAGTTTAAAAATAAGATATTTAAAATTTTTATTTTAAAGTAATTAATTTTTTAAGAAAATACTAAATTTTTTCTAAAGTATTTGAATTATAAAAATTTATCTATAAGTTCACTTAAAAAGAAAAAAGCAAAAGATCAATTATTATAAATTTAATTGTTAATTAATATGCTTTAAAATTTTATATCCCTTTTAGTCTTTTCTAACTCAGCAAATTACACTATAGGAAATTTTTATAATTGAATTTAGAAATTTGGATTGTAATTTAAAATTTTATTTAAGGATTTTTTTAAAAGCAAAATAAGAAAAGTGTTTTGATATATATTTGAATTATTTTAAAGTCCTATTTTACATTTGTTTAAGATTATAAAGATTTATTATTAATTAAATAAACTTTTGAGGTACTAAAATAAGTAAAAATGTAGTAGTAATTAAAAAAGAAACATTAAGTTTTAAAAATTTCAAATTTAGTAAAAAAGTGAAAATAATTAGCTTTACGTAAAAATCAAAAAATCTTTTTTTTCTGAGCAATTAGGGTAGAAGTTACTTAGGGAATGGACTAAATTTTTTAATTTTTGGATAGTTTAAAATAAGCTGGAAATAAATTATATATAAAAATAAATCTAAGTATTAGATAAAATATTCTTTTTGAAAAATTTGATTTTAGGGAAATATCAAAATTAAATTTATAAATGCTTTATAAATAACTTTATGTTTAAAATAGTCTTTTTAACTATAAAAATAAGATCTTAATCTTATGCACATTTAGTTAAATAAAATAATGTTATTTTTATTTCATCAAAGAGAAGGGAAAAACAAGTTATAAAAAATGAAAAATAAAAATTTTGATTTTTGCTCTGCGTTTTAGACTAAAAAATATTTTGAGACTTAAAAATATTTAAATTTTGGAAATTAAAAATAGGAATTAGAGAATTAACGCTTAAAAAAATTAAAAATAGTGCTAATTTTGTTTTATAGAAAACTTTATAAAGAAAAAGTTTAAATAGTTTATTAACCAATAAAAATGAAATTAGATATATAAATTCTTTTTTAATATGCTTATCATTAATTAAAAAACTAAAAGCTGTAAAAAATCAAGTGCAAATGGTTTTATGGTAATAAAAATTTATTTTGAAATATAAAAATTTTTGAGAGAAAAGGAGTATAAAATTATAGTAATTAAAAACTAACTAAAAGAATTATTAGAAAATTAAATGAAAAAATAGAAAAAAGAGATAGTGATGATAAAATAAATATGAGATTAGTAGAAATAAGATTTCCAAAACTAAAACTTATTTTTTGTTTTTACTCCGCGTTTATATTACCAAGGATCTTCAGGACAGACTAAATTTTAAAAAGTTTTTGTGAAAGTAGAAGAAAAGAAAATAATCCTTAGGTATAAAATTTAATTAAAGTTAATATGATTTTTTAAAGTTAATTCTTAAAAAATTTATTGTAATATTTTTATAAATTAATAAAGGATAAAATTTTATATCTTATTTATATAAAAAAATACTAATGCTTATAAAATAATATGCATCAAAATATAATGCTGTTTAACATATGATCAAAATATTTTAAGATACCAATGTAAAATTTAAATTAATTAAGAAAAAATTTTATTTCATTGCTTCTTGTCTTATAATACCAAAGATTTTAAGATAAAAAGTAAATCAAAAAATTTTATTTATATATAATCATAAAAAATGAAAACTATTCTTCTTATACAATTAAAATAATAGAAAGTTGCTTTTTTTAAATTAACTTTTTTTATTCTCTTTTTAATATCTTCATTAATCAAACTTTTAGATTGAAAAAATATCCGCAAGAGTCTTTAAGGTTTTATACACAAACTATATAACGAAGTTGATTGCTTACAGAGATATGGAAAAAATATATATTTCATTAACTAAAAATTAGAAAAGAAATATATTTATTCAAATTTTTTATAGAAAATCAGAAATAAAAGATACTTACATCTAAAATCATTTCACATAAAAAATTATTTAGCTTAAATAAAAAGATTATTTTAATTATATTAAATATAAAATAATTGAAATTCTCCTAAGCATGAATTATTAAATCATTATTCATAAAAAATCTAAAATAGATTCCTTTACATCTATACAGAAACATTTCAACTTTAAAAGAACAAAATTCATTGATTTTAAAGTCAAAAAGAGTAGAGTAAATTTATAAATAAATTCACAGATTTAAAATAAAACAAAGAATTTCATGTTTTATTTCAGCAACTTAAATTTATACAACTTAAAATAATAAAAAATTCTGTTTTAGCAAAGAATTTATAAAAATTTTAAAGATAAATTTGCTTAAAAAAGGCATAGGAAATTTAATACTTTGCATAGATTATACAAAGAAAAGTATGCTTTGCAGTAAAAGATTTCGTAACTTTATCCGTAGTAGATTAAACTTTAGATTGTTCTTAACCTAACTGCAAAAAATGTATGAAAAAAGTTATAGAGTTAAAAGTTACGTTAAAAAAGTACTTTTAAAAATAAAAAATATCAAATTTTCATGGAATTATGCTATATAAAAATAATGACATAAAGATAAAATGCGAAAGAAGAAAGGAAAATTTTATTTTGTAAATTTTTTTTACAATTATTTTCATTTTTATGAATATTTATAGTTTCGTAATATTAATAATATACTTAAATGCCGAGAATTTTAGCTTCATCTTGGTTTTCAATCAGGCACGGCTGCCATTTTTTCACATGGATTAATGCCATAACCTTTTTATATGTGGTAGGCTACCACTAATAACTAGCTTCATTTCTTGATAAAATTTTCTATTTAATGATTCCAGTTTCTGTTATTCAGAGTTTATTAAGATTTCTTCAAGTTTTTCATTCTTCTCTTATCCTTAGTTACTTTCCAGCTCAGTACTGTCGTAAAATACGGTAAATTGAATTCAGCAGTAACAATTACAGTTTTTTTATCGTTTTCTTCTGGCTTTGTTTCTAAAGCATTTTTTTCCGATTTCTCTATTCGCTTTTTAATTTATGTCAGTTATTTCTTATTATTATTTTCATTATGCCAATTAATTTAATTAAGTCTTTTTCTATAACCGTGTTTTGCTATTGAATAGTTATCGGCATAAAGTTACTGTTCTGCTACTAAGTTATTTTATATTAGCTGAAGATGTAGTATTAATAACTCCTTATTTTAGTAGTCAATATTACTAATTAATTTTCTGATTTTCCCCTCAATTGTAGATTGCTTTTTCATATTTATAGATTTTTTTCTGTATTTGATCTAATTTATTTTAGAGTTTTTGGTCAATTTCATTTTAAGATTTTTCTATCTCTGCAGTTCCGATCATAATTTTACCTAATGATAAAGAACTTGATTTCTCTTGTTTTTATTACTTTTTCTCCATTTCTTTGCTGCTTTTCTCCTTAAATTTCAATTTTAATTTTTTGAGAAACGGACAGGTCTTTTCATTTTATTTATCCTGTGCTGCTATTCTATATTTACTCTTTACATACAAACTAAAAATGATATTCAAAAATTTAATTTCACTCTCATAAATTAAAATTATTTCCTAAAACACATCAATAACTACAAACATTATATTTTAGCTATTTAATATTAAATACAAGTGACTATGTTATACTTATAAAATGGTCAAATTTGTAGTGAAATATAATGGATAAGAAATAAGCTCTAGATAGATAGAAGTATAGTTGTAGTGATTAGATTATACGATATAGATATAGAAATTTGATTAAATATACAGTTATTTTATTTATTATTTTATATAAATTAAGGTTGAAAAAGTATCTCTCTTCTATCATAGAACTCTTTCCAATTCGAAGTCAAGATCTTCGTTCTACAGTCTAACTTCCTTTCCGTTGTTAAAAATCTTTAATTTATTTAAATCCTTTTTCATTTACAACCAATCTAGCTTTTAAAAATTTTAAGTGTCTTGAAATTTAAGGATTCTTAGATTCTTGGAAATAGGATACTGGACTTAATTCTAATTGAATATAAGAAATGTGTTTTATGATAACGTACATGAATTAATAAGTTCTAAAGTGTTTAAATTTTAGCAGTGTTATACTATTAATTTTATATCTTAATCAGTTAGATTTAGTTACTACAACTTTAAATATTTAAGTCTTATGTTTTATGAGAATTCTTAGATTCAGTTTAATTGATTGGTTATGTTTAAGTTGCTTAAACTTAAACTATTTAGTTACTTACAATTTAGTATTTTTTCTATTTCTGCATATAAAAATATAAAAGCTATGTTTTAAGATTTCTTTCACTTTAATCAAAAATAGTTTACTTTAACTTAAGCATTAACTTAAGCGTTAGTTTCTGTTTATCTATTAATAATTTAAATTTAAGTGCCTTTGTTTATAATAATAATATAGTTAACCAATTGCTAAGTGTAATTATAAATGACTTTTAGTTAAAGCATAAGCTTAGTTGTTATGAATATGCTTAGTAATATTTACTTAGAAATAAGCTTTTTAGAATTAATTAAAATTATATATTTTATTAATTTTATTCAATTAACGTTATTTAGTTTCTTCTATCATAGGAAACCTTCTAGATCGAAGTCAAGATCTTCTTGCAACAGTCCAATTTCTTTTTCATTATGGAAAATCTTTAATTTCTTAAATTAATTTTTAATTTACTAAAAGTTATTCGAATAGGAATATCCAGATTCTTGAAATTTAAGTATTTTAAGATTCTTCCAAATAGGATACTAAACTTATTTCTAATTTTATATAGGAAATGTTTCACTGTATAAAGAACATGATTTTATTATCTCTAAAGTTTCTAAATTTTTACAGCATTCTAATACTAAATGTATGTCTTATTAACGCAAATTTAAATTTGTAAACTTTAAATATTTAAGTCTAATGTTATCTGTAAAATTTTTTATTCAGTTTAGATTATTTTCTATTCATAAGTTACTTAAACTTAAACTTCTTAGTTACTTACAATTTAGCTAAATTACGTTAAATACTTTTTCCCTTATTTAAATTTACTAGTTTAGTTCTATTTATTTCAATTAATTGCATTACTAGAAAATATATTCCAATGTTTATGAGTCTAGTTTACTTATATTTTTTAATCCTATTTATTCGTAATTCTATCCATATTTACCTATCTCCTTAAGAGTTGCACTTTGAAGCAAATTCATTCCTTCTAAATAAAGAGATTTAAGATTGGGAGTATTTTACATAAGGAGAATTAAATTTTAATCATTGAAGCTTTAGCAGTTAGCTATATTAACTTGTTAGAGCTTATTAAAATCTTAAGTTATAAACAAAGAAAAGGTATCAGAATGGAAATTATTATTTAACTTTAACTAAATAAGATTTTAGCTTCTAATATATCCTAAAATATCATTAATAGAAGTATTTTACTATGAATCAAGTGAAGTTATATTAGGACAGAGTTAAAGTAATTAGTCTATTTTCTTGTTTTATTCGATTGCTAATTCTTATACTATATTACCTTTCTGTTATAAATAGCTTTATAAGTAAGAAATTTAAATATAGGGACTATTTAGTTTTATAACTTTCAAATTCAAATTTAAGCAAAAGTCTATTAGAAAGCTTCCAGTTATTCCATTTGGATTAGATTCATTAGTTTAGCTGACTATTTCGAGGTGCTCTAATTTTATTAGCTAGGATATAACTTCTAAATCTTAATCTCCAATAAATCCTTAATAGATTAACTTTTTTAGAGATGATGGAATTAAGCTTAGCAGATAAAAATGCTATACATTACATTAAATTTTGAGCTCCTAAAGATGGTTTATTCTATTATTTTAAATGTTAAGAAGATGATTAAATACAAGAGATACATAAAACATTCTATGAATTTCGCTACATAAATTCTAAGAAAAACCTGATAAATCTATATTTAAGGATTTTACTTTCGAATTCATAAGCTAGTATAAGCAGCTCCAAATTTTGCTTTTAGTATATGATCTATCGTCTCTATATCTTTTGATTGATATTCTAGAAATTTCGAAGGAAAAATCTCTGAAATACTTATTAACTCCTAATAATTGTATCTTGTCTCGTAATTATAAAAATGAAAATATATGATTCAACAAATAATGATTTTTCTGAACTAACTAAAAAGAAGAGTTTTATATCCTAGGAACTTAAATCTAAAATTAAAATTATCCAGCACTTAAAATCAATTCAGTTTATTGCTAAAGAATATTCATTATATTTTACTTTATATAACTTCCATTGCAAAAGATAATTTAATTTGATAAGCAAATTTAAGCTAAACATCAAAGCAAATCGTTCTTCCAAAAACCTTCAAATATAAAAAATTAGGAAAATTAAGATTGCTTATTTAAACAAAAGAGTTAAAATGCTTTTTTAATCCTAATCTTGTAAGTTCCTTGTTAATAAGAAAATCTATTAGCAAAAAAATAATTAAAAACATCTCCATTTTTAAAAATTTTAGTACCATTAACAGGCATATCAAAAATCCAATCACCTTCAAAAGTTGAACCATCTATATATTTCATTTATCCTTTTCCATGAAATTATTTATTGAATAACGTTCCTTCATAAATATCTCCATTTTTATATTAAACAACTCCAATACTGCAATAAGAATTACCTTCAGATCATTCGCCTTCAAATGTTGAACCATCTATATATTTCATTTATCCTTTTCCTTCTCTTTTTCCATTTTCAAACGTTCCTTCATAAATATCTCCATTACGATACTTATATACTCCATTTTTTGGTTCATTTTCAGATCATTCGCCTTCAAATGTTGATCCATCTTAATATTACATTGATCCTTTTCCTTCTCTTTTTCCATTTTCAAACGTTCCTTCATAAATATCTCCATTACTATATTTATATACTCCAATACCTTTTTAAGGTTCATTTCCACTTCATTCGCCTTCAAATTTTGATCCATTTTAATATTTCATTTATCCTTTTCCTTCTCTTTTTCCATTTTCAAACGTTCCTTCATAAATATCTCCATTACGATACTTATATACTCCATTTTTTGGTTCATTTTCAGATCATTCGCCTTCAAATGTTGATCCATTTTAATATTTCATTTATCCTTTTCCTTCTCTTTTTCCATTTTCAAACGTTCCTTCATAAATATCTCCATTACTATATTTATATACTCCAATACCTTTTTAAGGTTCATTTCCACTTCATTCGCCTTCAAATTTTGATCCATTTTAATATTTCATTTATCCTTTTCCTTCTCTTTTTCCATTTTCAAACGTTCCTTCATAAATATCTCCATCTCAATATTTATATACTTCTTTACCTTCATAAGGTTTATCTTGCTATCATTCGCCTTCAAACGTTGATCCATCTCTATATTACATTGATCCTTTTCCTTCTCTTTTTCCATTTTCAAACGTTCCTTCATAAATATCTCCATTACGATACTTATATACTCCATTTTTTGGTTCATTTTCAGATCATTCGCCTTCAAATTTTGATCCATTTTAATATTTCATTTATCCTTTTCCTTCTCTTTTTCCATTTTCAAACGTTCCTTCATAAATATCTCCATTACTATACTACCAAATTCCATTTTTATATTAATCTTATTCTCATTCGCCTTCAAAAGATTAACCATCTTTATATTTCATATATCCCTTTCCTTCTCTTTTTCCTTTGATAAACGTACCTTCATGAATATCTCCATTTCTATATTTAAATATGCCATTTTTAGGTTCATCTTAATATCACTCACCTTCGAAAGTTGATCCATCTTTATATTTCATTTATCCTTTTCCTTCTCTTTGTCCATCTACGATTTTTCCTTCGTATATTTCTCTGTTTCAGTATTTTATTATTCATGATTTTTCTTTAGCTTTTCCCAATTAATTTTTTTATTCAAAAATTGATTTATCTTCTTGATTTATTCTTTTTCATTCTCAGTTATCATTTACAATCATTTTTTCATAGACATTAATACCGTTTTCTTTTAAAGTTTATTCTTCTTTTGATATTTCTTTTTCTTAAACTTCTGATTAGTTTTTCCCTTCTGGTTATTCAGCTTGGTTTCTTTTTTAAATGTTATCTTCTATTTACTTTAATTCTTATTTTGATTCTATTTCTTTTAGATTCCTAATTTCTTCATTTTTCTCTTTTGTTTTGGAACTAAAGAAAGTTAGATCTTCTTGTAGCTCTAGCTAAGAAATAACTTTTTGCTCCATCTCTATTTTGTAAACTTAATTTCTTAATAAGCAGATTAAGTTAAAAGATCTTAATTTTGAATAAACTTAAATTTAAGCCTATTAAGTTGATAATATTCATTCAAGACACAAATTCATCTGATATAGATAAACTTTAATCTTTATAAACTAACTTTATCATTTTAAAATTTGAAAGCATCTAAGATAAAAATAGATAATTTAACTAAATCCTTTAAGGAAACTTATATTTAATATTGCGTTTTATTAATAACCAAGTAAATAGAAAAGATAGTAAAGCTACAAATAAAGTTATTATTTTAACTTAATCTTAATCCTTAGCTTAAGCTAAAGGAAATCCTATTTATTTATTTTTAATACAAATAACTTCATTAGATTTATGTTCTTTGATTTGAAAGAAGCAAACTAAATTAAGCTTTCAATCTTATAAAATGTTTACTTTTACTAAAATTTCTTTCCATGTACTATCTACTAGTTTATTGAATAGTTAACTTCATAGTCTTGGCCTTATTATTTAGCTATACTGATATAGTTAGATTGTTCTGCTACTTTAGAAATATTTTCCTTTTCTTTTTAGTTATTAAAGACTTAAATAAGACTTCTTTACTGTAATTATAAGCATTTTCAATTAGTTGCTCAATAGTTCGAAATTTTATTGATGTCTTTATATAAACATCAACTCATCTCACCATAAGCCTTATACAATAAACAATTAGAGAAGCTATTTTAATTCTAAGGTACTTCTAGACTCCTACTAAGTTATAGACTTAGTACTCTCTTTTAAAATGTTAATTTAAAGTAAAATAATAAAAGATAAAAGTAAGTTGGTAGCAAGTAGATTACTAGTAGTATTAAGAGAAATGATAAGATATAAATAATGAAGGAATAATAAGATATTAAATTACTAAGAATTTAGAGACTAGTAATTATAATAGTGATTGCAAGCATTTAATAACTATCTATCTTAGATATCATTTAATTCTATTTTAATAATCCTTTTCATACTTTATCTAAACTAACTTTAATTATCTCTACTTATTACTAGATAAATAAGAGCGCCAAATTTAATTATTTAGCTATAACCTTAGACTATAATCTTATATGCTTAATTCTATAAGCTAATCAATAAGCATATAGTAGATACCAATACTTTTAATTATTATATCTAATATTAATATTTATTAACTAAGAGTTATATATTAAACCATTTCTATTCTAATTCTCTAAACTGCTTATTTTACAAACATCAAGGATACAAATGTCTCATTTTTTATTTTGCTTCATTTCTACAACTTACTATGAAGGGGTAAATTTGCCTATTTAGTGATATTTTATTACTTAATTATTAAAAATGATTCAACTAAATTTATTGTAGTCATTCTAAACTTTCTTGATGAGATGTTTCTTGTATTCTTCATTTTGAATATTTGCTTTATTCTAACTAAAGTAAGCAGGCTTATATAGCTTTCTAAAGCGTCTCATTTTCATAGTTTCTAGGGTAATTAAACATAAGTAATTATTAAAGGTATTGTAGATTACTTGCTTAGATTTAAACTTAAAATTCAAAAGTATGTATCTGCATAGTCCTTAGTTTTAGTAGCTTTTGTTTTAAATTCTTATGATATTGGTGATAGTTATCTAACGAAGAATCTACTTTATAATAGTTTATTTTTTATAAGCAACTCTCCTAAAATTATTTGCTGGTCTTTCTATTTATGCTTTCTTATACGTAAACATTTAGTATCCTTATGTCATTAAAAATAACATGCGTCAAGTATTTAATTAAAATAAGCATTCATCTCAGTTCTGAAGCTAATATTCTTTCCTATTATTCAATAAAATCTTAGCATACTATAATTAAATAAGTATAGTAGTATTATTGTAGGAGAACAATTATCTATTGTATTAACAAATACCCAATTTTTTAATTTACTTTCATCTATTATTTATTAGACAGTATTTCTATTAAAGATCCTTTTTTAAGGAAGCATTTCCTGGAAACCTTTACTTTATTTCTGTAAGTAGCTTTCTATTATTAATTGTTTTTAATGATTCTGTTAATTAATTTCCAAGTTTTAGCTTTTCATTCTAATTTTATCATCCCTTTTTCTTGCTTTTTTTCAGTCAATTGAGCTACTTTAAAACTCTTATACTTATCAAATTTCCTTTCTTTTAAATCTAAACTAATCTGTAAAATTACTTTGCATGCTTTCTTGCTTTGCTTTTCTCATTTACTAGAGAAATTAGATACTTTACTTTAACTACCTTTAATTTACTTAGAGTTTGCCAATCAAATATTTAAAAATCTTGATAAATCATCTTGAACTAATTAAAAAGACTTCGGTCATGAAGAATTTAGAATCCTTTTTATTATTAAAATTCTTTTTCTTATTTTGTGCAGTGAAAGTTACTAAGCTGTACTATAAGTTGCTCTTTAGTCTTAGTTCTATTAAAGCTTTTTAATTGCTTTATTATACTTACTTTCTGCTTTACTTGCTTGTGTATTTTTCACTTCTTTAGTAATTTTACATATGTGCTTAAACAAACTTATCTAGAAATAGCTAAGAATGTTTGGCTTTTCTTGTATAAAGCTAATCTGAAGTATCTGTTCAATTGATATATAAGAATGGTTTGCAAAGCTTTGATCTGAATGCTATTTTTCGTAAAGACTTTAGATATTTGTGCAAATCTTGCTAATTTATTATCCTTTAGGATATAATAAAGTAGAGATGATTAGTAATTACTATGTTTAATCTTTAGGTCTTAAGCTTAAGTATCAGAATGTAGTAAATATTTATTCCAATTGTCCTGTTTTAAACTGTGTTAACCTTAAAGCTTAGTAAGTTTTAACTATCCATCTCTAATAGAGATTTCGCTTATTCGAACTAATGGCCAATTAAGGGGATTAGTGACTTTATTCTTCTGCTTTTTTAACTGCTTTGGATAGTCTTGAATAGTTGATATTCTTGACAGCTTAATGTGTTGGTAGCGGTTAAGAAATGAGAATCTGGTTTACTTATGATTTATGATGTTGGTGTAATAATGGTAATTAGGATGTATTCTGCTCACTTTCATATGAGGATTTGTTTGTTTGATATAATTTGATTTATACTAATCTGCTTGTTAATAGCTTTTGTTCTTTTTTGGTTTCTAAAGTACTTACGCTATGTTTAAAAAAGTTGGTTTGATTGAAATATGTATTTTCTAAATATAGTGTCTTAAGCTTTTTAGGTATTTTGATTATAGGAGTTAATTAGCTTTAGCCATGTTGCTCTAAATATCTTTATTTATAAAGGCATTTATCTATTCTCTATAATGCTTAGCCACTTCTATTGATTTTACCTAACCTAGTTACTATAGATTTACCTCTTATAGACTCTTATTAATTTTCAATTAATACTAATCAGTATCTTCATTCTATTATACCTTTAAATTTAAGCTATTTAATCAAGTAAAACACATAACTGAGTGTAGAAACTATATAGAATTACTTTAATAAGAAGTAAAAATAAGAGCTAAATTAAGGTAAAAAGAAAAAGCTTAGAAAGTAGATTTTATATCAAGCTAAGTAGCAAAATTATAAATAAGGCCTATAGAAAATATCTAGATTAGCTAGTTTCATTACTTAGAGATAGCAACTGTAATGCTTAATCATGTAACAAACTAAGTCATTAGTTCGCTTTATGCAAAAAATACCAACTTAATTAAAAGAATAAAGCAACCAAAATTTTGGATAATCTAACTATTAACTCTTAAACAGCTATCAATTTTATTCTAGATTTATAAGATAACATATCTAAAATCAAATCCACCCATAACCAAGCCACTATCCAATATGCATTACATACTTACTTTTTGCGGCAAAAGGAACATTCCCATTATTAGACTAATTATATAAGCAACACAAACAGATTTTAATTGTCCTAAAACATTCTAAGCATATCCTTAAACTGAAAATGAAAGAGATTACACAGAGCTAACTTCTTATTCAAATTACAAACTATCAAAGGATTACTGTTATAGCCTAAAAACTAGAATCATGCTAAAATATCAATAAATTAAAAATGCTTAAGCACTATAATAAGATATAAGGCTTAATAACTCTAGTTGCTTGTATAAACATTTTTTTATTTACCACCAAACTACAAACTTCTTTTATCCATCAATGGAGCAGAGTATTTCATACAGAAACAAGTTCCAATATTATATCATATTTTAGTAGATAAGAGCTAAGTTTTAATACAACTGGTTGTAAATGCTAGAACAGCAAAAATATGATTGAATGCGAACTAAAATAGTGATTCTAAGTAACCTAGTTTGAAATAGAACAACAGGCAATTTATAAAAATATAAGCATTCTTCTATTTAGTTAAAGACTTAAGCAAAATAGATAATACTAAAAATTAGAAACATAGATGAAGTTAAAAAAGAAAAAGGATTTGGAAATATAAAATCTTATTGGTCTATTAAGCAACTCTTAGAAGTAACTCTTAAGGTACGAATTTTTACTTTTCTATTTTGACTAGTAAAATATGAAGCCGAAAAGGAATTTTTAAATCCAGTTTAAAAACAAAAGTTATTAAAATCACAAGCTAAAACATTCAAGAGACTAGAAATATAGATTTATTAAGCAGAACTAATAAGCCGTAGAAGTTTTAATTAGCTGAGAGAATTTCTTAGAAGAAAGGAAAATAAATTTAGAGTTATAGTACTTAGCATAGAAGCATTGACAATAACTATGAAATAAATGATGCAAAGAATCGCATATTGAAGAGCAAAATAAGTAAAGCTAAGTATGAAGATGAATAAAAATGAAAAGGAGATTAAAGTTAGTAGTAAGAAAGGATATTAGCATAATTGAGCTAAAGTATCATAAAATAGAAATTTGTTATTTGAAGTTAATTTTAGTAATAAGTTATTTTACTTCTATTAGTAAATATCATGTTTATAAATAATAAGAGTTGCTATAGTTTTAGGTAGTAAGGTTAAGATATAAGTAGTAAATGATAAACATAATTGATTATATTCTGCTTTAAAGAAAAAGAATATTATTAGACTTATTAGTATTAGATAACTATAATACTTAGAACTAGTAATATTTATAAAATAGGAGCTACTTAAATTGTGAAAGCATTTTACTATTTATTAACTAACTATAGATGTAATTAGTAACTTAACTTGCCTTAGTCAAATATCAAAGCAATCAATTATAATTAACATTTGATAATAGCATTAAAGAGCATAAAACATTTAATTAACTCATGATTCTAAAGGCTAGTATAATAATTTTAGATCTGCAGGTTCTTACTAACAAGATAATGATTTAAGATAGTATACTAAGGAACATAAATGAATGATATCCATAATAATAATAAAGATAACTAATAGTTAAATGATATAAATAACTAGATAAGTAGCCTTAATAAAATACGTTTAAGTTCATAAATAATAAAAAGAAAACTCATTATAGTTATTTAAAGTAGATCTAATAACTTTAATAAAGTTATAGCAAGTTTATTAAATTTTATGTATAAAGCATGCTAAAAATAATAATATGCTTCTAATATATCAAAAGCTTTATATGCTTGTAATAACCATTAATTAATTAATAGTAGAACTTTTATATTTAGAACATAGTTAATATTAGCTAAGCATTCTACAAATATCAGTCATTATAACTTAAGATCAATTAAGATATGTTTCCATCAAACATTATTATTAGTTAAGTTACCTAAGCTTCACTATAAGTCAATTAAGATACTGCTTCTTCAAATTAACCACATCTACCTCCATATTCCAAAACTTCAAATCTCTATCCATGCTTTAAAAATACATGCAGAAAGGAGCTTATTCAAAAATTGCTATTTATGCTACTAATTTACACAAAGAGAATCTCTATTAAAACTCTAACTAAAACACTTAAATCTTGCAATAAATAAGCAAAATTCAGAGGTTCTAGTAGATGGGATCTAGTTACTTTTTAATGAAAAGCTTGAATCTAATTAATTAGGTTTAGCTATAAAAGAGGGAGAAAAAGAAAGTGAAATAGCTTTATCTTTAAAATTATCAATATTAAGTCACATATTATTGTCTATCCAGTTGTCAGCTACTTTTTGATTTAAGTCAATTATTAATTAAAAAGCTCACTTTAGTATAAGGATCTTATAAACAAAAGATTAAATAGCAAGGGAAACTAATCCAGGCTCTTTTCTACTTATATATGATTTTAATACATCATATTGAAGATTTTTCAATCAAGCTAGAACAGAAAATCAACTTTTACAAGAAACATCTAAGTCTTCCACTTAGAAGTGAAGATTAAAAATGATCACTCGAGCAGAATATATCAGGGATATAAAATATAGGCTGAGAAGGTTTTTCATAGAAATCCATTTAAAGAAGTAATTTATCATAAAGCCTTTCTTAATTTTGATTTGCTGGGTTAATTTAATTAATAAAAGCACAAACTTTAGGCGGTAATTTTCAAACTTAATCTTTTTGTTAGCTCTCTAATCTCATAAGACTTTCATATCTTGCATTCTAATTCTATTTATTAATCAGATGTAAGTACTTAAATCTAGTACCTTCAACACCAGACTCATCTTATCCTTTTTATTATTAAGGTCTAGTTTAAACTGAGTAACGATAAAACTAGAATAGCTTAATTCTACTTTCTGTATAGAGTATTCAGTGCGTTTTAGTAAGTGCCTGGCTTCTTTTTTTAATAGCTCATTAATATCTATAATCTCTCGTCTAGTCAAAACAACAAGAACTTGAATAAAGAGCCAAGATAATTTAAGATTAGCAAATGGTGCATCTTAATTAAGCCTTTCTCAAGATTAATAAGGTAGAGGTATATACATTAACAGGATAAGGAAAGGGAAAGTATAAGAGCCCTCAGTTCAGAGAGTAATTAATCAATTAAAAGGTAATTTATAGTTAATAGTCCTAAAATTAGCTTAATTTGAATTAAAAGCATAAGAGATGCTAATACTCTATAAATGCTCTAAGTACATAAATAAAAAGCCTAACTCTGTAACTGATGGAGTTGGATTCTGTTAAGAAATTATAAGAGATTAATTAAAATTGGTTAAAATATAAAATGAGTTCTTAAGATTAAAGAACTAGATCAGGTAAAAGTTAATTAGAACAAGGAAAGAAAGAATATTTAAAAGGGAAGTATGAACAGGCTATCAAATACTTTAATGAGGTTATTTAAACTAATCGTAATGAGATTGAAGCTTATAATTATAAGGGACTGTCTCTTAAAGATTAAGGAAACTTCTAAGAAGCTATAGATTGTTTTAAATAAGTCTTAAGAATAAACCCTAAGGATGTAAGTGCAAAAATTAATATGGGGAAATGTTTGAGAGAGTAAGGCTAATTCGCTGAATCAATTACTTACTATGATATGGCAATATAAATTAATCCATAAGATTATGATGCTTTAAATGCTAAAGGAATTTCATTGAGCGATTTAGGAAGAAATGAAGAAGCAATAAAATGCTTCAACGCTGCAATAAAAATCAATTAAAACTTTCTAGGAGCTTACAATAACAAAGGACTATCTTTAAGTGATTAGGGAAAAAACAAAGAGGCCATTGAATGCTTTGATATAGTGCTAAGGTTAAATCCTAATGACATTGGGGCACATAACAATAAAGGACTATCTTTAAGAGACTTAGGGAAGAATGAGGAAGCTATTGAATGCTTTAATACTGCAATAAGCTTAAACCCTTCCTATGCAAGTGCCTATAATAACAAAGGGTTATGTCTCAGAGATCTGGAAAGAAATTAATTGGCCATTGAGTGCTTTAATCAAGCTTTGAAAATAAGCCCTAAAGATATAGATGCTTACAATAATAAAGGAATTTCGTTGAGAATGATTGGAAGGAATGAAGAAGCTATACAATGCTTTGATAAGGCGATTGAAATTAATCCTCTAGAGCTTTATACTTACAATAATAAAGGCCTATCTCTAAAAGTTATGGGGAATAACTAAGAAGCTATAAAAAACTTCGATATTGTACTTAAAAAAAATCCCAAAGATATAGATGCATTAAACAATAAGGGACTTTCCTTAAGAGAGCTAGGAAGAAATAATGAAGCAATTTAAAATTTCGATGCAGCACTTAGTATTAATCAAAACTACTAAAGTGCCCTCAACAATAAAGGAGTTTCACTTAGAGATTTAGGTAGGAATTAGGAGGCAATCTAGTGCTTTGATGCTGCGATTAGTTTAAGTAAAACCTATTTTAGTGCCCACAATAACAAAGGGCTCTCTTTATGAGAGATGGGAGAAAATGAATAATCAATTAATTGCTTTAATTAGGCTATTGAAATAAATCCCAATGATGTTTAAGCTTATAATCACAAAGGAATGGTGCTTAAAAGCTTGAACAGAAATGAAGAAGCAATGGAGTGTTTTGTGATTTCTATTTAAATAAACCCAAATAACGTAGAAGGCCACATAGAAAAGGGAATCTTATTAAATGATGCGGGTAAATTTGAATAAGCAATTGATTGTTTTAATAAAGCCATATAAATAAGTCCGAATGAAACTGATGCTTATATTTAAAAGGGAAAATCTTTAATAAATCTAGGATAGAACTAAGAAGCTTGTGGAATCTTCAATAAGGCCATATAACTAAACCCTAAAGATGTAAAAGCTTACATATAAAAAGGAATTTCTTTAAAAAATTAAGGAAAGCTATAAGAGGCAATAGATTGCTTCAGTTAAGCAATCGATTTTAAATCTGATAGTGTTGAAGCTTTTGGCTAAAAAGGACTCACATTGAGAGAGTAAGGAAATGATAAAGAAGCAATTTAGTGCTTTAAGCAGGTAATAAAACTGGATCCTAACAATTTTGAAGGCTATAAAAATAAAGGAATTTCTCAGTGTAATTTAAAAAAGTGAGAAAAAGCAATTTAGACTTATGATCAGGCTATTGAAATAAATTCTAAAGACGCCAATATTTACAAAAGGAAAGGCATTTGCTTAAGGGAGTTATAGTAGAATTAAGAAGCTATTAAAAGCTTTGAAAAAGCAATAAAGCTAAACTCTAATGATGCTGATGCTTATATAAATAAGGGAGAAGTGCTGGGATCAATTGGCAACAATGAAGGAGCTATTGAGTGTTTTGTAATAGCCTCGAAAGTTGATCCACAAAATACATTAGCACATATAAATAAAGGAAATATACTAATAAATCTTGGAAAATAAGAATAAGCAATTGAATGCTTTGATAATGCAATAAAAATAGACCCAAATAAAGCAGAAGCTCTTGTCAGCAAGGGAGAAGCTCTTAGATCGCAAGGGAAAAATGATTAAGCACTTGATTTCTTTGATAAAGCGATAAGCAAAAATCCCAATTTAGCAAATGCTTATATCTAAAAAGGAATTTCACTCAGATATAAAGCACAAAACAAAGAAGCAATTTAACAGTTTGAAATTGCACTAAATATAGATAAATATAATGCTGAAGGTCACAATAACCTAGGAATTTCTTAAAGAATTTTAGAAAACTATGAAGATGCATTAAATTCATTTAAAACTGCTATAAATATTAACGAAAAGTATGTAGATGCTTATAATAACAAGGGCATTACACTAAGAGAATAGTAAAAGTACTAATAAGCAATTGAATGCTTCAATAGTGCGTTAAAAATAAATCCTAATAACGCGGAAGCCTAAAATAATTTAGGAATCACACTAATGATTTAAGACAAAAATGCAGATGCAGTCTTATGTTTTGATGCTGTATTAAAGATAAACCCTAACGATGCAGATGCTTATAATAATAAAGGAAAGGCTTTAAAGAATCTAGGATAAATTGAAGAAGCAATTGAATGCTTTGCTATAGCAGGAAAAATTGACAAATAGCATTATGAGGCACATATTAACAAAGGGCTAACTTTAAAAGATCTAGGAAAGTATTAAAAAGCAATAGAATGCTTTGATAATGCAATTAAAGTAGACTAAAGTAAAGTATAGGCTCATATATATAAAGGAGCATCATTAAGTCTACTAGAAAATAATATAAAAGCAATTTCATGTTTTGATGAGGCTTTAAAAATTAAGCCTAATGATGTGGAGGCTATTAATTATAAAGGAATTTCGCTAAGACAACTAAACAAACACTCAGAAGCCTTAGGGCTATTTGAAAGCTGCATAGAAGAAAATCAGAATGATGCTAGAGCGCATTGCAACAAAGGAATAACTCTTAAAGAATTATAGAGAGAGGCTGAGGCTATTGAAAGCTTTAAAAGGGCGTTAGAACTTGACCCGAATAATAAAGAAGCTTTGATGAACAAAGGAATATTACTTTAAAAGTAAAATAAGGATGCAGAAGCAATTGTTTGCTTTGATTAAGTTCTAAAAGCAAATCAAAATGAAGCAGATGCACATAGATCTAAAGGTCTTTCATTAAGAAAATAAAATAACTATGACTATGCAATCGAATGCTTCACTAGTGCGCTAAAAATAAATTCTGAAAATGCTGAAACTTAAAAGTGGAAAGGATTATGTTTAATGGACAAAGGAAAGTACTAAGACGCGATAGAATGTATAAATAAAGCACTAAAATTAAATCCTAATGATTCAGAGGCGCTTAATGCTAAAGGATAGTTGCTAGTTAAAGGAGAAAAAAATGAAAAGGCGTTGAAATACTTCGAAAAAGCAATAAAAGCTAATCCTTAAAATTACGAAGCTCATAAAAATAAAGGAATTTTCTTAAAGATGAAAGAAAAATGATAAGCAGCAATAAATAGCTTCGATAATGCTTTGAAAAAAGACAGCAAAGATGTTGAGATATAAAATTTAAAAGGAATCTGCTTGAGAGAAATGGAAGAGTATAGCCAAGCAATATAATGCTTCGATGAAGTTTTATAACTAGATTCTAAAAATCAAATAGCTTTAAGTAATAAAGGAATTTCGTTAAGATAGCAAGAAAACAATTAAGAAGCTATAATATGCTTTAATTAGGTAATTGACTTAAATTCTAAAAATATTGAAGTCTAAATTTAAAAAGGAATTTCACTATAAAAGAAAAATGAGTATGACGAGTCAATCTAGTGCTTTGAAGAGGCGTTAAAAATAAGCTAAAAGAATCCTGAAGTTTGGTATTATAAAGGAGAATCCCTAAGGATGAAAGAAAAATATTTGGATGCAATAAAATGTTTTAGTTAAGCAATATAACTAAATCCTAAATCATATAACTACTAATTAAAAAAAGGAATTTGTTTAAGTAATACAGGAGAACACTAAGAAGCTATTCGATTATATGAAAGGGCGATAGAATTAAATCCAAATGATGACTAAGCTCATATTTACAAGGGAAATTCATACATTCAAATAAACAAATACGAATTAGCAATTAAGAGTTTTGAGGATGCGATAAGAATCAATAATAAAAGCATATAAGCTTATAAGAACAAAGGAAATGTTTTAATGCTTTTAAATAAGAATGAAGAAGCAATTGAGTGTTTTAGCGAAGCTTTGAAGTTGGACAATAAAGATCCTTAAACATATAATAGTAAGGGAATGTGCTTTTATAACTTAAAAAATTATGTAGAAGCTATAGAGTTCTTTGAAACTGCTACCTAAGTGTAAGTAAACTATGCCGAAGCTTATACAAATAAAGGAACTTCTTTGAGAGCTAATAAAGATTATTAAAAAGCAATAGAAAGCTTAGATATTGCTATAAATCTAAACTATGCTGATATCAAAGCTAGAAAAGAAAAAGCGCTTTCTTTGAAAGAATTAGGAAGGAATAAAGAAGCGATTGATTGCCTCACTGAAGCTTTAAACTTAGAACCTAAAGATGAAGAAGCTTAAGCATATAAAGGAGAGCTACTACAATTGCAAGAGCAACATTAAGAAGCAATTGAATGTTTTAACAGAGCTCTGGAAATTAAAAATACTAAAGCAGAGGTATGAAACAATAAGGGGGTTAGTTTGAAGTTTTTAGAACAGCATTAAGAAGCAATAAAATGTTTTGATGAGGCCATAAAATTAAAATTTGATTACGCTGAAGTTTACAATAACAAAGGCTTAGTACTTTAATATTTAAAACTGGATTAAGAAGCATTGAGTTGTTTTGAAAAAGCAGTAAGCTTTAATGACACATTTTACAATGCTTTTAATAATAAAGGGCTTCTTTTAAAGCTTATGGGAAATAAATAAGATGCCTTAATCTGTTTTGATAAAGCAATTAAGATTAATCCTAAAGAACCAAGCGCTTATAATAGCAAAGGGCTTACTTTAAGGGATTTAAAAAGAAATAAAGATGCAATTTAATGCTTCGAGGAAGCATTAAAGATAAACTCTAAAGATTATAATGCCTATTATAATAAAGGCCTTTCGCTCTTAGATTTAAATTAGCTCTAGGAAGCAATAGATGAATTCAAATGAGCATTAGAAATTAACCCTCAGTTTGCGGATGGTTACTATAGTATAGGAGTTTGCTACTAAAAGTAGGATGATCATGTAGAGGCAATTAAGTGATTTAATAAAGCATTAGAGATTAATCCAGAGCATTTAGAGGCTTAAAATAGCAAAGGATAATCTTTCATGTCCTTGAAAAAAAATGAAGAGGCTGCTTAGTGCTTTGATAAGGTAGTCAAAAAAAATCCGAGTAATCTATTAGCTCTTTAAATTAAGGGTATTATTCACTAGTAATTAGGCTAGCATAAATAATCAATTGAATGCTTTGATCAAATTATAAAATAAAACCCTAATAGTGATGAGGCTTATAATAAAAAAGGAATTTCATAAAAAATATTAGATTAAACTCAAGAAGCACTTTAGAGTTTCGAAAAAGCTGTTGAATGTAATTCTAAAAATGACGAAGCTCTCAATAATAAAGGAGAGATGCTATTATTAATGGGAAAAGATGAGGAAGCAATAAAATGTTTCGAAGAAGCTATTAAGTAAAATCCAAAAAATGCCACCGCTCACAGTAATAAAGGAAATTATTTGAGAAATCAAGGTGAATTTGAAGAAGCAATCAAATACTTCGATGAAGCTATAAGATTAGATTCTAAAGATCCAAGAGCTTAAAATTTCAAAGGGCTAGCTTTAAAAGATTGGAAAAAGGATAAAGAAGCTCTTTAATGTTTTGATAAGGCCATAGAAGCTAACTCTAATGTATCTTTACCCTATTGCAACCGCGCTATTGTTTAAATAAATCTATAAAACGAGGGTTAAGCAATGAAAGACTTAAATTAGGCATACTAAATACAAATAAACTAGAACTCAACAACTCAAAATGGATAAAATCTTACTATAGATCTTTCTATTGGTACTCAAAATAACGATCTCCTTGAGAAAATTACCTAACTCTAAAGTACTTACTTAGACACTTGTGCTTATTTCGCAAATATCAATACAAAATATGACTAGGAATTCTAATAACTACAATAATAATTTAAGGAACTAAAGGAATAAAAATGCAGTGAAGTGGGCAAAGTAATAGAAAGCTGGAATAAGAAAAAATTTGAATAAGAGCCTGGAAAAGGTGAATTAATCGTATAAATTAATCAACGCTTTCTTGAATTAGAAAAAAATTTGAAGGAAAAAGTTAATAGAGATGAAATAGAATAACATTCCTTAAAGGAAGCTTTGGAAATTTAGAATGATCCTATACTTAAGTAATATTTCGATGCCTTTTATAATAAACTATAGTTGGATCTTTAGGAATCTGAGATCATAAGCACAGGAGGAAGAATATAATTGGATACTTCAAGTAAAGTTGTGAGCTTTCTAGCAAAACTAGTAGAATTAACTCCAAAAGTTGGTTCAGTTTTAAGCTCTACTGTTTAGTAAATAGGAGATTTGGTAATAAGTAATAAGATAAAAAAATAAGCTTTAGAGTATATAATAGTTCTTGGCTTGAATCCGGATTAGAGAAAAACTGTTATTAAGAAAACAGCTGAAAAAGTAAGCTTAGCTAAAAAAGAAGAAATAAAGCAAGCAGATCAAATTTAAGAAGTAATAACTTGGAAAAACTAAAATTTCTTTGAGAAATGCAAACAAAAATTCTTCTTTAATTTAGAAAAAAAATAGTATGTATAAGATTCTGAAATTTTAGGATGCTTAGATGCCTTAAAAATCATTTTTGCAATAAGATGTGACAATATTCCTAAACCCAATAATGAGCAAGAAGCTATTGATGCTTTATTTAAAATTGTGCTAGAATTTAATTTTAAAGAGAAAAGCACAATAGTCAAAAAGTCAGGATGCTGTTCTGTTTATTCTTTCCACAGAATAGAGTACAAGAATTTTCTTTTAAATAAGCCTTCTCTCTTTCATCAACTATGCTAGTTAACAAAACTACCGGTAAAGGAAATACTTAGCAATAGTTAGAAGTTAGAAGAGTTAGGATATAGTCTAGGTGAGATGGATTAGTATACAATAGCCAATTTGCTGGTTAGTTTTGACTATTGATAGTTTTAATCCTAATCCTTATATTGAAATAATAAATTTTGATTTTAAACTTTGCTAATATTTGTCTGAGGCAATCTTAGTTATTCCATCTGAAACTTCTCTCAATAAACTTAATTTTAAGTGCTTATTGCCGAGATCTTACAATTAAGCCATTATTATCTTTTATAATTAACCATCATTTTCCGTTAATTCTTTATCTTAAGGTCTTTTAGGTTAAGCTAAGCAAAGCAATCTCTCATTTGAAAATCAAGCTTAGTCCTTGTTAAAATAAATTCATGTTTGAAGGAATAAAGAATAAATAAGACACGCAGAGATAAATCTTCTCAATGTCAGTTCTAACTAGATAAGTACAAAGTTACTATATTTCTTTCTAGTCTGCATAAAGTGCTAAATTTTTGGAAAGGGAAAGAGCTTTATAATCTTATTTTAAATCTAAAGTTTTGAAGGATGTAGCTTATTTAGCAAGAACCTTTTCTATACATCTCAGAATTAAATGCAAAGCTGCTTCTCGTTTAAAAAGAATCAAAGTGACTTCTAGTATAATTAAGCTAGATTTAAATATCCTAATTTATCTCCCTAGAAAAAACTACTTCAGCCAAATTTTTTTATTTCTCTAACTAAAGCGTACTCACTATTAACCAACATACCTTTTATAATCCAAACGCTTATAGCTAGATTTATTAAGAAGCTAATAAAACTGCCAACTATAATAGCAATTTTAGCACTTGCTATTAAATGACTATATGAGGTAACTATATTTATCATTAGTACATCTATTTACATGTATCGATGTCTGATCATTATAAATTTACTTTAAAAAGAGCAATTAAATGAAATAGGACTATAATAGTCAAGCTAATGCTTAGTATCTGAAATATTCATTTTTATTCGAAACTATTCTTTAACTAAAATCGATCAAAAGAGTTCTAATGTATTTGGTTATTTTTACAAAGCATGCTTTACTAATACGAAGCTATAATGTAACTATGAGAGTTTACTTGTTAATATATTTCCCATTTTTTCATGCTCACATTGCTTATAAAGCTAGGTACTATGAAACTTGGATTCAGTTATATAGTTATTCTACAAAGAATCCAATTCTTTTTAATTAATTGAAGTATTATTGCTTAATACATTCCACTATCGATATCTGGCATTTCTACTAGCATACTTTCATTTATCCTTTTTAAGCAGCAAGTTAATATTCCATTTTCAACAAACCAATTAGCTTCAACTAATTCTATTTTAATACCTACCTTAAAATACACTACTGCTATGATTATTAATAGAATAGCTTATAACTTGAGTCTTTTCTTAATTATATAACAATAAATAAATCCCTAGAAATACAACTAACTTACATTAACTTTCAATACTAGCTGCTTAGCTATAATATTAGTTATATCCACCTAAAGCTTATCAATAGTAGAACAATATTGAACTAACTGGGAAGCATTAAAGTGTGTATAAAGAACGAAGCATATATTTGAGCGCCAAATATTCAAATAAGTCCAGTAGTTTATTAAATAATACAGAGGGGTAAATTATGCTAGCTATACTTTAGTTATTTGTCTAATATTTTACTAGTACCATGGCATTAAATTAGGTACTTATCTATATATTTTTAAAACCTTTAATTGCTTTTATCATGTTTAGAAGTACTTTTCAGTTAAACTA
This sequence comes from Loxodes magnus, assembly GCA_946699065.1. Lineage (NCBI taxonomy): Eukaryota > Ciliophora > Karyorelictea > Loxodida > Loxodidae > Loxodes > Loxodes magnus. The sequence goes on along the minus strand of CAMPDV010000136.1, from coordinate 371,179 downwards.
AAAAAGTTATTAATACTTGAAAGGAAAACCCAGTTGAAAGATTTGCATATTTAAGCTAGACCAAAAAATTTATGCTACAGTAAGTTTAATCTTTGTAACTTAGAAGTTTAGTTGATTAAGTTTTAAATAGAAATATGGTTAGCACAATAGCTTGTGAAGTAAGGTACGCTAGATATTAATTTAATGGTTGTATTATAATAATAAATAATAAGACCTATTTCTTAGGTAACTTAGTTAAATTTGCTATAACGCTATAAGTATTTCTAACCTCATACTACAAACAAAAATTCTTTGAACTTGATGAATTATTTAAGAGAATTAATTATTCTTACCATTTAAGCAGGTTTGGTTAGATTTTAGAGGATTGAGTAACTTTAAGTTTAACCTAGTAATGCAATTGAAGGTTTTTATATTATGCATTATTATTTTAGAGGTATAATAATCCATATTCTCCCTAGATTTAATTAATGTAGCTGCAACTTTTACCACTCTATTTAAGATTGTACATTTCTATTATCCTTGCATGTTGCTGATTAATATCTTTTGGAGTCATAAGTTAGAAGCTGCTCAATTATATTATCTGATTATTTACAAATTTCGCTTAATACTTCTTATTCCAAAAATCTAAGTTGCTCTTTCCTGCTTAATATAGGTGAATAAAGGTGCTGACTTGTGGAATATTTTAACTTCTAATCAGATTGATTACAATTACGATATTTTGAGTTAAATCCAGGGTTACCACTTTGAATAAACTCTAAAGATTTGAATTATCTAACATTTTATGAAGTTTGAGCCTAGTACCTATTCCATATAGCACATACTTTTGTAATTAGTTTGCTAGAAGCTTTTCATCTTCTCAACTAGTTTATATGATTGAGTTTGTTATCTACTTTACTCTAAAATTTAAGCGAAGCATATTCTTTACTTTTCTTCAGTAATTTCTGCTTCTAAACTTTCCTTAAAATAGGTTTTTTCTGGAAAGATATTTAACTTCTATTTTATATGGTTGTAGCTGAATCTAATCTATACGAAGAATTTTAAAATTTACGCTATAAGGTTCATCTAAATCTAGCATAATTATTCCTAGAGCTGTTTAAGATTGCGCTAGGATGTAATTATTTTATTTGATCACTGAAGATACATAAAAGCATAGTGATACTCTCTTTATTGATATTCCTTTAAACTTCTTGCAAAAAGAATACATTTTAAAATGTTCTGCGTATATACTTAAAGGACTCTTGAGCATTTCTATAATTTAGGATTAATAAGAGAGCATCAAGTAGATTGCTTTAAGAAAATCAAGCAAAATAAATTTCTGAACTGAGCTCTTAAAGTTTCGAATATCTTTTCTTTTTGTACTTTTTTTATATTTCTGTAGTAATCCTTAAATACTTTAGAAGTTCTTTATATAATGATAATTATAACTCTTCCCTTTAGCTTTATCGAAACTATTTTCATGCTTTTCTAGTTATGTAGAAGTACTTGATGTTTCTTTTTAGTTTAATAAGTTTTTCTACTCTTAATCTTGTATCGCTTTCTTTAACTATTTGCTTCACTATTTAAGTTAAATGCTATGAAATGTTCCTGCTTAGTAAAAATCTTCTATTCGGTACTCTATAATTCCAATACTAATCGATTGGCGGAATATATTGAACAAGCTTTGTACGTAACTGAATCTAATTTACTTAAAAAAAATGAAAAAGCTTTAGCGTTGATTCTTATCAATTTGATAGTTAATTCTAGACAGAATGCTAATTTATTTTTCTACACTTTGAACCTCACTTCAGCTACCTTTTGCTTCAAGTTATGATTTTGAATTACTTAAATCATTTTCAGGGTACTCAATTTACTGAACTACTTAAGATTTTTCTAAAATTTATTCTTTTTAGTTTAGAAAGTTAGTAAGACTAATTTATTTTTTAAATATGTCTTCAAATGAATCTACTAGAATAGTTCATATTTGATATTACTTTCAAATTTTTCACTTACTATTCGATTCTAAACGAAGCTCACTTTAGTTATACTTATTTTTAATTATTTCTTAATAGTTAGTAATATTTAGTTAATCTTCTAGAGATTGTTGTTTACTACTAATTTTATAAAGCTACATGGTTCAGTGTTATACCATAATATGTTACTTCGATCTTTCACTAATACTGGATATTAAAATACTAAATTAACTCCTTTTCCTCATTCTGGATTTTGCTGAAGGACTTACTGCTATATTTCTTCAGCATCTTTTTAGTATTTTTATATCTCAGTGTAAAATGATCAAACACCTTCTCGATTTTTATAAAGCTGGAAAGAGAAAATATCTCACTGTTATAGCCTAAACTAGCAAGGATTAGATTGGATTTAAAATAGTTTAGTGGATCCTCTAGCTAAATTTAAATCCCTCAAAACAATCTCTTGCTATCGTAGGAAAAATAGAGTCATAAGCAAGTTTAATTATGGTATTGAAGTACTAAACAGATTCTTTAAATCTTCCAAGTTAAAAATGATGCCTCAATACACAATGTATTATATAATAAGAATTAAGTTTTGAAGTAGCATCTAAGTACTTAAAGCTTCTTGAGTTTTCCTTTAGATACTATTAATTACCAACTTAATCAGTCTCTCCAAATCTACCAATTATACTCCTACCTCTCTTTATTTATTATACCTCAATGTGTATCTTTTAACAATGCTCTATTAATATAATCTTCAGCTTATTCAACATACTGCTAACTTCTATTAAATATCATTCTAATACTCAGTTGATATTTTATTGTTAGCTCTTGATGCAATTAACCAACTTTTATTTTAAACTTGAAAAGCCTAGTGAAAGCCTTATGAGCTTGGTATTATATGTAGTATTTTATACTTTATAGTAATCGAATTTAAATTAGCTTCTCAAACTTCTAAAAAATAGTCTCTTTCGCATTCAATTGCCTGATATCCACAAATCTTTTTGCTATTTTAGATTTCATGCATGATGCTTATACTCTCACTCTTTAATTACGCTAAATAACTTTAAACTCATTTTTAAGAATGGTAATTTGATGCGCTTTCATAATAGCCAGCCTGTTTTTCTATTTCTAACATGATAACTGAAAACTTAATCTTCAGTTTATTAAATATCACTTCTAGCTGCACTCAAATTTTAAGCCTTTAGCTATATAAAAATTTGGATTACTTATATCAAATAAGACGCTTTATAATGTTGTCTCTAGATTCAGTTATGAATACTTTTGATCTGCTGGTAAATCTAGCTAGTAAAAAGCTCCATTAGTATAGAAGTAGATTTATCCTTCTATCTTGCACTGAATTACAAAGACTTGCTTCTCATTATCATAATTAACCCTCTTAGTACCAAACCCATGCTTATTTTTAAACTATAGGAATAAGCTTTTGTACATCAAATTTTTAGACATTTCTGTAGCAAGCTAGTCAAGCGTAGATATCTTATACCTTTTACTTAGCAGACTATTTCTCAACATTAGCAAGAATAATACCTTTTTTCGCCAAAAGTCTATCTCTTAAGCAGGAAAGTTTTCTCCAATTAACTAATTAATGATCTAAAGCTTATTATATTCAAATATCCTTCTACAGTATCTATTAACTATAAGCTATTAAGCTTGCTATTCCATCTTTACTATAGATTGCTCTTTCTTTAGGACTTAACTCAGTTCTTTAATGCTAACTTCTTTTTCTTAACCTTTCCAACCAAATTATTCACCTTAATTTTACTTACAGTTTGTTATATATTATACAATACTTTTTTAAGTACTAAAACTAGTAATTGAAGGTTTAAAATAGGTACAACGAAGATAAAGGTGTAGATTATTGAAAGAGTGAAGACGATAAGTTAGAGGGATTTAAAGGGGAAATCTTTAGTAAAGAGGTTAGGAAAGATTGATAGAGAAGTCAATTATATTACGGAAGGGAAAAAATCACTTAATAGGATAAAAAATTTAGGGGAAGTACAAAGCTGCTGATAATACTGATTTACTCTAAGAATTAAATAGCTAATTAAGGTAAAAAACGTTAGAATTAGCAGAAGGAAGTTAAATTTTTTAATTGAAGGAGAAATAACTTTGAACGAACTGGAGTCATATAGTTAAGATTCAATCATAAGAGAGAGATTAAAAAAGATAAATGAGTATAGAATCAGAACCATGCTATAGTTGAATGTTAAAACAGTATCTTGCCATATTGTTCTGATTCTTGGTTCTCTAAAAGGATAATTATAAAGAAAAATATACAGAGAATCTAAGTGATTTCACATATTGCCTAAATCCTAAAGAATTACATTAAGGAAATCAGAATCCGATTTGAAGACCAAATTACTTCTTATTGAGAGAGATTAATAAAGCATTAGCAGACATAAAGCTAATAAAATTTAAAGCCTAAATCACTATTACAACAAGTACTACAGACTTCTTAAACCTATTCTCTGATATTAAAGTTAAAGATCAATTAAAAGATCTTTAACTACGAAGCCAAATATCTCTAAGCATGTTCAGTGACATTTGTTCTTACGAGTTTAAAATCACACATTTATATTGGATAAATTTAGAAAGATAAATGAAAAATCTTTCTAGCTTCTAAGGCCTTTTGAAGTAAAAATCTTAAAATGAAGCATACAAGAACATTTACAAAAAGGCTTATAATTAAACTGATTAATTGTTAAAGAAATCATTAAAAAGAGAACAACATCAGAAAGATCTCAATAATAATACATACCAAAATAAGGTAAGAGAGGAATAAAATAAATATTGATGCACTCTATTTGAATTTTTAATTTCTTCTAAATAAGAAAACTGTAACTGAAAAGTAGAATAGAATAGCTTATTTTTTTAATTATGCATAAGCATTATTTTTCAACTTATAGACAATAAAAGTATAACAATCTAAATAATTCTAAATTCAACTAAAATAACTAAATGATTAAACTTCAAATGCTAGATTCTTATTACAGCTAAAATTTGATCTTACTTATAAAAGTTAAATTACTCTCTCTTTTATCTAGCAAATAAGTACTAGAGTAGAAGCATTAAAAGGTTAAATAAAAAGATATAGACTAGATATTATAAGGATTGAGTACATATATTGAAACAACTGATTAGATAGATAATTATAAAATGCTAACATCTTGGATAGCAATGTAGGTATCAAGTTCTAATTATGTCTTTTATTTATCATTCTCTCTTTATTCTGCTAGCATTATCTTTTATCATTACTCATAGTTACTCCTTTTCTTTTACTAGCTACTTATTTACTTTTATCACCTACTGTCTTTACTTATAATTACCACTACCACATATATATTAAGAATCTAGTGGCTAAGTCAGATTATAACCTTAGTTAACTCTTAAATAGAGAACTAGTTTGCTTGAGAACTACAGAGGTATGTGTAGTAGATTAACTTGAGCTAACTAATTAGTTAAAAGATAAGCTTAGGAAGAATAGAATGCCAGTTCGGAGATTTTTAGAAGATAACTAAATTGTATTACAAAAATAGGAAATAAGTACAGCATCAATGATAAAACTGCTATAAGTAGCTCAAATGTTAATATCAATATTCAAGCGGAAAATCTTATTCAGTTTGGAAAAATTTCTAGGGAAAAGGTAAATTATGGATACGCAACCGAGTAAGTTAGCTTTAGTTAATTAAGCTTAAATAAAAATCATAGCCAGATATATGAAATGAGCTTCTGATGAAGCTAAGAACTAGACTAAAGTAGAAAAAAACTCCTGTAAAAAGGGAAACTCATAGCTTCATAAATTTTACGTCGAAGAATAAGCTTGAATCTAAGCAGAGCAATACTTAAGGGATTCTTGAATCTTTATTGAGCTGTTCAATTAATAACACCTTTTTTATTTTGAAGCAAAGCGGAGAGATAATCTTGATGTTAAGCATTTTCAAACTTAATCTTCCATAAAATAATAAATCCTTTAATAAATTCACCATTCTAATAAGCTATTTCATTAAAATATCTCTTAAAATCTAAAATCTAGTCCTTATCTAAACTGAAACTACAATCTTAGAATACTAAATAACCATAAGATCCAAATTACTAGTAGTTACTAGTTTAATGAAAGATAAACTCCTTGCTTAAATAAATAAAATGATAATACTCTTTATAAGCTAAACAGGTTGTAAGGCAATAGGATTAGTTATGGTTAATTTGATTCCTATGTAGTTTAATTTTTGAACTATACAGTTATCTTTAGAAGTGATAGGTAATAGTTGATAGCTTTGTATAAATATACTTAATGTTCTATAGCAATAGAAGTGCTATTAGCTTATAGTTATATACCTATATGCTAAATTAGGTTTAGTGTTTAAACTTTAAATCATTTATATGAATTAGTCTTCCATCTTATATATCCATTTCCTTTATTTTCTAACCTTTCAAAATTAAGTATTACTGTCATTTCTAGATGGAGCATCAAGAAGAGTAATCTAACTTGATAAGTGCAGAATAAAAGAAGAGTGAGAGTTTAGATTAAAGTAGTTAAACAGATGTAAAAGAAGAACTTAATCAAAGTGAAACAGCGCAAGATTAACAGTAAGTTAAATAGTTAAATGGAGATGTTTATTAAGGTAAGCTAGAAAAAGGATTTCCATAAGGATATGGAATAATCAAGTATTAAAATGGAGATATATATCAAGGCTAGTTTCTAAATGGAAAAAGGTAAGGAAATGGTCTAATGAAATATATAAATGGAGAAATATTTTAAGGGGAATGAAACTAGGATAATCCTTAAAACGGAGCTTTTTAATACTCAAATGGAGATATTTGGGAAGGTCTTATTCTTAATGGATGAAGACAAGGTAACGGATCAATGAAATATGCAAATGGAGATATATTTTAAGGTGAATGAAACTAGGATAAACCATTTAATGGAACTGGAGTTTTTAAATACAAAAATGGAGATATTTGAGAAGGTCAGTTTTAAAATGGAGATAGGCAAGGAAATGGATCAATGAAATATGTAAATGGATAAGCATTTTAAGGTGAATGAAGAGTTGATAAACCATTTAATGGAACTGGCTTTTTTAAATACAAAACCGGAGATATATACGAAGGTCAGATTTAAAACGGATAAAGATAAGGAAATGGGATTATGAAATATAAAAATGGAGATAACTTTTAAGGTGAATGGAGCTAAGATAAACCATTAAATGGAACTGGAGTTTTTAAATACAAAAGTGGAGATTTATACGAAGGTCAGCTTTAAAAGGGATAAAGATAAGGTAAAGGCCTATTGAAATATATAAATGGATAAGTATTTTAAGGTGAATGAAACTAGGATAAGCCATTTAATGGAGCAGGAACTTATAAATATAAAAATGGAGATGTATATGAAGGTAAGATCTAAAATGGATAAAGATAAGGGAATGGAATTATGAGATATAAAAATGGAGACATTTTTTAAGGAGAATAACTTTAAGATAATCCTTAAAATGGAGTTTTAAAATACAAAAGTGGAGATATATATGAAGGTTAATTTCAAAATGGAAAAAGACAAGGTAACGGTTTATTGAAATATATAAAAGGAGAAATATTTTGTGGTGAATGAAAATAGAATGTACCGTTTAATGGAAAAGGAATTTTTATATATGAAAATGGAGATATATATGAAGGCTAGTTTGAAAATGGATACAGACAAGAAAATGGATCAATGAAATATGTAAATGGTTAAACATTTTAAGGCGAATGACTTTAAGACAATCCTTAAACTGGAGTTTTTAGCTATTTAAATGGAGATATATATGAAGGTCAGTTTCTAAATGGAAGAAGACAAGGAAAAGGAATTATGAATTATAAAAATGGAGAAATGTTTTAAGGTGAATGATTTGAAGATAACTTTTAAAATGGAGTTTTTAGCTATTTAAATGGAGATATATATGAAGGTCAGTTTCTAAATAGAAAAAGACAAGGAAAAGGATGAATGAAATGAAAAAATGGGGAATCATTTTAAGGTAGATGATTTCAAGACATTCCTTAAAATGGAGTTTTTACCTATTTAAATGGAGATATTTGGAAAGGTCAATTAGAAGATGGTAGATTTTATGATTAAGGAGTTTATTAATTTGTACTAAAATAAATATTTTAGGATAAATTAAAAATTTTGCAAGAGTGTTAAAAAAGTACTCTAATCTATGAAGGTTACTGAAAAGATGGCTAACTTAAGTAAATAGACAAAATTAGTTTATCTAACGAAATATAATATGAAAAGCTATAAACTTGGTAGACTTAAAGCATCTAAAACTAATGTAGTAGCTAAAGCTAAACAGAAGATAAATCTAGTACTTAATCATAAGAAAAGACTTTTAGTAATACTAGTTTCAATTAATTTTGGAGAAATAAAAACCTATCAAACTATTTACTTTCCTATTTGAAACTAAGAAGCATATGTAATTTATAGAGAGCTAGTAAATATCTTTATAGTTGTCTGTGCGCTACTCCATATGAAGTAGAATAGTTATCAATAATGAAATATAATGATGATGCTTCATATGTTAGAAGCAAAATGAAAGACTGTTTAAAGTTACTAGCATTATAAAAGGTTAAAAGCTTAAGAATTGATTTATCAGATTTATCTTAGAACTTATGTAATTAGCTTCAAAGAAGGTTGTATATGGCCCTTACACTAAATCAGCTATTAAACATATAAAATAATAGCTAAAGTCATCTTTAGGAACTACAAATATAATGTAATACTTATAAATTTTACTTGGTTGACTTGAAACCTTCTTCTCTAAGAAAGTTAGTCTATTAAGGATATTTACAGGATTAGGATTTAAAAATCCTCTCTAAGCTAGTAAACTTAGAATATCTTGAGCTAGATGGGAAGCCTGGATAAAATGATAATGGAATAACTGGAATATTTCTAATAAATTTTTGTTAGAATTTGAGTTTGAAAGTAATAAAAATAAACAGTCCAGAAATTTAGGATTTTTACTTAGAATAATATCTAAAAGAAAAAGGACATCTAGTTGAAGAATTAGCTATCAACTAAAACTATGGAATAGAGTAGTTTCTTTAGCTATGTCCTAATATAATTTGCCTTGATTTATAACAAGTTACTTCAAATACGGAAATACTAAGATAGTTTACAAATAGGAATCTTATTTAGTTAAAACTGAGCAATAATTTAAATTCTAATGACTTTTCTTTGTTTATTACTAAAGGTTTTAATAAACTGTAGTAAGTTAGTATTTTATGCTAAAGCTTTAGTGATGAGAATTTACTTCTGCTAATACAAAATACTCCCAGTCTTAAGTCTCTTTATTTGAAAGAAATTAATTTACTTCCAAGTTTAGCTATCAAGTAAATAGGTAACTTTGGGTAAAAATATGAATAAATAGGGTTAGCTAATATAAGATAACTAGATTAATAAGCATTGGAATACATTTTCTAGTAATGTAAGCAACTAAAATAAATAGAACTAAACTAGTAAATTCAAGTAAATGACTAGCTATTTAAAGTAATCTAGCTAAATTGTAAGTAACTAAATAGTTTAAGTTTAAGCAACTTAAAAATAACCAATCAATTAAACTGAATCTAAGAATTCGCATAAAGCATAAGACTTAAATATTTAAAACTTGAGAGCTTAGGTATGACTAATAAAGATACTTAACTAATAATATAAAATTGCTAGTATTTAAAGACTTTAGAATTATACAATATATATAAACTATCATATGATACGTTTCCTTATTGAGATTAGAATAAAACTTAATATCCTATTTGGAAGAAACTAAGAATCCTTAAAGTTCGAAAATATTTCAAGGAGAATAATCAAATTTTAAAAAGACTCAAAAAAATTCAAAGAAATTGAAGATTTTTTATAACGATGAGGAAGTTAGACTGTTGGATGAAGATCTTAACTTTGAGTTGCATAGTAATCCCTGATAATGAAGAGAAACTTTATTAACTTATATTAATATAATTTTGAGAATAAGATACTAATCTTATCTCTATCTTCAGTACATATTACTACTCAAACTGCTATACAGCTTATTCAGTATATTTATACTTCTTATTAAGTTAAAATAGTTGCTGTTATATTATACTTCTAAACAAACTAACTGCATCTTGCTTAATCATCATAAGATTGATTAATAGTGTAAGATGTATAGATGATATTATTAAGTGTATATTTGAAGTAAAGGGAATTATTTAGCTTTGTAAGAGTGAAAATAAATATCAGAATAATTTTTTATGTCGATTAGACTGAAAAATACAATTAACGAAACTTAATCTATATTTAACGACTTGAAATCACAAAAGGTAAAGATAAAAAGCTGAAAAGTAATTATATAAAAGAGAAGCATTTGATTATATGAGATCCTTTTGAATAAATTTAGCCTCAAATGTTCCAACAATATTATAAGAGATCTTGCCTTAAAAGCTTATTTGAATGAAAAAGTGTGACAGATCTATGTTTAGCGCTGTCGGGAAATGCAAAATCCCATAACTATGTCATTCTCCATTTATTTATCAATCTATCATTTATTCAAAAAGACCTTTAGATGTATGAAAAAACATTGAACTCTTAGAAAGATAATATTGACAGCAAAACTTGCAAGAATACTTAGAATGAAGTTATTTCTTACTACTCTGATCATTTTTATAAAAAACTATAATTTTGGTAGTGTTAGTCATTATATAGTGATAAATTATCAAATTCAAAATAAATTTTATTTACCATTTCCTCTTTATACGCTTATAGTGTTACATATTAAGAATCAAATATCACAACTTTTATTCTAATAACACACTATCTTCGATATCTTTTTTATATAATAGAAACTTCTTTGCTTTATGCATATATCTTCTAAAATAAATCTTAATTTTAAGTTTAAATCAGCAATTCATAATTTTCTAGTTCTTTTAAAAAATTTCAGTCTTTATTGTATATCTTCATTTATTAAGCTTCTAGGAAGCTTATACTTTCAGTCACTAAAATAAGTTTCTCCTTCTATTAATTCTGAATAGCAATAACTATCGAGATATTCTTTCTTTTCTGCATAAAATAAGTTATACTATAAAAGTTACACTCAAATAGAGTAGAATTAGCTGCTTAAGACATTTTTTTGATTAGTAGATTAACTTCAGCTAAGTATGAAGCTAATAAAACACTCTAATGTTTCTTCTCACTTGGAAAATTAAGCTAACATTGGAAGTTTTCAAAAGTCGTATTCCAAAAAAAGGTAAATTGCATGGTACTTAAGCTTAAACTGTTAAGAAAATAGTTAAAGGTAATGGTATCAAAGTAAAAGAAACTAGTCTTATTAGCTTTGAGAAAAAACATTTAAAAAATATAAAGTAATTATAATTTATAAAGACTATTAATCTTATTTGCAAAGCTAAAATAATGAACTATAGACCTATTAAGTGAGCTTCTTAAGGAAATAAGGATTTATAAAAAATAGAAAAATTGCTTATTAACGAAAATTACTTAAAGCTTTGCTAGCTGAATACTAAAATTCAAGATTTAATCTACCTCTTAAAAAGAAGATAAAAAAGTATCGGATTTAAAAATGATTTCTTCTCATCACAGAAGATGCCAAATAAATAGAAGAAAGGCAGCTAAAGGACTGATAAATCTAGTAAATTAAATCGAATAGATTACAAGAAAAAATTCCCAAACTTTTGGAAACCCATGCATCGGGAATAAGTTATATCTGCAATGGGAGAATGTTCGGTGACCAGTTCCTAATTCTAGTATTAGATCGCCTTAAAATTAGAAGAGGCGAGACAAAAGGAATGGTTTCTTAGGTTTTAAAACTCTCAATAATTGCATTGATTGAATTTCAAAATTAATTCTGTTAAAATTGACATGACAAGACAAGTTCAGAAAATCTGAGGTACTTAATATGGCCAGTAATATATTGAGTCTACGAACAGCATTCTTAAGCAAGGGTTATATAAATTTATTGCAAAGGGACAGCCTTAAATCATGGTTTACTCCAACCAACTCTAGACACCTACGAATTTGGAATAAATATAACTTCCCAGCAATCTCATATACCTTCAAATGTCAGCAAAATAATCTTAAGAAGCTATGCTACTATAAGGGGTAGTGGATGGTATCTTTATGAGAACTGTTAATGTTTTAACGCGAAACAAAGTGAAAACTGATAAAAAGCAAAAGTTTAAAAAGAGGAAGGATAGGCAATTCTATCAAAACGAACGCCTTTTTGCGACCTTTCAGGAGTATTTAAGAAAATCACATAAATCAAATTTCTAAGATACAAGATAACATAATACATTGAATAAGAAATCTACTATGATTGAAGCTTTAAAAGAATCTATGAAACTGTGAAATCAGCGGAAAAGCTGAAAAAAAAACCGTCCGGATGTGAACACAGACTTAAAAAGGGCTATTGCAATTAAGCTATCTAATGTTTTTTATTACGTTAAATAATAATAATAAAAAGAGGTTTTATGATATGTTCTGGCAAATCCTGAAATTGATCTGCTAAGTTACAATCCAACTATTATAGAATTTTTCATACTTCACATTTGTTCTAAAATTCCAAGAAACATTTAAAGAAGAAACATTGTAGTGCTAGTAGTAAGTATTTCACTTTATCAGTAAGACTATAACTAGATAATCTAAAAATAATACTATTTAATTTCATAAAGATAACATTCTAAATAATCTCTCTTAAACCTTTAAACATAGGTTATTCATAACTAAATAGTACCCTACATAATTACCTAAAATTTAGAAGATAACTGAGCATTAATCTTTAGTAGTCAATTGCAAATATAAAATTAAAATGTAGGTACATTAAAGAACTTAAATTAGTCATACTATAGCATTAGTAAGCATACTAAAGTTTAAAATCTTAACCAATTTTATTATTTACATTTAACTAAGTTATGCTGGTTTAATTTAATAGCTATAGCAAAAGTTTCTTATTACTAGATATCATAATCTGCTCTTGCTTTCATATCCTACTATAGCTTTTTTTCAATCTTAAGCTATAAAAATATATAAATATCTATTTTCCTGACTACTCAAATTAAATAAACTAAGTTTAGATATTTCCAGCATTTAAGTTATTGGAAGTTGATTTTAAGAAATTAAGTATAAATAATACTTAAATAATCCTAGCTAATTTGAGAATTTAGTGTCTTAGATTATATTTTAAAAGATGGCATACAAAAAAACTCTTATTTAAGAAGATTAAGGTAAGTCATTCTTAGTAAGTAAAGAAATAAAAAAAGAATTTTCTTAAAATTAAATCCAAAACAATAGAGACGAAATACAAGCAAAGCTTCAGCCAAATGTTTAAGTTTAAGAATCAATAAAATATACGAATGGAGATGTTTATGTTGGTACAATAGAAAAAGGAAAACCTTAGGGTTAAGGATAAATGAATTTATAAAATGGAGATATTTATGAAGGTTAATTTGAGAATGGATGAAGATAAGGAAATGGTATAATGAAATACAAAAACGGAAAAATATTCAATGGTGAATGATATTAGGATAATCCATGAAACGGAAATGGAGTTATTAATTATCAAAATGGAGATTTTTATGAAGGATGATATAAAAGTGGAAAAAGATAAGGAAAAGGGATAATGAAGTATAATAATGGATCAACTTTTTAAGGTGAATGAAACTTTGGAAGACCATGAAATGGAAATGGAGTAATATTTTATTAAAATAAAGACGTTTATGAAGGCTAATTATAGAATGGTAGAAAATAAGGAAAAGGAATAATGAAGTATATTAATGGAAAATAATTTGATGGGGAACGAAACTAGGATATACCATGAAATGGAAATGGATTTTTTATTTATTAAAATAAAGAAACTTACGAAGGTCAGTTTGAAAATGGAGAAAGATAAGGAAAAGGCATAATGAAATACAAAAACGGAAAAGTATTTGATGGTGAGTGAAATTAGGGTAAACCATGAAACGGAAACGGATTATTTGTTTTTTAAAATGGAAATATATATGAGGGTCAGTTTGAAAATGGTTAAAGAAAAGGAAAAGGTATAATGAAATACAAAGATGGATAAGTATTCGATGGTGAATGAAACAAGGATGAACCTTAAAATGGAGTTTACAAATATTTAAATGGGGCTTTTTATTAAGGTTAGTTTGAAAAGGGTAAAAAATAAGGAAAAGGAATAATGAAGTATATTAATGGAAAATCATTTTATGGTGAATGAAATTTAGATAACCAATGAAATGGAAATGGACTGTTTATTTATTAAAATGGAGATGCATATGAGGGTCAGTTTGAAAAGGGTTAAAGATAAGGAAAAGGCATAATGAAATACAAAAATGGAAAATTATTTTATGGTGAATGAAATTTAGATAGTCCATGAAATGGAAATGGAGTTTTTATTTACTAAAATGGAGACTCTTTTGAAGGTAAGTTTGAAAATGGATAAAGATAAGGAAAAGGAATAATGAAGTATAATAATGGTTAAAATTTTTAAGGTGAATGAAACTAAGATAGTCCATGAAAAGGAAATGGAGTTTTTGCTTACTAAAATGGAGATATATACGAAGGTATGTTTGAAAATGGTTTAAGATAAGGAAGAGCAATTATGAGTTATAAAAATGGATAAATGTTTGATGGAGAATGAAATTAGGATGAACCTTAAATTGGAACTTTTAAATACTAAAATGGAGATGTATATGAAGGTAATCTTGAAAAAGGCAAAAAATAAGGAAAAGGAGTAATGAAATATGCTAACGGAAACACATTTGAAGGTTAATGAAATTAGGATGAACCGAAAAAGGGAATTTTAACGTACCAAAATGGATATATTTTTTAAGGTTATTTAGAAAATGGAAAAAGACAAGGAAAAGGAGTAATGAAATATAATAATTAATCAATTTTTTAAGGCGAATGAAATTAGGATAAACCATGAAATGGAAATGGAGTCATTATATTCGAAAATGGAGATTAATTTGAAGGTTATTTCCAAAATGCTAAAAGATAAGGGAAAGGAATAATGAGATATTATGATGGATAAACTTTTTAAGGTGAGTGAAGATAAGACGAGACTTAAGCTGGAATCTTTAAATACAAAAATGGAGATGAATATGAAGGTAAATTTGAGAATGGTAAAAGATAAGGAAAAGGAGTAATGAAATATACTAACGGAAACACATTTGACTGCGAATGAAATTCGGATGAACCTCAAAATGGAATTTTGAAATACAAAAATGGAGATTTTTATGAAGGTTAGCTAGAAAATTGTAATTACAACGGTTTTGGTGCTTTTTCCTTTGTTATAAGATAATTATTTTAACGAATGTTTTAAGAAAAATAACCATAAAATCAAGAATTATTAAAATTCGTAGGATAGTGATTTAATGGCTAACTAATCTAAGTAGAAGAGATTTGATTATCTAATGAAGTATCATATTAATAAGATAAGCACTTAATTGATGAAACTTAGAACTACTAATTAAGAAAAATATAAACTTTAGAAAGTAATAAATTAAAGACTTAATGCCAAGAAGATAAGATAAGTAATACTAATATCCATTTAATTTGGAGGAATTAAAACTTAATAAATAAAATATTTAGGTTTTTAAGTTTACGAAGCTTAATAGCATTTCAGAGAGTTAGTAAATATCTGAATACCTTTCCTTATCTTATATAGTAAATATAAATAAAAGGGTATAATGGCAATGCTTGATATACTAGAAGCAAGATACTATGCTTTTTAAAGTAATTAGTATTTTCAAAAGTTAAAAGTATTAATATAGATTTATCAGAACTATCTTAGAGATTGAGTAATGAAATTCACAGACATTTTTATGCCTCTCTTATCCTAAATTAGTTATTAGATATATAATCTAATAGATAAAGTCATCTATAAGAGCTATAAATATCCTGTAGTTAATACTATTTTTACTTGCTTTACTTGTTGCCTTCTTCTCTAAGAAAATTAGTCTATTAAGGATATTTGAAAGATTAAGACCTAAGAATCCTATCTAAGCTAGTGAAATTAGAATATCTTGAGTTAGGCATCTAAAACGATACTCATATAAAAAATGGACTAACTGGAAGTTTTCTGATAGACTTTTGCTTGAATTTGAATCTGAAAGTTATAAAAATAAAGAGTAAGTAAATCTAAATTTGTTACTTGGAAAAATATCTTCAATAAAAAGGACATTTAGTATAAGAACTAACTATCAACTAAAACTAACAAATTGACTTATTACTTACACTATGTCCTAATATCATTTCACTTGATTCATAGTAAAACACTTTTATTAATGGAATGCTAAGATAATATACAAATAGGAATCTTATTTAGTTAAGCCTCAATAATAGTTTCAAATCTGATACCTTTTCTAAGTTTATTTCCTAAGGCTTTAATAAGCTATAGTCAGTTTATATAGCTAACTGCTCTAATTTTAATGATGGAAACTTAATTCTCTTAATGTAAAATACACCTAACCTTGTATCTCTCTATTTGAAAGCTGTTAATTTACTTCAAAGTTAAGCTATCAAGCAAATAGGATAATATGGATAAAAATATGAATAAATAGGGTTAGCTGATATAAGATAACTAGATTAATAAGCATTGGAATACATTTTCTAGTAATGTAAGCAACTAAAATAAATAGAACTAAACTAGTAAATTCAAGTAAGTGACTAGCTATTTAAAGTAATCTAGCTAATTAATTAGTTTTTACAAATGTATGACAACAAAGGTTAGATACATTGATTAAGAAATATAAAATATAGAATTTTACATAAGCAGATATAAGCTATTTGAGATCCCTTAGAATAATTTTAAAAGCTAATATTTATTTTATCTAAAATATACATTTTTAACAAACCAGTTTATTAAATACAGTTGCTGTTTTCAAATTTAACACTGCTTTAAAAATTGATATTCATGGAATGGTTCTCCAAGTATCATTTTATCCTTGATTTGAAATAATCTTTAAACTTAGCAAGAGTTACTTCTAAAGGTGAAATTGTCATAAAATTTTGAAAGAATAAGTGGAAAATAATAATTACTATAAATATTTTGTCACTTTAGCTATTAAAAGGTATTTTAATTTTAGCTTTCTTTTACTATTTCCTTTTTTAATCTTCTTTTTAAAATGTTCACTAAATAATAGTTTTTATCATTTCTATACTTACTCTTAAAAACTTAAAATACTTGACTTTAATATTTTATCCTTTAGTTAACACCAACTATTTACTTTCTTAGCACAGAGCATCTAATTGATCATGCTTTTTGGTATTAATTATAATAGTTTGTTAAAATATCCACAACTACGCTTAAAGAATACAGTGCTAAAATTATTCTTATACTATTTTGACTAAGATTCTTAAAGTTTTAAGACCAATATTTAAGTTATCCTTACAAAAAGCAAAGACACTGATTAATCTTATATATTCTAATTACTATAATATGATATTCTTCCTTCTGCTACTTAAGATAAGTTTATAATACTTCAAATTACTTTAGATATGAACTATTTTTCTATCTTTCTCAGCATTTTCATATGCTATTTTCTTGCTATTTCAGCTTTTTTATCTGGTCATTTATATACTTCTTTCCTTTAGTTTCTTAAATTAAAATTCTTAGCTAATACCAATAAATGAGAAAATTGAGAAGTTAAAAGGAAATGCTCTTGAGTTAGGCAAGTTCCTCAAAAAGATTAATGTTCTAAGTGTTTATTTGATAACATATGGCAATGCTTTATCACTACTATTTATATAGTTCTAATTTAGCTTTTTAAGGTATAACTAGTTTAAATTTTTCTTAGCCTCTTATCTTAGATTGATTTTTGAATGAGAGGTAGCATAAAAATGAACCAATAGAGTTAATTACTGTCATCTTGCTATTGTCTTGCTGTATTCTTGCTGCTACCTTGGGAGAAAGTAAAGAGTTTCTTAGTTATTTTAGAATTGTTGATGAAGGTCTTTGGGAGTTAACTGGTATTAATGTAATACTTATTAGAATCTTAATACTTGTTCATCATATCTGCTTAAAAATGTAATTTGGAAGGTCTAGGAGTAAGAGGGTTTGAAATAATGAATGAAGTAGTTTAAGATTTATTGGTGTTTCAATCTAAGGCATAATTCTATTAACCCAGAAATGAATGGGAAGGTGCTTACAGTTAATAGTGGTGGCAATTTAAAGCTTTGAATTGCTTTATATAAGCTTGGAACTTTGATATTATAAGCTTTATAATAAGCAAATTTTAAATTTGTGAATCCATCATATAATAGTTAAATACCAATGCCACTCTAAAACTATAAAACTGCTTTAACACTAAAATTGCTTGATTGCTTTAAGAGGGAAATTTAAAAATGAAAAGCACTTCTTTATCCTTAGTTTCATATAATCCAGTTTCTTAGGACATAACAAATACCTCTATTAGTATAACTGTAGAATTAAAAAGTCTTATTGGAACTTTAATAGAAGAGACACTAAAATACCTTATATTTTAATCTTAATCTTTTTAAATTAAAATACCTAAAAATACCCTAATTTGCATCAGTCTCTTTGGGATGAATATTCTCTTATAAAACCAATTCCATTAGCTTTGCTAAATTAAGTAGCTAAGCACTATTTACGATTTGCTAAGTGGCTTAGATAGAGATAAAGTTCGAATATAAACTAGTGATGTAAGATAGCTAATATTGAAGTTAAAAGGCTTACAAAATTATTATCAGGGTTAACTAGAAAACTATTAACAAATCATATAAAAACTAACTTAAACTAA
This sequence comes from Loxodes magnus, assembly GCA_946699065.1. Classification (NCBI taxonomy): domain Eukaryota; phylum Ciliophora; class Karyorelictea; order Loxodida; family Loxodidae; genus Loxodes; species Loxodes magnus. The sequence goes on along the minus strand of CAMPDV010000136.1, from coordinate 352,442 downwards.
GCACTGCGGAACTGCTTGAGATAAGAGAAAAGAAACTAAATTTTACCTTCAAGCAGCTATTTATAGTGCTTTCATATTCAGTAGATATTTATATTAAGTATATCTGCTAGCATACATAAAAAGAAAACTATGGCTATTAAAAGTACTTTAGTAGAACTAAGCAAATCTATAGCTAGAATGAATCACACAAATAGAAGAAATACCATACTGCTACAGACTCCTATTAATCAATTAACCAAACTCTAAACTTTATTTAATCCAAGGCTAGATTAAATAGCCCAATATCATACTCAATAGACTCTAAATTCGGAAACATTATTTTATTTTGTATAAACAGATGAGAGTTAGAATAAGATTGCTTTAACTGTAGAAAAATCAAAAACTAATTGAGAGTTTACAGATTTATAACTATAACTCTTATAATTTACTGCTAAAAATCCTAAATTACTTAAGCAAAACTTACAAAACTTTAAGTATCAATGCATTAAGTTGGAGAAATAGAAGCAATAAAAATGGAAAATAAATTATCAAAAGAGAAACTAGAAGTTAGTCTTAACTATTGCTAATGACAAACATTGAGAAGACCATTAGATTAAAAAGACATTATATAGAGAAATCTAATAACATGCTGGAAAAATAAAGGTGGCTTAGGATCATTCATCAAAATACATAAAAAATAAAAGGAATTTAGATAGCAGGATTTCTAAAGAATGCCTAGACTTCTCATTTCTGATTATTTTCTGAAATCCTGGCAACAAAACTTCATTAGTAAAAAGCCAACGATATTATTTCCTTTTATATGAACTACAAAAGGAAGATGCGGAAATATGAAAGACTAGATAAGCTGAATTAGCAAGATACTACAGCATACATATGGAATTGGGAAGATAGTATCTATTAAACAATCTAATCTTATTTTTAAATTTTTTGATTAGTTTTAATGAAAATAAAAATAGAGAGATGGTATCTTTAGATCTATCAAGTACAAAAAATAATAATTAAGTCGATAAAAATCTGAAGTAAGTCCTTAAAACATAATGTTCAGTGAAGAGAAGAAAAAATATAAAAATGTTTCAAAATTAGTAAACGAAAGATGAAACATAATAATGTGGAGGATTATTAATACAAAAGACTTAATAAAGAGAAGAAGGCTTAGCAAAACTAAAGTTGAATAAATACAAGCATTTAACTATTCTTTAAAATCATAAACTAAAAATATCTATATAGTAATATCTTAAAGGCTTTGACTGAGCTAACATTTAGTGAATAGTTAACAAATAAGCAAATTAAGATTTAATTTTATTGTGAAATAGAGATAATAAAACTACTAAGGAGCTTAAAATATATTAAAGACTTGCATAAGATAAGGCAAATGATTTAGATATTAAATATAGAGTTAAATAGTAAGTATCTTAGTCTTTCTTAAACTTAGAAGAATTATTTATAATGAAAATATTTAAATTCTAATTGTTTGGTATCTTTAAAGATATCTTTGTAGTATATTACTGTAACTATTAATCCTAGCAGTTCATAATAAGCTTCTTTATTCTACAGTCTTTAATATCTTGCTTTAAAGTTATCACTTAAGATGATTTATCTTCTTTTAAATAATCTAAATCTAAGGATCAATAAAGAAAAATTTTGAATTTACAAAGTTAGAATTAATTATTTAACAGATAGAAAGTAATCTAGACTTTAAAAAAAGCAAGATAAAAGCTCTGCATCAAGTAAGTAGAGTATCTTAATAGTTACAAACTATGAGATAAGATCCATACTACTAGTAAAAGGGGCAAAGTTTATAAATAAAAGTAAAATTATTATGTGTATGTTAAATATCTATCCTATTAAACTATCAAATCTAGATATAACTAAATACATATACAGTTTACTTGAGAGATAAACAAGTAAGATATATACTGTCAAAAGTCTTATCTAAATTCTATCATTTTATATTATTTAATTACATTCACTCGATAAAAGTTAATTATATGGATGAAGGGATTAATAAACATCTTAGCAAATTTATTTATTAATAAATATTTAATAGGGAAAAAATTACTTCAAGTCTTTTGCCTTAAGACTCTTTAAATTATAACCTTTCATTAAAAGGAGCATCAGAAAATTGTTTATGTTCATCTCTTCTGAATCTAAGAAAGAATAATCGTAGTAATTTGTCATTTTTTAACTCTTATCATAATATTCTGACTCATTAAGTCTATATCCTCTAATATTTAAACTATCTTCTCTCTTTTCTGAGGAGCTTTTTTCTATCAATTTCTTCTTATTCCAGTTTTTATTATTTATCACTTCTTAGGTTTTTTGATTCTTCTGCTGCTTAAATTGTTATTTAAGTTCCTAATTTTTTAATCTTAGATAGTCGGCATTTTTGCGAAATATACTAAGAATTTAGTAAAGTACTCTAGAGTAAAAAAATCTTCCTTAAAATGGCTATTTTCATAAGATATTCTTTGATAATGCTTACTCACAAGGATTTGCAGAGTTCTAAGTTAATGTATGATTTAGATCTTTAGTAATTGCATAAAATAAAGAAGCGACAGAGTCTTTGCTAGCATTCTTTCAAAACACTAAAAAGTTTCCTATGCTTCTAACTAACTTACAGCATAAATCTCCTATAGTTTGAAGTTCTAAAGTCTTTAGGGTTTAAATTTCGTATAAATATTTATTTATCTTTTAATACCAATCTAAATCCCTAGTCAAACGTATTTTACGTAAGTGCTGCAATCAATAGTTCTAATTAAATAGTTCATCATAAAATCTGTTGCTTCAACATTTCTCTATGATATCCTCGAGCAAGGCTAATATACATAAATGCTAAGATTTTTTACTTTCACTCTAATTATATTTTGATTTAATCTAAAGCATTTTAATTCTTTCCTTGAAATTAAACAAATTCTTGTTGTTATAAGCATCGTAGAATCTGCTTTTTCTTATTGTTTAACAAAAGCAATTTAATGCTTTATTCTATTGAAACTTTAATTCTTGGTCATTGTTAGCTTTTTTTAATTCAGATTATTATATTTCAAATAATTTTTAGCATACAAAGCTTTTCAAAATAGTCTAACTTAAGTCATTTTAGTTTCATTTCTCAGATTTAAAGGACTAATTTTAAATTGCTTGTTAAAACATTCAACTGCTTCACTATGCTATTTTATTATCCTTGACTTTTTTTCTTAATTTATTTGGTTTCTTAATCTTACCTTTATATATATAACCCTATGATAAACTTTACTACCTAAGTTATTTCTATATTAATATGCCTAATTAAGATTTACTCATTTCTACTATCTTTAGGCTTAAACCATTTGCTTTTTTCCATTTTTTATTTAATTTCAAGGGAAAGGCTCTGAAGGTTGTAAGCTTTAGAACTTTGCAATACATAAGAATTTCTTAGCTTTCTTTTCCCTTTGAGTTAATTGCTTTTGCTTTTCTGTTGCTCTCTTATTTCAAATATCTTTATTATAAATTAACTCTCGTTATTATTTCATTTTTAATGCCTTGCTTGTTGTCTGTAAATTATGTTCTACTACTTAGGAATCCTTATTTAAAGAAGTTAAATATAGCTATTTTGACTGAATGTAAGCTTTACATTAAATCTATCTTTCTTTAACTAGCAGCCTAAACGCTAAATCCTTTCTATTTCATTGCTATAACTATACAAGCCTCTCTAATTTTGTTTAGTTAGATCACTAAAAATACGATTTTGTCTTAATAACTTAATAATTATCATATAATAACTTCCCCTTTCATTTATATACCATAGAGCCAATTTTTGATAACATAGCTAATCTAAAATAAAGGGACTAGTATTAGCTTTTAAATATTATCTAACTTTACTTGTATTAGTTTAAGAATCTTATTAAGGACTTATAATCACTTTAGTATAATATATAAGACATCTGTTTATTTATTAAGACTACTACTTTAGCAATAAGAGCTATTATAGTTCTAATTTATGAACCCTATTATATAAGATATTAGTATCTTAGAGATATTATATGCTTATTTACTATGTCATAGTTACTATTGCTGCTTCTATTTTACTTATACTTGCCTAGATTAACGGCTAGTCTTTATACCTTACTTATCATGCTTGAATTGTCTAACTGTCTTGCTTCCATCGCTTCTGCTTCTAAGTTAATTTTATTAATTCTAGAGAAGTTTAGGACTGGTATTTGCTTTATACTATCCTCTGATACAATCTTAAGAAGACTTAAGTTTAAGTTACTTAAGTGAGATCTGGACAAACTAACTCAATAGAAGCAAAATTAGGTTCCAATTTAGGATCTTCAATCTAAATATCTACAGAAATGGATATTTTTATCTCACTTCTGATTCCAAAATTGCAAGCTAAGCATAACTAGCAAAGACTCTTTATATTCTACCAAGAAGAACAAAGAAGCAATCCAGATTTAGCATAGATACGTAATAGAAAATCATTAATCTCTAAAGAATGCTTCACTTAGAATAGCGCCTACTTTATACTAAGTCCAGGAATAAAGGAGTGCTGGAAAGATTTATAATGGTAACTAATAATAAAGAACCTTTTTATGTTATAAGCCTTATCTTACTAAAGCTAGTTAGAGAAAGATACTCTAATAATTTAATAAGCAAACAAGCAAAATATATTAGGCAAGGCTTTAAATAATACTTAAAGGATTAAAAAGGTTATTTTAATAGGTAAGCTTTAAGTTTAAATGTTAGATTGAATTGTGGAATTAGATTTAAATAATTTAAAGAAAAGAGGAGATAGACTAGAGGAATAGTAAGCTTCAGTAGATTTTTGATGGAGACTAGAAATAATGAAGAGGCTGATTATATTAGAAAAATTTAACCTAGATTAGGGAGAGGAATTTATAATGAAGTAATTAGCTAGTGAAATAGGAAGAGAAAAAAGAGCGTGAATGCTAGGATCTGGCAATAAAATAAGATAATAGTTATGTGAAACTTTAGTTAAAAAAAATTTAATCTTTGGATTAAAGGTATTAATAGATTATGGAACTGAGAGCTTCCTAAAAGAAAATTAAAAAATCGAAGAGCAAAAGAAAGTTATAAAATAAATTGAATTGATCCTATATCCTATTCGTCTAAAGAAAAAAGCACAATCTTAGAATTCTAGAAAGCAGAAATACCCTTAGAATATCTAGCAATGTAATTAAACTTGAGACTAATTTTAATCAAGCTTGAAAGTGATGACTAGTTTCTAAGCATTTACGGAAATATGAAGAACGATAGAGTAATAAATACAGCAATTTAACTAGATCCTTGTTCTGGTCATTTCTATACGAAATTAACGCTTTTTCTATAGAGTTCTAGACAATATAAGGATGTAATAAAGCTATAATACTAAACCATGGTATGATAAAGGCTGTTGAGATAAAAGGAACACAAAAGAGCATAAGATTTGAAGCTATCAATTTTCATAACCTTAAGTCTACCTTTATAAGTATAGAAAGCAAGAGAGATAATTCTTCTGCCTTAGAAAAAATGGATAAATTGATTAGTTGGTAGATTGTATTAACTCTAATCTATATTGATGATACTTATAACAGCTAAGAATTTTAAATGCTTGCTTAAGATAAGAAATACTAAATTCTTGAATGTTTCCACCTTTTAATAAACCTTTTACATCCTTCATATTTTACATTCGACTAGCCTGCTTATAAAATATCAACAGAGTAAGACATTAGAAGAAAATGAATCAAGCTTATAGCTTTCCCAAAGAAAAGGAAATAGCAATAACTTTATTAGCCAATAAAGTCTGTAAAAAACGGGTAAAAGCAAAGAATTAAGTACTATAAAAATGATTAAGTCGAGATAACATTTTAGTGATCTTTAATTCTAAAATGCTTATAATAGACAAAATAGAATTAAGCTGAACCCTGATAACCGTATTAATTCATAAGCTATTTTAAAGCAATGGAGGTATTAAAATTACTAATTTCATTAATAAATTAACAGATATTAGAATGCGAAATCTTTTGCAGTAAATAGAAATTACTAAAAGAGGTCTAAAATTTAAAGATTAACTATGGTCAAAATTTTTTGTAAGGGATTTAGAAAAATTTGCTTCTAAAGGGAGGGTAAAAAATACGAAATCGTGTATTTTATAGTGGCTAACTGATAATATTAAATTAATCTTCTGCTGAGCAGATTGTAAATTTCTATAAGGTAGCTTAGTGATGAATAGACTTAAACTACTTTAATAGTTATTCTGTAAATGCAGAATAATCTCTCACAATGGAAAACATTATTGAATACCAGTGCTTAAGAATAAGCTGCAAAGGATTAAGTATGTTTTGTTTTAATCCATAAGAAAGATTAAGTGAGATAAATGAAGTTAGGGGTCAAAGGTTTGTTTGCAAAAACAATAAATATGCGAGTTTGCTTCTGAGAAATTTGGCTTCTTTGTATCCATATAAAGCGGCTAAAGATTATAAAATTGGTTTAGATAGCAAAAGGAGATTCGATGTTTAGGCTATTTTTAAAGGCTGTCTAAATTTCCTTGTATTTCTTATTTTCCTTTTATAGAAAAATATCTTCGAAATTAAATTTAAAACGGATGCTATAGAAGAAATGGATACTTAGTACTATAAAATTATTAAGTTAAAAGTATATTATACATCTAAAGTATTAACTAAATTAAAGTCATGAGGACTTAAAAATTTTAAGAGCAGTATTAAAGCATTCTTGACTTTCTTATTTCCTACCCAATGCTTTAAGAGCTATACCTTTGCTATAGTATGCATTATCATGGTCAGCATGAAGTTTAATTGCATTATTGTAACATTCTATTGCTTCTTCTATTCTACCCATATAAAAAAGAGCTACTCCTTTTTTATGATAAGCATCAGAGATTTAATTATTCAGTTTAATCATAGTATTGTAGCATTCAATAGCTTCCTCATTTCTTCCTAGCTCTTAAAGATAATTACCCTTATAGTAATAAGCTCATTCATAGCTACCATTCTAGTTTATAGCAGTGTTTAAGCAATCAATAGCTTCTTAATTTTTACCTTAAGAGTTTAGATTTCAAGCTTGTTGCACTATGGACTTAGGACTTTATTTAAACATTCAAGCTACTCCCATTATTTATCTTATTCTTTCAAGTAAATTTAAAATTAAAGCAAAACTAAGAAAAACAGAGTTTTGGCTTTATTAAGAAAGGTAGCTTCCTAAATTAAGCAAATGATACTATATAAATATATTAAAAGTGTGAGAGTATAGCTCAATATTAAAGCCTGTAATGCTACTAGTTAGTCATATGTTGACTTACTGTTACTTAGACTGTAAATTTGCATAGAATAATTAATGTTAAAACTAAGGGAAAGATAATAAGTAAAATAAGGTAATTTGATATGTTTTGCTTGGTTGTTATATAAAGCAAATAGAGATGATATGTGGGATTTGATAGATATTAATTGCTTATTTTTAGGCTAAAAAGATTTTAGAGTTAAATTAGTTGTCTGAAGAAAAAAGAGAAAACAGGATAAGAGTATTATATTAAGAGGTTTCTAAATTTTGGTAATTGAATAAATAAGTTTTGAATAACTATTAAAATTATTTTTGAATATAAAGAAGTCAAGAAACTTAAGAAAGACAAGAAAGAATAATGGAAGGTTTATAAACACAAAAAAATTGATTCAAGAGTCAACTTTTAAGAGTAGATCTAAATGTGCTTTAAACTATGCGTTGAAGCTAATTACTTAATATACTAACTTCTATCAGAAATAAAAAGGAACAGTTTATGCAAAAAAGAAATAACAAAATGTTAAATCAAATTAGATCAAAAGCAAAAGGAGGATTTAGAATACAATTCTTGAAATAAAAATTAGGAAACCAAAAATTAAGAGAAAAGGTTATTTATATGTAATTAAAGAGCTATCTTTGCAAAGATTTTAGCTATTCAAAATAAATTACTGAAGAAGGAATATAAAAAAGCAAACAAATCTATAGATATATCTTGAAGGAATACATGAGAAAGAATTACTTAAAAATAAGGATAAATATAAAAAACAAGCAAAAGATGAAAACGAATTAAATCACCAAAAATCTAAAAATAAAGTCGGACTTTTGAATTAGAAAAGAAGGAGCAAAAGTTTAAAAACAAATAAAAGATTATCCATTAATTTAAATTTAGAGAAGTGTGCTTGTAAACAAAAAATGCAAGATATAAAAGACTAAGAATAGATTAAATTGGAGATTTAACCCTATTATATGCGAGATTAAAGAGAGAGATTTGTTATTTAAAAGGAGAAATTTAAAGACTAGAGGAGATCTGTTAAAACTCAAAGAATGTCTTATGATTGGTGAAGAGATCTTCACTTTATGATGTAATCAGATTGAATGCCAGAACCAACTGAAATTAGTAAAAGAAGAGACTAAATCTCAGTAATTAAAGTTAACATAATATTCGGTAGAATTAATTCCTTTTAAGGAATAAAATTGGAATTTACAATTAAATGAATCAATGAGAATCAGAAAAATAGCAGTAAATGATTCTGAAAAATTGGTGGAGTAAAAGAAAATTAATAAGATTCTTTAATTATATAAAAGCAATTCAAAGAAATTCTATCTCTGCAGTTCAAACTATCATTTGGTCGAAAATAGAAGAAGTTCAGGAAGTGGAAGAAAGAAAGGTTTAAGAATTACGAAGGACTGAAGCAAGATTTTAATACAAAATAGATACTAGTCTAGAAAATAATGTATCTAATTTTGCATTCTACTGAGTGTTAGTTAAAGAACTTAAAAATCTTTCTAGGAGCAAACAGGAAATAAAAAAAGGAGTCTGAAGGCTTTATAAAATGTTTTGACTTAATATTTTATATTTTGATAAAGTTATGATAATATTCAGCAATCAAGAAAAAAAAGAAAACGAAATTAGATTAATAAAAGCTAGCAATTTATTTATCGATTTTAGATTGAAAAAAACAAAGAAAGCAATTTTAATAATTATAAACAAAAGAAAAAGTAATAAGTAATTTAAAGGATTTAAGATAAAATTTTGAATTATTTGAAAGGAGGGAAATAATTAAATATTTGGATGAATATTCTAAATTAGAAAGAGAAATAATGAAATTCTTATGACTAGTTCATTAAAGAAAATTTTAATTAAATTGATAAGATTCTATATGCCTTTACCATATTTCTTAATGGTTAAAAAGTGCTTTTAGAAGCTTTATTTTCATTTAGCTTTGCTTTAATTTTATTTATTACATTAATATAAGTTTAAAAATATCTTGCATTTGTTTGAAAATTTAAGAATTAAAAATTTTTTATTTTTAGTCAAATCGAATAAAAGTATTTAAGTTTTATGTCGAATCAATTATCTGTCTTCATGGCAGAAAATTATTAATGAGAGGCTTCATTTATTAAATGAAAACCTTTAAAATTATATACAATTTGATTATGAAAATTAAGATTTTTGATTTATTTTTATCAGAAGCTCAGCACTTTACTCAGCCATAAATCTTAGTATTGAATTTTTAGTACTAACAATTACCGATGTCATGCTTGAGATAGGCAGTTAATATTTGAACATCTACAATCAGGAGTTCCATCGCTATGGACTTTCTGTCATCAAGCCCCCACCGATGGTAAACCGGATAATTCAATTTGATTTTGAATTAGAATACAGCATTCAAGCTATTACCCTGTATCTAGGTTTAGACGAAGCACTATTTTTGAAACTACAAAATTTAAATAATGAAAGTTATATTCTATAAATTTAATCTATCTAGCCAATATTTCTGGAGTACTATTATATTAAATTTTCTTATCTGTCTAATTTCAAGGGAATGCAGATTTCAATTTTCCTTATTTATTAGTTCGTTTTCAACACATAGGACAGTAGTAGTAACTAAATTTTCTTAATTTTTAGATGTTTATTAATAAAAAAAGATTTGTCGATTGAGAAAATGATTGCATAAGGTTGCTCAAAATTTATTTTTCTCTATTTTATTTTAACTTCATTTTAATCAACTCTCGCAATCACTTCAAATAGAAGCAAAAAATTCAGGAAGATCTTTAAAAATTTTTTAATTTCGATAATTCAACTTTCGTTCTATTAATACCAACTGCTTCAACAATCCTGACTATTTATGGAACGTCTTAGCAGAAAGCTTAAAGTTCTACTTTTATTTAAAATATATCTTCAGTTTATGATTTTATTGTACTTCGAGAGTTTGTAGTTATTAGTCTTGATGCATATAGATAAGAATTCAATGCTTTTAACTTTCATTTCTGGAGCTATTTATTCATAAAAGGTAGTCTTTTGTTCTACTCATACAAAAACTCTAAATGTAGATTTATTAATAGCTTAATATTATCTTATCTAGAACTTGACTTTCATTGCGTTCATATAACACTTTATCACTAAATATCAATTCTTTGAAAATGGTATGACATAAAGATTTCTAGCCGCAAGAGCTAAATAAAATGAATCTAGTCAGCAAATTAGATTCAAGAAGGAGAGTAATGGAACGTTAATGATCGACTAAGAATGATTCTTTTATAGTTTGGTACATTATTTAGAGTACCAAAAGATTTATCCTCTTACTAATTACTTAAGCAGATTCTAGTTATTTGTAAACTAAATATGCAACATCCAATTTATCTCTTTATCAGTAAGTTATATATGAAGATAGCATCATTCTATGTTTACTAAGATATCTAATAAATCTTAGAGGGATAATTTAAAGCAAACTAAGAGAATAATTTAAGACTATTTAAAGTTAGTGAGATAGACCTACTAAAGATGATCTATTAAAAAGAGTCGCAACAATTGAATAATTGTAATGTGGTTATTTATAAGAAACAAGAGTCTGCTAAATAAAAGTTTATTGACCTAATAAAGAAAGGAGACTCATGTATTTTATTCCATAACATAAGTAAAATAAGCAATAAATAAAACTTTAAAATTAAGCTTTTAAATGATATGGAAAAAAATTATTAAAGCCAGTTAAATATAGAATAATGATAACAAAAGAATAAAGCAAATATCAGTCTAACTAGCAACACATAAAAGAATTATAGATGCAATTGAAATAATAGAGAAAAAGAAGGAAAACTGGAATGAAAGAGAAAAGTAAGCTTTAACTTTGAACTTTTGCAAATTTGAGAATTGTGAGAGATTCTATTTCATCCATTTTTAAAATGATAAGCAAAAGTGAATTCATTTTGATTATTTTATAAGTAAAGAGAAAAATCATTTTAATAGACAACTATTCTATTATATTTCATTATTCTTATAAATAATAAATAAATAAATTTGATTATAGAGCGCGTAGCACTCTCGTTGGTGCGCAGCTCTTTAAAAAAAAATGTTTCATACTGACAAGAATGTTTGTTACTGATAAAATTATCAGATATTGATAAACCTTGTTCAATACTGGTATAATTATTCAGTACTGATAAAAATGTTCAATAATGATATAATTTTAGAATACTCGTAATCTTATCTACTTGTTGGAGGTCCAAGGACATGGTAGGATTGTGTCTCATTGTATCACCAAAGCAGAGGACATGTGTCAATTATGGGTACTTAAATTCCCCACCTCTGATGAAGCTCGCAATATTATTTCTTTTTCGTTCCAGAATTAAAAATAAATTAAGCCAAGCCAGTGTCGAAGGTCTAAGAATCTTATGTCTCGAGGCCAAACCAAAGCAGAGGAAGACATAAAGTCGGTTATGGGTACTTAACTTCCCCAACCTCTGATGAAGATGACCTTGTTGTTCACCTTCGAACAACTATGGCGGTTTTTTTTTAAAATAATATAATATTATATAATTTAAATAAGGCGGAAAGCCCTTTCCTTCGGATGCTGCTTGGAGGCCCAGTAAGGCAACAAAAAAATGAGCGCGGACGGAGGATAAATCGGATGAAGAGAAATTAATGACAAGAGAAAGAAGATGTGGCAAGCTGGAGAACTCTGAGTGCCAGGAGGAAACTTTCTTCATCATAGATCGGGGAAATGTACCCGTAACCGCATATTGCATCCTATCATTGGAAGGAAAAATTATAGGGACATACTGCAGGAAGAGAAAACAAGGACAGATAGACATAAAAATTTTTCGACATTAAATAAAATTAATTTTAAGAGCTGCGCACCAACGAGAGTGCTACGCACTCTATAATCCAATTTATTTATTTATTATTGCATTTAAACTTAGCTAGGTTTATACGCTATTTTATACTTGCTACTGTTTAAAAAATAATAAGCATTATATTCGACTATACAATTTACACTATATGAATCCATAAATAATGAAAATTAAAAAATTAAAATGAAAGAAGAAATTGAAAATATTTAACTAAGCCTTGCTTTTTTATCTTTCTATACTAAGATAAAAGTAGTGGATAAATGCCTGGCTGAATATACTTAACTTAGCTAAATAATAAAACATCAGTGTGATATCTAATTTAAGTTAAAGGGAATTAACCTATAGAAGGTGCAAGGATAAAGCTTCATGTGCGAATATGGCTAGATAAATGAAATAGATTTAGTTAAAATAGACTAAATAGATAGTTGTCATAGTATAAATTGAGTTAAGCGAGTTAATAGTGTTTTAGGAAAATTTGATTGAGTTAGTGTTAGTAATAAATGTCATATCATTAGCCTCTTCTATCTTCTTAAATCTTAATTTTCATAATTAATTACCAACTTAAAGCTAAAATGACTGCTTTACTTTTATGAACCTTCAACTATTTAAAAATTTTATTTCTGATATAAAAAAGAATTTTGCAAGTGAAAAAAGTTAGTTTATTCCAATCTACACAGTATATGCAATTTATCACTAGAGGAGAATTAAAAGCTTATCGAAAATCAACTTTCTTTAGCGAAATAAATTTACGAAAGGTGATACACTTAGATTTACTCTATTCATTATGAAAACTATTAAAAAGATTTAAAAGACTAAGCTTAGTATTTTCTATTCAAATTATAAGAAAAGATAGTTATTTAGAAAAATAAGGCAGCAAATCATACTAAAAAGCTTATCATAAAAAACGAGATACATAATAAGTAAAACATATAGCAAGCGAAAAGCAGAACTATGTTTACAATAATAAATAACTTTTTTAAGGTAGAAACAAAGCAATTTATTAAAATTGTTTTGTAACTCTAATAATAATTGTGAGTAAACAGGGCTAAAAACGAAATGCATATCAGTTTCTATAGGAATTTGATATTTATCTATGATATAAATTTTTTCCTTAACTCAATCACATTAAAATTAAATATATGGATAACTATTATTACAGGGTCATATCTTTTATACTTATTCTTTGAATATTTATAAACCATTTATGGTTTATAAAACCACTTTCATATTAGAGAGTCTTTTTAAAGGGTATGTTTAATTAAAAAAAAGAATGGTTCATCATATTTAATTCCTTGTTTAAAAGGATTTGCTACTTTAATCTGTCTTTGAAAATTTCTAGGATAATTTTATTTAATAAAGGTTAATTTAATAAAAATATAGCCTAATATAATTTATTAAATGAAGTCCTTTGCTAGGCTTGTCATCAAGAATCATTGTGGAACTCAATGATATCACTCATTTCTTCTCACGGGTTATATTTTTGCTTAAAAAATCGAAAGTGCTAATCTATCATTTATTACCGTTGATTTTTTATTCCAATCTCGTTCATCCAAATATTTGCTTGGTTCTTATTTTTTAGCATCTAATATTGATAGAGTAATTAGTCACACCAATCATTTTTTTTATAGACCATTTTCAGACTCACAATAAATCTTGGTTAGGTTTTTCAGAATTTTTATTTTCGCTTTTTACAGTTTTTTTATCTCCAGCAAATATTTAATGTATCCTAGACTTCTATAGAATCAGCATAAAAGGATATTCTTTTAATCTCTTGATTATTTGTCTAATTTTTTAAGTTTGTCTCTTATTTAAGTTTGATTGCTCAATCTCCATTAGATTATACATGCTTAGTTATTCATGATTTATTAATTGAGATTTCGATTTCTTTTATTTTTTCTTCTGCTCTTTTAATTTCTTAGTTAAATAGCTTTTAGACTACGATGAATATTATTATATTATTATTAAAATAGTTAAATTTGGCAATTTTTTAGGATTTTCACCTCTTCATGCCTGTTCCAGATTGCTCCGGGATTAAAAAAAGGTTTAAGTCTCTACTCCCATCCACTTGTTCTTGTTGTCTCTAACTATGTCTTCCGTTCAGTAAAGATTTCTTCCTATAAATATTTCCAAGCTAGTTCATGAATAGTCTCTCTCTAATTTTCATTTGTTGTAGTTATCTCTTTTTCTTTTGCTACGCTTGCTGTTTCCTTTATTTTCTCCAATACTGGTTCTTAAAATTTAGGAATTGCTCACATCTTCTTCATAGGTGTTTCTCTGATTACAATAGTAGCACCTTTTAACTACTTTGATTGGCTTAACCTTCTTCTTCTTGTCAATTATCTCTATCTGCATTGGATTATCTCTTTGCTCATTAAGTTTCATTTGCTGTTGCAGTTTCTCTTCTATTTCTCCAAGCTTGTTGCCCAGCTCCGTCTGTTTCTATTGCTAATTTTAGGATTAGCAGTTCTGACTCTGTGATATGTTCCAAAATGCACTTAATTCCCTTTCTTGGACATAAGTCTTGACTCGATTTCCTCTTGCTTGCTCAGATTCTCCATTAGCTTGTCGTTGTCCTTCTTTAGTCTCTTGACCTCTTCCTGGAGGTTTAGTACATCTTGGATGAGCTGTTCCATGCTCATCTGGCCAGAAGGATTAAATTCCAACACCTCCTGGTGTAAAGCAGACTTTGCCTGCTTTCTGGGATTCTCTAGTGAAGTCGGTATTTCAGTATGCTTGCTTTTCTGAGCCTTTTTCTGCTCCTCTTGTTAAATTCCAGGTTGTGAAATAAAGAAAAAGGTTAAAGTTGTAAAGAAGATGATTGCCAAGAAGTGGTTTCCTGCTTCCTCCCTTCTTTTTTGGCTTAGTATAGGAGCCTTTCTTGAAACCTTCCACCATTTTTTGATATCACTACCATGAATATCTAATAAACTATATACTTTGCTTTTCTTTGGTTTTAACATTTAACACATACATTACATTTTGAAAAAAAAGACTGTACTTGAGACTTATAACGACTACTTTTTTCGAAACCCTTTTTTAGTGAGTTATTTTAACAAAGCATACTAAGAAGAAACGATAAATTTTCTAGTAATATAATTACTTAAAATGGTCTTTTGTTTTAGAAGATGAGAATCTTAGCTAAATTCAATATAACTTAGTATAACTTTTTTCTAAATTTCGTGCTTTTAATTTATAATATTTATCTAGCATAATAAATATATGATAAGACTCCCTTTCGCTAATTTAAATTCATCTAATCGAAATTTCTTTTTATACTGAAGCTAAAGGATTTTTATTCTAGATCAATGCACCTTAATTAAATTTCTATTTCTAATATATTACTAAACCTTTAACTTATTATATACTAGTTTCATCTTATAGCAACAATTGATAAAGGTCATTTTACACTTATACACTTTTGCTTTTATTTCTCTAGTTTAAAATAGCTTTCTTTCTATCCTCCATTTTATAAAAGGTTCTTATATATAAAAAGAAATAGATTAAGAATAAAGTCTAATTAGATATAAAGCTTAATTATTATATTTGTTAGCTCTTATATTTGAATTTATTAAACTTAGATCATCAGAATCAATACTAGTTATTAATACTCTTACTAATAGAAATGAAAGCAACAAGTACATTTTATTAGATCAACTTTACTTCTCTAACTTGTCTAATTTTAATTTATTAAACTACACTTAGAGTGTTAAATGATTTGCTAGTTTTGTGGTTAAGATTTATAAAGTTTGTATTGAAGCTTGTTTGTATGAAACATGCTATAGATCTATTTTTGCAAATGGAATGGAAAAATTATACTCAAATATTTGAGTTTAAACCAAATAAATGACTTATATATCTTTGGGAATCTTATTACCTTTTGCTATTTTTTAATCTAGAAAATTGCTCGCATAGTAAGAGAAAATATCCAGAGCTAGAGTTTTTATTTCATTCCCTTTTATACATTCAAGCTTCCTAGATTTGCACAAAATCAGAATTTTTTAAATACTTATTGCTTTATTTTCTTCTACTCGAACTTTAAAGATTACGATAAAAAGAGAAAACCAAAAGTTGATAGAAAGAGTAATTAAAATAAACTTTAAAATGAGCATTCAAAAGATGCTATAAGCAATGTGCATAATAGCTAAAATAATTAAAGTAGATTGCTTTTATATCTAATTAAAAAGAGTCTTATGATGTTCTTTCAATCTTCTCTTTTCTGCTCCTCTGGATTTCTTAAATAAGCTAAAAACGATTTAAATGCCTCTAATGGAAATAGCATTGTCGCTACTTGGTATTCCTGTTAATTGTTTTCCTATTTTAACGGTTAATTTTCAATTTATTAGTATTCATTTTAGTTTTCTTAGTTTCCAACAACTTTATACTTGATTTGAAAAGGTTATAATTACTAAAAATTATTCTGAGGAATATTTTAAACAACATTTTATTAAGCTTGAACAAAATGCTGATAGGAGCTAGGATTTACTTGGTAGTTGGGAGGCTGGTTATTAGGAATGGGAATGTTATAATTATACTAAATAAACTAAGGAGCAGGTGGATGTATTCTTCTTTTACTTCTACCAATTTTGCAAGCAATGATAACATTACAAACGCATACTACTAAAGTTAAAAAATAAGCAGCATAAGCGATTTTAAATCCTAATATCAAATATTCGTATTCTTCTTTAGAGTAATAGCAGTCAACTCATCCATCATCATCTTCGCATTATAAACCAAATGAATCGTCATTTCGGCAATTTGCATTTTCTCCGTAGCATACTTCATAGTCAGAAGAAGTTCAGATATGCACTATTATTGTTATAAATATTATTCCAACTGAATGCAAAAATTAAAAAAAACAGCAGGTGATCAAGCACACCTTTTAACATTTGTATATGCAGAAGGAAAAATATTAGCATTTCAAGTACAAAACACAACCTAAGCAAATCACAGCGATTCCGGGGCTACATTTTGACATAATAATTCAAGCTGCAACTGCAACGCCTAATAAAAGTAATGAGATTATAAAAGTAGCATAAACCTAAGTTTTAACTTACTTCTAAACTCGAATACATCTTAGAATCTTTTCACTTTAGATATCCATTTTTAATAAGTTATTCCTCTATTAATAAGCTAAAGAGGTTTTAGCTATTATCCAAGTCTTTATTCTCTTTATAAATATCTATCACACAAGTTTATTAAAACAGCCAATCTTCTAGATAAATCAACGCTTTACATGATTTATCTTTTTACTTGTCAGTTGAAGTATTAAAATGTAAAGAGAACTTAAAATTAATGAAGACTAAAGTTGAAAAAAATAAGTATAGGGTAATAGTTTATTTAGGTAATAAGTTTTAAGTTATTAAAGGAAGAGTTAAATGAATGCTTTTCAAGAATAGTCTACTAAAAAATATTCTTTACAGACTAATCAGCCTACTTGATAACTTTGCCTAACACTCATATCATAATCATACTTCATCATCTAGCTAAGCTTTATAGACATGGTAGCTTCTTAATAAATTATTTTAAAGTTGATAGTTTAATAATAAAGAACTCTAGATTTTCTAATTAAGATTGATAATATTTTGCTTTATTAATTATTAATGGTAACTTGCTTCATTTTAAAGTGAGGGGATAAGAAAGAAAGCTCTTATTTATTATGAATCAGAGGATTCGTAAGTATCATTTTTACTTTATCTATCCTTTTAGCAAATCAGCGAGCAAAATAAATTTGCTATTGAGTGGTAAATCGAACCTACTTAACTTAAGTTTGCTCAATAATAGCTTACTTGTTTAATGATCTAAGTAATTGAACTAGCAAGCTATTAGTTTTAGGCTTAATTTAAACAGATAGTAATTATTCTTATTATTGGAGTAAAGCTATTTGGTAAACTTTCAACTAAAATAATAGAAGAAATACTCAATAAGTTTATCTAGCATTATTCATTAATAATCGTGAAAACTAAAAAAATGAAGACCTTGTGGATATAAAGAAGGACAAAATTTTGATTACATTTATAAGTAGAGGAATATATTAAGATGTTAATTCTGCAAAAGGAAAGGACATCTAGTAAGGCAATGTTAGCAGTTTTAAATTAAGCAAAGAGTAAAAGAGAAGAAAATTTGAAGAAAAATGAATCAAATATATTGTATGTGAGAAGGTTAAATATAGAGAAAGTTTTTTCTAGTAATGGAATTATATGAATCAATAACAGAAGTGAAGAAGAGAATAACGAAGGAAATATTAAAAGGAGCAACGTATATATGGAACTTGTAGTTTAATAAGAAGATTAACCTTCAGAACAATATGAAGGATGAACAGAAGAAAAAAAGAATAAAAACCCAGGAGTAATTTCGCAGAAAGCTGCAAAAATTTTTATAAGAACAACACAATTAAACTTAAAATTGTTAACCTAATGATTTTAGCGCCATTATAATAAACTATTATTTTTATAATAAAACCTACAATGATTGAATAGAGTAGAAATAAAAATGTTAAGACTTTTATTACAAAGAAACTTATTTTTTAAACTATATCCTTTTTCCTTTACTTCGTTAGTTGATAATTATCTTCACTAATCTTAACAGAGAATAAGATATTCAACTTAAATAATTATAGTTAATTTAGTCTTCCTTCTTATTTTTTTAGCAAAAAGAACTATAAGCTTTTGCTTCCAATTTTTTTGTAATTACCCAATAATCTTAGTTTCATCATAGTATTTTCTTTATAAACTTTTTCACTAATACTTGTTATAGTAAGTTAATAGCTTTATTTCTTATTTATACTTTCTTTTTCCTAATTTTTCATAAAATAGTTTTCTTAATAATTTTAGGTAGATCTCTTTACTATCCGTTTTAAGAAATATACTAGTAGTTTTGGAAGCTAAACTTTAAGATTCACATTTTCTAGCATAAAAGATTACTTTTAAGAGTCTTATCATAAAATACAATTTCATATAAATGGGTCTATCGATTTCTAAAAGTTCTGCTAAAAGTTTCTAAAGTTAAAACTAATATTTTCTTATTTTTTCGTATATTTTAGCATTCTTTTCTAATTTTCAAAATATTTCTATAAATTTCCTTGATTTTCTGAATAATTTTTCACTTAAACCTAGAAATTAAAGAGTGTTATACTAGCTTTTCTTTTGTCTACTCTTAATCATTTGGTTATGGTACTGTAACAGATTCATATAATTTATATGCTTTTCTTCCATAAGTTATTCCATCATTTTTACAACATAACAATGTAAGTTGCTTTAATATATCTACTCTTCCTAAAATAGCTTATAAAATACTATTTTAGTGTATAATCTCTAGAATCAAACCTCTACTAAATTTAATCTTCTTTGAAAGGAATTCAAAGAAAGAAGAGGAAATACGTAAGGTATCCTTTTATCTCTTCGTTATGATTGCTAGAAGTGCTTATTATGGTATTGAGATAAGATAAATTCTTATTCCTTCTTAATGGTAAAAGCTTAATTTCTTAATTGAATAAGCTATTTTTAGAAAGCATTTCAATCCCCATTTTTTTTAATTATGGTCAAAGGGTCTTATTTCTAGATTCTATCTTTACTTCTTTAATTAGCAAAGATTAAATATTCCTCTACTTCTTTATTTTATAGATTTAATCTTGATCCTTTATTTTTCTTATAGGTTAATTAGATTTTCTCCTTCCACTTAACCTTTTCCCCATTACTTTGATGTGATCGGAAGATGTGGCTATGGAAGAATCTAATTAATCTTTAAGCATTTTATTTGAAATCATTTCGTAGAAAGAAAAATTAAAATTGAAGACTAAGAAAAATTAAGGGTTACTATCGTTCCCTTTTTTAATAGAACTGCTTAAAAAATTGATAAATACACTGCTTTATGTATGATAAGGTTATTTAGCACTATATTTAGGATATATTTAGCATCTATGAGAGTAAAAGCAAGAAACATTATTTATACTATATTTAATTATTATTAAAATAGATTGCTTTTATATCTAATTAAAAAGAGTCTTATGATGTTCTTTCAATCTTCTCTTTTCTGCTCCTCTGGATTTCTTAAATAAGCTAAAAACGATTTAACTGCCTCTAATGGAAATAGCATTGTCGCTACTTGGTATTCCTGTTAGTTGTTTTCCTATTTTAACGGTTAATTTTCAGTTTATTAGTATTCATTTTAGTTTTCTTAGTTTCCAACAACTTTATACTTGATTTGAAAAGGTTATAATTACTAAAAATTATTCTGAGGAATATTTTAAACAACATTTTATTAAGCTTGAACAAAAGGCTGATAGGAGCTAGGATTTATTTGGTAGTTGGTGGGATGCTAGTTAAGAGGAACGGTCTCACTATGGCTTTGCTAAATATTGGGCTGTAATTGCACCCTAGCAGTTAATTACTAATAAGTAAAATTTTGGAATTAAGGATTAGCTATTAACTACTGTTGATTTTAAACACTTACTCTGTTATTTCTTAACTAGCAAACAATTATAATATTGCAAATGATTACAATAAAATTTATTATATGAGCCAAGACTGAAACCCAAAGGGAAATTAAAATCAAGTAGAATAAACCCTTACCGTAATCACAATCAATTCAAAATTAATTAACGTATAATCCGTAATCGCTCTTATTCTTGTAGCTTGTGTTTATGTCATAGCATAATTTGAAATAAGAAAGGAAGTATAGACCAAGCAGAATACTTATTACAAGCATTGTGACTGAGTGAAAAACTTAGATCATTATTATCATTATCAGTCTAGCTTTTTAACCTTCTTTTTTGAAGAAAGCAAAGATCTATAGTATGGGATAAAAAATAGATAAGTTGCAAAGCGCTCCTCAGATAAATATGCATGCTAAATCTAGTAAAATCATAGATCCAAATGAAAGTGAAGATGAAATCATTGAAAATACGAAGGAAGTTAAGACTTGACTCCTATTTTATTTCTAAAAAACTATACATTTAAAAATCCTCATTAGCTGCACCTATTCCATTTTATTTTATTTAAATTAAATTAAATTAAATTGATTTTAATTTAACGAAATTTTTATTCTCTTGATATAATAAAAGGGTTAGTCTTCAGTTAAATACACTTATTTATACTGGGGATATCTTTTATCAAATTTCAAGAGAGCAACTAAAGTTAATTTCTATTCTTATACTAAAATAGATAAATCGTTTTACTTCTAAGTCTTATTTACTCTTTAGTTGGATAAATTAATTTTCCATCATCTATTTGATTTATCTTTTATACCTTAAGTTTGTTCCTTATAATCCTACATCACACTCTTTATGTACTTTTCATGTAAAAATACTTTTTTAATATATTAGAGCTTTAGATTTAAGATAGATTATCCATTTTTTAAGTTTTATATTTCTTTAATGAACTATTTTAGTTGACGACTATTAACTCACTTGATTTAGAAGATTTATATTTATTCTGCTTGAGGTTTATTTCTATACTTAGTGACTTTATATGAGTTATGATTAACTTATTTTTTGAGTTTGGTGTTACTTATTCTTTAAATAAGTCAATTAGCCTCATTTGAAGTTTTAGGCTATTCAACTCTTTTCTCCTTTCTAAAAACTGGAATTTAAACTTTAGTTAAAATAGCTTTCTTCAAAATTTTTACTAGCTCAAAGCTGGATTTTCCTATAAATTACTATCTACCTAATTGAAGATATATTATGACTTTCATCATTTCCTTATATCCTTAATCTTCCAATTTATGTTTATAGTGGCCTATAAATTTAGCTTTATATTTTGATTCAAAAGTTTTCTCCGATTCTCGGGTTTACTTTTTTAAAGACTCTATTAGAAAAAAAATTTAAACTCCAGGATTTCGTTCTCAGATTCTTTTATTTAAGAATCCTGCCTTTTTATTCGATTTTTATTCAAATTGCATTTTTTTAGATTTCTTTAATTAGACTTTCTTTTTATTAATTAATGAAATGATAAAAATTTCTTAGTCTCATAATATATATCTGATCCAATTAATTTTTTAATTAAGAAATCATTTTTAGTTCTAATTTTGTTAATTCATTTAGACTTTTTCTTGGTACTAACTATTTATTTTTTTTGGTTGCTCTTGATTTAATTTTTTCCTTTTCTGTGCTCTTTCGTTTTGTTAATCTACAGCTTGACTTCTTTCTAATCCATCTCATATTAAAAGCTCAATCTTACATTTCTCTAGTTCATCATTTATCTATATCAATGCAATTCTAAGCATTTAACTTAGTTTTTATGCCTCTTCTAAAGTGGTGAGACTGATTTATTATTTCTAGTTAATGTAATCAATTTGGATAAAATTTAAGTATAGGTAAACTCAGAAATTTAGCTAGTAGACTTAGGTAGAAAAACTAAAGTTGAATACCTATAATCACCACTCTCTATAGAAATCAATATTAGAATCTAAAAAGCTTAGAGTAGCTAACCGAAGCACTACTTTATAAACTTAAGATAGTGGATATAAAAATGCCTACTAAAGAGCAAATTAACAGCTTATAAGCTTCTAATCATCTTAACTAGCTTTTAAAAATATAGAGCTATATCTAAGAATTTATAGCAAAAGAGAGATAAAAAGGCTTATCAGTGCTCATTTGATAGATCTTAATAATCTTAAATTAAAAGTATTTCAGGATAAAGAAACCAATTGTGAGATTTCATTTCCCTTTTTTAATTTATTAGAGTTAATTTTCTAGCTAATTAATAGATTCTTAAGTTTATCCAACTAATCTTAATCAAAAATGCTCAAAAATTAAAAAGAATTTTCAAGGGTATATAGATAAGTAAGCTAAGACTCAAGAACTAACTATTCGCTAATTCTTGAAGATAAAGACTAAACTAGGCTATCAAATATTTTAGTCAATTAAAGAGAAAAAGGAAACACTAAATTTTAGCTTTAATATGATTGTTTAAAGCTCATTGTTGATACTTTTTACACAT
Source organism: Loxodes magnus (assembly GCA_946699065.1). NCBI lineage: Eukaryota > Ciliophora > Karyorelictea > Loxodida > Loxodidae > Loxodes > Loxodes magnus. The sequence continues at coordinate 329,388 of CAMPDV010000136.1, read as the reverse complement.
AAATGAAGCAAAGCAAGAAATTTAATCTAAAGTGATAACAAAAAGTAAACTAATGAGACTAAAAGGACCAATAGTTTGTAATCTAAGTTAATAAAGATTTTTTAAATGAAAAAACCAAACTAAAGAGAAATATTTACAAGCTTGAGATCTAAAACTCTACACGATTCTTTTCTGATTTAAAAAATTAAATAACTTCCTTATAGCTATAATAAAGAAATTCAAAAAGTGAGAAATATCTAGCAAGATAAATGCATCATTATAAGACTGTATTATACTTTTATTTTTCCATAACTATCTTCACTATAACTGTATCCTTTTTCACCTTCATCATCAGAAATTCACATTGAAAATACTAGTGACGTTATAAAAACGGTAGAAGATCGATCAAACTATAAAGCGAGTATTATGATTAAGCTTTTCTTTTTTTAATCGGAAGAAAGCTAAATAATAGCATATAGGATGCAAAAAGAATGAAAACTTATAGAGCCACTGCCATTCTAGCTAGCAACATATAAAATAATTAAAGGTGCAATTGAAATAATAGAGAAAAAGAAGAAAAATTTGAGAGAAAGTGAAGCGAAAGTTTTAACTGGTTTTTGAACTTTTATACATTTGAGAATTATGAGAGTTTCCATTTCCTTATCTTTAAAAATTAAAAGCAAAAGAGAATTCATTTTGAGTATTTTATAAGTAAAGAGAAAATCTCATTTAAGCAAAGAACAATTCAATTATATTCCATTATTATTATAATATAATCTTATAGTATTTATCTTAGAAATAAGCTTAAAAAGGGATAGTATATACGATAATTTTATACTTCATCTGTTATAAATTATCCGTTCTTATAATATAATTAAGTTGATTACACAATATGAATTCTAAAATTTAACGAAAGCTTTTAAAGGTAAAACATAAGAAAGTAAAAGGATTCAATAAAGCCTAGCTCTTTAAATCCTTTTAACTAGGACAAAAGTAGTGGGAAAATGTTTAGTTATATATCATATCACTAGCTTTTTATAACTCTTAGATATTAATATCATAATAAAGACCAAAAGAAAGCTTAACATGGTTCTAACTGTTTATGAATCATCAACTTTGAATCTTTGATATAAAAATGAAAATTGCCAAAGAAATAAATTAGCAAGTTTAGAACTAAACTTGTTGATTACACTTGAAGCACTATAATAACAATTGGTTGCTATCTATTAAAGATATATAGGTACTCTTAATATATAATAGGTTTGACATAGCAAAAGTACTTTTATATAAATGGTTAGTAAGCTTCTAAGATCTCTATTTCAGAATAAGTAAACTAAAAAGATTAACGGTATCAATAGTTAAAAAGTTATAGTAAGCTAGCTTTTCTTTAGCTTTATAACTTTAACTTTTTTGCTGATATCTACTTTCATCTGTCTCATATTATCGTACTTCTAATTAAAGCATCAATTAAATGGATACTTACCTATTTATTTATCATTTTTAATTTATTAAATGAAATAAGAAAAATGAAGCTTTTTATCGCAATGAAGGAACATTTGAAAGAAGTTTTGTTAAAAGATAAAAAAAGAGAAGGAATAATGAAATTTAACAGTCAAAATGTTCAAAGAAAATGATAAGAAAAGGAGTTTTAAAATGAATATTTCTCATAGAAAAGTGATAAGCGCTAAGGGGTATAGGTATTAAATCCCAAGATTTAGGAACTTTTAAATTTATATTTAAAGAAATATTTCCTAGTCTATTGAGAATTAGCAAGTACATCAATAAAATATGTTCTAATATCAAGGCAGTATATAAAACCATAGATATATAGCCTTGAATTTTCTTTATCTGATGAAAGTAGTTAAATTTAGATAAGCCTATAATTTATAAAATCTAAAAGAAATTATAGTTGCGAAGTTTTGGATGTGAATAATATAAAATTATTTAATTAATTAAAGTATCGAAGGGATTTAAAGTATAAATTATTCAAATTTCTCTAGAGTTTTCATACTGAAATGCATAGATCACATTACATATCTCTTACTTGTCCTTTTACTAGATTATTTACATATTATCTGAAAATTTTTGATTAGATAAGCTTTATTTTAAGTGGTATTAAATGCTTAACTTTTATGACTTTAAACCTTAAGTATTTAATTGACTGTATGATTTTACGCTTAGTTTCTAATTTCAAAATTCAATTATCTCGATGCTAGTCATCATTTTCTAAACTACCTAATAAACATATCTTGATTATAAATAAAAATAAATAGGATTAATTAAGATACAATTCTTTTCCGTTATTTAAAGAGGGTTGAAAGACTGATTTCATTTTTTAGTTTTAATTTTGAAATTTGAGTATTGAAATTTAACTAAAGAAATAGTCTATGAGATTTAGCGATCTAATAGCTTAACTCTATTTAAAATGAGTTAAAATTCTAAAAATCTAGAACTGAAAGTTTTTTGGTCTTAATAGAAGAAAAATATTCACCATTCTAGTAATAAAATATATGATTATTATTATTAAAATGTCCGTCATATTCGACAGATTACCACTGAATACAGATTTTAAAGTTAGAGCCTAGGTTTTTTACGAGATCTAGCACTGGAGGTTCAAGTCTTGCTGTACTTCCATCTTAAAATTTCTAGTTCTTATTTAAAATCCATTTTCAACCTGTAATCCGCTCCATTCTCCACTCGTAAGATCTAATTTTTCCTTCTCATTATTTGTTATTAAGATTGTTCTGTCATGATTTTTCCTTGACTGTACAAATTCTGCATAGTTCTTCTACAGATGATATGTACTTTTACAATAATAGCATAGTTTCTAAATATTAATCAATTTTTCTTCTTTCTTCATTTCCTGCGGAGTCTTTTCAATCTTAATTTTTTCGTTCTATTCTGGTTAAATATATGTCTTCTTCTGACTCTGTAAAATGTTTTCAATCTAAGAATTCTAAGCTTGGATCCTCGCCACTTGGAAGTTCATCTAGCTGAATTCCTCTCGTTGGCAATTCCGAAGAACTTCGATCTCCCTCTCTTAATTTGTCATTCTGAGTTATAAGGTGTCATGATAACCGTGCTGGTTCTTTTCAGTCATCTTCTCATTCTCATTTCTAAGCTTCCTAAACTCTTCCTAGAGGTTTAGTACTATTTTGATGTGCTATTCCATACTCATCTGACTAGAGAAATTTAACTTTGTAATTTCTTGATGCAAAGCCGTCTTCATTTGTTTCCCGGGTTTTCGTTTAGATATTGATGTTAGTGCATGTGCGCCTTTCTGAAGCTATTTCAGTTCCTCCTATCAGCTTACTATTTCTTAGGAGCTAAAAATCTATTTTTGAAGTCCGACATTAGCAATGGAGCATATTAATAGTAATTTTAAAGTTCAAATTCCAATTATACTACATTTAGGATTTTTTACTATAAAAGTAAGTAGTTAACGAAGATCCTTCTGTAAGAGAGAAGAAGCTTTAAAAATAGATTTACACTTAATGAATGTCTTAAGTTGAAAGGAAACTATTACTTTTGATTTGATGGTGATTTCTGATAATTCGTACTATTTAGAAATAAGATCCGTAAAGAAGGAACTAAGTGATAAGTATTGCTAATCGTTTGAATTTTCTAGAGCTAAACTATGAAAAATGATTAAAGGTTGTTAAGAATCAATTTGGAAGAATCTTATCTGTCATTTCCATTTTAAAGAAAAAGGCTTCCAAAGAAATATAAAAAATGCTTATAATTGCTATGCAGTGCTATTATAAACTGAAGTAAATAATGATTTATTAAGCTATCTATATCTAATAAATGAAGATAAATATATAATTGAAAAGATGGTGGGAGCCGAGAATGACCTTCGTGACAACACTTTCTGGTTTTATGGCTAGAATCAAGTTCCTTTCCTGTCGCTGAGAAAGTCCCTGGTCAGAGTCATTTTCTGAAGGGAACACTGTCTTTGAGATTATCCGCTCTTGGTAGGGGATTGAAGCCTGGCTGCTCATAGCGATGGATCTCCCTAGCAGCTGTGCCTGGAGCACAACAGGATATCCCCGTTATTTCATAAAAAGAGAGCGTCGGGTCGTGCAATCGGAAAAGAGTTTCCGATCCAAAAAACTTTTTTAGTTGAAATTAATGAATTAAGATAAATATAGATAGAAAGATTTGAGATTAAGAGCAATAATTAGTATATTGTTACCAATCATCAAGATGTAATCATTCTTTTTGCTAAGTAAAACTGATTCACTCCTATTGTTTATATAAAAGCTATAATTATGAGCCAAAAAATCTTTTTGATGCTAATACAAAAAACATATATTTAGTTATTCTTAAGAGATAGTGATTTCAATTCATCACTTAGGGTTTATTTTCAAAGCATTCAAAGCTATCTTTCTCAATCTAAATTTATCGAAAAAATTCTTTAATTGATTAGTTATAAACTTTAGAGTTCTCTGAATGGCCTCTCAATGGATATAACGGGGATATTCTGCTGATTAGTTTCTACAAAATGAGTCACCATGTTTATTAAATGCATACTCCATGATAATAGACTTCAAACCCCTTCCAAAGTCGGATAATTTCTAGATACATTCATTTCAAAACTTTGAATCCAACCAAGAACCTGTCTAAAGGTAGGAGGTATATTCAGACTATTAAAAATCTTACTTCCACCATTCTTTTAATTATTATCAAACGCATCTTTCTTTAATTTTTGAATAATAGAAAACACATAATTAGCTCACTAAATTTAACTCTATACCCCTCCCAACCCCACAATGTTCATAAAATTGAAAGAATGAACAACATTCGCAAGCTGAATCTTACATTTTACTAATAAACCCATAAATCCATAGTAGCAAGTTGCTTTAATAGTGTTAACTCCTTCTTCTTAACTGCTTTAATAACATAGAATAAAAAGAAGCTAAAAATAGAGAAAATAAATACTTAATTTTCCTAAATAAGCCAGAAGTTTTATTAATAGAAGCTATGAGTTAATTAATTATCATACAAGCGACTAAGAGAGATGAAGCTTCAAGCATATTTAATTGATTTAAAAATCTGAAGGTTCATAAAATCCTTAATAACTAAAAGCATCTGAGGGAAATTTAGAGAGTTAGAGAAATGATTAATTGGAGTTATTTAAACTGTATTTTAAGAAAAATGTTAATAGGTTTTTATATTGACTAATGAGAGAAATAATCTTAAGATAGGATAATGGGGTAATAATATTGGGGATTTTTGATAAGCAATATACTAAGATCATTCTATTAATTAAAGTGGCTAATTTTATGGGAATTAAGACTTTTAGTTAGATTTAATAAGTGTTTATTTCAGTGAAAATTCAAAAAGTAATATAGTCTAAGGAGTGCTCTATATGAATCGGAATCTAACACTTTAGACTAATTTTGTCAAAGGAATTGGGAGATTTATTTAAAAATGAGAGTTATGTTTTTTGGTACAGAAGGAGCTGCAAATGTATGAAGTAAAGGAATATATACTCTTGAACCATAATTATAGGAACTAGTTTATGATTTAATAAGAAAAGAAGTGGAAGATTGTGATTCTTTGTAAGGAATTTAAATGATTCATCCATTGGTGGCTGTACTGGTTAAAGTCTTACTTACCTTTTATTATAGACGCTTTTTGAATTATAACCCTCTGTTTTAAAATGCAAATATGCAATTTTTCCTTCAAACAAAATTTCTGAAAGTGTAGTAGAACCTTAAAACTCATGTTTTGCTTGATCTGGTTTCAAAGAATTCAGTTCACTTACCTATGTCTTTAACAACAAGTCCTTATTCGATATTTGTAGTTACAAATTGCAAACAAATCAGCCAAATTACTCCGACTTAAATAATGTGTGCTCGTAAGTTCTGGCAGCAATAACATAAAATATAAGATTTCCTGGTATGTTAAACTGCGATTTAAGAAAGCTTGCTACTAATTTAGTTCCTTTTCTTAATTCTCATTTTATAAGTACTAATGTACTACCCCTGAGTTCTAAAGAAGGAATATCCTATACAAAGAATAATATATAGGAATTAATCTCTGAAATATTCAATAATAATAGTGCTTTATGTGAGGTTAATTATAAGGAAGGACAATTTGCATCTAGAAGTCTTAACTTTAGAGGATAGATATCATGTTGAGAAGTAAAGAATGCAGTTTAGAAGCTATAAAATAGAGAAAAAGCTTACTTTGTTTAATGAATTCCTAATAACTTGAAATTGTCTTACACTAAATATTCTCATCAAAATTAACAAGTAGTAGCTGCATTTTAAGGGAATAATACAGCAATTAGAGAAATTTTAAAGAACCTACTAGAAAAGTCAGCTGTAATGTACAAAAAAAAGTTATTTTCCATTGATTTTCCGGTGAAGGATTGGATTCAATGTAGTTTACTGAGATAGAGTGCAATCTATATGATTAAATGCTAGTATATGATTTAAGTTAGTTCAAGTGATGATATTATAGCAATCAATAAATCTTAATTTTCTATTTTAAGAATAAAGTAATATAAGCATCTAAAAATATAACTGAAATAATTTTACCTTGATTCCTGTCTATTAATCAAAAATATTTCTTACTCTTTTTTCTAACTTCTAAAGCTTGATTTAAAGGTTTTAAGCATTCTTCCTAGCTTATAAAAGGACTAAGATTTATTTCAAGCTTATAAGCTTAAGTTTATAGTCTTGCTTTGTATAAACTTCATTTTCAAACTTTTTTACTCCAAATTCCCTTTATCGCCTTTAATATTTAATACCTTTGATTTTTCTTTTAAATCAAAATTTAGATTCTTGGCCTTCATAGCTTCTTTAGCTGCTAAATAATTTGATTTATTTTAACATTTTTGCGAAAAAGAATTCATTCATTATATTTTCATGATTTATTTTAACTTGAAACTTTATTTATTTTTCTTAAAAATTAAACTAACAACTCAGAAAGTACAATTAGAGTAAGCATTCACGATTATTTTTACCCTTTGAAACTTACATGAAACTCTTAGTATTTTATATATCTCTTAAATTAAAAGCGATTTTGGAGTTTTAGTTTATAGTTACTGTCTATCCTGACAATTATAAACTCTTTAATAATTAAGATCTTATATAAGTTAAAGCTTTTAGCCTAGTACATTCAGTTGTTTTTTTATTTGATCAAAGTCCTTTACTACTGGGCAAATATTTTACCTCTATTAATTAAGTATAATTTTCATAGAATATCAGGCTTAAAATGAAGAACTTTAATAATCTGAGATTTAAGTTTACTCTACTTTTTAGTCTTAAATCAATTATCCTAGCTACGAAGGATTTTAAGGTATTTAGCATCAACCAACAGGAGAAGCTAGAACTTAATACCGAATGCAATCTACTTTAGATTCTCTTTTCTACATTCAATACTCATATCTCTAGCTTTAGAGGATAGTTACTATGCTAGTAATATCCTTTATTTTACTGTTTCACTCTGTAAAATTGGTTAGATTTAGCACGCTGATCCATATACCCATTGGCTCATGTATAATGCATCTTCAAGCAACCAAATCATTAGTTTAGTAGCTTAAGGCATAAAGTTGTAAATATAAAGCATGGTATTCTTATATCAGTATACTAATGAAAAAGGATTAAAGCACTAAGATTTAGTTTAGGCATAAAGGATAAGTAGATTATCAAATCTAAATAATTACTAAGTATGCAATTTGCTCAATTAGCAATTAAACCATAAAAGCTTGATAGCATTAGGTTCATGTAAAGAAAATGTAGAAAGTAAAATGGAAATGAGAGTTATGGATAGAGATGAGATTGAAATGCTATTAAAAAAGCATCTTATCTTGTAATATCGTGAAGTGAAATACTCAATTCTAAAGCTAAAAGCATAAAAAATAATTGAGTTATTCATTTAAATTTGAATGCTCTGATATAACTGGATTTGAATAGAAAAGCTTAATCAAATTATTATAAACTAAATAAATTTACCTTTATGCTAGCTATATAATTAAAGCTTTATTGCTATTTTCTTTTCAATTCTTAAATCATTTCTAACCTCTATACTTTATGAAAAAGTTTAGGTATAAAGTCATTGAAATTTAACTGTATAGAAGCTAAATAAATAAGTAAATTAGTTTCTAAATTTAAGGTTTGAATTGAGTTTAGTCTCATGAAAAGCTTTTATTACAAATGCTTGATCATGAAATTATCTTAGTTAACTATTAATTATTTAAATTCTGTGGGCAGATGCTATTGATATTCCGATATTTTCCTTCTTTTGCTAGTAAGAGTCAAAAAGCTATTAACCCCTTTAGAAATTGCTTAAGATTGCTGTACTTATACCTAATATTTTTGAAGTAGATAGAATGAGCTTAAGTTAAAAGCCTCATAATGCTTTTTTCTCTAATTCTTTCATTCTTAAATTGCTAACTGAAATACTTAATTATTCAATTATATAGAATCATATAATCCTAAGCTATTTAAGGAAGCTTTTATATATAATTTATAGTAGCTAAAAATACTTACAAAGATGCTTTAAGCGCTTTTAAATCTTAAGAGGTTCAGTTTATTATAGTAAATGCTTCATTAATTAATATAAGCTTTAGCTAAAAATCTACTTCTAACCCTTTAAAATCAGTAAGTTATGAAAATTTGAGTGAAAGGTTTAACCAAGGTGAAAGAATATGATACTAATTATACCATATGCCCTTATAGTAGGTATTGGCTATCTAGATAGAAGAAATATAGTTTTCAACTGAGTAATATTTGAGAGATAGGTATTACTAAAAAGGAGCTAAGGAGAAAGGTAGATTTTTGACTAAAATAAATTTCAAATTTTTTGAGAAATTTCTCTATTTATCAAGATACATAAGCTCTAGTTATGGTTATTGCAATGTAGCTATAAAGCTAACTTTCCTAAAATTTCTAACTGCTAGCTTAAAAGAAATATAACTAGCTGATTGATATTGAACATTTTATTTCTGTATGAAAGTTTCTACCAGGAATGAAGATAATACACTCATTCTTATTTTAAGACATCATTTGATTAAAATAGAGCAAGCGAGTGAAATAATATAAACTGAAATTTATCTTAAACTAAAGAACAATAATTAATTACTATAGGCTTTAAGACTCGTCTATTATACTAAGCTAGGAATATTGTTCAGCAAGATTGGCTGAAACACGCTAAATATATAGTTAAGATTAATATTTCAAATATAAAGTTCTTGGTATCTTAAATAGAATTAGTAAGGTTAAAAATATTTCTTCTTATGCTGAGAAAAAAGAATAAGCTTATTAATAAATTAAGCTTAAATCAATTTAATTTAAAGGAAGGAAATTCCTAAATTTTAGCGCTTTCGAAAATAAAAAAGTTTAATGTTATTAAACCTAAAAATTATCTAATTAACCTAATGCAAAATTTTATTAAGCTAAGTAACCAAAATACTTTGTTTCGCATTTGCAAATTCTTCTAACCAATATTCTTTCAGTCTTTTTGGATTAAAGATGCAATATAAATAACTAGCATGAATAGATTTCTATAATAATGGAAAACATTTGTCTAAACAATTGGATACAAAGCAAGAAGAATAGATTCAGGATGTATTAGAGATAAGGTTAAAATCTAAGAATTTCAGATAAAGCTAATGTTGAATATTGTAATGAACTTATAGCCTTTAAACAAACAAAAAAAGATTGAGAATTTTCACTAAGAGAATAATTTAGAATATGTGAGAATAAATTTAAGAGCTTAAAATTAACGAAGATAATTACACTAAGATTCTAAAAAAGAAATGGTTTTATTTATTTTTATTAGATACACTATTAATTACTAATATATCTCATCTAAAATTTTTTAAGTTTATAGAAAAAGCGAAACAGATAATTATGCTAAATGTATGTATTTTTTGTTTATATTTAGAGTATTTTAGAACTAATGATAGAGATACAATTTTAGTATTTCTTGACAACTTCAATTAATTTAGTTACGCAATTATATAAACATTTTTTATCTCTCTAGAGATTTATGAAATATACTTTAAAGAGTAAAATCTGAATTTTTCGACTACTCACTAAATTACTTTATGAATTAAAAAATTATTTTATGACTATAACTTAAAAGCATCCACATTCATATACCATTTAATCTAAAAACTCTAAGTATCTGAATAGTAAGGTTTTGTTACCCTTCTCTATATCTACTTTTTAAGTTTAATACTGTAATTATGTTCTTTTCTTAATCTTCAAATTTTATTTCTTTTATTCTCCTTTTTATCAAAATCCATCAAACGCAAAATAACTAAGCATCTAATTTTCTAATTTAGGTTTTGAAAACCTTTAACATTATATTTATAAAGATGCTTTAGTATAAAATAAAGGAGCAAGCTTTATACATATTTAATAGTAGAGCATTCCTTTTAATCATAACTTGACTCATAAAATCTTCAGAGTATCTAACTATATAATAAGCTTTAACTGGAGTATTTTAAAAAGGTATGATTTTAAAATAAAAATCATTACATTAATATATTTAACCTAGATCCATAAGCTTCAATTATCTGACTACTTACAACAAGGAATTGCATAAATCTATTTTTATCTTTTACTATATCTACTTAAATATTCTGGTTAATTGTATCTAAAGTGTAATATTAAATTTGATTATAGTTATTATTTTTTCTTTATGGAAAGAAAACAAAAATTATGCTTGATAGTGATACATAAATTAGAAAAATATAGAAAGATAGAAGGGAAAATGATTAGTTCTTATTTTAATCCTGGTTCTACTGAGCATAGTTGTATGATTCTATTTGATTTTCTAGTTTATTTCTCAAATTTTTATGATCTATAAGAAGGGAAACGCATAAATTTTGAAAATTGAGGATGATTATATGAAACATAATCAGATAGGGAAATTAGAATATTTAAAAGACTTGCTTTTGCTTAAGTTCTTAAAACTTTTAAGATAGCATAAAGTATATAAATAACCCTTTTAAAATTAGATATTCAAACATTTAACTTGATCAAAGAATTCATACTTAAATAAACGTTTAAATTTAGATGTCAATCATAAAAATTATTACCTAGATCTGAAGGAGTCATCATACTTTTTTGATTTGCATATTTTAAATCTAATTCTGATTTTGTTTTCACGTTAAAAGAATATGACTGCTTTCTCGAGCTTATTTTCTAATTTTTTTGCTTGTGTTTTTCTTTCTTTAGAAAAGATAAAAATTGATGACCGAAATATTTCTTTTCAACTTATTTTTTATCACTATTTTTTTAAACTGAATATAAGCTTTTGGATCTTATTCTGCATAACTAAAGTTACTTTTTTATAAGCATCTTTTACATATTTTTATTCTAATTGAATAAATCTCCAGGCTTTTTGTTTCATTCAAATTGTGGTCTAAATTTAGAAACTTAGTTTGTCTCATCACTGCTAGAAACGTCTTCACTATGAACACTCTCTTCAGTTATTAACTTCATTTAAGCTTAGAACTTTTCTTCCTTTTTCTAAGTTTAAAATTTCATCTGAAGTTCATCAGTTCATATGGTACAGTTATTCAACGCTTCTAAATTCAAACTCACTTCTATTTCCAGAATATTTTGAACTTCATTTATTGCCGCTCGTTAAATCGATCCTCGCTAGCAATTAATCAAGTGCTTAATTATTATTTCCTCTTCAGAAAACTCGTTAAATAGCTTTTTCCATTCTATCTGAACGTTATAATATCTCTCCCTTAGTATACTAACTAGAGTATAAAGCCTTTAAGTAGCAGGGTTTTTAACTCTTATCTAGAATATTAAGTTCAATCTATCTTTCCTTCACGCTTTTACCTTCTCACACCCAACTTCTAAAGTTACTTTCTATCCATACGAGTTTTTCAGTAAAAATTCTAGGAGATAAAGAACTAGCTCTTTCAAAAGCTATCTACAAGCGAGAACTAACTAAGGAAGACTTTTTATTTTCACAGTAAAGTTCTTTCTAATTTTCTAAGTTCTAATATCGATTTGCTCGAAGATAGACTTAAAGAAATTCCTTAGATCAATTAATTCTGGAGTTTCACTACTTGATATAGTAGTAAGCTTATCTTATAAGCTAATCTTAACTTATTATTTTGACTTCATTTCCTTTATTTTATTATTAACTAATTTTCATATTTCGAAGAATTACCTTTAAGTAGTATCTAAGTTATGCTTTAGTAAGAAGAGATTCCATCTTATTGGCAGGAGTTAAAGGCTTTATGAAAGAGAAGGGGGTAATTTTTAGTACGGAGAGTGAAAGAAAAATCTTAGCTTTGAGTATCAGTTCTGGGATATTTAATGCTAACCTTATTTTCATCGTAATACTTTTAATATAAGCATAAATGTCAGCTTTCTAAGCTATAAAACAAAGAGAAATAAAAGGTATTGTGAAGAGATAGTAAAATTAGTAAAATAGATATAAATCTAGTTCAGGAAGATGCTCTCTTTTGTATGTTGTTACAACTATAACATTAACATTAAGACACTGGATCATTCTTAATAATCCTCTATCAATTAAAGGGTGAAATAATTAAAACTATTGGTATTTAAATCTTATAATAATCAAATTAGGCTTAAGCTTTCTTTGAGTAAATAATTAAGAATCTCTTTCAATATATTAATTTTTCAATATTATTTGGTAGTTCAGATGAGATATAGAAAATAAGGAAATTTAGTCATTGATAGTTTTTGGTTAATATACTTATTTACTTTCCAGGAAAAAATGAATTAGACTAAAAGAGAAACAAATTAGAATTTAGGCGTATCAATAATATCTGATTCTTGAGGAAACTGAGAAAGTAAATCTAATTTATCTTCTAAAGTTTATTTATTTGAGTACTATTTAACCTTGTTTAAGTATACTGATTCATCTTTTTTAATTGTTCTATTATAGTTTAATGAAATTGAAAACTAGGTTATCTTTAAATTATAATAGCTATTTAAATGGTTTGCTAAAGATTATTCGGAATGAATGCTTGAATAGATAGAGCTTGTCCTCTGACATTAGTTGTTTGGTGGTCAAAGTTAGAATTAAATTTAAGTTGATGCAAGTCAAAAAGCTTGTAAGGTAAATCCACCAATATTAGACCTAAAATTTCTCTTTCATATGAGTTTTGGATTTAAATAAATTTAGCTATAGATACATAGTAAAAGGGGCAATCAGCTTTGTATTCTAATAGTAAGAAATCAGAGAGGAAATATATTAATCTTATTTTATTGATAAATTGGTTAGCTCTTGCAGTCAATTTTAGTCTAAGGTATATTTTAATTTAGATATCATTTAAGCAGAAAAATATTTAATTTCCCTTATATCAAAACCAATTTTAAAGCTTTTGCTAATTTCTTTATACATACACTTGGTTAAATACTTAAGAGAGTGATTTTGATAAGGACATTTTTTATGAGAGACGCTTAGCTAAAGCATTAAATAAGAAAAAAATCGGTTTAATAGAATTTTTGTACTGGTCTAAGTTAAAAGAGCGAATTTCACGTAATGTATCTCAAGTCCCTCACACGTTAGAGTATAATTATAAAAAACGATTCTCATATAATTTCGTACTAGTAGAAAGAAAATAAGTAAGAAGAAAGGAAACAGTAGATTAAGTATTTAGCTGTATATCAACATTACCTCATTTGATAGTTTTAAATCTAGAAAAAAATTACGAAAATAAGAAAAACTAAAATATTATAATCTAGCAAGATAAAACTATGATAGTGACATAATATTTATATATAAAATTTCTACAATTAAGATAGGTATTTAGATAAATTTAGCACCTATCATTCTATAGAATGATTCATGAGCAAAATTAAAAATATTTTCCACTATTTAGTAATACAATGAAAATAATTCATTAGTGTCTGATTAAAAAGCTAAGAATAATCGTATTTTTGCTAATATTTTAAGGAATTTTAAAGAAAAAGCAAATAATAATCTTTTAGCTATATTATTTCTCTTTTAAGATTAAAACTTAAAAGTTTCCACATTTTCCGAAATCGAAAAATTGCAACTATCGAAAAATATTTACTAGATAAACCTCTTAAGTGTGACTAAATTTTCTTTCTCTCTTTGTTTTCATAGCAACTATTTCTACCAGATTTATCATTCAATTTATATGTAAAAACCTTACTATCTTAGGAAATATTCAAGCACGCTGATATCAAGTTAATCAACTCAAAATAACTAAAAAAAAACGAATTTTTATTCCTTTGATCAGACAAATTTAAGAGTAAGAAAAAAAATTATTAGCTATTGATTTTTAAATTAGACTAATTATCATATGATGATAAAATAAATATCTACACTTAATTATTTTCTAAGTAATAAAAGAAAACTATAATATGTATAGTGTAATTATAGATTTAAATTAGTAGTTGATATAAAATCAAAATGTTTAATGACTTTTATTTTATAGAGATTTCATATAGATAAATAGATTAAGCCTTTTTAATATGCAAAAGGCTAACCAAAAAGGAAGCTTTATTATTTAACTTAAGGATTTAATTTCTTAAAATTTAGGAATAAAAGATATTTCAGCTGTAACTATATTAGTACCTTTTTATGCTTGGAATAAGTTTGAGTAGCAATGCTTAATGAAAGAAATTTGTTTTCTTTATTGAAGAGTTTATCTAGGCTTATAGATATTTTCAATAATTTAAGAAATTAAATGAGTTGCTTAGTTTAATTAAAGATATATTCCTAAGTTTTATTTTCTCATTTATAAGAAATTTTAAGCTATAGATATATAAGAAATTTAAGAATTTTACAAATAAAGATAAATTTGGAAATTGTAATGAAAAAGATAAACCTGGAGCTTTCGCAATATAAGGGAACTATAATTTTAAATAACTCTTAAAAAGTTTATTAGACTTAAAAAAGATTTTGGAAGAGGATGAAATGAAATATAATACCCAAGTAAAGCTTCATTATTAGAAATGCTGAATTGGCAAAACATAGAACTAACCGTAAAACATTTAAATAAGGATCTATAAAGCAGATATAAATAATTAAAATGCTGCTCAATTAGTATTTTCTAATTTATCTTTCTAGTTAAAAATTTTATTAAAGATAACTTAGAAAAAATAATAGAAATGTGCTTTAGATAAATAAATGAATCCTAATTTTATGCTTAATCTACTAATAATATAGAGCAAATAATTATAGTGGAGCAAGAAAATTTACTCTTTATTTGATTATCAATCTCTAGTTAGATTCTCTTTAAATATTAAATATATTAGGTAGATAGTATATTATACAGAACCTGCTATTACTCTATAAATATAGTAACCTAACGATAAAATTTTCTTAAATATAATAAAACGATCTTGACTTATTTCTTAATCAGAGTCTTTTATTTATATGGTAATGAATTGTTTAAAGTTAGAAATAAAAGATAAGATAGTAAAGTTTGGATTATTAGAGTTGTATGTGTAATTGTGGTAATTCATATATTTATACATAGAGAACTCCTAAGAATAAGCTTAAATCTTAGATATAAATAAATACGATTATAGAGATTGTAGCACCTCATTGGCGCGCAGCTCTTTCAATATTATTATTTAAATATTAAAAAAAAATTGGGCTCATACTCTTTTTTTCATTTTATTCGTCCAATATGTCACGCTAGATTCTCCAAATAGATAATTTTCTTATTTAATATATTCTTGAATCTTGAACAAAATGCTCTAGTCTTCTTGAATAAGATCAAAATAAGAATTAGTATTTAAGTCATTAGCAGCCCGTCAGTCAAACTTTCATACTACTAGCGAGAACCCTTGGGTAAAATAGGTTTGTCTCCTCGTAGCTAGTCAACCCTTCCCCGTAGTGACATCTAGTGCGAGATTACTCTCAATGCAGTATATATTGTATCAAATTGCCTAATAGAGTTTTCCTGACCGCAGCCTACATTCATTTTTTTTACCATCTTAATTTTTAAATGGAGGATGCTTGGAAATCAGCTTACAAAAATTTCTTAATTAAATCCTTTAGAATTTAAATTTAAATTAGTATGAATATCTTACTAAACTGATATAAGAAACTAAGAAATGTATACTTATAGTTGACTGTGGTAGTTATGATAATGATGAAAAAATCAAGAAGAAGACAGTTGCATCTACATATCTTAATACGATGTTATTAAGATAGTAAAATCTATATCATACATCATCATTAAAAAATTGAAATTTATAAAATTTAGCTATTAACCAAAAAAACTTGGATATAAAAATTTCTTAATAAACCTCATAGCTGAAAGTATAAAAATCTGAATAGTTAATGATTTACTAAGTTATTTATATAAATTTAATTTCGAATATAGAGATGGATTTTTAGAGTCAAAATCTAAAAATTAAAATTGCTTTTTTCTTCTACAATCGTTAGGAAATTTTTCCTCATTTAAAAATTAAACCAATATATCGCTTTTCAAAGGCCTATAAATGTAAAGCTTAATCAAAATATCATATTTATAAAATCTAAAGTTTTTATTTCTTTTTCAATCTTAAATTTTTCTGTTTTGGCACTATCTACGTTAAATAATAAAATAAGATAATGTATCAAACTTTTATTTTTTAAACTATAACTAAAATAATCCATTTACAAGCAATAGCTAGATACTCTTACTATTCCTCAGTTCAATACAATTCTAGCTTTAAAAAGAAATGCATATCTTGATATTCGATTTCCTTGTTATAGATATTATATATTTCATGCATATACCATTTTAACCTCAAACTGATATATAATTAAAGTTTGATTATTTATTGAGAAATTTTAATTTTAATCGAATGTATTTATGTATAAGCAGCTAGATCTAAAAAAAATTATCATACACTGTCCAAATTTAAGTTTTTTAGTTTTGTATAAAAGATTACTAAAGAAAAAGGATTTCCAATAGCTTCTTTATGACTTAAAAAAAGTTAATCTTAGAACAGAAAGTTTTGCTGGTATAAAGATAGATTTACTATTTTAAATTCTATAGTTCTCATCTGTTCTTAAAGCATTAGAATGTATATGATTTTTATCTTAACTTGAAATAAGCCTAAAGATTTATTTAGATTACCTTTGTTTAATAATAATACTTATTTTTAAGTTTTACTTAAAGGCAATTAAAAAATTTAAGCACTAAATATTGATTCAGAATTTATTAGGGTATCATTAAAATAGTTATCTAATGGAACATCTTCCAATCCTTTAATCAAAGCAATATTTGCTGATTAAAAAAAGTGTATGCTTCATTTTCGTCAGATTAATTTGGGGTTCTTATCTCTCTTAATTTTAGTTGCATCAACTGATAAAATGATATATGAGTCAAGCAAAGTTAGATTAAGTACTTAGAAAGTTTTATTTTTCTGGAAGGATATGGAATAATAGTACTAGACAAATTTCTAAATAAGATAAAAATACAAAATTAAATGTTTGGTGTTCTTGAAGGTATTTCAACCTCTTTTTCGCCAATCTCTAGACTGCTCTAGATGCTAAATATAAAAGTATGAAAAATCTCTACAACTCCTCCCCTTGCCTTGTATGTTACCCTTGAATCTTTTTTCTCCTAGATGCTAGATAGACTTTTTCTTGTAAATTTCCCCAAAATTCTTACAATTTAATCTTTCTCTCTCTTGATAGTTTCAGTTGTTATTGTCTCTTCTTTTTGCTTTCCAACTACTTCTACTAGTTTCAATATTCTTATTTGAAATTGAGAAATTTCTAGCACTTTTGCCACAGATGCTTTTGAGAGTTACAGTAATAACATCCTTTTGCTTGTTATCGAAGTTGAATTCTTGAGTTATTTCGCATTCAATTATCTTTGGATCATTCCTTTATTCTTTAGTTCCATTTAACGCTGCAATTTGTACTGGTTCTTAACTATTTTTTCTAACTTGTTGATAAGCTCTTTCTGCTTCTAATACTAGTTTTGAGATTAACTGCTCTAATCTTGTGAAATGTTTCAAATGCATTAAGGTATCTTTCTTGGACCAAGAGTCTCGATTCTATTTCCTCTGGAAATTCGAGTTTTTGTATTAACTTCTTATTTTCTTTCTTCAATATTTTGACCTCCTCTTGGAGGCCCAGCACCACTTTAATCTGCTAATCGTAGCTTATTTACTATTATGTGATGAGATTCGAAACTTCCAAGCGCATTATATTTTTAACCATCTTTCTAAACTTTTCTTCAGAGATGGGAGACTCATCCTGATGGGTAGCCTTTTAGATACTCTTTTCCTGATCCTAGTCTTTCTAGGATGTCGTCAACTCGGAGCCGTGAAGAATCTTGTTTTGAATTCTGATATATTTTTTTACTTTTTCTAAATAAAATCTAGATAAATTCCTTATTTAAGTTTAAAATGGTACATAAGTTACGAATAATAGTAGAAAATATGCATTTAGCAGTTGCTAAAAGATCTAATATATCAAATATTAGAGTAAGCTTCAAAATTCATTTTAGAGTTACATAATTTTATGAGACTCTTCTTTTCTTAAACTACAGCAAAAAACAATTTTATCATTTTTTAAGGAATTTCTTTTTCAGTCCTTTCATTTACAAATTCTATTCTTGATTTAATTTATTTCGCACTTACTATTCAGATATTTAATTCTATTTATATTCATTAATATTTTTATAGCTATCAAAAGCTTTTTGATTATGTTAGCCTCCTAATATATTCATTTATTTCCTTTTGAACTCAATTTTTGTCTTCAGAATATAAAGAATTTTCATCAGCATTAAATAAGCTTAAAAAAATTCAATTTACAAGATTTTTATATTGCTCCTTGCTTAATTTATCACTTCTTTTATATACTTTAATATTTGGGTATATCTAACATATTAAGATTTCTACCTTATTAATTAACTTATTCAATTACAATCAATTTAAATAACTTTTCTTCCTTAATGACTCATAATATATAATCTGTTATCTTCTATTTATAATTATATTAGTTATTCACTAGTTTCTATTATGCTAGAGTAAACTCAAATTTAGCTAATATAAGATCATAATATTTATTTCCTTAAACTCTATGATTCTCAAAGTGAATATTTTTCTTATTTATACAAGGTACAACTTTATGTTTTTTAAGCTGAAATATACTTAATCATGTAATGTAAGTTTTGCTTTATTTACTTTATCTCCTTTAGCTTCTAAGAAATCTTATGCTAAAATAAAGCAAAAATTTAATTTAAGGAATTTCTTCCTACTTCACTATTGATGATTTCAGATTCCAGTCCCTCATTAACTATAATATACTTTAAGAGAAAATTTAACTATTATCTGACTCTTTGCTGGCTATAAAGATCAGATATTAGCTTTAACTTTTACTTGTTTCCTACTTCAGTAACTAGGAATATAGTTTGATGTTTGATTCTTTTGTGAATGCTTATTACTTTAGCTACCTTATTAGATTATTGGTTTTTTCATAATTTCTATTAGTCTTAAGAAATATTTTTTCTAGTGAATGTGAGAAGTTTAAGCATGTAAAATTAATTATTATCTAAATTTAAGATTCAATTTAAACAAAGGCTCAATTTCAAATGATTGTGCTACATTTATAAGCTTCTCATTAATTAAAGCTTCAATTTTTATAAAGTCTAGCTCTTGGATTTTTCAAATCCTTTTCTTTAAGATTTGATCTTAACCTTCGAAATACGATCAAAGACTCAATTTCCAACTATATCTTTAATAGAAATTGCCTTAAACCAACATTCAACTGATATTTGCTCTAGTCCTCTTTTTATTACTTAGATTATTCAATCTATTTAATAAGTTTTATTTAAGACCTTTAAGAACGGCAATCTCCTTGTATATTTCTAGCAAATCACTTAATTTCACTAACTGATAGTAGTCTATCTAGTTTTCTCTATGCTTACTATGCAAATATAACTAAAATACCATACTTAAATTTACTTCCTTTATTATTTTTAGATATCTTCAGATTACTCTGCTTATCAGAGGTTTATTAATAATAATAATTTTAATTTTAAGTTTTCCGTTTTAGGGATTTCTACTTGTCAGGAATACTGCAGTTCATGCTCTCTTTTGTTAAATATAAAAGTTTGGTCGCCCAATTTTAGCGAGATTGGGAACTCGGATTTTTCCAGGTTTTCCCTCCTTTAACTTGCCTTGGTTCCATCTTAATCTTGTATATTGAACCATCCGGGCTGCAATACATTCTTTTCATTCTTCCTTCTTCTTTTTTCTTCATTTGTTGTTCTTTTATCCAATAGTTTCTTTATTTCTATTAGAATTTCTAACACTTCGATAAAAATATCATACGCTTCCACAGCAGAAACATTTCTTTTTTATTTTGAATTATTTTCCTTGATTTGTTTGCTCTTTCTAGGCTTCGATTTCCATTTGTATAGCTCCAGTTTCGCTTTACTCTTTCTTAAAAGTTTATAATTTCTCTTCTACTTTTTCAAGTCTGTTATCCAGTTCAGTCTGTTTCTAAAACTAATTTTAGGATTCGTTAGTCTGACTTTGTGAGATATTCCAAAAGGCGTTAGGATTTCTTTCCTAGGACATAAGTCTTGATTCAATTCCTTCTGCTAAGTCTAGCTTTGCCATCAGCATATTATTGTCCTTCTTTAATCTCTTGATCTCTTCCTGGATGTTCAGTACCACTTTGATGAGCTACTCCATGCTCATCTGGCCAGAAGGGTTGAACTCTGATACCTCCTGATGGAGAACAGATTTCATCTGTTTCCTTGGTTTCTCGCTTGAGGTTGGAGTTTCCGTGTGTATATTCTTCAAGGTTGGCTTTCGTTCGTTTTGTTAGATTCCAAGTTATTGTTCAGTGCTGGTTAAGGTTGTGATAGAGAAGATTGTTAAGATTATTAAGACTTTGTTTCTTGCTTCCTCCCTTCCTTTTTGGCTTAGGAAGATGTGGTATAGAAGTGACTTGAAGCCTTCAACCATTTTTTATGAGGTTAATAAATATAGGTTTATATTTAATCACATAGCTTTAATCTGATGATATAAGCTTAATATACAGTATGAAATTAACCTTAATCAAGCTATCCTATATAACTTTCTATAGCCTGCTTCTTAGTTTTAAAGAATTTGGTTTCTAAGGTAATAATGAGGGTAAGAAGTTAATAAATGGACTAAGAAACTAAATAAATCATAAAAGTAAGGAGCAGTAGTAAAATCTAATGAAGCATAGTTATGCTTATAAGGTTATTCCTTAAGCTAGTTGTTTATGGTAATAAACTAGTTCTATGTTTATAATAGAAAGGATATCTTTATTTACAATAGAAAGGATTTCAATAAAGTTTATCCCTTTTTTGCTTAAGTAAGCTTTAATTTTAAGTTTCATAGATAAAGATGTAAATTTTCAGCCTTTTTCAGTGCAAGAAATGCAAAGCTAATTATAATGATTAGAATAATATTCCTAAGGTTCTTAACTGTGGACATACTCTATGTTTGTAGTGCTGCTAGTAAAACTGAGGCTATCTTGGAGTTTAGTGTCCTTTTGACTAGAAGATTTCCGAAAGTGACTATTAAAGGTTGAGACAGAACTTACTAATTTCAGATAATTTGTGAAGATTAGTTTAGTTTCAGAAAAGCAGCAAACAAGTATAAAGCATCAATGCTCTTAAAGAGAGATTATAGAGCTAGAAGATAGAGTTGTCTTTAATATATAATTAGTTTCCCATAATTATACAAAAACTGAAGGATGAAAAATAGAAATCTATTAACTAACTTCAATCTTAGCTAAACTAAATAACTCAGTACAGTGAAACCACAAAGCATTTTATAATTACTAAGGGAGCTAAAATAGATCAATTATGTCAAAAACAGAAAGAGAGCTTAATGTAAGGATAACTAAGTAATATCCAATAACAGCCACTGGTATTTTTAATAAAGCTTAAAAGAGAAAGTTAAGAAATAACTCAGCTAACGAAAAAAAGGCTGAAGACCTAAATAAACAGTCAGTAACTATAAGAACTAATAACTAATTGCTATTTCTTTACCGTCAAAGATATCTAAGAAATTAAAATAAAATACAGCGGAAATAGCCTTTAATAGTAGATTTAGTTTCAACCTTTATAGTTATCAAAGCAATAAAGCTAAACAGTAGAATTTACATTTGAGGATTATATAAGATAGCAAGCTCTATATGAAGTATAAGAAGCCGTAGAATGAGTAAAATAATACGATAAAATATAAAGCAAGAGTGTAGAAGAAAATAATGGAAGATATAAGGAATTATTTCTTCAAATTTAGCTATTATTTAAAAGCCCCTTTATGTCTGAAGAAGCTTAGTAGAATGAAATTAAATTTAAGTAAATGTATGATGAAGTACAAGAAGATAATCAATCCTAAATTATTGAATTTAATAGAGGATAATCTGCTGATTTTGAACTTTAATAGGTAAATGATTTACCTTGCTTCTTAACTTTTAAAACAAACAAAAACTGCATTCTGGCAGGTTTTTCCTTTAAATGATTTTAAGGATCATAGATCTTGCTATTTAAAAAGCTGGAATTATATAAAGGTAATTAAGCTAAATAATCCGAATAAGATAGAATTTAAATTCCAAATTAAAACTTTAAATTGAAATATTATAAAGAGGAAGGATTTCAGAATTTAATATTTTAATAAGGAGTAGCTGAAGTTTAAAAAGATGTACCTTACACCTTAATGATAGAACTAAAGGATGATTAATTTTATAAGGTACCAAAAAAATATTTTATACATAACGTCAGTTTAAAAGATTTCAAATTAGAGTTTTTAGATACTTAAAATATTCGAACAGAATTTGGCCATCAATCTTGGTATGATAAAGGACCACTAATAGGATTATTGTTCAAAAACATTAAATTTCGAGAATTACGCTGATAATATATTACTTTTGATTTAATAAAATAAAACTTAACTAAACTAAATTATTCCTTTCTCTCTTATAAAGTACTGCTTAATGCAATTCTCTCTTTCTGCTTATATTTCTAGACCAATTTCTAGATTTAAGTTCTAGGTAAATCTTAAAGATATTATCAATAAGTTTTTTAGTTCCTTTTAGAATGTTTATCTAATTTGATTATACTTACTTAGTATTTTATTTCTTTACTTTTAGAAGGCATATCTAGAGTAATTGTTTAGACTCTTATTTGTTTATATATATCTTATTTAAAAAATTTCTTACTGTTTTATAATTTTCTTAGTTAAAATATCTTTCTTCACTTAACTGTTCCTATACTATTATCTGCCTATAATAATCTAGTTAAAATGTATAATTATTGGTTATTTTGTCTATTAAACTTACTTTTAATTAGCCATTTAGATTTAAGTAATATCTTCCTTATTCTTTAAGTTATAAAATAAAGCAAGTTTATTTTTAAATTCTTAGCTTTAAGTTACTTTTTATTTAAATATTTTATTTAGATTTAAATAGATGCTCCTAGCTTTCATTTATATCTGCTGAAAGTATTTTGTAGTTTCATTAATTATTTTCTTTTTTGCTTCTTTTCACTCGAATTAGCCTACCTATAATTACTTTCATTTCTATTCCAGGTAGAATTATCAATTTTCATACCTTTCTCTCTTAATATCATTTTAACTTTATATTTTAGCTATTATCTTTAAGCATCTTTCTTCTTTAAGTTTGTAAGTAGAAGTTCAATACAAATTGATAATATATCTCTCAAAGTCTTCAGATCTAGTTACCTTAATTCCTTTAATATTAATATATAAGCATCAGTTTGTAGTCTTCAAATCAATAAAAATCCTTATCTAATCTCTAAAATTAAAGTTTAATTCTATCCTTTGCTTTAGAAATCCCTATTTGCATACCTTGTTATCTAGATATGAGGTAACATGAGAAATACCTTTTAATAAAGCGTTTACTGAATATATTTCCTTTCTATCACTTAGAGTGTTTATTCTATTGTACTACCCTTTTATATACATCATATTTTAACTTCATTATGATACTTTCCATGATAAGTTTAGTCTAGAAGGTCAATATAGTTTAATAATCTTCTCTTTAAGTTATTAGCAAGCAAATAAGACTTATTAAATATCCTTCTTATACATAGTTTTAGCTTTATATCTTAAGGCTGAATGAAATAATTCATCTTAAATAGATTGGCTCTAGTCTTCAGTTATATCTTTGAAAATTATTAGCTAGATCTGATTTCTTTATGTTATTAAACCGCACTATGTAATAAAGCTTAATTATAAGGAAATTAAATGTTTAGTCTTTGTTTCTAAATGTTAGTTCTAACTAGAAAACATTAAAGAAAATAAAGCTATAAAATAAACCTTTTTAGGGTTTAGAAATTATAGAAAGTAAAGAGTCTTTAAGTGATAAAAGACTAAGCTAGTTTAAATTAAGCTTTAGTTTTTTATTTTTACCTTACTTTGCTTTTATATCTTAGACAGAGTTGTATGCTAACCTAGATTTAATATCCTCTACTTGTATATTTGTATAGACCTTTAATTAAATAAGAGTCTAAATTAGTATTAGATAGCTTTATTTTATAATATCTTATATAATATCATATGAAAAATTAAACTGAAAGGTAGTTAAGTAAATATCTACGTTTATATCCTTAATTCACTTCATCAAAAACATATAAAATACTTACCTTCTAATCCTGCTAAATCCATATGCATGGTATTATTTTCAACTTGTTTGTGGATTTAAATTTTTATATAAATCGCTTTAGTTTAAATAATATCAGACTATTAAAGAAGATAAGGCAACTAGAGATTGTTTTAGATCTAAGTTAAATTTATTTGCTTATATATTGTAAGCTAATTTTAGGTTGGTGCTTTGGAACTAAGCGAAGCAGCTTTACTATCTTATATGAAATGACGTTTAGACTATCCATTATTTAGAATATAAATAAGCCTATATAACTACCTAAATCTTTGGTAGAAGCTTAGGCTTTTATTCACTTAAGATATATAGAAAAGAATCATGAATATAAAGTAGTATATCACATGACTATCTTAACTTAGTATCTCTAGATATTTTCTTACTTTGACATTATAATTTTAATACTCCAAATAAATCATTTTCTACCTATATAAATAAACCTAAAAGTATACACCTTAAAGCTAATATTCAAAGATTAAATTTTCCTACTTTCATAGTAATTATCTCAATCTTTAAAGTATTTATAATAGAAATCCATAAGATGCTAATAAAAGGAGGAAATTAATTTAGATCAAGTGTATAAGTATGTGAAATAATAAACATCTCAAGACTTAGTATTTAACAATTTATCAAAATTGATAAATCTAATTTTCCTTAATAATATAATAGAATTGACATATTTAATGCTTCATTCTTTCTTTAAATTTGTGTATATAATAATATTTAGGTTTTGATTTACACTTATGGTTTAATATTTTCTTATCTATAGCTTATTTTTTATTTTTTGCCTTCATAATACTTTAATGTATTTTCTAACTTAAAGCAGATTAAAAATTAAATAATAGAAATTATATATCAATACAGTAATAAAAAGCAGAAGAATCTTTATTTATTTTATGAAGCTCAATTCCTTTTCTCCTATCCTTTTACTTCAGATATTTTTTCTCTTTTTCATTCTAACTTTTTTTATTATCAAAAGATAGGTAAAATTTCCTTGAAGCTATTACATTATAATATTTGACTTTAAGTAGCCTATCAATTGGTTTTAGAATAACTATTAATTAAAAATTTGCTCTTAAAAGCTTTATTATTTTTCCCTACTTTGAATAATTGATTTATTATAATTTAATTCCCTTAGTTCAATTGTTACAAAGGAAGTTAGACCTCGACTGAAGATGCTTTATATAATCACATAAACTTCTTTCTTCAGATACAATAAACTTTTTATTTTGTTTCTAATATTAACTCCAAGGTTCATTTATCACTTCAGTTGCTTAAACAACCTAGAATGATAAACTTTTGATTTTATATCTTAAAAACATTCACCCGTACATCTCAGACTTTTAATACCTTAATTTTCAAAGCTATTTCTAAAATTTAACTTAATTAACCTATAAAATTCACTATATAACAAGTTATACTCCAAATTACATGTTTCTTATACTATCTGAATACATTTTCTAATCATGAGAACAAAATTATTAATTTTATAAATTTGCATTCCTTTGCTTCTTAGTTTATATCCCTATAAGATCTGAAGAAATTCAAACATAGATATTGCTATATATCTTAAATATAAAATCACTTGTTTTATATCCTATTAAGTTTGGAATTGATTTAGCAGACAGTGTAAATAGCGATTCGCAAACTTGTATATTAAGTACTTAGATTTATCCCTATTTAATAGCAAATAATAGCTCAGTCTTCTCTACATCTTATATAAGACTTTAACCAATTTTAATTACCTCTTCTTAATGTAAAAATTCTACTAATAAACAGCTAGTTTGTCTAACTGATTATTCCTCTATTAGCATACTTATCTAATCGCTATCCATATGTTTTTAATAATCGTCTTAGCTTAATATCTTAATCCCCTTTTACCTAATAAATTTACTTAATTACCTTAGTTTTAACAATTGATACCTTATGTCTTAGCTATTTACTAGATTATGCCCTTTATTTTTATAAGGCAGCTTGCAAGATATAAGTATTTAGATGTAACTCTATGATTGAGATATATAAGAGGCAATTTGCTAATGCTAAGTAAACGAATATCATTGGCTTAGTTATAAGATAAACGCTTATAATTGATTGATGACATATTTGTTTATTAGCGTAGAAATACAGTCTTCCATTTAAAATGGGGTAGAGTAGTTGTTGCGAATCTAGAGAGAAAATAAATGATGAGGGTTAAGAAATAGAAGAGGAGCGATGGATGGATTGTCTAAGTAAGAAAAAGGAATAGAAATAGGAGAAAGAGAAAGAGAAAAAGAAGGAATAGAAGTAAACTCTTTTTAATATTAACCTTAGTGAGAAGGATTAGAAAATTCTATCTAGCTTCAATTCAATCTATAGAAGATATTTTATTAAGAGCTAGTTTAATCATGTAAGTGAGGATAATTATTATAGCTCTGACTGAGAGATTAAAGTGGAAGGCTTACCTTCAATTTATCCTAAGTATAATAGAGTCTATTTAGTTCAAAATCCTTAGTCAATATTCTTATGCTAAACCTTTAGAATTTAGGATGGAATTGGTTTTAAATATCATAGAGAATTTTTAACTTAATTTAGTCATCCTAATCTAGTTGAAATCTTCGAAACTTACTAAGATGAAAGGAATTCTAAGGTTATTTACAAATATAATGACTACATTCCACTGTCCATTTACAAAGTCACCAAGCGAATGGAAAAATTCAAAGAGCATGAAATAAAGGCATTTGCTGAACAGCTGCTAGGTCTTATTTAGTACTTCCACTAGAACAATGTCATTATAAAGTCAATAACAGCAGATCATATCTTGGTTAATCAAGAAGATCCCTTCTCTCATCCTCTAAAATTAGCAAATCTATCACTTGCTGCCAAGATTCACTAGCTGGTGATTGCTTAGAATGTAGACTATAGATATTACGGTTGCCCTGAATTTTAAATTGGACAGTAACAATTCACTTATGCTAGTGATTTATGAGCAACAGGCATTCTCTTATTTGAACTTTGACTTGGATATCATCCGAACGAATTACATTAGACATGTGTTTAAAGAGACTTAGAAAGTGAGAATTATTAAAAATAGCAAGTAGAAAGTAATGAATACATCTAAAACTGGATTTAAATAATTAAGCAGCTCAATAATAAGAAGAAGTTCTTTTCTGGAGGAGCCTTTCAGCTAATAAGTACTTTACTTGAAGTAGATCCTAAAAATAGACTAAGTGCCAAAAAGATACTACAATTTGGGGTATTCAAATTCCTTTCTCTTAATTACGACCAATCATTATAGATAACTGAAAAACTAATGGCTTTCTACCATCTGTCTGATAACTTAAAGTTAGTCTACAAAATTTTAATTAACAAAGTAGTTAATGAGAGCCATTATACTTAAGTAACTTAAATGTTTAATATGATCGATAAGGATAGAAATGGATATATAACAAAATCAGAACTTAAGAATGCTGTTTTAAAGAGCCATACAATCGATGACAACTAGTTAAATGAACTGTTCAGCGCCTTAGATTCTACATAAGACGGAAGAATAGAATTTCAAGGTAAAAATTTTATTATAGAGTTCCTACTTCTTATGACCTACGATTCTATTAACTAAATATAATTGGAGAAAGGAGCAGAGAATTTGTTTTAAAATATTGATCAGGTAAGTTATTAATGCAGGATAAGAAGGGTTACATTAATAAAAGCTGTATTAAAACTTACTTTAAATATAATTACCAGCATGAAAAAATCTTTCTAAAGTTCTTTTCTGAAGCTTCATAAAACAGCAATCAATTAACTCGTTAAGACTTTATCAAATGGTTCTTAACAAATCAGGAAAACCATAATATTATTATATAACTTTAGTTGAAGAGCAAAAAATAAAGGAAAACTTTTTTTCTTCACTAAAGTTGTAATAATTTTGAAAGTTCTAGAGAATTCCATGAAAAAATTAGAAGTTCGACTCCAAGAGAAAATAATAAAAAGAATAAGAAAGCTTTAAATTAAAAAATTACATGAACGTTTTAATAAATTTATTCCTTTGAAAAATATTCTTTTGGGCTAAGCGAGAAAAGCTTTAACCATAAATATCAACTTAACTTTCTTCTTCCATCTTTTTTTTGAATTAAAATCCTTTACTAATATTTTTATTATTTTACCAGTTTTACACCAGATATTTAGCTATCTAAGTTTGTCTTTTTCTTAAAAGAATTATCTTAAAAGCATCATTCTTAAACATCTATTAAATCTAATTTCTTATATTAATTTCAAACTTAAAGTTTAACGGAAAGATACAAAAATGGCAAACTTTATCCTTATTTAATTTAAATCTCTCATTTCAATACTAACTTATTAGCTATTTTTATCTATAAAACTAATCTACTAGCTAAACTAGTAATTAATTCCCTTTTCAAACTTAGCTTATCTTGCACCTTTTTGTTTGCAGGCTAATTTCTAAAAATAATGTTATTAGCATAATTGAAATTGGTTAAGCATATAGAACTACCTTCAGTATAATAAGTTTATATAACTCTAAAGTGTAAAATTTTGAAGATATGGCTCTTATAAGTATTTGCATTATACTAATAATTGATAATTTGCTAGTATAACTAAACATGATACATCTAAGATTATATTCATATCTACTTATTGTACTTTCTATGACTACTAAGTGTATTTTAAAAGTAATAAGGGAAATAGTTAGAATACAAGTTAAAATTTAAAATTATTTTAAAGGAAATTCATATTTAATAGCCTTGTTGAAGGTATTCTAATGCTTTGAAGCAAAGGGAAATAAATAAAATCATCTATGATACTGAAGGATGTTAGTATATGAGTAGATATGAATGCATATATAATACTAAGCTTATTTAATTAAGCAGGATAGTAGAATATCAAGAAAGATGATAGCATCAAATAAGTCTAAAGGGTAATTATACACAAATTATGTAATGAAAAACATACTAAGAGTAAATAATTTAAAATAATACTAAACATTAAACACAAAAATAAGCATAAGTTAAGCTTTATTGCTTTAATAATAAAGTGATACCTGATAAATAAATCAGAAGCTATTTAATAACCTAAGAAAATTAAATTAGAAATACAGATTTATTTAAAACTTAAAGGTTAGCATCTATATCAAAAGTATAAATATATTTAGAACAAAATTATTAAAATAAAGAAGAAGAAATTCAAAAAGCTCTAACTTTTATTTAAAACAAGCTTCAAATTTCATTATCTAAAAAAACAAATTTTTTCGTAATTAATATAGTTAAAAGAACTAAGTATTACTTTATTGTCAAGATAATACTCTGTTAGTTTCTATAATATTCTTTAAGAGACTTTTTTAAGGGAAAATTAAATATTTTATTTGTACCGAATTCTCAAATTTCTGATTTTAATAATTAAGCTGAAAATTTTGCTACCATATATAAAGAAAAGGAGATAGTATCAGATGTACTAATAGATTTATTTAACTATAAACTAAAATTTTCTAGAAACTCGGCAAGTTAATAAATAAAGAGCTAATCTTCAGCAAGCTAGAGCTTATAAAAGATCTGATTGATATAAAATTATAGATACTTTTTTAATTAATTTCAATAAATCATTTATAACCATTTTGTTTTTTAGAACTTAATTACTATATTTCATTTGGCAATAATATGACTTATATAACTATGAGACTTAATCTATAATCTTAAATTACATAATAATGGTTTTTATCTAAATATCTTAAAGTCAATCATTATAAAAATATTAAGGTATATTTAAGCATTTTGTAATATCAATCTATATTTAGTTATAATATATAGTATGATAATAAATATTGTAGATTATATCTTATCAAACTTTAAGCTTTAAGTCCTGTTTAAAATATTAATATCTAAAATATCTTTGCTTGCTATGAAGCTTTATCTATAAGATATTATCATAGCTTTATATTATAGAATCTAAAGCTAAGATTATTATATATATAAAATGGCTTCTAAGAAATAACAGAACTTTGAACAAAACATTTAAACAGGAAAATTTTCTAAAAAATAAAAAAGCGAAATAATTACAATGAGTGAAAGTGAGAAATATGATTGATATGACGAACATTAACCACTTGGAAATCCAGAACTAAAAAAACTTCCGACACAAACTCAAATAGAAATATTATCTAAGTCATTAAAAGAGTTTATGTTTAAAAATAGATACCTCACTGATAATGTAGAAAAATTAGAAAAACTAATAACGTCTTTACTTGAGAAACAATACTAATAATCATAAGAAATAGAAAACAAACTGGAACAAAGAATTCTTTAAATTTAATAATAAATTCAGGTTACGCCATTTTCGATTTAACAGAATTAATCAGATCCTATGGAAATAGAAAATGAAGCCTCAAATTAAAATAAACAGTAAACGTTTATTTAAAATAAGTAGTAAATTTAAATTAAATAAGTGTTACAGGAATAATAGTTTAAAAGAAGAATAAAATGCTACGTGTGCAATAAATAACACCAATGAAAATACTGCTACTAACTAAGCGAAATTTAAAGAAAGAATAAATAAGATATTTTTAGAAAACTATTTAGGATATATCCAACATAAAGCGGAAACATTTATAGAAAAAAATTCTTTAATTCAAATCTTAATCCTTGGAGAAATAATTAGGACTACATGCAAGATGAAAACTATTCAGAATATCAAAGGATGGTGCGCTAATGAAGTGCTACACCGCCTAACTAAGCCTAGTAGAAATTCAAGACAAACTAATGGAGACAAGCTGATAGAATAGTCAGATGGCTGACTACTAAGGCTTTAACAAAGCTTTTTAACTTTAACTTTAACTTTTTATGAAGCTTCTAAAATGTTTTTTTAAGTTACTAGCTTTAGCATTAAAAATTAGATTAGTCACTGTATTTTATGTTATTGGAATAAAAATATAACTATAAGCTTTAGTCCTAACAATTAAATAGACTCTTCAACTCTATGAAATAAATAGCTTCTATTCTTACATCTATATTCTCTTGAGGTAGTTAGACTTTTTCTTTGCTAAAGATCATACAACTTAATATGGTAGTTAATTACAAATTCTTACTTTAGGAAATTACAGTGAAAAATGGATTAATCTCTTCGACTCTCAAAGAATTAACTTAAAAACCTAAAGAGAAAAGCGGCAAAAGAAATTTAGAAAAAACAATAGCATAGAGAGGAGTCAAGTTCGTCATCAGAAGGTAAAGTGATGGTAGGATCTATAGAGATAAGATAACCTAAAAACGAATCTGATCAAAAACTTTAAATTTAACTAGATCAAATGTAAAAATTAATTTCAAAGTATGAAGAAATAGCTTATAACTAAGGAGAAAAAATAAAGGAATTAATGAATAGCATAGAGGATTAAAACAACGAATTATTAATACTCAGAAGACAGCTCATTCAAAGCAATTTGATAACGGAAGAACAACTCTGAACTTAGTCACAATAAAACTTTAAATATGACACAAAAATGGAAATAGAAAAAATACCAATAGAATTAAAAACAGAATTGAATCCAGAAAAAGAAATGATTGCTACAAGTTTCATTAAAAGATTAGAAAATATAGAAAATAAATTATCATAAAAAAGAACGAAATAAAGACAATAATACAAACTTTGTTGATGTTGCAAATCAAATCAACATATTTTAAAAAACTGTTGATAATGAAAGAAAATAAACGAATAAGAGCAGAAAAGAACATGGAGACAACTCAATAAACTATGAATAACTCCAACAGGGATCTACAAATAAAAGCTTTTTGCAAGACCACTTGAACGGTTACAGTGGTAACCTTCCACTTAATAAAAAGGTCGTGGATCACACCCACGTTAAAAAACTGTCCGCAGGAACTGGTTGCAATTCCAGAGAATGCAAAACTCTACTAACTTTAAGTATATTATTATTATTATTATTATACTTTAGGAAATTTTAAATTGATTTATGATTTAAATGTTAAATATAGGAAGTTATATCTTCAATTGCTTTCCTTTATAATATTAGTTATAAAACTAAAATTATGAATCTTACTGAAATTATAAATCTATCTGCATTTTTATTTATATCACTAAGATCAAGTATTCAATAGTGAAAGCACTAAATAAGGAAATAGATGTAATTTTTATTCTTCCTTTAATAGAAAATTTTATATATTGAGTCTTCTGATTTATTTTTCTCTCCATTAAAGAAGTTAATATAGAACCATAAATTGTTTAATTAATTTATTTCTATATTTTAAAAGATCAAAACAATTAGATAACTCAACAAGAAGCAAACTTAATTTTTTTTGATTCCTACTCTACTTCTGATCTTGGAATAAATCTTTAAGTCTTATTTTAACGTATTAAAATTAGAATTTGTATTATTAGAGAAAATAGGAAAAACCTCCATTATCCTAGCTTTACTTCCTACTTTCTTAATAAAGCCTTGAGTCTTATATACAACTAAACATACAACTAAATAACTTTAAAGCATGAAAGTTTATTTAATGATTAATAATTATTTAGTTCTTTTACTTTCTGCCCAATAATTTATTTACATCCTTTAATTGAATTAATAACTTCTAAAAATGCTATTAAGTTTATTTCAAATAGCGATAAATATATTTCATTTAATTATCTTCTTCATTCTTATATCTTCTAATAGAATAATAATCAATCACATTCTAATTATCGCTTTGCTTCATTAAGGTAGCGAGTATTTAGCTTTATTGATTAACATGTATTAATTCCTATAAGTTTATAGCATTTCATATAAGTAATTTCGATTTCTTTATTTATGGTTTAGTTGTTTTAGACTTCCTTAATTTTCACATACCTATATTTCTTCATAAATATAGTTAAAAAGTATAAAATATTTGGTTTTCTGTAATTTATATAAAGGCATATAATTGAAAAATATCAGCTCAGAGATCTAAAATTTACTCTTTAATTAGTCAGGAATTATTAATTAATTTAATGCTCCTACTTATATTAAACTTGATACTCTTAGTTATTTTATTAAGAGTATTATAAAAGAAACATTTTAGTATATTTAAAAACTATTCATTGGTATTTCAAATTTAATTAGGAGATGTATAAATTCTTATTTTTGGACTTCTTTACCCGCTATAAACATATAGTAATAGATAGCTTTTCTTTATTTATTTACTTTCTACTTTGGTTTTTATATCTAATCTCTAATTTTTTAAAGTTTATTTATAAAACTTTAATGTCTCTATACTCATTCCATGAGCAATTTTATGGGATATTGGAAAAATAAAGAAAGATATTATATTAGTTAAAGAAAAGTAGCAAGATGTATATTTCAAAGTCCAAACTCAACATTTAACGATTATACTTCATAGACTTATACTGACTATCTTTTGAATATTGCATAATTATGAGGCACTTAGTTTATTTAAAATTACTATAAGAAACGTAAGCAAATCCTGACTCTGATATTGCTTTCTTTTTAGCAAAGAAAGATTGTTAATCTTAGACATTTTAAAAACTTGGAAAATTAACCTGATATTTTGAAATAGAGATATAGAATATTGAAGCCAATAAAAATTCAAGGATAAAGCTTAAGATAAAATCAAAGAAAAGTTCTTTTTAGATGCTACAGACAGGATGAAATCAATGTAAAATGCACATTTTTACTTTGAAGATATCGATAATGAAACAAGATAGATTATATTCAATACATATGCTAAATTTAATAAATATATGATCAGAGAAATAGTTTCTATGCACAATTTAAGAACCTTTTGCTATAATTTCTAATATGACTTATAATAAAGACACTTCAAAAGTAACCACTCTGAGATTTGAATTTGTGGAAACTTAGATAGCTTTGTTCATATTTAATGATGTGAAGCTCCGCAATATCTTATTTAGGATAGTCAAGATTTAAAAATATTATCTAATAAAATGCTAATATACAATCAATGCTATCTTAGTTGTAAATTCCTATTTAAAAGCAGTTAAAAGGAACTGATTTCAGAATTAAAAGCTTTCATTAAAAGCTACTTAGAAGAAGAATTGAAACTTTAGAATAAAATGATGAACTTCTACAATGACAGAATGATCTGGACAAAACTGAAGCAGTAGAAAAGGATGAAGAAGATAAATATGAGCAATATGTAAGTTAGATCTGATGAATGAAATGAAAATAAGCAGTCTTAATATCTATATGAATATATATTCAAGATATATTAATAGATATTATTATTATATTATCTATCTTATAACATTCTTTAGAATTTCGCTATTTTTCAATATTATAACCAAAGGCAGGTAAATGATAGAAAAATCTAGACAAAATACTAAAATCCAATTTTTTAATTAGTTCTCTTAGTATACTTTCCAAAAGATTGAGCATCCTAAATCATATATCAATAATATTTTGTGGAATTAAGAGCATCATTCAATTAATCCTTTAAAAATATAATTATGATGAAGATGCATAAATTGATAAAGAGATATTACTTGAAATGGAAAAATAGTTCCCAATGATGATCTGATTGAGTATTTAAGGATTCTAAATGTTGGACCGGGTTAGTTTCTTCACATAAGTTGAGAAATGAAACTGTAATTACTTAAAGACGCCTTTTGCTTTGGTGAAAAAATGATGCAACTTAGCTCGCAATTAGATGAAGAACCTATATGGTAACAATTTATAGAGAAACTTTAATAATTGACATTTACAACAGAGCTGCGCAAAATTGCTAAATTACGCGTATTTAAATCAAAAATTTTGTTTAAGTATGATAAATATCTAATAACTCATATATTTTATTTTTAGCTTCTTTAATGCATTTTAGCATATACACCATGATTTAAAAAAAGATCTACTTTTAGATTTTAAATAAAGACTTTTTCATAACAATCTAAGTGAATTATTTTAGCCAAGCATTTTAGAATTTACAAAGAAACATAAATATTCAGAAAATGAAATACTTTGATTCAACTCTTAGTTAGGTATAATATAGCAATAAACTGAAAATTATTAGATAAAGTTTCCAGCAGATAAAATTATTCTAGTAAATTTAAATTTTAAATCTATATGAGTAGATTTACTAGCATTTCGATATAACTAGTTATAAGCATCTCTAAATTTGGCTCACTTATTTGCAATACCTTTCTTAATATGATTTAAAATATGAAAGTATCTCCTTTCATTTATCTAATTTAAACTTGTTGATATTTCTTTATCTACAAAGTTAAAAATTGAAGGGTAATTAATTGTTATTTATCATTAAAAAAATGACCTAAGAAATGATCCTCTAAAATTAGCAGAATATAGACTAATAAAATTCTCTCATTGAAATATACTCCCTAGAAACAGAAAGTAAAAAGATGTAACAGTCATTACTTGACCTGAATTAACGGATTGAATCTTTGACTTTTACTGTGCAATAATTATAAAGTGAAAATCAATGACTAAAAACGGAATTAAGAAACAAAACCTCAAACTCTCAACTTAGCGAAGAAATGGAAAAACGGGGTTTAAACTAAACTAAAATGATAGGCAAAATAATTAGTAATAACTTCTTTTCCTTCATTATGATTCTATGATTGTTGAATAAAAGAATTCCAAATTTTTTTCTAACCGGAAAAATTTTTTAAATACAAAAAATGTGGAAAATTAAGATACAATACAAAAAACTGCAATTCAAGATTTTTCTACAGTTTTAAAATAGTACATTATATAAAAAATACAGACAATTCCAATTTAAATAAAAATTAGAAAACTAGAAAAATTTGGAACAAAATGACTAAACTTTACAACCCTACAAATGGAAAAATGTTTAGAAGAAAATTGTACAATGGAGACCAGCTTCTGGAGATATTACAATGCATAGGAGAGAAGAACCAGACTAATATTTGGCAAAGATTGAGATTGGAGCAAGATTCCAATAGTAAAGAAGGGCTAAGTCACCACCGGAAGGTATGTAATAGAAGAAATTGATCCTGACGAAGAAATTCAAGAATATAAAGATAATTATCAATAATTTTTTAATCAACCATGATCTGCCTTTTGAAGGCAGTTATCACGTTAATTGACTTATCTTATCTTAGGATATTTTATAATCACTCTGAAGAAGGTGTCAATATATATAGTAAGGATGGAACTTTGGAAAAATCTCATAATTAGGTCTATATGGAAGAGAATTAAGTATTGAAAATAATAAAACCCCAAGCTTGATTAGAGATTTCTAATGTGGAAAAGTATAATTGATACTAAAAAATAAAAGATACAGAATCGAATAAAAGAAAATAAATATAGATCAAAAGACAAATTTATCAATCGTAATATAAAAAGAAGCATTATAAAGGAAAAAGAGACATAAAATTTATCCACAATTAGCAATATTAGATTTTACGACAAAAGCATGAAAAGGAAACAAAATTATAGTCTAAAAGTTACGGATATAATATGGTTCCGGATTTTTATCATTTTTTAAATAATTTTAAGCGCTATGATCCTATTGTAGGAGGATTTCCGTTAGTTATTATTAACTATTATTTAATCTTACTCATCTAAGATAAATAAAAGTTTATCTTACCTTATATTTATTGTTCTTCTTTGATGTTCGGAGTAGCATTTTTTAAATTTTTTATACTTTTTATGTCGCTATTTTCTTTCATTTCCTCATAGTTACTTTCATGCTTTGTAGTTTCTTACCTTTTGAATTATATATCAGAGTTTTTCTTATATATTGCAAAATTTAAATTTCAGTCTTATCTTAGAATTTGTCAAGTTTTCGCCTTATAAATAATTAAAATTTTCACTTTACTTTTTAATTCTTTTATTTGGAACTTTAAATTATTGAAAAAATTGATTCACCATTTTTTTATCCATTGGCGCAAAAATAAATTATTAGGAGTAATATAATTTTCCCTTTCTCTCCTCCTAATTTTTTCACATTATATTCTAACAACCTTAGTTAATTTTTAATTGCAAGCTCTCAACCCTACTAAAATAAATTGCCTGTCACTGATAGCAATATCTCCCATTTTCAAATGCTTTATTAATCTTTTCACATAAATAGAAACCACAGTCTAAACAGAAAAAAGCCCTTAGAATTCGCAAAGTTGTTCCTTCTATAAAAGAAATAGAGAAAGATAAAAAAGGATAATTAAACTATGAAGATTAATTCTAGTGAAGTTATGATATAAACTGTATTTAGAGTAGCATTATAATATAGATAATTAACAGTTTCTGAAATTACTCAAACATCTATTACTATCTGAACTCCAATCTTTTTCATCCCTTTCCTCTTTTTTCTCTTTTTATAATTCCCATTGAAAGCAAGTATGTTATTAGCTTGCGATACCTTGAATTCTTATCAATATGTCAAAACGAGATTTTTCCCATATATTAAATTATCTTTTTGGAAGAATGGAAATCGAAACTCCCATAATAAGATACTTAAGTTAGCACGATAAAGTAATCCAGTCTGCTTCGATTAAAAAAATAACAAAGCGTCCACTTTGTCAGTCACTAAGTACATCATTTGGAGTTTAATGGTAATAATATATAACCATAGCACTTAGTAGTAGAAAGTAATAACAGCAAAATGTTTGCTGCAATATAGTAGTGAAATAGAAATCAATTAGAATCTCAGTTTTCACTTAAGGTTACAATATCTAATATCATTATTATCAGTATAAAGCATTTACTTACCTCTCATATAACTTCTATTTAATAAGTCCTACATAATCTAGAGAAGTAGGATATATTAAGAAGAATAAAAGGTGATAAAAGCAACTAAATTAAGCAAAGAATCTAAAAGTAAATATTTAAAGGAAGGCAGTGAAGTGATAAAGAAGAAGGAATGTCAAGATAGTAGAAGTGATGTTAGTACTAAAATATATTCAGAAGCAAGGAAATAATCCTAAGAAATATTTTATTAAGTTTTAATATGCCTTATCATAAGATAATCTTATAAGTCTTTCTACCTGAAGTATGCTAAGCTAAGATTATAGAGAGAAAATAATCCCTTCAAATTTCATAAAAATTAAGCTCTTTATTTATTTGCAGCTTTAAACCAGAATGATAGCTTTAGATTTTAATCTATAACATAATAACTTAGTGTGGCTTAAATTGTGATTGTTACAAAATTACGTAAACTCCAATAAAAACTCTTATAACTATACCATATAACCAATTTATGTCTTAAGCAATGCTTAATATCAGAAATGATAAGTAGAATAAATAATCGCCTTATTCAAGTTTTAACACTTTACTTATAACCTTTTTTTCCTTACTTTTTCCTTAATTTTCTATAGCTTTCCACTAATTAAGAGCCCTCTTCTTTAAGTGTATTTAAGCTGATATATAAAAGATAGATGTAACCTTTTAGAGTAAAATAGAATTAAGAGAAATCGTCGAAAATAGCCTTTAATTTAGATCTTTAATGCTGAATAGTTTTTTAAGACATTATAAAGCTTAATTTTCAAATATAAGGCTGATGATAAGACAATACTTAAGAAAAAATTGTAGTAGCTTTCTGTTTAAAAAGGCAAATTAATGAGTTTTAATTAAAAGAAATGTCTTCTAAGAGCTTTATATATAAGATAGAAATTCGAAGAATAGCTTAAAACAAAGATCGAGAGAAACAGATCATCAAACTACTAGAGTGTATTCAAGAATAATATAATCAACATGATTTAGTTTTTAATCTAATTAAATAATTAGTTTAGGTATATTTAGTTTTAATCATATCCAATATCAAGTTTAAAGCTAAAATACTATAGATAACGGTTTAATTTTCAATTAGAAGAAGAAAAGGCTAGCATTTCTAAGTCTTTTGGCCTGAATTTTCTATAAAAGATTGTTTTTAGTTAGTTATATACTAAGCAAGTGTAACAGGATAGGTTTTTTTTCAACTAGATAATTTTAGCCTAATCCAGCTTAATATCTTGCACCTTTATTTCTTGTACATCGTGCTTTGCTTTTAAATAAAGAAGTATTAGGCTTTTCTACTAGCTTAGTTAAGACTCTTTTCAAAAAGATACGTTTACTCTATTTAATTTAACGTCAAACTTTAGGACATAATTTAGTCAAGTGATGGTATAGAACAGGAGTGCATATATCAAACAAAAATAGTCAAAGTTGTTTTTTATTAAAAGAGAAAACTTAAAAATATGAGATAGGATTCATTATAACCCTGTCTATCTAAAAGGATGATCAAGCATTGTAGATATTATAATACCTGTAAAAAGCCCAACAAAATTTGATCTTTAGAACAATTTCTAGAAGCTTCGTCTTTTTTAATAGCATTGGATTCAAGAATTTACCTTTTAAACTTGGTAGCTTGAAAATAATTGAACATAAGAGAGATAATACAAGAAAATTTGGTTAATTGTAGACTTCTGTAGATTATGACAAAGGACTTTTAGATATTTCCTACTAAATTTAATCAAATCTGGGATTTATTTACATTTTATTCCTTTTGTTGGTTATACAACCAATCGCTTTTATATTTTTGAAGGATTACCTTTTCTCTACTTAAATTCAACTCAAATCTTTAAATAAAATGTTCTAAAGAATCTATTTATCTGTTTTAAAATAGGTCTTAAAGCCTAAGAAGGCATCTTAAAATACTGACTATTCGTTATTTCTTTCTTTAAATATTTCCAAACTAATTCAGATCTTCAAATGACTGAATTTTTTAGTCTAGAGTATGCATTTTACTTATCTGATGCTTTCCTTATTTATTTTAGATTGAATCAAAGCTTTATTTTCAAATTAGCCGCTAGGTATATTTAAGTTAATGCAAGCCTATTATATAAGCTATTTGCTTAGCTAACTAAGATCAAGCATTATAGCAAAGGCTTAAGAAACTCGCTTTATCTCTAGTTTTTTATTTTATTATGAGTTTGTCTACAAGCTTTAGCTAGCCTATCTATATCAATCGTACTATCTAAGCTCTATTTAAAAATAGACTCATTTTTGAATCACTTAGGAGGATAAAAATGGGAGCAGCTTAGATATTTAAATCAAGTCCTAAATACCTAATAAAGCGAGCTAATATACTATACTAGAAGGGGAAGAAGAATGAGGCTATAGAATGCTTAGATTCTGCTATTAAGAAGAATATTAACAATGAAGCTGCTTATTACTTTAAAGGGAATCTACTTTAAGAACTAGGGAAAAAAGAGGAAGCCATTGAGTGCTTTAATACTGCGATTAAACTAAATGAGAAGTATGTCAATGCTTATTACAATAAAGGAGTCGCTTTATTTGATCTAGGAAGAACGGAGGAAGCAATTGATGCTTATAATTCTGCAATTTAGCTTAAACCTGATTTTGTTAAGGCTTATATGAGCAAGGGACATGTACTTTAAGTGCTAGGACAGAAAGATTAAGCACTTGAGTGCTATGAAGATGCTATTAAGCATAATCCTAAAGAAGAGGCTATTTGGGTGAACAAGGGTATAGTTCTTTAAGACTTAAACAGATTAGAAGAGGCAATTAAGTGCTACGATAGTGCACTTTAGATCAATGATAAATACGTACTTGCTTACTTAAACAAAGGTACGCTCCTTGAGAGCTTAGGTAAGGTTGAAGAAGCAATTGAACACTTTAACAAGGCTATCTAGGTTGATCCTTTGAATTATGAAGGTTTCAGCTATAAGGCAAACAGTTTATTAATCCTTAATTAGTTTCAAGAAGCTATAAAAGACTATGATACAGCAATATAGCTCAACCCTCATTATATTTAGAACTACATAAACAAAGGTTATGCTCTTTGAAATTTAGGAAAGTTAGAAGAGGCACTAGAATAGTATGACATTGGTCTTAAAGTCAATCCCAATTATTCAATAGCATTAATTAATAAAGGAGCTGCTTTGCAGGATCTAGGGAAGTATGAAGAAGCTATAAAATGCTATGATACAGTAATTAACTTAAACCCTTAAAATGCTGCTGCATATAACAATAGAGGCAATTCTTTGCTGAAAATGAATAAGTATAAAGAAGCTATTGAGAGCTATGATGTTGCTATTAAGCATAATCATAATTACGTAGATGCCTATTTTAATAAAGGCATCGCTCTATAAGATATTGGAAAGAAAGAGGAAGCGATTTAATGCTATGATTCTATAATAAGCATTAACCCTTATTACCATGAAGCTCTATTAAACAAAGCAATTGCTCTTTAAGGTTTAGGGAGAAAATAAGAAGCACTAGAACACTATAACAAAGCCATAAAGATTGAACCTAGCAAAGCTTTATACTACTGTAACAGATCTAAAGTTTTAATAGAATTGGGAGAGGAGAAAGATGCTTTAAGAGACTTTAACAAAGCTTACTAATTAATCCTGAGTAAAGGTTAAGGAACTGATAAAAATTAGTAATAGTTTCAAAATATGGATGAAAAATTAAGCAAAAAGCTATTGATACTTATTGAAAAAATAAGGAGGATATAAGAAGTTTCTGTCAATGTTGAAGAAAAGTTGAAGTAGATTAGTCAAAATAGTCCTCAAGCCTAATTACATTAGTTCACGTCAGAGTTTTAAGAATTAAAAGTCTAGAAAAATATGGACATTTGCAGCCTCGTTGATGTACTTATGCCTAAGCAATCAGTTTCAGAAACTTAGTTGACTCATCTGCTTGAAATCTAAGAGGGAAATATTAAAGAACTAGAAAAAAAATTTAGAGTAGGATTAGAAAAGGCAGATATAGGAATCTATTTAATGAGCGTTAATCCTTAAATAGAGAATAATGCTTTACTTAAAAGTTATTATGATGTTTATTATGGTAGACTATAAGCAGTTATGAAAGAGGCTGAATAGATATGCTCAGGTAAAATAGCAGCTGAAACTTCTATTATTCTGGCTGCAGTAAATGGATATGCAAAGATGAAGGAAAAATAAAGTGAAATAGGAGAATCAGGATAATAGATCTTATCATTAGTCTAGTAAATAAAGGAAGACAACATCATAGAATAGGCGAACAAGATTCTAAATATTATTGCTGTTCATCCAAGTCAGAGAGAAAGTGTTGTAATGAGGATAGCAGAGAAAATCACATTAAGTAATAAAGTATAACTAATAAAAATCAGCTCAAACAGCTTAATTGAGTACTGGAAAAACAAAAATCTCCTAGACTTATTTAGTTAATTTTTCCAAGCTAGCACTTAAAAATAATTATACAAGAACGATGCTGCAGTACTAGGGAGCATTGATGCCATAAAAACAATCCTTAGTATAATCTCTGGCAAAATATAGTAGGAGAATGTAACCGAAGATATCTAAAAGATATTAAGCTAACTTCCTACAACGAATAACTCTAGTAAATGAAAAGTAGATTATTAAAACTAAATAAACCTTTAAAAATTCTTAAACCATATTAAATTTAATAATCTCACTATATCCTAGGATTAGGCTAGAATCTATTATTTTAGCTTATAGAAGTGCTTATTTTATCTGCTTCATTTATTAAACGAACTTAAATAGTCTATTAATGAGTCTAAAGATAGACATATGTTTACTCTACACTATTTGAGTAATTTTTCTTTTTTTAGTTCAACCTTATAAATGGAATTTAGATTTTAGCTACTGTTGTATGAATTGTAGAGATAATTGGAAAATAATTATTTTACCTTAATTTTTGCTTGCATACTGTTTTTAAGTTAGCATTTAAGTTTTCCATTTATAAGAATGGAACTTAAATTGGAAGAATTTGGAAATAATGGTATACTTATAACCATAAGCTACTAGTGGCTTTTAAACCAGATCTCTCTTTTTCATTAATCATAGTTATCATCTATTAAAATTCTAGGAGTCAAACCAGAAATAGAATCTCATCTATTTTCCTGTTTTCTTATTACTTTCTTTATATTCTATTCTTTAATCTTCTCACATTTAAATGAAATAAAAGCTTAAAGGACTCAATAATTGA
Organism: Loxodes magnus; assembly: GCA_946699065.1. NCBI lineage: Eukaryota > Ciliophora > Karyorelictea > Loxodida > Loxodidae > Loxodes > Loxodes magnus. The sequence goes on along the minus strand of CAMPDV010000136.1, from coordinate 285,905 downwards.
TTATATACTACTATCACTAGATCTTTTTTCTTCCAAGTTAGGAGATTTGCTTAATCTCTATTTTCAAACCAGGTCTTTTAGCTATTCTGTTGATTTTCTATTCATAACTTATTAAATTAAAAAATGAACTGATAAATAGAAATCCCATGCAAGTTAAATCTTTTAACTTAAAAACTAATTGAACCGTCATATTTTGCCTTCCTTTATCTAATCAACATCTCATATATCAGGTAATTTAAAGAATGATGCTAGTATCTTTCTTCTCTATTCTAGGTTCTAATTTTTTAATATACGATTTCTCTTTCTAAGCCTAGAGTTGATTTTTCTTTATCTACAATGCTTTTTATGAATCAATATTTTAGATAATTCTACTGAAGATCATTAACTAGAAACTACAAGGAGTCTGACAAAATTTGAAGTGAGAGCAAAAAGGAAGAGATTAATGTATCCAAGTGAGTTTATTTTCTAATAATTACTGATGAATTAAAGCATTCTAATTATATAACTCAAGTAACTAGATTTATACTTCTACTAGTAAATCAAAACATTCTCAGAATCATTAGCGTAAAGCTAAACAGCCTAATCAAATTATTCTGCTTTGATTGAGCATTCCCCTAGTTCCTTTAACTACTCATGACTATACTTAATTAGCTTAAAAGCATTTTATCTTAAGAATCTAGAGTTAGCTTTTATTACTTTTTTATAGATTTCATTGTCTAACTATATATACTTTAATATACCCTTATTAGATGTATTATTTCTCTCATATGAGGATATTATCAATTCTTAAAGAAGTATGGAAAATCTTTATCCTTTTAGCTATTAAAGGGTTATAAACCTAAACTAGAAGGTAATAGTATGGATTAGTATTTTTATCCTAATAGTATTATCATTTCAGTCCTTTTCTTCCTTTTTGTCGTTAAATCTGCTTCATTCAAACTAATGTCTTTAACTATTAAAGTTAAATTGATTGAGTATTAATCAGTAATTACTTAAACATTGCTTAGGTAAATTATCTTTTATACCAAATAACGGTATCAATAGACTGCATTCGCATACTAATGCTTAAGAGGATAACTATTAAGTTCTTAATAAAGTGAAAGAAGTAAACTTCTTATTTGGATATATAAGCAACGCATTGAAGCTTTTATTACATATGCTTATAATTACGATTACATGAAACTAAAACCTTAAGTAAATACATCGAAGGCTATTCTCTAATATATACTGGAAGTAAGCAAATTATATTGCTAGTATGATAAATAAAGCTTCTTAGCAAGCTTAATTATATGCATTGATACTGATTTTTTTAAAGATACCAATAAGATAGTATTAACATTAGTATATTATCACTACACTAACCACAAGCCTATTTTACTTAAACACTCATTTAAATGATATAGTATATGAGCGAAAGTCTTTCTGATAGATAAAAGTATTAATTCTTTTATTTTAGTATAAAAGATTGCCTTTTTATATCTGTCCTTGCATCTTTTAATCTATGTAAAGTTAGTTTTAGTAAAACGTTTTGAGCACCTCGATATATTTTAGCTACCAAAATGTACATACATAATAGCTTAGCTTCTATCTTAGTAATCTATCTTACTCTTTATGCTCTTGATAAAAACTTGCACAAGATGGAAAAAGATTACTAACTAAATTTAGCTCCATTGATGCATGACGTTTATCTTATAATCAAACATACCTGAAGCAATTAATCTGCATTGAATCAAAATAACGGTAAGCTAGAACAATGCTTATGATTAATATATATTATTGCTAGTCAGTGGTATGGATTCTAACTACTTTTATCGGGATTATTGTTAAAGATATATAATAACTATGAGACCGTTTTTAAAATTTTCCCTTAGTGGCTTTACTTTTATACAAGTAGAAATTTAATCATAAGCTGAAACGTTTTTGCATGTGAATTAAATATTAGCATACAAGTGAGAAGGTGATCATTGTCTTCAGTTCACTTTGTAATCTAAACCATAATTTTCTTGTATGGCATTCTTCACTGGAAAGTAAAGAAGGAATCAAATAATTAGAAAAATAGAGTAGCGATAAATTTGAGGTAGAGTTAGTTTCTAAGCTGACTAAGCTAAAAATCGTTAATTTAAATTATTTTCTTAAATTTAGATTATAAAAATGGAAGAATTACAAACGAAGAAAATTTTCAAATGCATAAAGGTTTAGCATTCTATTAAGACATATGCTATGGTCTCTTTCATAATCGCTTCCCTTACAACCCTTCTTGCTCTCGTTGCTTTGATTATTATGTGTGCAGCCTCTAATTCAGCTTTTGGCTTTATCTGTGTCATTTCGGTTCTTTACCTTGGATGCTAGTATGTCGCTTTTTGTAACTATAGGAACTAAAAAGTCTGTCTCATTATACTTATAATATTCTAAATCCTTTACTCAATTATCATTATCATTATAACGATCTTCTTTGGCTTTATACTAACGGCATACTACGATGTCTGCTATGGATCTGGTAAAGATTGCTACTTAGACTAAGATGATGACTGGTAATGCTAAAAAGACAATGGGGATTTTATAGAATGCAAGCTTTCAAAGGATGATGCTTATAACTTGCAGGCAGGAATGTGGCTTTCTCTTGTTGCTCATATATTGACTTGCTTCGTATGCTCCTGTAATATTATTAGTGCATGCAACATGAAAAGAATATTGATTATGCTTTAGCCTGGTAATTAATAGATGGTTAACACTACAATTGATTAGACTTTCTAAATATAATAAGGAATACCTTTAGCTTAATAACCCTAAAACTTAGCTTAAAATCCTGCTTAAAACTAATATCCAAACAATTATCCATAAGTTGGCTTTTAGAATTTTGGTGGTCAAGGAGTGCAAGCTGTACCGTATAATTAATAATAGGTCCAAATTTAGACATATACTTAAGTTCCTTAAGCAAACTATTAAGCGAATAATGTACAAAATCAACAATATCCATAGTATGGAAACGTACCAGAAACTAAGAAAATCTCTTGATTGGATATTCTAAAAAACCTATATATTATTTAGATTTCACATTCCTTCTCTTTCACAAGTATATCTAGCACAAAATTTTATATCTACCTCTTATTTTTGCTTCTATCAAACTTTTATTTACTAGCTTTCAATCTACTCTCCTATTAACCTTCTTTCATTTTCTTCCTATCTAAATAGTACTAGCAGCTTTGATACTCTTTTATAAAATCTATAGTTATCATTGAATTTTCTATTCAAATGCTAGTTATTAACTGTAATGAAAGTGTATTTCTAAAAGTATTTAGAAGGAAGTGCTTGTGAGTATATAGTATGAGAACTAGATATACTATAGAGTGCAGGGGGTTATTATACTCTCAAACTGGTATTTTAAGTATAACTATGCTCTTACTCTAGCTTTCGGTATACTAGCTTTCATCTTCTCTCTACATAAGTGAATTATAAAGGGTAAGAAAATAAGGAAATAGCCACTGACTTATAGAGCGTGAAGCTAATAAAGAAAATAAGTTTAGGGACTGGAGTGAAGTTTGTTATGAGGGATAACAGTAAAGAGTTAAAGGGAAAGCTTATATTTATGATTTGATCTGAATATCGAAGATAAAATTAAATAAAATCTCAAGTCATTAAGCAGGCTAATCCTCTTAGTTTGTTAATAACCTTGATAGAAGAAAATGCGGCTATCTTTTTAAGCATAACGATGCTTAATATATTAATGGCTAACTAAATCAAGTCTATTCAATAAAAATGCACTTAAATTGATAAAATTGATAGCTAAAAGATAAGATTTAGATACAATTAGATTGAGACTAGTTGAAGCATAATAGATTTTGTTTTATTACATATATAATATAATTAAGAGTTAGAAAATTAATAAATTTACTTTCTTAATTATCGTATAAAGCAGGAAAAGCATTATTTTCTATAGCTAGTAGAATAGAGTCAAGGCTAAGGTTCTTAAGAAAAAGCTAAACATTTTATAAAGGCAGGAACTTTTTAATTTTATTGAAGTTTAAAAAAGAAAGAGAAAACCTAGAAATTATGCTTCATAGAAAACTAGTAAAATCTACTAGTTACATAGAGATAAACCTATTCTACTTTAGATAAACTGCAATCTATCATATGCATAAATCTTTACTTTTATCTGTTTAAAGAACAAATTTTCCTTATTAAGACTTTGTATACTTAGAATAATAGAGTATGCCGTTTAGAGTCTTCAGCTTGTTTTCTTTATTTATACCTTTTCCAGAAATAAGTAGCTCTATGTAAATATTAATAATTAATTAAGTTTGAGGGCTAGCAAAAGGGAATTAAGAAGGTAAATAATAGGCATCTTATGCTTTATAATAGGTTTTAACTTCATTGTAGGTAAGCGGAGAGTATAAAATAGAGAAAAAATGTTGGATTAATAATGTGATTCAACTATATTTCGGTGAATCAAGATAAGTAAATGTTTGAGATTTAAAGTGAAAGGATTATTTCATAAGCCAACATACTTTATAGAAGGGATATCTAGCAATTAATTTCTAGTCTGTTTTCTAAGTTACTATGCTTCTAAAATCTTTCAGTAAATGTCAATATGAAAAATTGGAGAAACTTTTCGCAATAAATAAGTTCAATCTAAAAAAGAATCTGCTGTATTAAACGAGTTTCTCACATATTATGAAAGAGAAAGAAATAAAAGAGACACGGGTTATGATTGAAAAAATACCAGGAAGGAAAATTTACCTTCTTTAATCAATTGCTTTGCTTAACTGCTAAATTATATAAAGCTTTGCTAATAGTAAAAATTTATGAGCTCCAAATAAAAAAAATTGCAACTTTACTAAACTAATTTAATGCTTCTTAACTGGCTTTACTATAATTTAAGCTATTTAGGTCTTTAGTTACTCTTAATGGATTGAATAATTGTATACTGAGCATGTAATTAAAATATTTAATTTTAAACACTTTTAAGCTTGATATTTGATAAGGTAAATTAAACTTATAATAGCCTCATCAAGAGATCTTGAGTTTCTGCATATAACTTATTTCCTTTTTAAAGTTTGATTTAGCACTATATAACTATCAATTAACTCTATCGGTTTATATATGGAACTGAAATTTCAAATAAGCATACCTTTAACATCAACTCCTGTTTTTAACTTTTGCCTTCAAGCAAGCTTTCCTATTAGCGATTTTTATATATTCAGCAATACAAACTTTATATTATACTACATACTCCATAGTTTAATTAAATACTCTATTCATTTCAAAATCTCCAGAATTAAATTAAATTCCCTCTATCTTAAAAACTTAACTTTATAAAGACAAAAATAGTTCTTACCCTCCTATTAGTTTTTTCTATACATAGTTGTATATTTATTTTTAGACTTTAACTATTTAAGTTTTAGGGCTTCCTAGCTTTCCTTATTTAATACTTATAGTTAATTTTCTTTTATTATAAATAGTTAAAGTGAACAATTGAGATTTGGAAATCAAGATTAATTAAATGCGTAGTACTTTGATATAATAGTGTACTTAAAGACTGATTTAAGGTTCATATTGTAGTGTAATAAGCAGCTAAATATGTTTTCAACTCTAGGGATTCATTTTGATTAAAATTTGTGTGGATAAACTTTTTAATTTGATTAAGAAATCCTAGATCCTTTTATTTAGTCTCTTCATTAAATAAACTTGCCTGATTTATCTAGAATAGTAGACAACCTAAATCTACATTCACTCACCGCCTGTTTTATTATTTAAGTTATTCCGTCTATTTTATACGTTATATTTAAGACCTTTAAGAGACTACATTTTCCTTATATATTTCTAATAAATAGCTTGATTTTATTAGAAAATGTTTAGTCAGTAAAATTTTCTCTAACCATTTCTAAATAAATACATGGCTATCCTATAATTTATTTCCTTTATGATTTTTGATATCTTCAGATTACTCTGCTTAATAGAGGTTAATAAATATAGGTTTATATTTAATCACATAGCTTTAATCTGATGATATAAGCTTAATATACAGTATGAAATTAACCTTAATCAAGCTATCCTATATAACTTTCTATAGCCTGCTTCTTAGTTTTAAAGAATTTGGTTTCTAAGGTAATAATGAGGGTAAGAAGTTAATAAATGGACTAAGAAACTAAATAAATCATAAAAGTAAGGAGCAGTAGTAAAATCTAATGAAGCATAGTTATGCTTATAAGGTTATTCCTTAAGCTAGTTGTTTATGGTAATAAACTAGTTCTATGTTTATAATAGAAAGGATATCTTTATTTACAATAGAAAGGATTTCAATAAAGTTTATCCCTTTTTTGCTTAAGTAAGCTTTAATTTTAAGTTTCATAGATAAAGATGTAAATTTTCAGCCTTTTTCAGTGCAAGAAATGCAAAGCTAATTATAATGATTAGAATAATATTCCTAAGGTTCTTAACTGTGGACATACTCTATGTTTGTAGTGCTGCTAGTAAAACTGAGGCTATCTTGGAGTTTAGTGTCCTTTTGACTAGAAGATTTCCGAAAGTGACTATTAAAGGTTGAGACAGAACTTACTAATTTCAGATAATTTGTGAAGATTAGTTTAGTTTCAGAAAAGCAGCAAACAAGTATAAAGCATCAATGCTCTTAAAGAGAGATTATAGAGCTAGAAGATAGAGTTGTCTTTAATATATAATTAGTTTCCCATAATTATACAAAAACTGAAGGATGAAAAATAGAAATCTATTAACTAACTTCAATCTTAGCTAAACTAAATAACTCAGTACAGTGAAACCACAAAGCATTTTATAATTACTAAGGGAGCTAAAATAGATCAATTATGTCAAAAACAGAAAGAGAGCTTAATGTAAGGATAACTAAGTAATATCCAATAACAGCCACTGGTATTTTTAATAAAGCTTAAAAGAGAAAGTTAAGAAATAACTCAGCTAACGAAAAAAAGGCTGAAGACCTAAATAAACAGTCAGTAACTATAAGAACTAATAACTAATTGCTATTTCTTTACCGTCAAAGATATCTAAGAAATTAAAATAAAATACAGCGGAAATAGCCTTTAATAGTAGATTTAGTTTCAACCTTTATAGTTATCAAAGCAATAAAACTAAACAGTAGAATTTACATTTGAGGATTATATAAGATAGCAAGCTCTATATGAAGTATAAGAAGCCGTAGAATGAGTAAAATAATACGATAAAATATAAAGCAAGAGTGTAGAAGAAAATAATGGAAGATATAAGGAATTATTTCTTCAAATTTAGCTATTATTTAAAAGCCCCTTTATGTCTGAAGAAGCTTAGTAGAATGAAATGAAATTTAAGTAAATGCAAGAATAAATTAAAAAAAGTACCAGCTATTCATATTTACAGGTAAATAGAGGATGTGAAATTAGGTTTGAAATTTAAAAAACGAATGAATTGCCTTGCTATCTAACTTTTAAAACAAACAAAGATTGCCAACTGATTGGTTTTTCCTTTAAATGAATTTAAGAATAATTGCCTTTGCACTTTCATTAGGTAAAAATCTATAAAGGTAGATAAGCATAGATATCTGATGTTGATTCAACAATTCCAAATTAAAATTTAGAAATCAGGATAATATAAGAAAATGAAATTCATGACATGATATTTCAAGAAGGAATAGCATAAATTGAAAAAAATTAGCTTTACACTTTACAGTTAGCAATGGTAGAAGGATAATTATGTAAAGTAGCTAAAAAATATTATATATTTAATTTTGGATATGATGGATTTGAAGTCCATTTTTTAGAAACTTAAAACATTCCAGTAGAATTTGGCCATCAATCATGGTACGATCAAGGACCTCTATTAGGATTATTATTTAGAGACATAAAATATTGATGATTCAACTGATTTAATATATTACTTTTAATTTTTTAATTTGCTATAATTAATTTTTCGCTTTTATAAAAATTTAACTCTTTAAAGAGAAAAAATAGATTGTATAATGTATAAGTCCAAAGATTCTCTATTGAATAAAAATGTTTTAATTACCAAAACAATTCTTTAAAATTTCTTTTTTTTCGATTTAAATATCTAGATCAATTTCTATATATTACTTATAGAAAAGTTTTAAAGATAATATTAATTATTCTTTCTTGTTCCTCTTAGAATTTATATCTTCCTTGGTTATATTTACTATTGCTCTATTTTTAACTTTTATAATTCACTTTTAGAGAATTATTGTTAGACTCTTATTTAATTAAATTTTATCTCATGAAACTTAATTTTCTTAATTATTTGATGCATTTTTAATTCTATTATGTATATCTTTCTTCGCTTAGCCATTATTATACTATTATCTACCTATAATAATCCAAACTAAAAAGTATATTCATTATTTGATTTAGCCTGCTAAATTTAATCCGATTTAGCCAGTTAGATTTTATCCTAATATCTTCCTTACCCTTAAATTATATCTTTTTAGCTATAAAATAAATAAGTCTTCTCTAAATTTTAGCTTGAAGCTAGTTTTTATTAAACTACTTTAATTAGATAGATATAAGAAATGCTTCATTTATGTTGAAATATTTTAGATTATCATAAAGCTTTTCTTCGTTCTTCTTTTTGCTTCTTTTCGTCTAAATTTTTTAAATAATCCTACTTTAAATTTCTATTCTCACTAGAACTATCAACTTTTATCCTTTTTTCTTAATACCTTTCAACAATATATCTTAACTATAGCCTTTAAACACTTTTCTTCTTTAAGTTTGCTGATATAAGTTTATTAGAACTTAAGCTTCTAATTTAGCTATTTTAATTACTTAAATGATCTTAATTAATCACCTGTTTGCTTTCCTAAGGCAACCAAAAGCCTTAATTAGCTTTCAAAATAAAAGTTACTTTCTATAAATACTCTAAAGATCCGTATTTAGATTACCTCTTTAGTAAGTATAAGTAGACATGAGAGACTCTTAGTGATAACCTTTTAACCTAGACTTATATATAATTAATTTAGCTTTAAAAATAGCAATAACCCATACTCAAATATAATACTCAGATTATATGTGGAAAATGGGCATTTTCAGTGAAAGAGGGTTGTTAAGGAATTTTCAGAAGAGGAAATTTAAATCAAAAATATATGATTTAATGAGGTTCAGTATTGCTAAACTAGATTGGATGCGTTTAAGCAATAACTATAGATTGAAATAGCAAGAAATTGGAATAAAGGAGTAAGTTTTAAGCTGGAAATGAAAAAGAAATATATAATATAACAAATGATGCTTGCTAAATGTTCATTCTAGTTTATCGCACATAATTAATGAAAGCATTCACAGTGAAAAAGCTTAAATTTGAATGAACTGTTAAGCAATACATTATCTTGATGATTCTATTGGAGTGAGATACTAAGATAGTTACTGCTGAAAGACAAAATTTAAGCAGTTATACTCAGTACAAAGTAAATTTAAATTACAGAGATAGAAAAAATAAATTTCTACTTAAACTGCATTTTAACTCAGATTCGGAAACAAAAAAATATCTAGACAAAATAAAGCATAACTAGATTGATAGGAACATAGAAAAATAAATAATCACGTTCAGTTGAATATACAAAGAGTGAATAAAAGCAAAAACATAATTTAATCAAAAGAAAGGAGAAAGCAAAAGTATATACGTTGTGAGAATAAGTTAAATATGAATAATAAATCTTCTAAATTATATTAAAAATGAAAGCTATCTAATCATATTTTCATTTACATAATTAAAAAGCTCTAAAGAAACCTAAATTTAATAACTATTAAAGAATAGAAAATAGGTTGAGTATCTATTAAGACTTAAATAGAGATAAGCCAATGGAATAGAATGAAATTAATTAGAAATAATAAAACAAAAAGTCAGATCTACAAATTAACTTTATATCACTTTATATGAAATAAAAAAACGATAAGCTTTCACCAAGACTAATTAAAAGAGGTATAATATTAGCTATTAAAGTACATGTTTAATCATTGCAATAAAGATTATAAAAGATATTGGTAGTTTAATTAGGTATTACAATGATCTTTGCTCTTAAAGTTTAAGACTTATATAATAGAAAAATAACCAATTAAAGATCTTTAAAAAGATACCAGATAGAATGTAAAATAAGCTCGAAAGAGAAAGTACTATAATGTGAGAATCTCAAAATCTACTAAGCTAAAAAAATTTTAGGAGGATAAAAGTTATAATTGAACTTTTTTAATATAAGGATGGAGCTTGAGAAGAGTATTGCTTTTTATTAAATTTTTCCATTAAAAAAATTAAATTTCTTCAAGCATTAAATCTAGAAAATAATAAATAGCTTACTATATAAATTCTCGCTTTTAAGAGATTAAAAGACAAAATTTTATTTAATTAAGATGCAAGAAAAAATTGCTAGAATAATCTGTCTTTTCTCAAGTTAAACTAAAAGAAGAAACTCTATTTTTTTATTCATATCTAGCTTTATAGAAGAAAGGAGAAATTTAAGTTATTGAAGGAATAAATTAAATTGAATTCCTTTGAGTTTCATTATCTTCAAACTTACTTCTATACAAAATAGTGTCAATTAATACATTAAAGCCGTATAGCTATCAACATGAATATCTTCTAACTGACTTTAATAATTTATTTGAGCTACCCAAAACATATGATCTACCAAAAAGCCGCCATCTTTTTATTAGATCTAAAATGAATGATATTTAAGCAATATCTCTCTTTTACCTTTAGACTAAAATGAGAAAATAAAGCATCTGAATTTCTATTTAAGTCTTATGAAGTTATAATTATTAAAAGCATTGAAATGCTCCTTTACATAATAGCTCAAGCATAGAACTAAAGGATATTAACTAGAAATGATAGATAATTGTGTCATTTCTATAATCATTTTCCTTATTTGAATACACTTAAGTTGCTAGATATTAAATTTACTATCTATATTAGATTTTTAGTTAGATCAGATTAAAATTTCATCTTTATGTGATGATTTTTTTTATATTTTATAATCAAATTCTTTAAACTAATTACCTGTCAAGCAATCTATCAACATAATTTTTTTAGAAGCTAATTAAAAGCAAAAAGATCACAGAGGGTAAGTTAAGCTATTGTGAATTATACTTTTATAAGTCATAATGAACCTGCTAAAGAAATCCCATATAAATTATAAATATTTTCGAAAATATTTTATATATCAATGTGATGATAACTATAGTGATACCTTTTATTTTTATATATAATTAATTACAATGGAAAGTATTTAAAAATATGCTTATTATATAAAAATCATCCAAGACAGACTACATTCATATCTTTCCCAAAAATAATGTCTGAATCATATACTATTTCATACTTCCATTTATAAAGCCTTTAAATTTATACTTAGTTAGTGATATATTAGAGTACAAAGAACTTTGTATATTATAACAATAAGAGAGCTAATGTAATTTTTATATAATATATGGACATGTAAGGATATAGTAAGTGAGAAAGAGAAACATCTAATTTTAAAGGATCATAATTATTAAGTTATTTGAGTACAAATTTCATTTCTTTAAAAGATTGCTAATTTATATCTCTTTGCTTTACACTATACTCAGTATTGACAGAAGTAAAGATATATATCAAGATACTATACATGGAAACCTATTATTCGTTCAAATTAATTGTGATGGATAATGTTGGTTGTTAGAATCTTTCTCTTTAAGTTTAATTTTCTATTACTTTATATTTGCATTTTGAGGATTTAAAATTGAATATAACTCGAAGAAAAGCTTCAGGCTTAAGCTTAATTATTTTAACATTATTCACTTCAAAGAGTTGAAGAGTTCATTTAATTGTTAGGACTAAAGCTTATATGTATTGACCAAAGCTATAAAATACAGTGACTAATCTAATTTTTAATGCTAAAGCTAGTAATAAAAAAATATTTTAGAAGCTTCATAATAATCTTAGCTTTAGCTTCTATAGCATTAAAGCTATGATAATATCTTATAGATAAAGCCTCATAGCAAGCAAAGATATTTTAGATATTAATATTTTAAACAGGACTTAAAGCTTAAAGTTTGATAAGATATAATCTTCAATATTTATTATCATACTATATATTATAACTAAATATAGAGAAAGATTGATATTACAAAATGCTTAAATATGCCTTAATATTTTTATAATGATTGACTTTAAGATATTTAGATAAAAATCATTATTATGTAATTTAAGATTTTATGTATAAGCTAAGATTATAAATTAAATCTCATAGTTATATAAGTCATATTATTACCTAATGAGATATAGTAATTAAGCTCTAAAAGAAAAACTAATTATAAATGTTTTATTGAATGAGTTTCAAAAAGTATCTATAATTTTATATCAATCAGATCTTTTATAAATTCTAGCTTGCTGAAGATTAAGCTCTTAATTTATTAACTTGCCGAGTTTCTAGAAAATTCTAGTTTATAAGTTAAATAAATTTATTATTACATCTGATGCTATCTTCTTTACTTTTTATATGGTAGCAAAATTTTCAGCTTAATTATTAAAGTCAGCAATTTAAGAATTCAGTATAAATAAAATATTTAATTTTCCCTTAAAAAAGTCTCTTAAAGAATATTATAGAAACTAACAGAGTTATTACTTGACAATGAAGTAATACTTAGTTCTTTTAACTATATTAATTACGAAAAAATTAGGTTTTTTAGATAATGAAATTTGAAGCTTGTTTTAAATAAAAGTTAGAGCTTTTTGAATTTCTTCTTCTTTATTTTAATAATTTTGTTCTAAATATATTTATACTTTTGATATAGATGCTAACCTTTAAGTTTTAAATAAATCTGTATTTCTAATTTAATTTTCTTAGGTTATTAAATAGCTTCTGATTTATTTATCAGGTATCACTTTATTATTAAAGCAATAAAGCTTAACTTATGCTTATTTTTGTGTTTAATGTTTAGTATTATTTTAAATTATTTACTCTTAGTATGTTTTTCATTACATAATTTGTGTATAATTACCCTTTAGACTTATTTGATGCTATCATCTTTCTTGATATTCTACTATCCTGCTTAATTAAATAAGCTTAGTATTATATATGCATTCATATCTACTCATATACTAACATCCTTCAGTATCATAGATGATTTTATTTATTTCCCTTTGCTTCAAAGCATTAGAATACCTTCAACAAGGCTATTAAATATGAATTTCCTTTAAAATAATTTTAAATTTTAACTTGTATTCTAACTATTTCCCTTATTACTTTTAAAATACACTTAGTAGTCATAGAAAGTACAATAAGTAGATATGAATATAATCTTAGATGTATCATGTTTAGTTATACTAGCAAATTATCAATTATTAGTATAATGCAAATACTTATAAGAGCCATATCTTCAAAATTTTACACTTTAGAGTTATATAAACTTATTATACTGAAGGTAGTTCTATATGCTTAACCAATTTCAATTATGCTAATAACATTATTTTTAGAAATTAGCCTGCAAACAAAAAGGTGCAAGATAAGCTAAGTTTGAAAAGGGAATTAATTACTAGTTTAGCTAGTAGATTAGTTTTATAGATAAAAATAGCTAATAAGTTAGTATTGAAATGAGAGATTTAAATTAAATAAGGATAAAGTTTGCCATTTTTGTATATTTTCGTTAAACTTTAAGTTTGAAATTAATATAAGAAATTAGATTTAATAGATGTTTAAGAATGATGCTTTTAAGATAATTGTTTTAAGAAAAAGACAAACTTAGATAGCTAAATATCTGGTGTAAAACTGGTAAAATAATAAAAATATTAGTAAGGGATTTTAATTAAAAAAAGATGGAAGAGAAAGTTAAGTTGATATTTATGGTTAAAGCTTTTCTCGCTTAGCACAAAAGAATATTTTTCAAAAGAATAAATTTATTAAAACGTTCATGTAATTTTTTAATTTAAAGCTTTCTTATTCTTTTTATTATCTCTTGGAGTTGAACTTTTAATTTTTTCATTTTATTTTCTAGGACTTTCAAAATTATTACAATTTTAGTGAAGAAATTAAGACTTCCTTTATTTTTTGCTCTTCAGCTAAAGTTACATAATGACATTATGGTTTTCCTGATTTTTCAAGAACTATTGGATAAAATCTTAACGAGCCAATTGATTGCTGTTTTATGAAGCTTCAGAAAAGAACTTTAGAAAGATTTTTTCATGCTGTTCGTTATATCTAAAGTAAGTTTTAATACAGCTTTTATTAATGTAACCCTTCTTATCCTGCATTAATAACTTACCTGATCAATATTTTAAAACAAATTCTCTGCCCCCTTTTCCAATTATATTTAGTTAATAGAATCGTAGGTCATAAGAAGTAGGAACTCTATAATAAAATTTTTACCTTGAAATTCTATTCTTCCGTCTTATGTAGAATCTAAGGCGCTGAACAGTTCATTTAACTAGCTGTCATCGATTGTATGACTCTTTAAAATAGCATGCTTAAGTTCTGATTTTGTTATATATCCATTTCTATCCTTATCGATCATATTAAACATTTAAGCTACATAAGTCTGCAGGCTCTCATTAACTACTTTGTTAATTAAAATTTTATAGACTAACTTTAAGTTATCAGACAGATGATAGAAAGCCATTAGCTTCTCAGTTATCTACAATGATTGGTCGTAACTAACAGAAAGGAATTTGAATACCCCAAATTGTAGTATCTTTTTGGCACTTAGTCTATTTTTAGGATCTACTTCAAGTAAAGTACTTATTAGCTGAAAGGCTCCTCCAGAAAAAAACTTCTTCTTATTATTGAGCTGCTTAATTATCTAAATCCAGTTTTAGATGTATTCATTACTTTCTACTTGCTATTTTTAAGGATTCTCACTTTCTAAATCGCTTAAAGCACATGTCTAAAGTGATTCGTTTGGATGATATCCAAGTCAAAGTTCAAATAAGAGAATGCCTGCTGCTCATAAATCACTAGCATAGGAAAATTGCTACTATCAAATTTAAAATTCAGGGCAACCGTAATATCTATAGTCTACATTCTAAATAATCACCGGCTACTGAAATTTGACAGCAAGTGATAGATTTGCTAATTTTAGAGGGTGAGAGAAGGGATCTTCTTGATTAACCAAGATATGGTCTGCTGTTATTGACTTTATAATGACATTGTTCTAGTGGAAGTACTAAATAAGACCTAGCAATTGTTCAGCAAATGCCTTTATTTCATGCTCTTTGAATTTTTCCATTCGCTTGGTGAGTTTGTAAATGGATAGAGGAATATAATTATTATATTAGTAAATTGCCTTAAAGCTCCTTTTGTCTTAGTAAGTTTCGAAGATTTCAACTAGATTAGGATGACTAAATTAAGTTAAAAATTCTCTATGATAGTTAAAAGCAATTCCATCCTAAATGCTAAAGGTTTAGCATAAGAATAAGGACTTAGGGTTTTTAATTAAATAGACTCTATTATACTTAGGATAAATTTAAGGCAAGCCCTCCACTTAAATCTCTCAGTCTGAGTTATAATAATCAGCCTCAGTTATATAATCAAAAGATCTCCTAACAATGAATCTTCTATAAATAGACTTGAAGTTAGTGAGAATTTCCTTTTCCTTCTCATTAAGGTTAATATTAAAAAGAGTTTGCTTTTATTCCTTCTTTTTCTCTTTCTCCTATTTCTATTCCTTTTTCTTACTTATGCAATCCATCCATCGCTCCTCTTCTATTTCTTAACCCTCATCATTTATTTTCTCTCTAGTCTCGCAGCAACTATTCTACCCCATTATAAATGGAGAATACGTTAATAAACAAATATACCATCAAATAATTGTAAGCGCTCATTTAAAGCTAGCCATTATACGTTTAGCTTAGCATTAACAAACTGCCTCTTATACATCTATCATAGAGCTACATCTAAATGTTTATATCTTGTAAGCTGCCTTTAAAATTAAAGGATGTAATCTAGTAAATATTTAAGGTAAAAGGTAAAAGCTATTAATTGCTAAAACTAAGGTAGCTAAGTAAAACTATTAGGTAACTAGGAAATTAAAGGATATTAAGCGGGTAGAGTTATTAAAAAATACGGATAGTCAGATAGATAAGTAAGGCAATAGAGGAATACTCAATTAGAAAAATTAGTTGGTTAATTAGTAGAATTTTAAAACTAAGAAGAGGTAATTAAAGCAGGCTTAAGTCTTATATAAGATGTAGAAAATGCTAAGTTAATATCCGTTAAAAAATAGGGATAAATTTACGTACTTAATATACAAGTTTTAGAATTGCTATTTACACTGTCTGCTAAATAAAGTCCAAACTTAATAGGATATAAAATAAAGGGATTTTACATTTTTAAGATATGAAGCAATAGCTTTGCTTAAATATTTCAGATCTTATAGGAATCTAAATTAAGAAGACTGAGATGAAAAGTTTTAAAATTAATAATTTGTTCTATAAATATTTATGTGGACAGGGTAAGAAACAGAAATTGGAGTATAAGGTGTTATATAGTTAATTTTATAGGCTAATTAGTTAAATTTTAGAAATAGCTTAGAAAATTAAGATATTTAAAGCCTGAGATTTATTGGTAAATGCTTTTTAAGATATAAAATAAAAGTTGATTATTCTAGGTTATTTAAGCATAAAAGGTAATAAATTAACCTTGAAAATATAAATATTAGATCAAAAATAAAAAGTTTATTGTATCTGAAGCAAGAAGCTATGTAATACATCTCTTGCTAAAACATATTTCCTCTGCAACAATTGAAACAAAGGTAATTAAACTTAATAAATTATTTATTTTAAAGTAGAGAAAATAGAATAAAATTATAAAGGGAAAATATTTAGTTAATTGTTATTCTAAAATCAATTTACCTAAAGTAGAGTATGATATTGTAATATCTTCAAGTAAATTTTACCTATCTTTCAATAATAAAAAAATTTAGAATGAGAAAGAGAAAGAATATCTGAACCAAAAAGATAAGAGAAAAGGTATTGAGCTTCATAAAATTAATAAAGATTCTTCTTTTTATTATTGTATTTATATATACTTTCAATTATTTAATTTTTTACACGCTTTAAGTTAAGAAAGGCATTAAAGTATTAAGAAAATTAAAAAATAAGCTATAAATAAGACAATATGAAATCATAAGTGTAAATTGCAGCCAAAATATTATTATATACACAAATCTAAAGAAAGAATGAAGCTAGTAAATATGTCAATTCCTTTACACTGTTAAGGTAAATTAGATTTACCAATTTTGATAAATCGTTAAATACTAAGTCTTTTGATATTTATTATTTCACATACTTATAAACTTGATTTCACTTACTTATACACTTTATTCGAATTAATTTCCTCCTTTTATTAGCATCTTCATTTTACTTTCTTTGAATTTTCTTCTTTCTACAAAATTTAAATTACTTAGCCTGTCTTCAATTCTTTTGCCACCTATATTTTAAAAACAGACTAGAAACTCTTACAAACATAACCTAACTTTATCTATGAAATTAAAGCATCTTATGAATTTCTATTAGAAATAATGTTTAAATCAAAAATACTCAATTCATTAAATGATTCTAATAACTATTTAAGCTTCATATTTTTTTATTATTCTCTGCTTTCGTTTGAAAGGAATAAATCACTAGAAATTCTAACTGATTCATTGCTATTAAAATTAGTGTTTATGATTCCATTTAAATTTCAGATCTTCACATCTTTAGATTTAATCAAAGAGATGAAAGTTTAACTTCTTCTTAATTTTTACCTTTTATTTTTATTTTTTTTAGTTAGGATCATAATTACTACTATCATTTGTCACTTTTAAGCTCTTTTAGCTAGAATTTATTTTAGTCCTAGAATGGAATAAAATAGTTTTTTAAGCTATCTAGGACACTAAAATATCCAAACTTTAGCTATTTGTATTTAATCTAAGTCATAATTTCCATAACCTTTTATTTTCCTTTTTCTACAGTAGTCAATATCTTACTTTTTAATTCCTTAAAATCAGATAGAATTAAACAGAAAGATTTCTTTGTTTCTATTACAAAGAGAATTAAGTTTATGAAGTTATCATCACATGCTCATTAAAATTTAGGCATTAAGATTTTAACGTGGGAGAAGATAAACTGTAAATAAGCATGAAGTAGGAAGGAAAAAAGCTATTAAATAGCCTATTTTAAATTCCTTCAAATGTATCCTTCAGTTAAAAGAACTAAAATCAAATTTGAATGCTAAATTCATTTAAAAGAGATGCTAAGTCAAAGTTAATAGATTTAATGTAAAAAGGATATTAAAAAATAGGGATTTTAAATTTAGATGTATTATAATAAAGCTATGAAGCCTTGATTTAAGCAAATATCACTAATTTAATGCTTAAAAAGCTAACTCTTTTAAGCAAAAAGTCAAAATAAAGCTTAGCAAGCTATAGAAAATTTATTTTATAGCCTTTTCATTTCTTAGAATAGTCATACGATTTTCAAGATGCAAGTATATCTTAAGGGATATTACTATATAGAACTTCATTAAGAAACTAAAAGATTGATATTATTACTATGAAAGTAGAAAGTTTATCTCTGAATATTAGCTTTAATGTGCATGCTTAGTAATTTTATTTTTGTAGCTAAAAATAAATAGTTTGAAGTATTAAAATTATAATGCCATAGTAAATCAATATCTAGAGGTATTATAAAATAAAGCTATCTAATACTAATTTAGACTCTTATTTAATTAAAGGTCTATACAAATATACAAGCAGAGGATATTAAATCTAGGTTAGCATACAACTCTGTCTAAGATATAAAAGCAAAGTAAGGTAAAAATAAAAAACTAAAGCTTAATTTAAACTAGCTTAGTCTTTTATCACTTAAAGACTCTTTACTTTCTATAATTTCTAAACCCTAAAAAGGTTTATTTTATAGCTTTATTTTCTTTAATGTCTTCTAGTTAGAACTAACATTTAGAAACAAAGACTAAAAATTTAATTTCCTTATAATTAAGCTTTATTACATAGTGCGGTTTAATAACAAAAACTTGGATCTAGCTAATAAGTTTTCAAAGATGCAACTAAAGACTAGAGTCAATCTATTCAAGATGTATTATCTCATTAACCTTATGATATAAAGCTAAAACTATATATAAGAAGGGTATATAATAAGTCTTATTTGCTTGATAATTACTTAGAAGCAAGATTTATTAAAATAGATTGACCTTCTAGCCTAAATTTATCTTGAAAAGTATCATAATGAAGTTAAAATATGATGTATATAAAGGGATAAATATAATAGAAGAAACACTCTAAGTTATAGAAAGGAAATATATTTAATAAACACTTTATTAAAAGATATTTAACTCTCATGTTCCCTTATATCTATATAAAGAGGTAATAAAAATAGGAATTTCTATAGCCTAAGATAGAATTAAATATTTTTTTGAGAGATTAAATAAGGATTTTTATTGGTTTATAGTATGCAAACTGATGATTTATATATTAATATTAAAGGAATTAAGACAACCATATCTGAAGGCTTTGAAAGAAGGAAGATGCTCAAAGATAATAGTTAAAATATAAAGTTAAAATGATATTAAGAGAGAAAGGTATGAAAGTTGATAATTTAATAATGCTACCTGTAATTGAAACGAAAGTAATTATAGGTAAATTAATTTTTTTGAAAAGAAACATAAAAAAATAATTTATATAATTCCAAAATGATTTCAGCAAGCAATAACAAAAACTAGGAACATCTATTTTGTTTATCTACCTAAAATAGTTAAATAAAAGCTAACTTAAAGCTAATAATTTAAAATTGAGGTATAATTTTATGTGGTATCTTAGTTATTTAAAGTTAAATAAACAACTTAGATAAATTATAAAAGTCAGAAAAAATTAAAATAATTTTATGTTTTTTCATAAGCACTAAGATTGAAAATTGAGTCTTAGATCGTATCTCGAAGTTTTAGCTTAAATCTTAGATGAAAAGATTTGAAGATCTAAAGAGCTAATATTTTCAAAAATTGAAGTTTTAATTAATGAGAAGCTTTTAAATGTATCACAATCGTTTTAAATTGAGCTTTCCTTAAGTTGAATTTTAAATTTAGATAAAATTTAATTTTTACAGTTCTTTTAGTAATAAATCTAAACTTATTTAAAATCTCTCACATCCACTAGAAAAATATTTCTCAATATATGTAGAAATAATGAAGAAACCCTTAATCTAATAAGCTAATTAAAGTGATAAGCATTCGTAGTAAAAGAATCAAACATAAATTATATTCCTAATTACGGAAGTAGGAAACAAGTTAAAGCTAACATCTTAGCTTTGTAGCCAGAAAAGAGTCAGATAATAGTTAAATATTTTCTAAAAGTATATTATAGTTAATGAGAGAGTGAATTTTGAAACTATCAATAGTTAAACAGAAGAAAGTTCATAGATTAATTTTTTATTGTATTTTAGACTAAAATTCTTAAAAGCTAAAGGAGATAAAGTAAATAAAGCAAAAATTAATTCACATGGCTAATTATATTTCAGCTTAAAAAGCATAAAGATTTACCTAACTTAATTATAGAAAATATTCCCCTTGAATATTAATAGAGATTAAGGAAATAAAAATTATTATTTTATAATAACTAAATTTAAGTTTACTCTAGTATAATAGAACTTAGAGAATAGTTACAGATCATTGCAAATAGAAGATAATAGATTGCATATCATAAAATTTAAGGAATAAAAGTAATTTGATTTGATGATAATTGAATAACTAACTAACAAGGTAGAAATCTTAATATGCTAGATATAACTCAAAATTAAATTCGATAAAAGAATCAATAAATGAAGCAAGGAGCAATATAAAAATGTTGTAAATTATGTTTTTTTAATTTTATCCAATGCTATAAAAACTTTTTCATTCTTAAGACAAGAGTTGAGTTTAAAAAGAAATAAATGAATATATTAGGAGGCTAACATGATCAAGAAGCTCTTGATAGCTACAAAAATATTAATGAATATAAATAGAATTAAATATCTGAATGTAAGTATAAAATAAACTAATTTTATTTCAAAAGCAGCATCTCTTTTATATCTTAAGTAAGTATTATTGAGATCATCAACAATAATAAAATATAAAATATTCTATTATTTAATGAAAATCTAAGTAATAGAATTTGCAAATAAAGAGATTTCTTAAACTACAATAAAATTTATTTTTGCTGTAGTTTAAGTAAAAATGAATCTCATAAAGTTATATAACTATATAATTTTGAAAGCTACTCTATTTGATATATTAGATCTTTTACTATAAATTTATTAGCAGCAATTGCTTAATGAATATTTTCTACTATTATTCTAAAATCTATGCGTCATTTAAGACTTAAATAAGAAATTTATTTAGAAACTTGTCTAGCACTATTATTCCATATCACTCAAGAAAAATAAAATATTTTTAAGTACTTAATCTAACTTTACTGGGTTCATATATCAATTTGTCACTTGATACAACTAAAATTAAGGAAGATAAAAAACCCTAATTATTCTAGCGAAAATGAAGCATAAATATTTTTTTAATTACCTTTATTTGTTTTAATAAAGCTGGAAGAAGTTCTATTAGATAATTATTTTAATGATACTTTAATAACTTCTGAATCAATATTTAGTGCTTATTGATTTTTAATTGGCTTTAAGTAAAACTTAAAGATAAGTATTATTAAGCAAAAGTAATCTAAATAAATATTTAGGTTTATTTCAAGTTAAATATTAAAAATCAGAAATAAACATTCGAATGCTTTAAGAACAGATAAGAACTATGAAATTTAAAATAGTAAATCCATCTTTATGCCAGCAAAAT
Source organism: Loxodes magnus (assembly GCA_946699065.1). Taxonomy (NCBI): domain Eukaryota; phylum Ciliophora; class Karyorelictea; order Loxodida; family Loxodidae; genus Loxodes; species Loxodes magnus. The sequence continues at coordinate 264,109 of CAMPDV010000136.1, read as the reverse complement.
TTTTTGTTCCAAGATCAACTTTTTTAAGAAATTAAATAGCTTCTAGAAATTCTTTTTCTTTAATAATTTTTTAAATAAAACTAAAACTTAAATTTGGAATGTGTATTATTAAATCTTTTAGATCTAGCTGCTTATACATAAATACATTTGATTAAATTTGAAATGAAATAAATAATAAATCTTTAATTTGATATCAGCTTAAGGTTTAAATGGTAAACGTATGAAATATATAATATCTATGAAAAGAAAATATAATGTTATGATATGTAATTCTTTTTAAAGCTAGGATTGTATTGAACTGACAAATAGTAAGAGTATCTAACTTCGTTTGTAAAATATTCATCTTAGTTATATTTTTAAAAAGATAAAAGATATAGATGCATTATCTTATTTTATTTAACTTAGAAAGTACCAAAACAGAACAAATTTAAGATTGATAAAAATTTTAGATTTTATAAATAGGATATTTTTATTAAGCTTCACATTTATAGGTTTTTGAAAGTGATATATTGATATAACTTTAAATGAGGTAAAATTTCCTAACTATTCTAGAAGAAAAAGCCAATTTTAATTTTTAGATTTTGATTCTAAAAATTCATTTATACTTCCGAAATTAAATTTATATAAATAACTTAGAAAATAATTAACTATATAGTTGTTTATACCTTTAGCTATATGGTTTATTAGGAAATTTTTTGGTTCAAATATTTTAAGTTTTAGATATCTAAAATTTTTAATTTTATTGATTCTAATTTCAATTTTTTAATTATGATATTGATGTAGATTTTTGCTATCTTTATAATATCGTAGTATGATATATAGATGCCTTTGGCTACTTCTAGATTTTTCATCGTTACCATAACTACCATAATAAACTATAAATATACATTTCTTAGTTCCTTATATCAGTTTATACTAATTTAAACTTAAACTCTAGGGATTTAATTAGAAAATATTTGTAAGTTGATTTTAAAGCTTCCTTCATATAAAAAATTAGGATATTATATCTAATATTTAAGCTTATCCTTAGGAGTTCTCTATGTATAAATATATGAATTACTACAATTATACATGCAACTCTAATAATACAAATTTGACTATCTTATCTTTTATTTCTAACTTTAAGCAATTAATAACCATTTAAATGAAGTCTCTGAGTAAGGAAATACATCAAGATAATTTTATTATACTTAAGAAAATTTTATAATTAGATTACTATATTTATAGAGTAATAGCAGGTTCTGTATAATATACTATCTACCTTATAAATTTAATATTTAAAGAGAATCTAACTAGAGATTGATAATCAAATAAAGAGTAAATTTTATTGCTCCACTATAATTATTTGCTTTATATTATTAGTAGATTAAGCATAAAATTAGGATTCATTTTATTTATCTTCTTATTTATCTAAAGCACATTTCTATTATTTTTTCTAAGTTATCTTTAATAAAATTTTTAACTAGAAAGATAAATTAGAAAATGCTAATTAAGCAGCATTTTAATTATTTATATCTGCTTTATAGATCCTTACTTGAATGTTTTACGGTTAGTTTTATGTTTTGCCAATTCAGCATTTCTAATAATGAAGCTTTACTTGGGTATTATATTTCATCTCTTCCAAAATATTTTTAAGTCAATAAAATTTTTAAGAGTTAGTTAAAATTATAGTTCCCTTCATATTGCTAGATTTCCAGGTTTATCTTAACACTACAACTTCCAAATTTATATTTAGTTGTAAATTCTTAAAATCTGTATGTGTCTATTATTTAAAGTTTCTTATAAATGAGAAAATGAAGCATAGAAATATATCTTTAAATAAACTCATTTAATTTCTTAAATATATATAAATATCTATAAATCTGGATGAATTCTTAATAAAGAAACCAAATTACTTTCATTAAGCATAACTTCTCAAACTAATTTCAAGCAAGAAAAGGAACTAATATAGCTACAGTTGAAATATCTATTTTATTTTTAAATTTTAAGAAATTAAATCCTTAAGTTAAATAATAAAGTTTGCTTTTTAATTAGCCTTTTGCATAAAGCTTAATCTATTTATCTATATGAAATCTATAATTACACTATATATGTTATTGTTCTCTTTTATTACTTAGAAAAATATTAATTGTAGATATTTATTTATCATCATATCATAATCAGTCTAATTTAAAAATCAATAGCTAATAATTCTTTTCTTTCTCTTAAATTTGTCTGATCAAAAGAATAAAAATTAGACTTTTTACAAATAAAAGCAAACATTTATATTTTAGTATTTTAGAGTTTATTAACTTCATATCAGCATGCTTGGATATTTTCAAGATGATAAAGTTTTTACATATAAATTGAATGATAAATCTGGTAGAAATAGTTGTTTTGGAAACAAAGGGAGAGAAGATTTAGTTACATTTAAGAGACTTATCTAATAAATATTTTTTGATAGTTGCTATTTTTTAATTTAGATAACGTAGAAACTTTTAAATTTTAATCTTAAAAGAGAATTAATTTAGCTAAGAGATTATTATTTTATTTTTCTATAAAATCCATTAAATTATTAGCAAAAATTCGATTATTCTTAGCTTTTATATCATGCACTAATGAAGTATTTTCATTGTATTTCTAAATGATAAAAAAGGATTTAATTTTGCTTATGAATCGTTTTATAGAATGATAGATGTTAAATTTATCTAAATACTTGTTAATTGTAGAAATTTTAAATGTCACTATCATAGTTTTGTCTTGTTAGATTATAATATTTTAGTTTTTCTTATTTTAGATATTTGTTTCTAGATTGAAAACTATCAAATGAGATAATGTTGATATACAGCTAAATACTCAGCCTACTGTTTACTTTCTTCATATTTATTTCTTTCTATTAACACCAAAATTATATAAAATCATTTTTTATTATTATACTCCAATATGTGAGGGACTTGAAATGCATTATGTTAAATTTGTTCTTTTAACTTAGAAAGTCTAAAAATTCTAATTCACCGATTTTTTCTTATTTAATGTTTTAGCTAAGTGTCTCTCGTAAATATATCATATCAAAATAACTCTTTTATGTATTTAACTAAGTGTATGTATAAAGAAATTAGCAAGATATTTAAAATTGGTTTTGATAGAAGGAGCTTTAAATGCTTTTCTGCTTAAATGATATCTAAATTAAAATATACCTTAGACCAAAATTGACTGCAAGAAAGCTAACCAATTTATCAATAAAATAAGATTAATATATTTCCTCTCTGATTTCTTACTATTAGAATGTAAAGCTGATTTCCCCTTTTACTATGTATCTTCAGCTAAATTTATTTAAATCCGAAACTCATATGAAAGAGAATTTTTAGGTCTAATACTGATGGATTTACTTTACAAGCTATTTAACTTACACCAGCTTGAAATTAATTCTAACTTTGACCACCAGACAACTAAAATCAGAAGACATGCTGGATCTATTAAAGCATCCATTCTAAAAAATTGTTAGTAAAGCATTTAAAATTTAGCTTAAATCTCTCAACATTTTAAATAGCTATTATAAATTTAAGATTGTCACATAGTTTTAAATTTCATTAAACTATAATAAAACAATTAAAAAGTAGAATCAGTATACTTAAACAAGGCTAAATAGTACTCAAATAAATAAGCTTTAGAAGATAAAATAGATTTACATTCTCAATTTCCTCAAGAATCAGATATTACTAATACGCCTAAACTCTAATTTATTCTCTTTTAGTCTAATTCATTTTTTCCAAGAAACTAAATTAGTTTATTAATTAACAAATTATAAATGTCTACATTTCCTTATTTTCTATATCTCCTCTGAATTAACAAACAATATTGAAAAATTACTATGATCAAAGCAGGCTTTTTAATTATTTACTCAAAGAAAGCTTTAAAACCTAATTTAATTATTATAAGATTAAATATCAAGAATTTTAATTATTTTACCCTTTAATTGATAGAGGATTATTAAGATTATTTAGTGTCTTAATGTTAAATGTTATAGTTGTTAACAGCAATCAAAAGAGAGCATCTTCCTGACCTAGATTTATATCTATTTTACTAACTTTACAATCGTCTCATAATAGCTTTTATTTTTATTTGCCTTATAGCTTAGAAAGCTGACATTTCTATATATGCTTATATTGATAGACTTACGATGAAAAAGGTTACCATTAAATATCCCAGAACTAAAGCTCAAATTTAAGATTTTTATTTCACTCTCAGTACTAAAAATTACCCCCATTTCTCTCATAGAGTCTTTAATTCAATACCAATCAGATTTTTTCTTCTTATTAAAGCATAACTTAACTAGTAAAATAAAGTCAAGTATTTTCTTGTTTTAGCATCTTAATACAATTATCTTCGCTAATTTTAAGTTCTTAAATTTATTTTTATATATTTAAATTAATCTCTTAGTGACATTTTCCAATCTTCTTTTTGTTTGAAGGTTAGAAGTTCATTACAGTAATTTATATTATCAGCTTTTACCCGAAAGCTTCAAATTTTAATTTTCTATCTAATAAAGCAAGTTTCTTTTTTCTTATTTTGTATCTAATTGTTTAGACAAATTTTCAGCTTTACTGTAAATATCTATTCACGCTAATTAATTTATATTACATCTTTAATCTAAAAAGACTAAAAGAATATTAGTAGAATAATTTGCAAATGTGTACAAAGATTTTGGTTACTTAGTTAAAAAGATTTCCATTCATTTAACTTGATTATTTTAGAAGTTTAGTTTGATGAAATTTGTTTACTTTTTAAAGCGCTAAAGGAACTTTGTACCTTTAAATTAAGTTAAAACTGACTTAAGCTTAAGTTATTCTTATGCTTGAGTTTCATAATGTTTTTATAGTTAAAATTATTCTTAAAATAGCTTAATAAACTCACATTCATAGAATCCTATAGAAAATAATGTTATTTCCTCTCCCATTATAGTATTTTCTTTTACTTTTGATGGAAATTTAAATAAACTTATTCTTTTTCTCAGTACATAAACTTATAGCATTACTAATTCTATTTAGATAGCTAAGAATTTTATTTGGAATATTAATCTCGACTATATAGCATTATATAAGCCAATCTTGTTGAATAATATTCCTAGTCTAGTATAATAGTCTAAAGGCTATACGATTTAATGATTGTTCTTTAGTTTAAGATAACTTTCAGTTGATATTATTTCACTCTGTTGCTCTATTTGAATAAAATGATATCTTAATATAAATATGAGTGTATTATCTTCCTTCCTAACTGATCATATAGAAACTAAATGCTAACTATCAATCAGCTATTATTATCCTTATGAGTTAGTTATTAGAAATGTTAGTAAAATGAGTTTATCTTTATAGCTACATTGTAATAAGCCAAACTAGAGCTTATTTATCTTGATAAATAGAGAAATTTCTTTAAAAATTAGAAATTGATTTTAGTAAAATATCTATCTTTCTCCTTAACTTCTTTTTAGTAATACTTATCTATATTACTCAGTTGAATACTAAATTTCTTCTCTTAAGATTTAAAAAGCGCTTAAAGCATCTTTGTATTTTTAATTACTATAAATTTATATCTAAAAGCTTCCTTAAATAGCTTAGGATTATATGATTCTACATATTTGAAATATCAGAGATTTCAGTTATCAATTTAAGAATAAAAGAGTTAGTTAAAAAATATTTTAAGACTTTTAACTTAAACTAATGCTATCTATTTAAAAATTTAAGTATAAGTACTGTAATCTTAAACTATTTCTAAAGAGAGTAATAGTTTTATTACTCTTACCAGCAAAGGGTGCAAAACATCTGAACATTAATAGTATTTACCTACAGAATTTAATTAATTATAGTTAACTAAGATAATTTCATGATCTAGCACTTAAAATAAAAGCTTTCAATGAGACTAAACTTAATTTAAATCTACTTAGTTTACTTATTTATTTAGCTTTTATATCCTTATATTTAAATGATTCTATACATCAACTTATAATCAAATATAGTGGTTAGAAACTATTAAACATTTTACTATAAATTAACTATAAAGCTGTAGTCATATAGCTAACTAAGCTATAGTAAATTATACTTTTATAACCCATAATGATCCTCTTAAAGAAATCCCATATAGAATATAAAAAAATGGAAATGGAATAGAATATTCGACTATCTAAAAATTAGGCAAGGAACGCAAGAAGAAGAGCCAACAAAGAACTAGAGAAGAAGTAGAAATCAATGGAACACTTATCAAGCTCCTCTTCAGAAGGCAAAGTAATGGTTGGACAAGTTAATGAGAGCACTTCGCTTTCAATTGAAATGGAAAATATGAAAAAATTAATTTCTAAATATGAAGAAGAAACACATAATCAAGGAGAAAGAATTAGAGAGCTTATGAATAACATTGAGGATCAAAATAACGAACTATTAATTCTTAGGAAATAGCTTATATAAACAATATTGAGACAGAACAATAGCTCTATACTCAGTCTTAAAATAATTTCAAACAAGCGGTAAATATGAGTATTGAAGTCCTCCCTTCTTAAGCAAAAGATTAAGAAATAAATATAGAATAAAATGTTGATAAAAGTTTAATTAAAAGAATGGAACGGATAGAAAGATTATTTTTGCCTTAGTTGAATAAAAAAAATAGACAAAAAATTGTTGATGTTGTAGGTCGAAATATCACTTATTAAAAAATTGTTAAAAATGATAAAAATTGAAAAAAAGAGAAGAAATAAAAACATGAAGGATGTTAAACAAACTTTGAATAACCGACTCAGGAATTTATAAATAGAAATTATTTAGTGGTAACATGGAAAATTCATTGTGGTAGCCACCCACATTCAAAAAAAGGCCGTGGTATACATCCACGTTAAAAAAAGGCGGAGCGAAATCGGTTGGAATCCCGAAGAACTCCAAAACTCTTAACATTTAGTTTACATTATTATTATTATTATTACAACTAAACAATTAAATAATAAAAAGTTTTTTATGCTTAAAGAATAAATAAAAATTATTTTTCATCAAAATGAAATTGGACATATGTAAGACAGAGGGATAGAGAAATGTTCAAATAATTAAATAAAATAGAAAACAAGCAACTAAATAATAAGATATACCATAAAGCAAATTAGAGAAAAGGATAGGATAGGTGATGGTAAAAACGCTAAACCCTAACAAAAGAAATAAGAAATAAACAAAATAGTATAATGGAGTATGTCAGGAAAAACGTAAATAAAGAAAAAAAGCAAAAAGAAATAGAACAAACTCAAGAAGAAAAAGAATAAGATGCAAGATAAAAGTGAGAAGAAAGAAGTAAATTGAAGCAAACTTCAATGAGAATGTACTATGCTAAGAAACCGATAAACAAAAATGAACAATTATCCAACTTCAACTAATAGGAAAAGGAAAAAGAAGAAGATTAGAATAGATAAGAAGAAGGAAAAGGTAGATAATAAGATGAAAAAGACAAAAAAGGGGAAAGAACTAATAAAGAAAATAATATGGAAGCATAGAATGATAGATAAGAAGAAAAAAAGGTGGAGAAGGAAGATGAATAAAAAGAAGAATAAGGTGAAGAGGAAGTAGAGGGAATGAGTGTAAAAAAAGATTAAGAATAAGTCATAAAAATAGGGACAGCAAATGTTAGGGGAGTAAGAAGTGCAAAAGAGGCACTAGCCAAATTCATGACTCAAAAAAGTATCCACATAATGGCAATATAAGAAATTTAGATTGAAGACTAAAAAGATATGTGTAATATAGCAGGATATAAAAACTTAATAAATGTGGGATCAAAAAAAGGAAAAGGAGTAGCTTTCTATATTAGAAACGACATATGTAAGGAGATCAGAGAGATATAGAATGAAGTAAACCAAATGACGCTCTTTGGAGGAGCGAGAGTAATGGCAATAGAAATAATTAAATAATTAGCAGTAATAAATGTCTACGCTCCTGTTGCAAATAACAACGAACAGTACGAGCCTTTCTATAATTTAGTGAATGAATTTAAACTATAAGCAATAGAAAAAGGACTTAATATAATGATAATAGGAGACTGAAATGCGCACATAGAAAAATGACTGCCAAAGAAAAAAAACTCAGCAGGAAAGAGAATGACACAGTTTATGGAACAGAATAATTTAATATGCCTAGACCCAACTGAAATAGGTACCTTTATTCACTAAAACAATGAGTATAAAATAGATTACTTTTTAATCGAAGAGAGTATGAGAGAAAAGGTGTTAAAGAGTGATTTTTATTACTCATACGTAATAGGTGACCATAGGCCTGGTATTATATAGGTAAAAATGGGTAAAGAAGTAAGAAAGCCATAAAAGATAGCAAAAATAAACTACCTACTATTAAAGAAAAAAGAGATATAAGAAAAATTTGAAAGATTTATACAAGAAAATCTCTAAGAAGAAGAAATTGATAACCTAAACGGCACATAGACTTATAAATGATGAAAGAAAAAGATATAAGAAGGAGTTTAAATAGTATGTGGAAAATTCAAAACATAAAACTCTAAGATATATAAATATTCAGAAACAACAAAATAGTGTAATAAATCTTTAGAAAATGCAGCAAACAATTAAAATAAAGGGTAAAGACCAGAGAACAAATAAATGAAAATCAATAAATTGAGAATCAAAGAGAATACCAAAGAGTAAGATAATAATACATTTAATCAAGAAAAAAAGATAAAAGAAACTAACTAAACCTATTTATGGACAATGTAAATAAAGGAAGTCTAACAGATATCTGGAAGAAACTAAAAAGCTTACTTAATAGAAGAAATAATTAATGAGTACCCTTATTAAAAGAAGATGTTAATACTTTCAGGGATGAATGGTAGAAACTGTATGAAGATGGCGATAATACGCTACCAACTAAATTCTTAAACAAGAGAAAATAGTGGTAAACGAATATGAAATTTGAGAAATCATCAACTAATTGGCGAAATGAAAAGCAGCAGGACCTGATGAAATACAAGTAGGCACAATATTAGCAGGTGGGAAAAAACTAACAGAAGTAACATGTAAAATGATAGTTAAGATGATTTAAGAGGGAGTAATACCTTAAGAGATGAAATAATAATACATAATATTAATATACAAAAAAGGAGGACAGATGAACCCGATGAATTATAGACCAATCTCTTTACTGAATCATGCTTTAAAAATAGTAGATGCATGAATTTTCTAGCAACTATAAGGATATCTGCGTAATGATGAAAGCGAATATTAATATGGCTTTAAAAAAGGAAAATCATGCTCACTATAAATTTTCAACCTAAGAACAGTATAGGAATGATCAATACGGAACAAAAAAGATGTTTTCGTAATATTTGTTGATATTAAGAAAGCGTACGACTCGGTGCAAAGAAAAGATATATGATAAATCCTAAACGATCTAAAAGTACCGGAATAGATAATTAAACTCCTAGCAAACTTCTACTGTGAAGAAGAAATTAAACTTAAAATCAATGAATAAATAGCAAAATCATTCGCGACAAATAAAGGACTAAAACAGGGAAGCATAACGTCGCCAAGACTATTTAACTTAATAATAGCAAGACTTCTCAATAGCTTGGAAGATTAAAAGCTAGGAATTACGATAGACTTTAAAAACTAAGAGGGATGAACACAAGAAATATATGCAGGATGTTTTGCATATGCAGATGACCTAGCCTTAATAAGTGAATGAGAATAATTAGAGGAAGTAATCAAAAATTTAACCTCATGGGCAGAAAAATACAAACTGGAAATTGCAGATAAAACAAAATGAATGATATGAAAAGCAGCAGAAAATAGAAACTGAGAAAATATAGGTAATACTATTGAGGTGGGAAACTTAAGAATCGAAAGAGTAACGTCCTTTTAGTACTTAGGGCATATAATAGAAGAAACCATCAGCTTTGAAAAACACATGGAGAACAGACTAGAAGCAGCATAAAAGATGTAAACATGAATACTGGGTAAAATAACAATGAATAAGGGATTAACACCATATAACGCAGGTATAATGATAAAAACGTTCGTAAGCTCAGTATTCAGCTATGGGACAGAAGTTATCCCATATTGTGAATAATTTGTAGGAAAATAAGTGATGGAACAATTAGAAATAATATAGAGAAGATCTTTACGAGCAATCATAGATGCCCCTTTCTAAGTGTAAAATGAGATGTTAGAATACGAGTTACAGTTTATGAAATTTAAACATTACCTATGGCAGAAAACGCTGAGATTAAGAGGCAAACTAATAGGTAACTAAGGAAAAACAGTAGATGGATTAATGTTCGACCTAAGTAAAGAAGAGAACTTTATTTTTGAACAATACTGCACGACAATAAAATTAGAATTAAAAATTGAAGACAAAAATATATTTATAGATGATGGTAATAATAATCAAAAAGGGAAGAAAAACATTAATCGTGCAATTTGAGAACATAGAGTATACATAGAAGATAGAGAAAGAATGGAGTAAATAATAACAACTCTACAGTATAGAAAAACATGATTTGATGAATATGTAGTAGGACCACCCAACTACCTGAGATACAATAAAAATAGAAAAGAAGAAATATGCTACATATTTAGAATAAGAACGAGATGTAATGGGAGCCAGGATTGTTTAAAAGAAAGACACCTAGTTGCGACAAGCAAATGCCCTTTCTGTAATGATGCAAGAGAAAACGAAAGGCATATCATAGAAAAATGCTCAGAATACAAAGAAAGTAGATAAATATGTATTAGAAAGTTAAGAACAATAGGAGTAGAAAGACAAGGAATGGAACTATTTGATATAATATGAGGTACGGCAAAATTCGAAAAATTCATTAGAACCAAGAAGAGTAAAAAAGAGCTAAAACTGACCTGATAATAAAAGATTATATCAAAAACATATTAGAAAAAAAAGGATACTTAGAAAAGAAAATTGAATGAAAAAAAGAAATAGGAAAAGATTATAGAGCAGGAAAAGGATAGTTTTTATGAGTTTATAAAAGCTTGATTAAGAAGAAAAGAATTAGAAACGAAAATTAGCAAAGTATGTAAAAAAAATAATGGACGCTTGTAACAAAGAATCAATAAAACGTAGATAGATAGAAGACAGAAGAACAAGAGATATTGAAGAAGAAAATGATGAAGATATGGAACTAATAAAAGAAGAATTTTTATTACCTGAAGGCTTACTTGAAGAAATAGACATGTATTGAAACATTTATTAAAGAGCTGCACACCAACGAGGTGCTACGCGCTCTATAATCAAATTTATTTATTTATACTATATATTATAACTAAATATAGAGAAAGATTGATATTGCAAAATGCTTAAATATGCCTTAATATTTGCATAATGATTGACTTTAAGATATTTAGATAAAAACCATTATTATGTAATTTAAGATTATAGATTAAGTCTCATAGTTATATAAGTCATATTATTGCAAAAGAGATATAATAATAAAGTTCTAAAAGAAAAAATGACAATGAATGATTTATTGAAATGAGTTTCAAAAAGTATCTATAATTTTATATCAATCAGATCTTTTATAAACTCTAGCTTGCTGAAGATTAAGCTCTTTATTTATTAACTTGCCGAGTTTCTAGAAAATTTTAGTTTATAGTTAAATAAATTTATTAGTACATCTGATACTATCTCCTTTTCTTTATATATGGTAGCAAAATTTTCAGCTTAATTATTAAAATCAGCAATTTAAGAATTCTGTATAAATAAAATATTTAATTTTCCCTTAAAAAAGTCTCTTAAAGAATATTATAGATACTAACAGAGTTATTACTTGACAATGAAGTAATACTTAGTTCTTTTAACTATATTAATTACGAAAAATTAGGTTTTTTAGATAATGAAATTTGAAGCTTGTTTTAAATTAAAGTTAGAGCTTTATGAATTCCTTCTTCTTTATTTTAATAATTTTGTTCTAAATATATTTATACTTTTGATATAGATGCTAACCTTTAAGTTTTAAATAAATCTGTATTTCTAATTTAATTTTCTTAGGTTATTAAATAGCTTCTGATTTATTTATCAGGTATCACTTTATTATTAAAGCAATAAAGCTTAACTTATGCTTATTTTTGTGTTTAATGTTTAGTATTATTTTAAATTATTTACTCTTAGTATGTTTTTCATTACATAATTTGTGTATAATTACCCTTTAGACTTATTTGATGCTATCATCTTTCTTGATATTCTACTATCCTGCTTAATTAAATAAGCTTAGTATTATATATGCATTCATATCTACTCATATACTAACATCCTTCAGTATCATAGATGATTTTATTTATTTCCCTTTGCTTCAAAGCATTAGAATACCTTCAACAAGGCTATTAAATATGAATTTCCTTTAAAATAATTTTAAATTTTAACTTGTATTCTAACTATTTCCCTTATTACTTTTAAAATACACTTAGTAGTCATAGAAAGTACAATAAGTAGATATGAATATAATCTTAGATGTATCATGTTTAGTTATACTAGCAAATTATCAATTATTAGTATAATGCAAATACTTATAAGAGCCATATCTTCAAAATTTTACACTTTAGAGTTATATAAACTTATTATACTGAAGGTAGTTCTATATGCTTAACCAATTTCAATTATGCTAATAACATTATTTTTAGAAATTAGCCTGCAAACAAAAAAGATGAGGATATGATAAATTATAAGGTACACTTGAAAGAGAATTAATTGCTAGATAAATTAGGGAGTTTTTATTAGTTAAGTGGTAAGAATAGCTAATAAGCAAGCTTTACATGAGAGATTTAAATTAAAAAATGATAAAGTTTACCATTTTTGTATCTTTTCGTTAAAATTTATTTAGAAAAAACATAAGAAAGTAGATTCAGTTAGGTGTTTAAGAATGATGCTTTTGAGATAATGGAAATAAGAAAAAGACAAACTTAGATAATTAAATATCTAGCGTAAAACTGCTAAAAGAATAAAAAAATTAATAAGGGTTTTTAATTAAAAAAAGATGGAAGAAGAAAGTTAAGTTGATATTTAACTTTAAAGCTTTTCTCGCTTAACACAAAAGGATATCCTGCAAAGAATAAATTTATTAAAGCGTTCGTGTAATTTTTTAATTTGAAGCTTTCTTTTTATGATTACTTCTTGTAGTCGAATTTCTAATTTTTTCATGAAATTTTGTAGGACTTTCAAAATTATTACAACTTTAGTGAAGAAATTAAGACTTCCTTGATTTTTTACTCTTCAGTTAAAGTTATGTAATGAAATTATGGTTTTCCTGATATTTTAAGAACTGATTGACAAATTCTTATAAAAACAATCGATCGTTGTTTTAAGAAGCTTCACAAAAGAACTTTAGAAAGATTTTTTCATGCTGGTAATTATATCTAAAGTAAGTTTTAATACAGCTTTTATTAATGTAACCCTTCTTATCCTGCATTAATAACTTACCTGATCAATTTTTTTAAACAAATTCTCTGCCCCTTTTTCCAATTATATTTAGTTAATAGAATCGTAGGTCATAAGAAGTAGGAACTCTATAATAAAATGCTTACCTTGAAATTCTATTCTTCCGTCTTATGTAGAATCTAAGGCGCTGAACAGTTCATTTAACTAGTTGTCATCGATTGTATGGCTCTTTAAAACAGCATTCTTAAGTTCTGATTTTGTTATATATCCATTTCTATCCTTATCGATCATATTAAACATTTAAGTTACTTAAGTATAATGGCTCTCATTAACTACTTTGTTAATTAAAATTTTGTAGACTAACTTTAAGTTATCAGACAGATGGTAGAAAGCCATTAGTTTTTCAGTTATCTATAATGATTGGTCGTAATTAAGAGAAAGGAATTTGAATACCCCAAATTGTAGTATCTTTTTGGCACTTAGTCTATTTTTAGGATCTACTTCAAGTAAAGTACTTATTAGCTGAAAGGCTCCTCCAGAAAAGAACTTCTTCTTATTATTGAGCTGCTTAATTATTTAAATCCAGTTTTAGATGTATTCATTACTTTCTACTTGCTATTTTTAATAATTCTCACTTTCTAAATCACTTAAAACACATATCTAAAGTGTCTCGTTTGGATGATATCCAAGTCAAAGTTCAAATAAGAGAATGCCTGCTGCTCATAAATCGCTAGCATAGGTGAATTGCTACTGTCCAATTTAAAATTCAGGGCAACCGTAATATCTATAGTCTACATTCTAAATAATCGCTGACTACTGAAATTTGACAGCAAGTGATAGATTTGCTAATTTTAGAGGGTGAGAGAAGGGATCTTCTTGATTAACCAAGATATGGTCTGCTGTTATTGACTTTATAATGACATTGTTCTAGTGGAAGTACTAAATAAGACCTAGCAATTGTTCAGCAAATGCCTTTATTTCATGCTCTTTGAATTTTTCCATTCGCTTGGTGAGTTTGTAAATGGATAGAGGAATATAATTGTTATATTTGTAAATTGCCTTAAAGCTCCTTTCATCTTAGTAAGTTTCGAAGATTTCAACTAGATTAGGATGACTAAATTAAGTTAAAAAGTCTCTATGATAGTTAAAAGCAATTCCATCCTAAATGCTAAAGGTTTAGCATAAGAATAAGGACTTAGGGTTTTTAATTAAATAGACTCTATTATACTTAGGATAAATTTAAGGCAAGCCCTCCACTTAAATCTCTCAGTCTGAGTTATAATAATCAGCCTCAGTTATATAATCAAAAGATCTCCTAACAATGAACCTTCTATAAATAGACTTGAAGTTAGTGAGAATTTCCTTTTCCTTCTCATTAAGGTTAATATTAAAAAGAGTTTGCTTTTATTCCTTCTTTTTCTCTTTCTCCTATTTCTATTCCTTTTTCTTACTTATGCAATCCATCCATCGCTCTTCTTCTATTTCTTAAGCATCATCATTTATTTTCTCTCTAGTCTCGCAGCAACTATTCTACCCCATTATAAATGGAGAATACGTTAATAAACAAATATAACATCAAATAATTGTAAGCGCTCATTTAAAGCTAGCCATTATACGTTTAGCTTAGCATTAACAAACTGCCTCTTATACATCTATCATAGAGCTACATCTAAATGTTTATATCTTGTAAGCTGCCTTTAAAATTAAAGGATTGTAATCTAGTAAATAGTTAAGGTAAAAGGTAAAAGCTATTAATTGCTAAAATTAAGGTAGCTAAGTAAAACTATTAGGTAACTAGGAAATTAAAGGATTTTAAGCGGGTAGAGTTATTAAAAAGATACGGATAATCAGATAGATAAGTAAGGCAATAGAGGAATACTCAGTTAGATAAACTAGCTTGTTGGCTAGTAGAACTTTTACGTTAAGAAGAGTTAATTAAATTTTTTAAAATCTTATATAAGATGTAGAAAAGGGTAAGTTAATATCCGTTATAAAATAGGGATAAGTCTACATACTTAATATAAAAATATAAGCAGATACTATTACACTGTTTATTAAAAACAAATGCAAACTTAACAGGATATAAGATAAAAGGATTTTACATTTTAAGATATGAAGCAATAGCTTTGCTTAATATTTCAGATCTTATAGGAATCTAAATTAAGAAGACTGAGATGAAAAGTTTTAAAGTTAATGAATTTGTTTTTATGAATATAGTTATTTATGTGGATAGTGTAAAAAACATGTAATTTGGAGTATAAGGTGTTATACAGTGAATTTTATAGGTTAATTAAGTTAAATTTTAGAAATAGCTTAGAAAATTAAGGCATTAAAAGCCTGAGATTTATTGGCAAATGCTTTTTAAGATAAAATAAAAAGCTTATTGATCTAAAGCAAGAAGTTATGTGACTATAAATAAAGCATCTCTAGTTGATATCTATTTTCCTTTGCAGCAATTGAAATAAAGGTAATTAAACTTAATTATTTATTTATTTTAAAGTAGAGAAAATAGAATAAAATTATAAAGGGAAAATATTTAGTTAATAGTTATTCTAAAATCAATTTACCTAAAGTAGAGTATGATATTGTAATATCTTCAAGTAAATTTTACCTATCTTTCAATATTAAAAAAATTTAGAATGAAAAGGGAAAAAATAACTGAAGCAAAAAAATAGGAGAAAGAAAGGAATTGAGCTTCATAAAACTAATAAAGATTCTTCTTTTTATTACTGAATTGATATATACTTTCAATTATTTAATTTTTTATCTGCTTTAAGTCAAGAAAGGCATTAAAGTATTAAGAAAATAAAAAAATAAGCTATAAATAAGACAATATGAAATAATAAGTGTAAATTGCAGCCAAAATATTATTATATACACAAATCTAAAGAAAGAATGAAGCTAGTAAATATGTCAATTCCTTTACACTGTTAAGGTAAATTAGATTTACCAATTTTGATAAATCGTTAGATACTAAGTCTTTTGATATTTCTTATTTCACATACTTATACACTTTATTCGAATTTATTTCCTCCTTTTATTAGCATCTTCATTTTACTTTCTTGAATTCATTTAAAATATTTAAATTTTCTTCTTTCTACAAAATTTAAATTACTTAGCTTGTCTTCAATTCTTTTACCACCTATATTTAAAAAACAGACTGAAAACTCTTACAAACGTAACCTAACTTTATCTATGAAATTAAAGCATCTTATGAATTTCTATTAGAAATAATGTTTAAATCAAAAATACTCAATTCATTAAATGATTCTAATAACTATTTAAGCTTCATATTTTTATATTATTCTCTGCTTTCGTTTGAAAGGAATAAATCACTAGAAATTCTAACTGATTCATTGCTATTAAAATTAGTGTTTATGATTCCATTTAAGTTTCAGATCTTCACACCTTTAGATTTAATCAAAGAAATGAAAGTTTAACTTCTTCTTAATTTTTACCTTTTATTTTTTTAGTTAGCATCATACTAACTACTATCATTTGTCACTTTTAAGCTCTTTTAGTTAGAATTTATTTTAGTCCTAGAATGGAATAAAATAGTTTTTTAAGCTATCTAGGACACTAAAATGATCCAAACTTTAGCTATTTGTATTTAATCTAAGTCATAATTTCCATAACCTTTTATTTTCCTTTTTCTACAGTAGTCAATATCTTACTTTTTAATTCCTTAAAATCAGATAGAATTAAACAGAAAGATTTCTTTGCTTCTATTACAAAGAGAATTAAGTTTATGAAGTTATCATCACATGCTCATTAAAATTTAGGCATTAAGATTTTAACGTGGGAGAAGATAAACTGTAAATAAGCATGAAGTAGGAAGGAAAAAAGCTATTAAATAGCCTATTTTAACTTCCTTCAAATGTATCCTTCAGTTAAAAGAACTAAAATCAAATTTGAATGCTAAATTCATTTAAAAGAGATGCTAAGTCAAAGTTAATAGATTTAATGTAAAAAGGATATTAAAAAATAGGGATTTTAAATTTAGATGTATTATAATAAAGCTATGAAGCCTTGATTTAAGCAAATATCACTAATTTAATGCTTAAAAAGCTAACTCTTTTAAGCAAAAAGTCAAAATAAAGCTTGCTAAGCTATAGAAAATTTATTTTATAGTCTTTCATTTCTTAGAATAGTCATACGATTTTCAAGTATATTGCTTTATAGAACTTCATTAAGAAATTAAAAGATTGAGACTTCACTATGAAAGTAGAAAAATTTACCTCTGAATATTACCTTTAACGTGCATGCGTAGTAATTTTATTTTTGTAGCTACAAAATAAATAATTTGGAGTATTAAAATTATAATGCCAAAGTAAATAAATATCTAGAGACACTAAATCAAGAATGATATATTAAAGATTCTTTTCTTTATATATAAAGTAAATAAAAGTCTAAGTTTCTACAAGATTTAAGTAGTTATCTAGGCTTATTTATATTCAAAGAAATGGACAGTCTAAGCTTCATTTTATATAAATCGTAAAAGATGCTTCAGTTCGCTTCAAAATACTAGACTAAATTGAACTTAATATAGAAGCAAATAAATTTAACTTAAATCTAATACAATCTCTTGCTGCCTAAATTTTTTTAATAATTTGATATTATTAAAACTAAAGTGATTTATGCAAAAATTTTAATCCACAAACAAGTGGAAAATAAAACAATTGATATGCATTAACGTTTAAAAGACTTAATAAATAATTATTTTATATGTTTTTGACGAAGTGAATTAGGATATGAACGTATATATTCACTAATCTATCTTTCAGTTTAAATTTTCATATGATATTATATAAGGTATTATAAATTAAAGCTATCTAATATTAATTTAGACTCTTATTTAATTAAAGGTCTATACAAATATACAAGTAGAGGATATTAAATCTAGGTTAGCATACAACTCTGTCTAAGATATAAAAGTAAAGTAAGGTAAAAATTAAAAACTAAAGCTTAATTTAAACTAGCTTAGTCTTTTATCACTTAAAGACTCTTTACTTTCTATAATTTCTAAACCCTAAAAAGTTTTATTTTATAGCTTTATTTTCTTTAATGTTTTCTAGTTAGAACTAACATTTAGAAGCAAAGACTAAAAATTTAATTTCCTTATAATTAAGCTTTATTACATAGTGCGGTTTAATAACAAAAAATTGGATCTAGCTAATAAGTTTTCAAAGATGCAACTAAAGACTAGAGTCAATCTATTCAAGATGTATTATCTCATTAACCTTATGATATAAAGCTAAAACTATATATAAGAAGGATATTTAATAAGTTTTATTTGCTTGATAATTACTTAGAAGCAAGATTTATTAAAATAGATTGACCTTCTAGCCTAAATTTATCTTGGAAAGTATCATAATGAAGTTAAAATATGATGTATATAAAGGGATAAATAATAATTGAAAAGATGGTGGGGGCTGAGAACGGCCTTCGTGACAACGCTTTCTGGTTTTGTGGCTAGGAACAAGTTCCTTTCTTGTCGTTGAGAAAGTCCCTGGTCAGAGTCATTTTCTGAAGGGAACACTGTCTTTGAGATTATCCGCTCTTGGTAGGGGCTTGAAGCCTGGTTGCTCATAGCGATGGAGCTCCCTAGAGCTGTGCCTGGAGCACAACAGGATATCCCCGTTATTCCATAAAAAGAGAGCGTCGGGTCGTGCAATCGGAAAGGAGTTTCTGGTCCAAAAAATTTTTTTAGTTGAAATTAATTAATAAAGGGATAAATACAATAGAAGAAACACTCTAAGTTATAGAAAGGAAATATATTTAATAAACACTTTTTTTAAAGATATTTAACTCTCATGTTCCCTTATATCTATATAAAGAGGTAATAAAAATAGGAATTTCTATAGCCTAAGATACAATTAAATATTTTTTTGAGAGATTAGATAAGGATTTTTATTGGTTTATAGTATGCAAACTGATGATTTATATATTAATATTAAAGGAATTAAGGCAACCAGATCTGAAGGCTTTGAAAGAAGGAAGATGCTCAAAGATAATAGTTAAAATATAAAGTTAAAATGATATTAAGAGAGAAAGGTATGAAAGTTGATAATTTAATAATGCTACCTGTAATTGAAACGAAAGTAATTATAGGTAAATTAATTTTTTTGAAAAAAAATAAATTATGAATTTCCAAAATGATTTCAGCAAGCAATAAAAAAAATTAGGAGCATCTATTTTGTTTATCTACCTAAAATAGTTGAATAAAAGCTAACTTAAAGCTAATAATTTAAAATTGAGGTATAATTTTATGTGGTATCTTAGTATTTAAATGAAATAAACAACTTAGATAAATTATAAAAGTCAGAAAAAATTAAAATAATTTTATGCTTTTTCATAAGCACTAAGATTGAAAATTGAGTCTTAGATCGTATCTCGAAGTTTTAGCTTAAATCTTAGATGAAAAAATTTGAAAATCTGAAGAGCTAATACTTTCAAAAATTTAAGTTTTAATTAATGAGAAGCTTTTAAATGTATCACAATCATTTGAAATTGAGCTTTGTTTAAGTTGAATTTAAATTTAGATAAAATTTAAATTTTACAGTTCTTTTAGTAATAAATCTAAACTTATTTAAAATCTCTCACATCCACTAGAAAAATATTTCTCAATATATGTAGAAATAATGAAGAAACCCTTAATCTAATAAGCTAATTAAAGTGATAAGCATTCGTAGTAAAAGAATCAAACATAAATTATATTCCTAATTACGGAAGTAGGAAACAAGTTAAAGCTAACATCTTAGCTTTGTAGCCAGAAAAGAGTCAGATAATAGTTAAATATTTTCTAAAAGTATATTATAGTTAATGAGAGAGTGAATTTTGAAACTATCAATAGTTAAACAGAAGAAAGTTCATAGATTAATTTTTTATTGTATTTTAGACTAAAATTCTTAAAAGCTAAAGGAGATAAAGTAAATAAAGCAAAAATTAATTCACATGGCTAATTATATTTCAGCTTAAAAAGCATAAAGATTTACCTAACTTAATTATAGAAAATATTCCCCTTGAATATTAATAGAGATTAAGGAAATAAAAATTATTATTTTATAATAACTAAATTTAAGTTTACTCTAGTATAATAGAACTTAGAGAATAGTTACAGATCATTGCAAATAGAAGATAATAAATTGCATATCATAAAGCTTTAAGGAATAAAAGTAATTTGATTTGATGATAATTGAATAACTAACTAACAAGGTAGAAATCTTAATATGCTAGATATAACTCAAAATTAAATTCGATAAAAGAAGCAATAAATGAAGCAAGGAGCAATATAAAAATGTTGTAAATTATGTTTTTTTATTTTATCCAATGTTATAAAAACTTTTTCATTCTTAAGACAAGAGTTGAGTTTAAAAAGAAATAAATGAATATATTAGGAGGCTAACATGATCAAGAAGCTCTTGATAGCTACAAAAATATTAATGAATATAAATAGAATTAAATATCTGAATGTAAGTATAAAATAAACTAATTTTATTTCAAAAGCAGCATCTCTTTTATATCTTAAGTAAGTATTATTGAGATCATCAACAATAATAAAATATAAAATATTCTATTATTTAATGAAAATCTAAGTAATAGAATTTGCAAATAAAGAGATTTCTTAAACAACAATAAAATTTATTTTTTGCTGTAGTTTAAGTAAAAATGAATCTCATAAAGTTATATAACTATATAATTTTGAAAGCTACTCTATTTGATATATTAGATCTTTTACTATAAATTTATTAGCAGCAATTGCTTAATGCATATTTTCTACTATTATTCTAAAATCTATGTGTCATTTAAGACTTAAATAAGAAATTTATTTAGAAACTTGTCTAGCACTATTATTCCATATCACTCAAGAAAAATAAAATATTTTTAAGTACTTAATCTAACTTTACTGGGTTCATATATGATTTATCACTTGATACAACTAAAATTAAGGAAGATAAAAAATCCTAATTATTCTAGCGAAAATGAAGCATAAATATTTTTTTAATTACCTTTATTTGTTTTAATAAAGCTGGAAGATGTTCTATTAGATAATTATTTTAATGATACTTTAATAACTTCTGAATCAATATTTAGTGCTTATTGATTTTTAATTGGCTTTAAGTAAAACTTAAAGATAAGTATTATTAAGCAAAAGTAATCTAAATAAATATTTAGGTTTATTTCAAGTTAAATATTAAAAATCAGAAATAAACATTCGAATGCTTTAAGAACAGATAAGAACTATGAAATTTAAAATAGTAAATCCATCTTTATGCTAGCAAAATTTTTTGTTCTAAGATCAGCTTTTTTAAGTAATTAAATAGCTTCTAGAAATCCTTTTTCTTTAATAATTTTTTTAATAAAACTAAAACTTAAATTTGGAATGTGTATTATTAAATCTTTTAGATCTAGCTGCTTATACATAAATACATTTGATTAAATTTGAAATTAAATAAATAATAAAACTTTAATTTGATATCAGCTTAAGGTTTAAATGGTAAATGTATGAAATATATAATATCTGTGAAAAGAAAATATAATGCTATGATATGTAATTCTTTTTAAAGCTAGGATTGTATTGAACTGACAAATAGTAAGAGTATCTAACTTCGTTTGTAAAATATTCATCTTAGTTATATTTTTAAAAAGATAAAATATATAGATGCATTATCTTATTTTATTTAACTTAGAAATTACCAAAACAGAACAAATTTAAAATTGATAAAAATTTTAGATTTTATAAATAGGATATTTTGATTAAGCTTCACATTTATAGGTTTTTGAAAGTGATAATTGGTATAACTTTAAATGAGGTAAAATTTCCTAACTATTCTAGTCGAAAAAACCAATTTTAATTTTTAGATTTTTATTCTAAAAATTCATTTATACTTCCGAAATTAAATTTATATAAATAACTTAGAAAATAATTAACTATATAGTTGTTTATACCTTTAGCTATAAGGTTTATTAAGAAATTTTTTGGTTCAAATATTTTAAGTTTTAGATATCTAAAATTTTTAATTTTATTGATTCTAATTTCAATTTTTTAATTATGATATTGATGTAGATTTTTGCTATCTTTATAACATCGTAGTAAGATATATAGATGCCTTTGGCTACTTCTAGATTTTTCATCGTTATCATAACTACCATAATAAACTATAAATATACATTTCTTAGTTCCTTATATCAGTTTATACTAATTTAAACTTAAACTCTAGGGATTTAATTAGAAAATATTTGTAAGTTGATTTTAAAGCTTCCTTCATATAAAAAATTAGGATATTATATCTAATATTTAAGCTTATCCTTAGGAGTTCTCTATGTATAAATATATGAATTACTACAATTATACATGCAACTCTAATAATACAAATTTGACTATCTTATCTTTTATTTCTAACTTTAAGCAATTAATAACCATTTAAATGAAGTCTCTGAGTAAGGAAATACATCAAGATAATTTTATTATACTTAAGAAAATTTTATAATTAGATTACTATATTTATAGAGTAATAGCAGGTTCTGTATAATATACTATCTACCTTATAAATTTAATATTTAAAGAGAATCTAACTAGAGATTGATAATCAAATAAAGAGTAAATTTTATTGCTCCACTATAATTATTTGCTTTATATTATTAGTAGATTAAGCATAAAATTAGGATTCATTTTATTTATCTTCTTATTTATCTAAAGCACATTTCTATTATTTTTTCTAAGTTATCTTTAATAAAATTTTTAACTAGAAAGATAAATTAGAAAATGCTAATTAAGCAGCATTTTAATTATTTATATCTGCTTTATAGATCCTTACTTGAATGTTTTACGGTTAGTTTTATGTTTTGCCAATTCAGCATTTCTAATAATGAAGCTTTACTTGGGTATTATATTTCATCTCTTCCAAAATATTTTTAAGTCAATAAAATTTTTAAGAGTTAGTTAAAATTATAGTTCCCTTCATATTGCTAGATTTCCAGGTTTATCTTAACACTACAACTTCCAAATTTATATTTAGTTGTAAATTCTTAAAATCTGTATGTGTCTATTATTTAAAGTTTCTTATAAATGAGAAAATGAAGCATAGAAATATATCTTTAAATAAACTCATTTAATTTCTTAAATATATATAAATATCTATAAATCTGGATGAATTCTTAATAAAGAAACCAAATTACTTTCATTAAGCATAACTTCTCAAACTAATTTCAAGCAAGAAAAGGAACTAATATAGCTACAGTTGAAATATCTATTTTATTTTTAAATTTTAAGAAATTAAATCCTTAAGTTAAATAATAAAGTTTGCTTTTTAATTAGCCTTTTGCATAAAGCTTAATCTATTTATCTATATGAAATCTATAATTACACTATATATGTTATTGTTCTCTTTTATTACTTAGAAAAATATTAATTGTAGATATTTATTTATCATCATATCATAATCAGTCTAATTTAAAAATCAATAGCTAATAATTCTTTTCTTTCTCTTAAATTTGTCTGATCAAAAGAATAAAAATTAGACTTTTTACAAATAAAAGCAAACATTTATATTTTAGTATTTTAGAGTTTATTAACTTCATATCAGCATGCTTGGATATTTTCAAGATGATAAAGTTTTTACATATAAATTGAATGATAAATCTGGTAGAAATAGTTGTTTTGGAAACAAAGGGAGAGAAGATTTAGTTACATTTAAGAGACTTATCTAATAAATATTTTTTGATAGTTGCTATTTTTTAATTTAGATAACGTAGAAACTTTTAAATTTTAATCTTAAAAGAGAATTAATTTAGCTAAGAGATTATTATTTTATTTTTCTATAAAATCCATTAAATTATTAGCAAAAATTCGATTATTCTTAGCTTTTATATCATGCACTAATGAAGTATTTTCATTGTATTTCTAAATGATAAAAAAGGATTTAATTTTGCTTATGAATCGTTTTATAGAATGATAGATGTTAAATTTATCTAAATACTTGTTAATTGTAGAAATTTTAAATGTCACTATCATAGTTTTGTCTTGTTAGATTATAATATTTTAGTTTTTCTTATTTTAGATATTTGTTTCTAGATTGAAAACTATCAAATGAGATAATGTTGATATACAGCTAAATACTCAGCCTACTGTTTACTTTCTTCATATTTATTTCTTTCTATTAACACCAAAATTATATAAAATCATTTTTTATTATTATACTCCAATATGTGAGGGACTTGAAATGCATTATGTTAAATTTGTTCTTTTAACTTAGAAAGTCTAAAAATTCTAATTCACCGATTTTTTCTTATTTAATGTTTTAGCTAAGTGTCTCTCGTAAATATATCATATCAAAATAACTCTTTTATGTATTTAACTAAGTGTATGTATAAAGAAATTAGCAAGATATTTAAAATTGGTTTTGATAGAAGGAGCTTTAAATGCTTTTCTGCTTAAATGATATCTAAATTAAAATATACCTTAGACCAAAATTGACTGCAAGAAAGCTAACCAATTTATCAATAAAATAAGATTAATATATTTCCTCTCTGATTTCTTACTATTAGAATGTAAAGCTGATTTCCCCTTTTACTATGTATCTTCAGCTAAATTTATTTAAATCCGAAACTCATATGAAAGAGAATTTTTAGGTCTAATACTGATGGATTTACTTTACAAGCTATTTAACTTACACCAGCTTGAAATTAATTCTAACTTTGACCACCAGACAACTAAAATCAGAAGACATGCTGGATCTATTAAAGCATCCATTCTAAAAAATTGTTAGTAAAGCATTTAAAATTTAGCTTAAATCTCTCAACATTTTAAATAGCTATTATAAATTTAAGATTGTCACATAGTTTTAAATTTCATTAAACTATAATAAAACAATTAAAAAGTAGAATCAGTATACTTAAACAAGGCTAAATAGTACTCAAATAAATAAGCTTTAGAAGATAAAATAGATTTACATTCTCAATTTCCTCAAGAATCAGATATTACTAATACGCCTAAACTCTAATTTATTCTCTTTTAGTCTAATTCATTTTTTCCAAGAAACTAAATTAGTTTATTAATTAACAAATTATAAATGTCTAAATTTCCTTATTTTCTATATCTCCTCTGAATTAACAAACAATATTGAAAAATTACTATGATCAAAGCAGGCTTTTTAATTATTTACTCAAAGAAAGCTTTAAAACCTAATTTAATTATTATAAGATTAAATATCAAGAATTTTAATTATTTTACCCTTTAATTGATAGAGGATTATTAAGATTATTTAGTGTCTTAATGTTAAATGTTATAGTTGTTAACAACAATCAAAAGAGAGCATCTTCCTGACCTAGATTTATATCTATTTTACTAACTTTACAATCGTCTCATAATAACTTTTATTTTTATTTGCCTTATAGCTTAGAAAGCTGACATTTCTATATATGCTTATATTGATAGACTTACGATGAAAAAGGTTACCATTAAATATCCCAGAACTAAAGCTCAAATTTAAGATTTTTATTTCACTCTCAGTACTAAAAATTACCCCCATTTCTCTCATAGAGTCTTTAATTCAATACCAATCAGATTTTTTCTTCTTATTAAAGCATAACTTAACTAGTAAAATAAAGTCAAGTATTTTCTTGTTTTAGCATCTTAATACAATTATCTTCGCTAATTTTAAGTTCTTAAATTTATTTTTATATATTTAAATTAATCTCTTAGTGACATTTTCCAATCTTCTTTTTGTTTGAAGGTTAGAAGTTCATTACAGTAATTTATATTATCAGCTTTTACCCGAAAGCTTCAAATTTTAATTTTCTATCTAATAAAGCAAGTTTCTTTTTTCTTATTTTGTATCTAATTGTTTAGACAAATTTTCAGCTTTACTGTAAATATCTATTCACGCTAATTAATTTATATTACATCTTTAATCTAAAAAGACTAAAAGAATATTAGTAGAATAATTTGCAAATGTGTACAAAGATTTTGGTTACTTAGTTAAAAAGATTTCCATTCATTTAACTTGATTATTTTAGAAGTTTAGTTTGATGAAATTTGTTTACTTTTTAAAGCGCTAAAGGAACTTTGTACCTTTAAATTAAGTTAAAACTGACTTAAGCTTAAGTTATTCTTATGCTTGAGTTTCATAATGTTTTTATAGTTAAAATTATTCTTAAAATAGCTTAATAAACTCACATTCATAGAATCCTATAGAAAATAATGTTATTTCCTCTCCCATTATAGTATTTTCTTTTACTTTTGATGGAAATTTAAATAAACTTATTCTTTTTCTCAGTACATAAACTTATAGCATTACTAATTCTATTTAGATAGCTAAGAATTTTATTTGGAATATTAATCTCGACTATATAGCATTATATAAGCCAATCTTGTTGAATAATATTCCTAGTCTAGTATAATAGTCTAAAGGCTATACGATTTAATGATTGTTCTTTAGTTTAAGATAACTTTCAGTTGATATTATTTCACTCTGTTGCTCTATTTGAATAAAATGATATCTTAATATAAATATGAGTGTATTATCTTCCTTCCTAACTGATCATATAGAAACTAAATGCTAACTATCAATCAGCTATTATTATCCTTATGAGTTAGTTATTAGAAATGTTAGTAAAATGAGTTTATCTTTATAGCTACATTGTAATAAGCCAAACTAGAGCTTATTTATCTTGATAAATAGAGAAATTTCTTTAAAAATTAGAAATTGATTTTAGTAAAATATCTATCTTTCTCCTTAACTTCTTTTTAGTAATACTTATCTATATTACTCAGTTGAATACTAAATTTCTTCTCTTAAGATTTAAAAAGCGCTTAAAGCATCTTTGTATTTTTAATTACTATAAATTTATATCTAAAAGCTTCCTTAAATAGCTTAGGATTATATGATTCTACATATTTGAAATATCAGAGATTTCAGTTATCAATTTAAGAATAAAAGAGTTAGTTAAAAAATATTTTAAGACTTTTAACTTAAACTAATGCTATCTATTTAAAAATTTAAGTATAAGTACTGTAATCTTAAACTATTTCTAAAGAGAGTAATAGTTTTATTACTCTTACCAGCAAAGGGTGCAAAACATCTGAACATTAATAGTATTTACCTACAGAATTTAATTAATTATAGTTAACTAAGATAATTTCATGATCTAGCACTTAAAATAAAAGCTTTCAATGAGACTAAACTTAATTTAAATCTACTTAGTTTACTTATTTATTTAGCTTTTATATCCTTATATTTAAATGATTCTATACATCAACTTATAATCAAATATAGTGGTTAGAAACTATTAAACATTTTACTATAAATTAACTATAAAGCTGTAGTCATATAGCTAACTAAAAGATAATGGATTTTAACTTGAGCTTCAGTCAATTAAGAGCTTTTACTCAAATCCAGATTCATCAAAGCTTTAAGATTTTAAACTTAAACTCAGTTAATTTTTTATATTTTTATTCTTAAATCTCTTCCTTTACTTATAGGGACTATTAAATTAGATGCTTTTTAAACAGAATATCATCTCATTATTATTCATGCTCTTACTTTCATTTTTCTTTCTGGGTATTCTTTATATGATATTTTTACTTTCAAACTTATATAATTGCTAGTTAAGCAAATTGTTATTATAGGATACTTAGCATTTATTTAGATCTGATATATTAGCAAATCCTTAATACCTTATACTAAATATTTTTACTCTTAATCCTTTTAATTGAAAATACTGATATAAGAATATAATGCTATCATATTTAATTATATTCCTTGAATGCTACTAAACAAATACTTTGGCAATTTTGAAAATGCAATATACATGTATCATGTGGGTATATTTATCAGTATTCTAAATTTAATTTAATTTGCAGTATGATAAAGTAAAATAAAGGATATTGCTAACATAACAAATATCGTTAAAACTTAAGATATGAGTATTTAAATTAGAATTATAAAAGAAAGGATACAAAAAGAAAACTTCGAGGAGATTGCATTTAGTATTAAGTTCTAGTTTCTCATACTGGTAAAGGCTAGATACCTTAAAATTATTCTCAGCTAGAATAATTGATATAAGTATTAAAAGTAGAGTAATCTTTAAGTCTTAGATTATTAATACTATTCACTTTATATCTTACATACTTGAAAATCATACATAGTTGATAAAGGTAAAATATTTGTTCAATGTAAAAAGTTTTAATAAAAAGGAAACTTTTAAAAGTTTAAAAAAACTGAAGTATAAAGCATTAAGCATATATAAGGAGTAAAGCATGGATTTATATAAGTTCTAGATAGGCAAGAAAAAATTAAATTTAGGATAGACAATAACTATAAATTAAAACTCCAAATTCACTTTTAATTTATGAGATACATAAAATCATAAGATTTTCATGTAAGTTTTAAAAGGAAAAAATAATCGCAAATATTTACTCTTATTGTACTTTTCTGAAAAGCTAGTTTAATTTTTAAGATCCTAAATGAAGCCTCAAGTTATAAATAAAATATTTTAACCATAAAGATATAATGAATGAGCACGTTTTTGCAAAAACAAAGTTAAAATAAACCTAATCATTTAGCATCTAAATAGGCTATGAAAGCGAAGATTCTAAATTTTGATTGAAAGAAAATACTTGAAGCATTAAAAAATAAAGGCTATAAAGTAAATTTTTATTCAAATAAAGTTTGAAAATGAAGTTTATATAAAGCAAGATTATAATCCTAAGTTTATATGCTTAAAATAAAACCTTATTCCTTTTTTAAGCTAGGAAGAATTTTAGAAAGTATCTAACTCAAGATTTAGTAAATAGAAAAAAAGAATAAGGAATATTTTTGTTTAATAGACAGGAACAAGATAAAATTATTTCAGTTATGTTCTTAGGAGCTTATATTACTTTATTATTAAAATAGAAAATTAAGATTTATTGATTGCTATAATATCATCACGTGAACTAACTTAAATCATACACTAGCATTTAATCGTATAGATTGCACTCTATCTCAGTAAACTGCATTGAATCCAATCCTTCACCGGAAAATCAATGGAAAAAAGCTTTTTTTTTGTACATTACAGCTGATTTTTCTACTAAGTTCTTAAAAATTTCTCTAATTGCTGTATTATTCCCTTAAAATGCAGCTACTACTTGTTAATTTTGATGAGAATATTTAGTGTAAGACAATTTCAAATTATTGGAATTCATTATACAAAGTAAGCTTTTTCTCTATTTTATAGCTCCTAAACTGCATTCTCTACTTCTCAAGATGATATCTATCCTCTAAAGTTAAGACTTCCAGCTACAAATTGTCCTTCTTTATAATTAACCTCACATAAAGCACTATTTTTATTGAATATTTCAGAGATTAATTCCTATATATTATTCTTTGTGTAGGATATTCCTTCTTTAGAACTCAGGGGTAGTACATTAGTACTTATAAAATGAGAATTAAGAAAAGGAACTAAATTAGTAGCAAGCTTTCTTAAATCGCAGTTTAACATACCAGGAAATCTTATATTTTATGTTATTGCTGCCAGAACTTAAGAGCACACATTATTTAAGTCGGAGTAGTTTGGCTGATTTATTTGCAATTTGTAACTACAAATATCGAATAAGGACTTGTTGTCAAAGACATATGTAAGTGAACTGAATTCTTTTAAACCAGATAAAGCAAAGCATGCGTTATAAGGTTCTACTACACTATCAGAAATTGTGTTTGAAGGAAAAATTGCATAGTTGCATTTTAAGACAGAGGGATATAATTCACAAAGCGTCTATAATAAAAGGTAAGTAAGACCTGAACCAGTACCACCACCAATGGAGTGAATCATTTAAATTCCTTACAAAGAATCACAATCTTCCACTTCTTTTCTTATTAAATCTTAAGCTATTTCCTACAATTATGGTCCAAGAGTATATATTCCTTTACTTCATACATTTGCAGCTCCTTCTGTACCAAAAACATAATTCTCATTTTTAAATAAATCTCCCAATTCCTTTGACATAATTTAGTCTAAAGTGCTAGATTCCGAATCGCATAGAACACTCCTTGGAATATATTACTTTTTAGAATTTTCACTGAAATAAACACTAATTAAGTCTAACTAAGTGTCTTAATTCCCATAAAATTGGCCACTTTAATTTATAGAGTGATCTTTGCATATTGCTTATCAAAAATTATACCCAAGATTATTACCACATTATCCTATCTAAATAGAGATGATTTCTTTCATTAATTAATATAAAAGCCTATTGAATTTTTCTTAAAATACAGTTTAAATAACTCCAATTAATCATTTCTCTAACTCTCTAAATTTTCCTCAGATGCTTTTAGTAAGTGAGGATTTTATGAACCTTCAGATTATTAAATCAGTAAAATATGCTAGAAGCTTCATCTCTCTTAGTCGCTTGTATGTTTACAATGATATTTAATTACGCACATAGCTTCTACTAATAAAACTTCTTGCTTTTAAAATAAAACTTTCTAGTTTATTTAGGAAAATTAAGTAATAATTTTCTCTATTTAATTTGAGCTTCTTTTTATTCCATGTTATTAAAGCATTTAAAAAGAAGGATTTAACACTATTAAATGAACAGCTTCTATGGATTTATGTGTTTATTTGTAAATCGTAAGATTCAGCTTGCGAAAGTTGTTCATTCTTTCAATTTTATAAATACAGGAAAATTAGAAGAAAATATAGATTTAAATTTAGTGAGCATATTATCTATCTTCTATTATTTAAAGACTGAAGAAATTGCTTTGATAGTAATTAAAAGAATTGTGGGAGTAAAATTTTTAAATTTTGATTATATCTCCAATCCTTAGGAGGTTCTTGGTTTAATTTAAAGACTAAAAGCGAAAACGTCTAGAAATTATCTGACTTTGATAGGAGTTTGAAATCTATTATTATGGAGTATATATTCAATAAACATAATGGCTCGTGTCTGTAGAAATTAATCAATAGGATATCTCCGTTAAATCCATTTCAGACCGTCAGAGAACTTTAAAATTTATAATTAATCAATTAAAGAATTGTTCGATAAATTAATAAATTAAGATTGAGAAAGATTGCTTTCAATTTTTTAAAAATGAGTGCTAAGTGATGAATTGAAATCGCTATCTCTAAGAGTAACTAGGCATATACTATTTTTTATTAATATCAAAAAGATTTTTTTACTCATAATTCTTGCTTTTATATAAATTATAGGATGAATCAACTTTACTTAGCAAAAGCAATAATTATATCTTGATGATTGGTAAAGAATGCACTAATTATTGCTCTTAATCTCAAGTCTTCTATCTATATTAATCTTTATTTTTAATTTCAGATGAATAATAAATCATTACTTACTTCAACTTATAATAATAATAATTTAATAATGTGACATCGCTTATATTTGGCTTGTAACATATTAGTTTAATAAAAAGTTAAAAAATCATCTTAAGAATCATTGAAATCGTACATTCTTATCTAGATTCATAATCTTGAATAGCATATCTGCAGCAAATTTATCTTTTCTTTACCTTTGGTATTTATTCCAGTCTCATTCCTTACCAAACATTTGCTTGGCTCTTCTTCTTTGAAAATTTACTATTTATTCTAGTAATTTTTCTCCACTAATCTCTTTTCTTCTATATAAATCCTCTTTAAATGTAAAATAAACCTTGCTTAGGTTTTTCAGAATATTTTATTTTAGTACTTTTGAAATTTAATTTAATCTCCAACAGTTCTATTTTATGAGCACTATTTTTCTACAGAATCAGCATATAATTGATCTTCCTTTTATTTTTGATTAATTGTCTATTATTTTTATGTTTGAATAATAATTAAATTTGATTATTCAATTTCCATTGGATCGTGTATAGTTTTAATCATAACTTGTTCATGGTTTATTTAACTGATATTTCTAGTTTCTAATATTTTTTCTTCTACTCTTTTAATTTTTGAACAAATAGTTGTAAAGAGGCTTTTAAGCTCAACCCTGTGTTCAGTATTTTATTATTATTTTGGAGTTAGTTTATTTTTATATCTAGACTGTTTATTATATAAATTAGTTGATGACCTGTGTTCTAAAGATTTTTATTCTCAGCCTATAAAGATAAAATTTCAATTAAGCTATCTTTTTGCTAGTTAGAAGATTGATTTTAGGTTAATTGTTTCTTAGATGCCATTTTATTATATAATTCATTTTTTAAATGAAATCTGATTTCTAGTCGACCGGGTTGGTAATCTGATGTAGTCATGTCTGCATTTCAAATACTCTTGCAATAGATACCACCACAAAAAAGTAAGGACGGGCCCATTGTGTGATAAACCTTATTGCTTGAGAATTCTCTCTATCGGTACGTTAGGTCGACTAGAGAGAATCGAAATCAAGATCTCAGAGTTATCCTGATTTTACATGTCGCTATTCTGATCAGGAATTTAGAAAACAACAAAGACTTGACTGAGATCCTAAATAATTATTAATTAGAAGAATTTAACCTAATTAGGTCATTTGAACAAATAGTGTAATGCTCTCTAACTCCAGCCTTTGGAAGAATTACAAGATTTAAAGAGTGAAGGCAATCAATTTTTATTATAAAAACGGAGAGAATAAGATAAGAATCAAAGAGACCAGATGAAAATAGAAACATTTCTAGCCTATTATTAATAATTAAGTTTGGTTTCTTTATTTTTTTATGGTGAGCCAAATAATGGTGGTACCACGCTAATTTAATTAATTATTCAATTAACTTATTTATTTTATATATATATATATATATAAAATGGATGTGGTTGTGAGAACTTGTAGCTATCTGGTGCAGATTATATTGCGTTGCAAGTAATCT
This sequence comes from Loxodes magnus, assembly GCA_946699065.1. NCBI lineage: Eukaryota > Ciliophora > Karyorelictea > Loxodida > Loxodidae > Loxodes > Loxodes magnus. The sequence continues at coordinate 230,904 of CAMPDV010000136.1, read as the reverse complement.
CGCACTTTATACCACAAAGGGAAGAGTACGCAAGCTTGGAAGAGATAGGCCTAACTTTCCTAAGGGTTCTCACTAGCAATATGAAAGTTTGACTGAGGAGCCTATTAATATTCCTAATTAATAATTCCTATCTGAATTTTATACAAGAAGACTAGAGTATTTTTTCAAGTCTCAAGAATAATCTTTAATAATTAGATTCCCCATTTAGAGAAGCTGACGTTACTTATTATCTACCAGAATTTAACAGAAATATTAGAACACTTTTTTAATATTAAATATATTATTGAAAGAGTTGCGCGCCAACGAGTTACTCGCGCTCTATAATCATCTTTATTTATTAATTCAGCTTATAAATGCACTGCATAGAAATTATTTGCATCTTTTATATTTCTAGAAAACTTCTTTCTTCTCAATTGGAGTGGCAACTAGGATTTTTCCAAATTTATTTTTGATAACTTTTAGCCATTTTTAGTGTTAAGCTCAAGAAACTTTGAATGATTAATAAAACTTATTTTTAAATTTCTTCTTTACAAGTCTTTTTTTATAAATAATATGAATTCTAAAAATACCTGCAAATCAAAAGGAATAATTTCCATTTATCTTAAGATATTTCACTTAAAGTAAATCTATTTTAATGATTTCTTCTTTTTACAGATAGATCTTCATTGCTACTTATTTTTATATTAAAAATCCTAAATGTATTATAATAGGGATTTGAGCTTTAAAATTACTATTAATATGCTTTGTTGCTAGAATTGTGAAAATTACTATTCTGTTAAGACCAAAATTTTTCAGTTTTAGATATTTAGAATTTTAATTCTTTAAATAGAGTTTAGCTTTGAAATCGCTAAGTCTCATAGATTTTTTCTTTAGTTAAATTTCAATACTTCAAGTTCTAGATTAAAGCTAAAAAATGAAGGTAATTCTTTCAACTCGTTAGCACTACTGAAAGAATATTGTATCCTATTTAAAGTCCTATTTATTTTTATTTCTAACCAATATATGTTTATTAGATCATTTAGAAAATGATGGCTTGCATTGAGATAAATGAGCTTTGAAATATGAACTAAGTGTAAAAGAATACAGATAATTAAATATTTAAGGTTTAAAGTCATAAAAGTTAAGCAATAGAATATCATTCAAATAAGCCTTTTTAATATAAAAAATATGGAAGGCTTAAAGAAAGGTTTCTATACCAACTCCAAGAAATAGGAGAGGAAACCAGAAGCCACTCTTAATCAGTAGTCTTACACTTAACCCTAATCTTCTTCTTAATAAGACTAAACTCCGGTGAAGTAATATTAATCTTCCTTACCCAGGGAAGAATATCCAATTGCTAGGACAAACCATGAACTCACTCCGTCGACGCAGGAAAAGCCAAGGAAGCAGCCTAAGTCGGCTCTACATTAGGAGGTGTCGGAAGTCTATCCATCCGGGTAGTTGAGCGTAGAACAACTAATTAAGGTAGTCATAAACCTATAGGAAGAGGTTAAGAAGTTCAAGAGGGAAAATACGAAGCTAATGGATTTAATTGAGTAACAGGACTCAAGAGAGCTTCGAATGGCAAATTGGGAAAGGGAGCTTGACACTCTCAGGAAGTATCAGTAGGAAGAGTTGAAACAGATGAGCGCCTCAATAAAAACGATACAAGATTAGAATAAGGAAATAATATTAAGTTAGAGACAAGAAATTCCTAAGATCGACAAAATGGAAATAAAAGAAGACCAGGTAATCAAGATGGAGCCGGCTAGAAAGATAAAGAAGAAATGTTACTTTTGTAAAAGCCAGAATCATCTGTACAGAAGATGTAAGAAATTCTAGGAATTCAAGAAAGAATACTGAATTAAAGAAGAAAAGGAAAGGAAGAAACTGCATTGCAATAAAGACGTACAAATATACAAGAAAAAATAAAAACAATCAAGAACTTCAAGAATAGAGAAGATGAGAATTGGGATTAGAGAGAATCAAGAAGAAAAACCACCAAGATTAAAAAACTTTTATTTTATGCGGCGGCTTGAAGCTACTGCAGAACATTTAAATTGAATTTAATAAGCCTTTTTAATCAAAAATTTTCAGACAATGTGTGAATAACCTAGCTAAAGGAAAAATAAGAGATATTTAACGTGATCTTTGCAATTCAATATGAAAAATCTAGAAAAATTTGAAAAATTTATATTTTAAATCCTTTTGATTCTTTAATTCACTAAAATATTTTATTTATGCGCCTAATATTATATAGCGAAAGTTCACAAATATAATTTGCTTCAAATTTTATCAATTAAAAGCTTATCTAAATTTAACTAATTTAATTAGATAAAAAATATAAAACTAAATATCCATTTTTTTATATGTTGTCTTAATATTAGAAATCATTTTATTGATGTGTTTGCTAATTTCTATAGATTATTAATACATTTCTTAGAATTTAATTCTAATAGCTCTTAAACCTTGGTATTTAATATCTATATTCTTTATATTTATATTCATTTTTGATAAATATTCATGTTATAATTCGTTTTCTTAATATTTTTCTTCTAATATTTGTGACTGTTTATATTTCGTTATTCCTTTTCTTTATTTTATCTTTTAGCAAAATTTAACTTCTTTCAAATGTTTCTTTTTTTAGATATAAAGTTACATTATTCATATTTTCATTTTATAAATCACCTTATTAATCTAATTCTATTAGTTACTTTTTCTATTTTTGAAATTCCTTATTAGTTTTACTATCTCTTTTTTCAAAAATTCTTTCTCCATTATATAGTAAATCATCTTTTATTGCCCGACTAAATATTTCTTCAATTAATTAGTTCATTAATATTATACCTACTTTAGTTCACTTTTATGCATTCTTTTTATATATTGTCAGCTTATTAATTAAAAAATCCATAAAGCAAATAGTTATATTATAATTCATTTAATCAAGTTTTTTAATGTAAGGCTATATTTCATTAAACTTTATCCAACGAATTATCATTTTTTAGCTTTTTCTTAGAATAACCCCTTCTTTCTAATAATTCTTTATTCATTGATTATCCATCTGTAAAAATCATTAAATATTATATAATTGATTTTGATTGGAAGCTATACTTAATTCGAGGGGTAAGAGTAAGGGTATATTCGTAAGAGATCGGAGAAACGAAATATCCATAATCGACTTTTATTCCCTCTGCTTTGATTGGACTTTTAGACATATGATTAATTGATTCTTGGATATGCCATTACTCTCTTCAATAGCAAGACTCAAGGTACTTTTTATGATATCCTTCATAAGAGGTTGGGTAAATAGAATACCCATAATCGAATTTTGTTTTTCTCTGCTTTGGCTTTGACTCTTGATTTAACCTGCCATTTCCTTAATAATTCAAGAAGTTTTTAATTTATCAGTATTAAACAATAAGAGAACTGCGTACTATTGAAGTTCTGCATGCTCCATAATCTCAGTTTTTAAGTCTTTTATTAATTATGTCCTTAGTTCATAATACAGTATATTTAATCTTGCCTTTAAAGAAAAAGCCTTTTTAATAGTTAAACACTCATTTAGCTTATCTTACCTCTTCTCATACTATTCTAATTACTCCCTTTCATTCTATTTCTTTAATTCTCATTTTATTAAGAATTAAGTTATTTAATTTTGGCTTATCCAGCAAGATTTACATCTTAAAGATTGCTAGTTAGATTAATTAAGCGGAATTAGATTTCAGTACATTGATAGATTTTAATTTAGTTTAGGATAATTCTAGAATAGTGAAGATGTGAGGTTTTAGTATATTTCATAGTTTAAAAATCTGAGATATTTGTAAAGGCAGAGAGTCAAGTTAGAGAATTGGTTTAAAAACCTCTCATAGATTTGTAATTTCCAGTATAGATGATAAAATGAAAAAAGCTTATATGATTCCACATGAAGGAACTAGGTAGTTAGACGATATTGAAAAAGAATGTGATATATAGTAACTTGTACTGATGATAGTTATTCTACTGAACTATAAGGGCTAATTAAACTTAAATAAGTAAATTTTAACTTTAAAAAATTGTTAGAAAAAGTAATTTTGATTACAGGAAATTGTTTAAAAAAAGAGAAAAATAAAGAATAAATCATACAAAAGGAACAAAAAAAGTTAGTTATAGAAAGGGATAGATAATAGCTATATAAGAAAATAAATATTTATTATGTAGAAAGCTATACTCTAAGAAATGAGTATTTGTACTGTCTATCTAAGAGTTTACATGCTATTGATATCAATTTTTCTTTTATCAAAATAAAATGAAAATTATTCCAACTCATTAGAGGAATATCAAGGAAGACAACCTAACTAGAATAGAAGCGAATTGAGTCAAGATAATAAGCAAAACTAAGATGAAAGCTTAAAAGCTAGTGTATAATATAATTCATCTAAAAATTAAATTAACAAAATCAAATTAAATTAATCAGTTTTAATAAGAAAACATTAGAATGTTTTGAAAAAACAATTTGCATCAAACATGATAATTAAGTTCACAGCAACTAATAATAAATATGAGAAGTTAAAGTAATTTTTAAAAAGCATATAAATGATTTGAAAAACTATTAAGCATAAATCTCATATTAAGAGTTAATAATTACAAGTAAACTAGATGCTAAAAGATTGGACGAAATAGAAAAACTTTATCTTTTGGCTTAGTTAAAATAAATAAACTCGAGCATGTGCTTATTTCTTACTTTTTTATTATAATACAGTCTAAATAAATAAATAAATAAACGATAGCTAGATTATGAAGATTATAAAAGGAAATATTAAGTAGAATTGAATAGATATCTACAAATATTAGTAGATAAAACATTACCATCTGTCTATCTATTGAAATTAAGAATATTCATCTCCTTGAGGAAGATAACTAACTCTAAAGCATTTAACTAGATGCTTGTACTTATTTTAAATATAATAGTTTTCAATAACTAGCAATCTAAGAATTAATTAAAACTTATAAAAATGAAAAAGCAAAAAGTAGTAAAACATTCAACGTTATAGAGAACTGATAGAACAAGAAATTGGTGTAGAAATACTAAACTAAGTAATTAGATTGTAAAGATTTAATATGTAAAGTAAAGGAAATGATAAAGTTAAATAAATGTTAGCAAAAGTCAAATAAAATAAAACTATATCAAGAAAAAAAGTTAGTATAATTGGAAAGATTTGATACTTTTAAATTAAAATGATTATAAATATTATAAAACGGTCTTAGATTTTAAAAATCTGAGATAATCAGCCAAGAAGAAAGTATAAAAACTTAAATTTGAAAATCATTTAAGATTTATAGTAAAAAATAGTAGAATCAACACATAAAAGTTGAACTTTTTAAAGTTATATCTATTAGTAAATTTATATATAAATATTAAGATATAATAGAAAACTTCATAACTCATTAAGATTTTAGATATAAATACTAAATAAAAAGTTTTATATTGATAAAGAATGAAAAAACGCCTTTAACTGAAAAGAAAAATAATAAAAAGGATAAATTTTATAAGTTAGAATTGAAAAAATAGTATTTTACCTAAGAAATTAAAGTAAACAATTTTCGTAAAAAAGATAGAAAATTTCATAAGAAAAATACTGAAGATTAAAAATGTTTAGATGCTCTGATAATAGTAACTATATGTAAATATTTTAAAATAGCTAAATCTAATAGTGAAGATGAAGATATTTCAGCTTAACCTGAATTGTTTGCTAATTTATATTTAAGAGTAAGTTTTTGCAAAATTTGTTAATCAAGCTGCTGCTTCATTTTATAGTGCAATATTTCCTATCAAATTTTTGTAATCCTTCTCTGATTATTATCTAGTTAGTTAATTTACTTAATAGTAAAGAAAATCTAAGTTTTAATTTGAAGTTAAAAAAGTTTTAATCAGTTTTAAAGAGATTTTTTATCATATATTTACTAACTTTCTATCTAGCTTTAATTATTAAGCTTTTCAAAATATTACTCTCAATAACAATTTTTATATTAAGCTTATTTTTAAGTTATGATATATTAGATTTCGATCTAAAGCTTTTGCTAGTAATAATTACTCTAAAGTAATTAGCATCAAAGTTACTTCATTCTTAAGAAAGCTACCTATAACTTCTTATGCTTAATAAGACTTGATTTACAGTTTATCAAACGACCTTATTGCTTCAAAAAGGAACTAAGAGCTTCAATATCTTTATTTAAATAGCAAGAGCTTGATGAAGATAGTTGAGTGGATGATTTTAAGTTAATTAAAGATTTAGATGCAAAAGTAAAGAAATCAATCTGCTTTTAGCAGATATAAGCTATTAACTTATGCCTTAAAAAGCCAAAGATATAAATATAAAATATTGCTTTCCTTTTTATATTAAATTTCAACAAAAGCTTAAATATAGGCAGATGTTCCAAACATTTAGCCTAATAATAGAGTTTAGAGAATTGAAAAGTTTTAGGATTTTTAATAAATAATTTAAGTAAGATTAAGCATGAAACTAACAAGGCAAACCAATAATTAAATAATTAGCAAATTAGGTTTAAGCATTAAAAAGCTGGTAATATAAATTAGCTAATTAATCCTTTTTTACAGTATGCAATTAATAAAACTCAAAAAGAGCGAAAACATAGAAGCTAGTTCATTAACACCAATGAAATAGCGAATTTTGATATCTAATTTAAATGACCAGGTAAAATAAAATTCCGTGGCTGAATATAAATAAGCTTCGCTATTAAATACAACTAAGCATAATATAATAAAAATAAGTTAGTATCTTTAATATAATTTATATTAATAATAATTCTTCAATACAAACAGAAATAAAAAGTCTAAAAATTGTTCTATATAATACAGATTTTTTATAGCATACTTTATTATTATAAAGCTTACAATAAGAGCAGAAATTATTTATTTGCTAATAATCCTCCAAATCTACCTTATTCACTATAACTATAAAAATCCATTTATATTACACAGTCACCTTAGGTTACTACTAGCTTTGCTTGTAATAATTTTTTTATAAGAAATTAAATCATAAAAAGTAATTATAAATAATATGTGTTTAAGTTAAATTTTCTATTATAAAGTTTATTGCAATTATTCTATAATTTTATATTCTGTTTTCTCTAGCCAATTGTTATTTTATAATTTGCCTTATTGGACTTAACTAAGATTTGAAGTAATATTTTGACTCTTAAATTTAATAAGAAATGGTCTATTTAAGAACTTAATCTCTTTATTAATTAAGTTTATTACCTCAGGACAAAACTAATTCAATTTAAATCCTTTAAAATATATTTTTATATGGGTTATAAATACTTACTCTCCTTTACAACTTTCAACTTACTCCAATTAATATAAAAAGTCACCATTTGACTAAAAATAAGATAAAGATACATACAAAAGTAAAACTCTGTCTTACATAAGTGTTTTTACGTTCTAACTAATAAAGATAGAATCTCTCTATAATTCTCTAATTTATCTAACTATCTTTTATTTAATTGCTATATAACTAAAAATTGTATTTAGTAAAAAATTCAGTATCCGAATATTTAATTAGCTTATATTTGCAGCAGTGATGTAATTTTTAGCTTTGATATATATATAAGATTGTCTATTATGTATAAGTAAGTTATGCTTATAACTATTTGTTGCTTAAAAGTAATGAAGGAATGATAGAGACTATTTTTAATTTAGATTTATATTACGCTTTTGTCTTATTATGTTCCTAAACTGATTTAATGCTAGCAATTGTTTACTGATCTATTTTTAGTTACATCTTTGATAATATTATCCTCTGTCTTTATCTTATCCTTTTCTTCAGCCCTTCACCTTTTATAAGTTTTACTAAATAATCTATCTTTGAGCAAGGCTAACTAGTTATATAAGTTTAATGAAAATCTTTCTGATAAGCAGTAAAGAATTAATTGATTAATATAATCTGAATATCATAAATTGCATTGCTAGTTAGTTTATTTCTAAGAGGGATTAGTAAATCTAAGAATATCCAACTAATTGTAATTATATAAACCTTATCTATATTCAAAATATTATCCTGTCTAAATAGCCTTCTGGTTCCTATTATATTTTCCTTTACATTTAATAAAGATTAATAACTTCTTATAAACTTAGTTTAGCTCTAGTATTATAACTTATTTTTAAATATTATGAATCTTTGTTTTGCATTTTTACTTCTAGCTTACTAGTTTATCGATTTTAATCCTCTTTTGATACTAAAAAATCGATATGAAATAATTTATTTCTACATTCTCAACTTAAGTCAAGTTATCTTTTCAGCATCTCAATTTTATTATCTAGCTTTGTCTACTTCTGTTTATCTAATATCTCTACTTCATAATATGAATGTTTATCATCTCCTTATTTAACTAAAGTTACTGGATAATATTTTTTATACTGATAATTATATTTTCTATTGATAAACACTTTAACTTCGTCAAGATTGCCTGCTATACTACTATTCTTTTTCTATTATTTTTCTGAACATATAATAATAATAAACTATAAGAGTTTCTATATTTAGTAACATTGTGACTTAAATCCATAATTACTATAATAATAACAAGATACGCTAAAAATAAATTTTTATGCTCATCAAATCTCTTAGTTTCAATCATCTTGCTTCATATATCAATCACTTTTTTTCCAATTGCTCTACTTCATACAAGGAATTTATTTAACTTTCTTTTAAAATTTGAAAATCTTTAAGTGCCTTTTTATTAAATCCTTCTGAAAGATTTCTATGAAATTACCAATATTTAGAATTTACTTTTAACGTAACTTTGATTTATGTAATTTTTTATTTATATTAAGGAACTTTAAGAAATTTATTTCCTGCATCTATTTTACTGCTAATAAAATCCTCCAGCAAAGCAATTAATACTTATTTAATAAAAATCTTAGTTACATAAGCAGAAAGTATTAGGATAGGTTGGAGTATGGTTTAAACTGAGCTGATTAAAAAAAATGAAACGAGTATGTTCTCAGTTATAAATAGAAATAGCTGCTTTAAAAAGGTATTTTTTAAATTCGTTCAAATTATCTAAGGAAACTCACTTTAATCATTTTCTATTTAATCGATTGCTCTTATCAATGTAGGCATAAATTAAATTCTGTAGAGACTCTACTAGTAAATGGAAAAGAAGAAGATATACATAAAGGCTTTCTTGCTCCCAAAAAGTAGGAGTAAGCAAAATCCTAGAAAATATCTAGAATAGGGTATAAACAGGCTCCAAATAGAGAACTTTAATTCTTAAGAGAGATTTAGAAAATAGGGTAAAAATATCTTGCACTCACTATTTCTGATTGCACTGTTAGCAATAATCTAACTTTGATTATCTTAGTAAAGTGATGCTGGATCTACATGAAGAAGTTGAGAAACTAGAGAAAGATAATAAAACATTTTAGAAAATTTGAATCAGCAGAGAACTGAGAATCAAGAATCATGCCTAAGAAAATTAACTGAAAGCCTTTAGAAACTTATCTCAAGATTAGAAAAGTAAAAATTAACTCAATAGAAGAAGTAGATGGAGTTAGGAAATAGGGATGAAGGTATTGAAAAAATCAACTAAATCTGCAATTAGAACACACTAAAAAAAAGAAAAGGATTATGAGATAATAAAGAAACAGAAAAAGATACTACCCTTATGAACTAAAGCAATCTAACTAAGTCATCCGTGAAGAGTGAAAAATATTTATATCGATAGTATTAACTATTTAAAAAAATAAAAGACATACTAGCAAGAGAATACTAATAAGAAAGAAAAAAGACATAATATTTTAGAATAATATATTATATTTTTTAAGGAAAAATGCATAAGAGAAAATGAAAATTTAATCCAGAATCTTAACATAGAGAAGAGAGGAAGGCCCCAACCACGGAGGAAAATTGAGTTTGAATAGTGTTGAAATATTCAGAAAATGAGTAAAATAATTTAATACTTAACTTAATTATATAATAATAATTTAGTTCTATAATAAGAGATACGTTCCTAGAAGAATTTTAATTAACTTTTATTCTATAATTTAATTTTAATAGGGTGGTCCTTACCTTTTAAGGTCGCTAGAAGAATTCCCCAAAGATGAACTGACTGTGAAGCAACCTTTTCTAAATGTTGGACCTTATTAATCTCTTCAACATGGGTTGGAAATCTACTTGTAATCGCCTGTTGGCGTCCTGTGCTTTGGAGATTTTGAACCACAACCTTGCCCATAAATAGAAGAAAGAATGCTATGGGAATATTGGAGATTAATGAGACTTATAAATTGACTTTTTTAAAGAGATGCGCCCTATTGTAGGGCTATGCACTCTATAATAACATTTTTTTAAATAAAATTTTTAAATTCTTTGAAATTAGTTCTGTTTAAGTTTCCTTCAAATATATTATCTGAATATTAAATAAAAAAGTTTATTCAATGATTTATATTAATATTCATAACATTAACTAATTCCTTTAGTTTAATAATAACTAAAATATTATTATATCTATTTAATATAAAAGTCTAAGCGACCTAGTAGTATTAAATAAGGATATGACTACATTAGTAAGAAAAATAAAAAGTGAGTATATAATTAGTATAAACCATTTTAAATAAGCTTTGATAGATATATTAAGATTATATAATAGATTTAAATTTATAGTCTTTCATTTCTCATCAAGGCTTACCACTCATTTCAAGTTTAAGTGGTTCTTACAGTTTAACTTCCTCATTATTATAAAAAATCTTCAATTTCTTTAACTTTTTTTTCGTTTACTACCAAATATTCGGTGAGAATTATTTATTATCTTTAAATTTAAGGACTGCTAAATTCTTCCAAACAGGATAAAAATTTCTATTCTAATCTTGTATTGGGAAAGTATTAAGTGAGAAGGTACATGAATTTATTGTCTCCAAAGTTCTCAAATCTTAACAGTTTTATATTACTAAATGAATGTCTTTATTTTTTAATCTTAAATTTTCGAGCTTTAAGTATCTGAGCTTGATTCTAGCTGTAAATTCTTAGATTCAGTTTAGTCTATTGTTTATATTTAACTTCCCTAAACTTAGACTTAAAAGATACTGACAATTTTTCTAAATGACTTTAAATACTTAATCAGTTATTTACATTTACTAGTTTATCTCTATTTATTTCAATTATTTACATTACTAAAAGATATACTCCAAGGTTTACTAGTCTAGCTAAACTATATCAACTAATCCTATCTGTTCGTATTATTATCCATAATTACCTATTTGCTTAAGAGCTGTATTTTGAAGTAAATCAATTCCTTTCAAACAGAGAGATTTAAGACTAGGAGTATTTTGCATAAGAAGAATTAAATTTTAGTCATCAAAGTTCAAGCAGTTAGCTATACTAACTTACTAGAGCTAATTGAAGCCTTAAGTTATAAACAAAGAAAACATGGCAGGTTGGAAATCATTATTCAAGCTTAACTTAATTAAGTTCTTATTTTTAATCCATTTTAATATTTCGTTAATCGAAGTATTTTTCTATGAATCAAGTGAAATTATGTTAGGACATAACTAAAGCAATAAGTTGATTTGCTAGTTTTAATTGATGGCTATTTCTTATAGTAAATTACCTTTTACTTATAAATATTGTTGCAAGTAAGAAAGTTTAACAAACTCACTGTTTATTTTTATAACTTTCAAATTTAAATTCAAGCAAAAGTCTATTAGAAAACTTCCTGTTATCTCACTTTTCTTCGAAACAGTAGATTAGTTGTCTAATTCAAGATATTCTAATTTTATTAGATTGGCTAAAATTTTTAAATTCTGATCTTGTAAATATCCGTATAAGACTAACTATTTTAGGGAAGTAGGTATCAAGTTAAGTAAGCTAAATCTTAAATTTGTATATTATATTTTGAGTTCTTGAAGATAGTTTTTTTGATTATTTTTCTATAATAACTGATTTATAATGAGATATATAAAAAACATTAAATGAATCTCATCACATACACTCTAAGAAAATCCAGACAAATCTATATTTAAGCTTTTAACTTTATCATACATCAATAGCTTTAAGCAGATTTATAACTTAGTTCTAGCGTACGAAATAATATCACTATGATGTTTGATTGATAACTTATTAATTTCATATGGAAACATGTGCAGATACTTGCTGACCCTCAATAGTTTACTTATATTTCTTAAATTTAGAAAGGAGAATATTAATTTCATCAAATTCTTGTTATTTCATACTTTATTGATACTATCGTTAATTTAATGACTTCATTATTATTAAAAGCTAATTTCTGCTCCTATTTAAGTCTAAATATTTCATTTTTATAAGATGCTTTAAATCTAGTCAGTATGAAACTAGTCTTAATCATAAACTACTACATTAGCTAAACTTATTTTGCTTACTTAATCTAGTTAACCATTACTTCACTTTCCTTCTATTTTTACTTATTTTAGTTTATCTGTCTAAATCTCTCTAAGCTTTCGATTAAAAACATCATTGAAATCAAACTAAAATGAAATAGATCCAAAGAATTTATCTTTGAAAAATTAAAATTAAACTTTATCTATTACATTAACCAAAAAATTTAATCCTTATACATATTTCTATTTGTTATTCTATAAGAAGTTATATTCCTAGTAAAATTTAGTTTTTTACTACTACTTATATACTTCGTTTAAAAATTATCCGTTTAGAATATCTCCATTTAAAGATTTAAAAACTCCTTAATAAAAAAAGTCTTAGTTCCATTCCCCTTCGAAAATATTTCCAGATTTATATCTCATTAAACCTAATCCTTATCTTCAACCGTTTTAAAACTAACCTTCGTAGATATCTCCATTCCAATATTTATAAACTCCTAAACATATTTGATCATTGATTCATTCTCCATCAAATTCATTTCAACTTTTGTATTTCATTTTTCCTTTTCCGTTTCTTTCTCCATTTAAAAAATAACCTTCATATAAATCTCCATTTTAATATAAAAAACTTCCTTATCCGCTAAATGGTTTATCTTATTTTCATTCGCCCTCAAATTATAATCCAGAACTATATTTTAATATTCCTTTTCCTTATCTTAATCCATTTAAAAATTGGCCTTCATATATATCTTTATTCTAGTATATAAAAACTCCTTATCTTTGCGGTTATCCTTTTTCTATAGTGCCTAGTAAATATTCCCGTTTAAATAAACTATCATTCCTTAAATACAGCTTATTGAGTTTTAGTTGAGTTCATATTAGTCAATAATTTTTAAATTTTCTTATAAGCTTTGATCTTAACCTTGAATTAAGGTTATGATTTTTTAGTTAGGATGAAAATCTTAACGTTCATTTAATAAATCAGATGTATTTTCCATTTTATTTATAAATTAAGAATAAATATCAATTTTGATAAATTTATTAGATAAATTGTGAATGAAAAGATTGAATAAAACTAGATTGTAAACTTAAATATCTTTAAACTCTAAATGCAAGCTATATTATTTTATTCCTTAGCAATTATTTAGACTTTTTTCTATTTTTTATCTCCAATTATTAACATTCCTTTTATATTCTAGCTAACCTTTTTTATTCTCTTTCTTCTAACTAAAATTTCATTTTTTATGGTTCATCTATTCTCTTATTTTTAAATATTTAAACTTAATAGATAAATATGCTTTAAAGCCTTTCTACTTAAGAATATAAGTTAGCAAATTTTGAAAATATACAATTTGCTACTTTATTTTTGCTTCATTTAGAAATTTTATTCTTTAGTATAAGTTATATATGTAGCTATTTATTTGCCAATTAAGAACTAAACAAGATTTAGCAGAATATCTACTTCTTTTAATAAATACATTAGTTATAAAATATTTTAACCTTAACAGTTTTAAATAGTTCTTGGCTGCGTCTCTCTTAGATTTAAATCAGTATCTTCCTTTTCCTCAATTAAAGGAAACAATCAATTATCTTAAATGTCTTAATTTAGAAAAACTACAAAACTTTTCCTTCCCATGTTTCCCAATCTTCAAGATTTAGAATTTCTTTAAAAGCAATGAATCTTTGCACTTTCAGTTATTTTAATCGCTAATTCTATTAGAAACTAATTTTGTTGCCTTTTGAACGATTTTAATGAGTTAGATTTAATTTCTGCTTTAATATACTCTTTTTATTTGCTCAATATTAAAATTTAGTTTTTTATCTATCTCTTTTTTACTTCCTTAAGTCTATTAGAATTATTCCTTAGTATTAGATAATATCTGCATTAGATTTGCTCCAAATTGAAGTGTTAAAGTACTTAGTTCCTTAACTATTTTATCTTTAGAATTTTTAAGAAATGGCTTAGATGTTAAAAGTATCTTCAAATCTTTGATTTATTTTATTAATCTAATTAGTGCCTCGATCATTCCTCGTTCCTTCTTAATGTCCTAGTGAGGTTCAAAATAATTTAAAGCATTGATATGTAAAGAATAAAAGTAAATTGCCTTTTTAAGCTCTTTGTTCTTCTATTTATAGTCTAGACCTTTCTGAGAAAATTCCATGCTATTATATGCTAAAGTAGAGATAGAATCAAACTTATTTGGTTATTAGAACTGAATAGATTTTTCAAACTTCCTAGGTGCAACAAAACAGTTTTTATTAAGAAAATTTTATTATTAGATAGCTAAACTCTTTCATTTCAAGCAAATTCTCTTGATCAACTTATGTATCTTCATAAATAATTATATTTCTAAATATCTAATTGAATGATGCTTTTGATTCTAAGAAGTATTTGTTAAACATTATTTAGTATGTTCAATCTTTTGGAAAGTACAATAAGGAACTCACTAACTAATTAATTTTGTATTTCTGTTAGCCTTTTTATCCTTTGTCTACCTTTGTTTCTTACATTGAAAAAATAGTGAAATTATAATGATTTTTTAAGTCAGGGAATATTAATCTCTTATTAGCTTCACATTTTAATATGTTTTAAAAGTAACAAACTAAGAGTCTGTTATGCTATCAGAGTCTGACCACATAAAATTTTGATAATTTTATATTTTTATATTTTTTACTATTTGAGTTAACTTTTAATGCCAGCTATTCTAATATACTGCTTAATATTACTTTAAAGTAATTTACAAAAGCTTGATACTTGATAAAATTGCTTTAAATTTCTTGTTGTTTTTTCTAATCTATAGTTCTACAACTCTAATTATAAAAATCAATCCTCTTTACTAAGATTAAGCTTTTATAATCTAAGATAATATCCTCAAAACTACCTTTCATTTCTATTGATATAGAAATGCTTTATTGTTAGAACTAAGCATAATAGTTTATCTAATAGAGTAATCTATTTATCTTTTAGCTTTACATACTAATTGTTCTTGAGTCTAATTTAATTATAACTGCATATTTTATACTTTATGCTTCTTTGTAGATAGTTTCGGTCTAATTTTTAAGATACAATAATAAGCTTTAGTAAGCAATACTCAGGCTTCAATATTAAATCAGCTTTAATCTATATTTAATTCCTTTTATGTCGCAAATTATTTCACTAAGATATCCAGAATAAAACCTCTTTTCATCAGAAGCTTTCTCTTCAACTTAGTATTTTCTAACATTTTAGCAATATGTACTTATCTTATCTTCTAGATATCCTTCTGTTTTCTCTATATGCTAAGCTTTATTAAAAAATAAGCATTATAGTTAGCTATTTCTTTAGTAATTAATTTAGATCTTAATTTTTACCTTCTTTCTCACCTTTCTTATTCATATCAAACAATCTCGTCTTTCACTCCGTTTATTGTTTATTTTATACGGTTTATTTTAGAAGTTTGAAAAGACAATAAAAGATTAAAGTAAGAACTTTAAAGCAAAATAGATAATAATTATTGATAGCGTGAATAAAATAAGTCAGAGGAAGTTAGAAGTCTGTTTTTAGTAATAGCCTAAAGGCTAATAGAGGAGTAAGTAGCATTATAGGGGTAATAAATAGCTTAATAAATAATATCACTTAGTGGGACTATTAAACTCTAGAGATTTATCACTAGTTATAAATAAGCACTAGAAATGTGCTTATAAATTTATGCTATACTAAGCAACTCTAAGATTAATATTAGAAATCCTACTTTAGTATGAGGTTTGTTATGATATAGAGATAGTCCTATAATCTTTAAAATAAAAGAATAAATATTAATAATAATTTAGAAATAGATAGGAAATAAGTATTTTACCCTATGCTATTTAAGAGTATCAGAAACTTTAAGTTTGATATATTAAGGCAATGATTGTCTATTTATTATTAATCAACTTCTCTTTATGCTTATAAATCTGCTATTTTTAGCCAAATAATATAATATTTAGTGATTAAGTTTTAATTAATTTTTTAAATGATAAGAAAAGAACTAATTATTAAATGTCTTTATTAGTAAGCTTAACTAAATAATAATAATAGCTTCTATATTATTATAATTAAATAGATCTAAACCACTATAAGCCAGAAATAACTTATAAAGCTTTTATTGTATAATATAGATAGTAATTTAATCTTAGGATTAATAAACTCAGTAATTTCTAAAATTATAGCAGTTATTTACTATTTAAAATTATTTAAAAAATAATAGCTTAAATATTACAAAAAGCACTAACTAATTAATAAAGTTAAAAGTAGCTAACTTAGATATCTTAAATGACTATATTTAATGAATAGGCTAATAGTAATAAACTAGTTAAAGCTAAGGAATGATAATAGTAGATAAATATAATTATAATTAATGCTATATCCTTACTTTATTCAATAATTAACACTTTAATTTTAAATAGTTTAGTGTTGTAGTATAATCTCATATATTATAAAAATAATGTACTTTAAAATACCAAAAAAAACACAAATAGTTAATATAATATCTAAAGGCATTAGAATTTTATAAAAGTAAAGCTATAAATGAAGAATTAATTTAAAGAGACTATATAAATATAATTAAACTATATAAAGTTACTTTAATAATAGTAGCAAGTAGATTATATAAAGGATTATATAGTAGTGCATCTATATTTATGAATAATTAATTATCAAATTAACTTTAATATAAAATATAGTGATAGCAATTATACAGGCTTAATTTATATAATGGAAATAGATAAAGTTAATTTAGATATAAAAACTAACTAAATAAAGCATTAATTTACTAAAGCTAATTATTTATAAAATTATTTCTTAAGAATAAGATTGCATCAGCTAAAGATTTACTTATACAAGAAAAATAACTTACTAGCAGGAAATTTTAGTAAGTTATTAAGAGCTTTAATGAGCTTCATAGTTGTGATACTATAAATGATAAAGAAAATCCATTAAAGATTAGGAAAAAATGAATGCGGGAGGAAATAAATTAATATTGAGACAAGATTAATTAAACTTTCTTAGAGCTTATATTAATAGCTTCCTAACTTTAATTTTTCAAGGAGAAAAGCAAAGAGGTGAAGCTACGATATAGAATCATGACTAAATTATAATGATGATGGAGTTCTTTGTAGACAATGAGTATCTCTGAGATATTAGAAGGATTAATAGAAGGTATTTGAATGTTTTTATACTGTAATAATTATAAAGATACAATCTTAATGATATTGATGCACGTAGCAAAAATGGAATGTCTTTAAGAGGTTAAGAAATGAATGGATCATTGATATCTTTGACAATTTTTGAAAATAAGCTTAAAAACTCTGATGCTTAAAATAATAAAGGGATTTACTGAGTAAGGTAAGTAAGAATGAATAAGCTCTACATGGCTTGATAAGGCTATTTAATTTAATCCATAAAAGCTTTTTGCTTGCAATAATAAAGGATTATTTCAAAAAATTCCAAGGAAGACTAAGACGCTATAAAAAACTTCGTTATTGTGCTAAAAAAATCAATTTATATAGATGCCTTAAAAAATAAGGGATTTCTCTTAAGAGAGCTGGGAAGAAATAATGAAGTAATTTAAAAATTTTATGCTGCACTAGCATAATGAAAACTACTAAACTGTACTAAAAAAAGTAGTTTTGCTTAGAGACTTAGATAGATATTAAGAGGCAGTCAATTATTTTGAAGTTGCGATTATTAATAATAAATAATTAAATAAATATCAACATGAAAAAAAGAGATCTCCTTACAAGAGATAGCGGAAATGAGTCTGCAATTAATTGATTTAACTGCATTATCTAAATAAATCTCAATGATGCTTAATCTTATAATAAGCATTTTGATCGAAAACTTGAAAGGAAATGAAGAAGAAATGGAGTGTTTTGTAATTTCCATTAAGCAAAATCCAAATAATATAGTAGGTTACATATGAATAGAGGTTTATTAAGGTAAGTAGTCAAATTTAAATAAGTAGTTAATGCCTTTAAATAAAAAGCATAATAAATTAGCCTAATGACACAGAGGCCTATATTTAAAAAGGCAAATTTTTAATAAATTTAGGATAGAACGAAGATTCTTGTAAATTCTCAATAGGTCGCATAATTAAATCCTAAAGAAGTAAAAGTTTACATTTTGAAAATATTTATTTTAAGTTAAACAAAATTATAAGGGACTATAGTTAGCTTCAGTTAAAAGTTAAATTTAAAAATAAAATGTTGAACCTTATAGCTAAAAAGGACTCTCGTTAAGAGAATAGGGAAAAAAATAAAGAAGTATTTGAATATTTATGGAGGTAAAAGACATGAATCCTAACAATTTCAAGATATTAAAATAAAGGAATAACTCTGAGTAAGTTTAAAAAAGTGAGAATTAGTATTTTAGACTTTTGATAATGCTATTATATAATTTCTAAAGCTTAAAAGCGAAAATATTGGTAAAGGGAATTTTAGTAGAATAAAGAAGTTATTGAAAGTTTTTAAAAGTAATAAATTTAAATTCTAGAGGTGCTGATGTTTATATAAATAAGGAGAAACGATGGGATTGGCTTACAACAGCAAAGAGATATTGAATAATATCTTAGAAAATCGATCCATAAAAGCATTACCATAGAGATATACTAAGAAATATTTGAAAAAAAGAATAATTTAATGCTTTGAAAACGCAATAAAAATAGACCAAAGCAAAGCAGAAGCTTATTTCAGTAAGAAAAAGCTCTTAGATACTAGGAAAACAACGATCAAGCACTAGTTTATTATGATTAAGCAATAAGCAAAAATAATAATATGGAAAATGCTTATATCTAAAAGGAAATCTCTCTCAGATATAAGGTATAAAATGGAAAAATGGTCAATAATTTTAAGGTTCTCTAATTATAGATGCTAATAATGTTGAAGTTTTCAACAATCTAGTAATTTATAAAGACTAATAGAAAGCAATATGGATGCAATAAAGTTATTCAAAAACTACAATAAAAATAACGTTAAGTATGCTGAGGTTTTAATAATAAGGATATTCACTAAGAGCATATTAAAAGTACTAATAAATATTTGAATGCTTTAATAGTGCATTTAAAATAAATTTTAATAACTTAAGGGTCTGAAATAATCTAGGAATAATCATAATTAATTAAGGGAATAATAAAGAAGCGATTAAATGCTTCAAAGGCGCATTAAAGATGAACTCTAATAATACGGATGCGCTTAAAAATAAAAGAATGCTATTTAATAATTTAGGATAAGTTGAAGAATCTTGAATATAAGCACATAATAATTATATTTACTTTAAAATGGACTTAAATTAATAAAAACCATTATCTGATTTGAAACAAAAAGATTTTGAATATATGTATGAAGAAATAGTTTTCTTATAATAGAAATCTTTATGCATGTTAGCGTTTTCTATACCTTTGAAACACTCTCAAAAAGTATTTTTAAGAGCTTAAAATATAACATTTTGAGCGGATAAATGGTTGATTGTATAAACTTTCCTATGAATATGCTTAGCTTAAAATGCTCTATCTTCATGCATTAATAAATTTGTCTGAAAAGTAGATTTGAATAAAAAAAAACATAATTTTCGAATATTGGCACTAGCTTAAAAATAAAAATCCATAATTATATCATTCTTCATTTAATTATCATTTTTTCAACAGTTTGTAATTATTCTTGAAAGAAAATTCTCGAAATATAGCATTGACACTTATTTTATGGAATATTACTAAAAATAGAACTATTTTAGCAGGTTGATTAATATAGAAATCTGTTATCTTAAATTTAATATAAGTAGGAAAAATAAAATTTAGTGATAAGTTATTGAATATTTTAAAATAATATCCTCTTTAAATGCTAGTAATGGTATATTTAAATTTATATTTATATTAAAATTAATAATCATAGCAACGTTTTGATACTAATACGAGCCTTTCATTCTGTAATTTTCTCGCTATCATTGTGATTTCTTTGCTACATGCTTTGATCTTTTAAAAAAATATTTTTTTATAAATTTAGGCCCATAATTCTAAATTTTTATTACTTGCTTAAAGATGCTATCTTTATTGGGATGCTCCATCTATTCGCTTCTATAAATTTTTTATAATTAAAGTTTCCAGTCATTTAAATTAAGCTTTGCTTTCTATTATTTCTGAATAAGGATAACTATCATGTTACTCTTTTCTTTCATTTATAATTTTTATTTCCCTCAAATTAATTATCCTCTTAGCTTTTTCTTATATCTAATTTATCCTCTAAAGTTTTTCGACAACAATCAGGTATTTTTTTAAGTTACCAATGCATGCAATATAGACTAAAGACTGTATAATTATCCTTTCAAATGTTTAATTATTTTTATATGTTTAAATTATTTAAATTAGCTTGATAAATTAAGGTATTATTTTAGCCTATTAAGTTACTTAGCCTTATTAGTTATTTATACTTTATAGGATTTGATTACAAGGTATGTTTATATAAAAAGCAGTTTGAATATTGCTTTTTCATTTTAACTTGATTCAAGTTTGATTTAAAAAGGAAAAATTAAGCTGGCAAAAATCTTAATATTCTAAATAAATAGAAATAGGTAGTTTAAATAGAGGAACCTATATTCAAAATATTACTTAATATTTTAGTGGATAGTTTTTCTATTGCTTTTACTGATTCTAGTCCTTTTAGAATGTTATAAGCTTCTACTTTTTTGGAGCTGATAAAGTCCTTCTAAATATTCTCCTTCTTTTTTTCTTATATTTAAATGCTTGCACTTATATCATTAAAAATATGATCCTAATTTTATTAATTTAGGCTTTTATTAATATAGTGAATTTATATCCCTTTCATATAATACTATATAAGCTTACCTTTCCATATATTGAGACTTGTTAATATGATATCTATTAAACTTTCTTGAGAGTTGAAGGATACAAGTTGGAAATTAAAACAATAGCATGGATTGGAAATCTTTCCCTATTATTAAATGGATTAAATCTGAACCAAGATAAGAAAAATGTTTTCCCTATAAATTAAAGAATTACACCAGTATAACTAACTGCTCTTTAAGCTACTAATTAATACATTATAGTTAAAGCTACAGGCTTAAAGGATAAGCACATTTATGATCTAGTAGGTGTAGATTTGATATTTGTAATAATCTATTATATTTAAGCAAATAAATGAAAAAGACAAAGACAGTAACTATTATCGAATCAAACTTCAGCAGTCATAAAAGTTTAGTTCTTATAACTAAAGCATTTCAATAAGTTTTATACAACAAGAAAAGTTAATAATAAACAGCTTTTAGTTTACTGCAAGAAGGGCATGCTAAATAAAGATTTTGCTAGTAATCACAAAAGAAAAAATTAAAGTATAATTAGAGCATCTTAATGCTTTATTTACTATAATTATATAAGTAATAAAGGCTTATGAGATTTAAGAAGCAATAACCAAGTAAATATAAAGTAATTTTTGGTGCTTTAAAAAATTTAAAATATTAAAATACCAAAAATGTAAGAAATAAGGAGCTTTCTAACAAAATTAGCAAACTAGAATCCTCAAAAATTTAAAATATGCTATCATTGATAAACTCCAGTTTGCTTTGCCTGCATTTTGGAAGATATGTTTGAAGCTTACTAAGATTTATGATCTTGGAGTTGGAATAATTAAAAAGGAATATCCGAAATATCTTTGTTAAGGATGAAATAAGAAACATAAGGTAAAATTGGAGATTGAGATGAAAGAAACACAAATTAATGGGAATATGCCGTTGAGCATAAAGACTTTAATTAAATAAAAGAGATTAATCTTTAAAATAAATTAAAAACAATAAAGTGGATTTACTTTGAGTCAAACACTAAAGATTCTTAATTACATCAATTTCTATAACATATATAAAAAGACTAAGATTAGATAAATCCTCAGATATAAAAAGTAAATTAAGAAGCTTCGAATTAATAAGAATAAGGTTAGGAGGTTAAGTTATAAAAGATTATTAAAGATGTGAATTAGTTGTTCGAAAAAGCTTAACTGTAGTTCGAGGAAATTAGCTAAAATTAATAGAAATAGAAATAATCACAGAAATAGACAAATTCTTTGCAAGAAATGAGGTAAAAATTGCAGGAGTGATAAAGCCCTACTTCCTTGAATTTATATGCTTAATGATAAGTTTAAAAAATTAGAAAATCTTTAAATAAGATAATTAAATTCAAAGCTAATCTCTATCCTATAATCATAAAAATGAAATAGTCTTAAAAAGATTTATCCTATTTAAACTAATTAGTTGAATGATATATGCAAAACATCCAAGTTTTCCAGTCAAAAGGTAATATAGCACATCAAAACTAGAGCAACTAATAGAAAGAAATATAGTTATATAAAGAAAAAATTAAATAAATGATATATGCTACAAGTTAATAAGCACGATAGTCTTAATATATCCAATTAAAAGCATTTTTCCTGCTCCAATAGCAATCATCAAAAACAAAAGAGCTACAAAAGACTTTATAATAAATGGCTTAACAATGCTTATAATTTATGTAGCTTTAGATATAAATTTTGGAGTAATTTTAAGTTTAATTTAGTTAGAAGTAAGGAATATAAATAAATGAAGCTGAAGAACTTGAATAAGAAATTAAAAGTTTTTGATAATTTACTTTTTGCTAAATAAGCTAAATGTAAATAGCATGACAAGAATAATAAATGATATCAGCAAGTTTATATAAAGAACTCTAACATATATAGCACGTATAGGCGGACTTGTTAAAATAGCAAGAAATAGCATGCAACTAATTATAATAACTATCAGAATCAACTTGCTAGCAAAGATAAGAAAATATTAATTATTAGATTAGTAACAAGTAGATTGAGATATTTGACTTATTTTAATTATTTGCTACTATTCAAATGAACATTATTAAGATAAAAACATTTCAGTTCTGATAGTACGAAGTATATACAGGTCATTTCATAGGACATTTAGAAAGGTAGGAAGATTAGTGCAAGATATGCTAATAAAAATTTGAAAAAATAATAGTCTTCACATTTTGCAAATGCAGCATATGCATAAACTGCTTATAAAATATAATAATTATCTAATAGAAAGGTAACTCTGATATCTAAAACTAAGTATAGTGTCCAAGTTGTTTTACTGTGATCAAGAATTAGAATTTATTTATGTCTTTTTAAATTTAGACAATAAAATAGAAAATTTAAAGTTCAAGCATTACTTTTTTCAAAGAGCTAAGTAATTCACAAGGGGAAGATTTGATATAAACCAATATTGTTTATCAGCTTAGATTAGATAACAATCAAATGTTTAGAAAGATAAATAAAATGCTTCTAAATTTCGTATGGAAAAAATAGGAAATCTTATAGAGTCTATTTTTCTAAAAAAAGGATCAAAAAAATTATCCAGAGCTAAAAGTCTAAAATTTAAGCAACACTAAGATAGAAAGCTAAGCTTAATATAAAACACCTAAGATTATTTTAATAAGATATAATTAGTGATAAACTGAATTCTGAAATAAGTATTATATTGAAAGAACTCTAAAAAAGTAAAACTATATGGAAGTTATTGATTAAAAATAATACTTCTTAAAAGAAACCATCTATATCGCTTAGGATATCAAGTTTGATAAAAAGGTTTTAGTCAAATCAATAAAGACAAACGATGAAAGATACCTTAAGAGTGCTGAAACTTTCTTATTGCCTAAGCTTAAATAATTAAAGATAGAATAAGTAGCTGAGATTTTGGATGTAATAAAGCTGCTAATTCCTAATTTTGAGAAGAAAGAAAAATCTCTGTACTAAATAGATATTATTCAGAAATACTATGAAAGAGGAACCTTAAAAGAAGAATTAGAAAGAAGACTGGAGAAGTCATAACACTATACTGAAGAAGAATTAAATTAGCATTTCTTAAATCTAATTGAAGGATATAAATAACTATAAACGAATGGAATTGCTAATCAAGATATTAAAACTGAAAATATAGTTTTAGATGAAAATCAGAACTTAAAGATAATAGATTTTGATATATCAATTATATTTTAGGAAGATATGAAAGAACAATAATGCGGAACTCCTTTATTTATGGCTCCTCAAGTGCTTAATAATTGGCTAGCAGAAGACAAAAAGTAGATGATAGTTACTAATCCATTTAAATCTGATGTATGAAGTTTAGGAGTTGTTTTCTATTAAATGATTACTTTCGATTTCAATACAGCTCTAAATAAGTTAAGTGCATAATAGATCTAATGAATTTTGTAGGATATATAAAGTGTACATTTCAAAATAATTCTATAATTTATGCTGCAAATTAATGAAAACGATAGGCCTGACTTCGAGACACTTCATGGGATTTTCAAAGAAGATTGGATAAAATTAAAAAATTTTATATCTCACGTTGAACTAGAAAAAAATGAAAAGATTAACTTAATAGGAAGTGAAAGTGAGTCAAGTGAGAAATAAAACTTTTTTTCTTTAAAATCTCAAAGTTAGATTTCATAAAAATCTAGCATAACAGAAGAAAAAGCTGCTTATAAAACAGTCGATACATAAAAGTATGCGTGATTACCATCTAGTTACATTAAAATTGAGCAAAAAGAAATTTATAAACTTTATCGTGAAGAAGTGATTCCAGATTTAGATTTAAATTACGAACTACTAGAAATTTTAATGAAAATATAGAATTTTTCTATTAAGACTAACTAGCAAAAATCTAAGCATTGGACATAAAAAATTTCTAAATTTATTAAAGGCCAATAATATATTGGCTAAGTGGATTATGAATCAGGGCTTCCTCATGGAAATGGAAAATTACTTGCAGAAGATTATTACTATTAAGGAAATTTTGTCTTTGGCTAGATCGAAGATTATGGATTGATGATTGATAAAGCCAAAAATATTTATATAGGAGAATTTAGGTTGAATTAGCCAAATGGAGAAGGAGAAATTTGAGAGTATAAAGATGAAAAATTTATAAAAAAATGTGAAGGAATATTTCTAGATGGATAAATGATGATCGGATATTGAATAAGCGACAAATAAGATATCTTGTTTGGAAAGTGAAGGAATAATTGTGAAGAATGCATTTGCTTATATGACATAATAAAGAGTAAAAAGCATAAAACTAATAAGTCTAAGATTGTAAATGAAATGAAAACAATATTAACTAAAAATAAAGAAATTTAATAATTTAGAGTCTCTTAGAAAGCAATTTATAAAATATATGAAATACAGTAAAGAAACTCCTCACTATAAAAATAAAATTTAAGTCACTTTAAAACTTGTCAAATTCATCTTGAATAACTAAATGAAATAAAATTCCAGCAAAAATTTTAAATGATTAGCAAAGGTAAAGTTTATAAACTAGATGAAGAAGAAAAAAAATATAACTACGAAGACTTTTAGGAGATTCAAGAACTGATTCCTTTTATTCCACCTTAGGATAATAAGCTTTTAAATTCATTGATGTAGAAAGAATCCGTGATTTTATTCTAATTTATTTAATATTAAAATAAATTTTTTCGTTCAATCTACCTTTTTCGATAGGTATATACACTCTTCAGTTATTATCAAGTTAAGACTTTTTATTAACTACATTGCATTCAAATATCTTTATTTACCTTAATATTCAATACTACAAATTTTCTATTTTGTAAATTACATTCCCTTTAAACTAAAAAGGCCTTCTTTACCAATATTTCCTCTTCTAAAATAGGATCTATCTTTAATACAATCAAAACTTCTAGTTATCATTTATTAAAAAATGACCTTATGATTTAAAAAGATTTGCTTAATTTAGATAAAAATGATATATGATTTTATTTCTGTATGATTAATAAAGCTATAAGTCTTAAATAAAATTCTAATTTTAACCTATTATATTTTAAGATCTAATGTTTGATTATTAATTACATATCTAATCTTATATATAAGCTTATCGCTTATATATAGATATTAGTTTTTAATTTAAAGCATGACTATCATTTAATACTATTGTTGACTATAATTACCTTTTAGCTGGTAATTTTAAAATTACTACTTAATTAATTTAATTTTAGTTTCCATATAATAATATCAGCTTAAAAAATTATGCCTTTTGATATTTTATTTATGATCTTTATCTTAGTCATTAATAAAAATCTTACTTGAGATGAGGAAGTTTAAGATTTTGATCTATCAAGCACATAAGAAAATACAAGATTGACTAAGATTATTACCTCTCCAAATTAAATTTTGCTGTTTTTCCATTAGTCTTTAGAAAAAGCAACAATAATAGCTAAATACATTTTTCTCTTTTTAGTTTAAAATGAATATGTAAGCGTTAGCTTATAGCTTTCAACCATATTATATTGATTCTAATAACCCTGCTTATATATTTTTCTAAATGGATTGATATTTTTAGGAATTTCTTCAACATCTTTTTGAAAGTCTATTATTTTCCCTTTAAATTTAAAGCTTTGGTTGTTAAGTTTTTCATAAGTCTATATTTTATTTAGCATGAAATGATAACATTTTAGCTTCATGAATGACTTTAGTTGTTCTATTTAGTAATTATTGCTACTTTCTTATTTTAAACTTTACAAAGATCCTAGTTAGAATCTAGTAGTCAGATTATTATTGGATTGATTCTATTTAATTGTCTGAATTATATTCTATTCTTTATTATTAGTTTATTTTAGATTTATTTAGTTAAACCTTATATTACTTTAGATGTATTCAAGACTTTGGTGGTAAATACTTTATTAGATTAAAAGTTAAAATTTAGTGTTCAATACCTCATTCTAACTACATTAAATGAATTTAGTTATATTTAATATGAATCTACAATCTATTTTGCTAGATTTATACATAAAAACTCAGACTAATTATAATTCTATGATACCTCTATTATCTCCTGCTTCATTTCTTGTGATTAAAAGTTACTTAACTTGAAAATTCGCGGTGCTATAGGAAAAGAGAACTCCAGACACTTCTTACTAAAATACAAAAGATATTTAATTAAAATATTATAAAAATAAGATATGATGGATATAATTTAGATTGTGCTTCTATTTTTAATTAAACTATAACTTGTTGTTTATTCTTTTTTTAATAAGTGCTATTATTGCTTCTTTTCTTATTGTAAAAAGCTTTACAAATCAATGTCAAATCTTCAAACTATTGTTCAACTTTCTTCTTGTCATGGAAAATATTTAATTTCATTAATTAAGCTCAAAATACTCGTTGATTTTAATTTATTTTCTTTAATCATAAAGATTTTTAGATTCTTCCAAATAGGATACTAATTTTATATCTCGTTCATATAGATATAATACTCATTTCTAAGCAGCAATAACTAATTAACTCTAAGTTTTAAGTATTAACTGTATGTCTTAATCATTTAAATTCAATCTCCTTAGTTTTAAATATTTAAGTTTAGTGTTCTATGAAAATTCTTAGATTAAGGTTAAGTAATTATTTAATTATAGATTGCCCAAACTTAAACTTCATAGCTACTTAAAATCTAAGTAAGTTTAAATTATTAGCCACTTGTTTAAGTAGACTTATTTATCTTGTTTATTTCAATTAATTATATTATGTGAAAATATACTCCAATGTTTATTAGTCCAGTTAAGTTATATTAACTAATCTTGCTTGCTCAAGTTTTATCCATATTTACCTATTTATTTGAGATCTTCACTTTTTAGCACATTCATGACTTTCAAATGCAAGGATCTAAAGCTGGGAGTATTTTATAAAAGAAAAGCCAATTTTAGTCATTAAAGTTTAGAAATTGGTATAATAATTGAAAATAACTGGTTGAAACCTCAAGCTACAAGCAAAGAAAACTAATTAGGCTTTAAATTATTATTCAGACTTAATTTTATAAGATACTTATTTCTAATCTGATCTTAAATATCATTGATAGAATTGTTTTGCGATGAGTCAAGTGGACTTATATAAAGACATAAATTTAGCAATTAGTTAATTTACTAGCTTTTGTTGATAAATATTTCTTATTATATAAATACTTACAAATGAGAAAATTAAAAAGTCTCACTGTATATTTTACAATTTTAAATTCAAATTCAAACAAAAATCTATTAGAAATCTTCCAGTTTCCATATTTATTCCTAAAGTGATATTAACTACCTAATTCAAGATATTCTAATTTTTATAGATTGGATAAAATTTTAGTTCCTGATCTTTTAAATATCCGTGCAAGAATAATTATTTTATAGAATTAGGTGTGCAGTTACGCAGATAAAGTCTTTAACTTGTATAGTTTATTATGGACAGAAGAAGGAGATTTTTCTGCTTTCTTATTCATGCAATAATTAATTAAGAATTTTGGATATATTAGATTTTCTATAAATTTACTTACACAAAATCTAAGAAAAATTAGATTATAAATACTTATATTTTTAATTTTTAAATGCCCTAATAACTTAAAGCAACTTTATATTTATCCTCAGACAAATTAAACATCATTATTATATCCTTTTGATTGCTATCTTCTAGATTTAAAATGTAAAATTATTAAGCTATTTATTAACTCCTGATAGATTGATAATGTTCTGAAAATTCAACAATGAAATTACTAAATCTAATAAGTATTTACCATTTTGAATTCAATTGAAGTCAGTATTATCCAATCTTTCTTATTACTCAGAAAAAGATTTATTTCTTATTTAAGTCTAAATATCTCATTATTTTAAATTGCACTATATTTTATCAGTTAGAAGTTAATCTTGATCATATTTCATTTCATTATAAATCAGGTTTTGTTGGTTACTCTAGTTAGCCCTAATTTCACTTTTCTTCTATTTTTTATTTTAACTTATTAGTTTAAATTTAAGAACATTTGATTGAAAAACCTTTTAATATCAAAACAGAATGAATTTGATCTGTGAAATCTGTCTTTTAAATTACCTTTTATAGAAAAAAATCTTCGTGTTTTCTTAAGCCATCTTGCTTTAATAGTCAAAATGCTAATTATGCCAGTGATAACTCTTTTCTCTTTAATTAAAATCTTATCAATAACATATCTAACCTGTTCAACAATCTCCATTTGAGTATGCAATACTACCAAGAAAAGATGGTTCCTTATGAAGGTTTCTTCAAATTTTCTTCAATTAATTAAAGTTTTTAATTTAATTTACTCAATTTTTCAACTTCTCGCTCTCACAATATTCAAATAAAATTCTCTAATCCTATCTTTCGTTCTAAGACTCCGATTTTAGTTCTTAAATTTACCAAATGAACGTCATTAACTCTTTATGATTTATGAGGTCTTTACTTATTTCGAGTATTTCTTACTTCAAGGAGTTTAAGTCTTCTTCGAGTGTTTGTTTATTTATTTTATAAGTTGATATATTAACTGTAGCCTCTATAAAGAGTCCATTTGCTCTATTTCAGTATTATCCAAATCATAAATATTAAGGTCTATATTGAATTATCGTATTTTTCCTTCTTCATTTATTTTTATTTCTTATTTACTTCTTTCAGTGATTTAGTCAAGTGTCTCCTTTTTAGTGGTAGTATTGAAAGCTTTACTAACTTTTCTGTTCATAATTTTTCTTTTCAGTTCCTACTTTTCCTTTGATGGAAGAGAGCCAATTTATTCTATATTTAAAGCTAATAACTTATCATGAAACTTCAATAAGCCAAAAGAGATTGCATCTAAAGATAATTGAAGAAAAATCCTGTTGAAGGTAACTAGGCAATAAACAGCTCACTAACAAACAGAACTTCGTAAATAAATAAACTCAAAGCAACAAAATTACTTTGGCTAGAAATATAATTGTTAAATTAATTTAGATTAATAAAATTTGAGTGTATTTTTAGTTATTATGCTTTATATAAGTTAAGATAGAACAAGAAATTAGATTTTATGTATAGAATTAAGAATTTTTTTAATTATATTAATTAGTTTCCAATAAAGTCTATAATGCCTCTCTCCTCTTCAATCAAATTTATCTTACTCTTAATTTAGATTTTCCTACAATCTAATTTCCAGGTTGTTATTAAAACTGTTCAATTTTATTTCTATTTGATTCAATTATTTACATTACTAAAATATATACTCTAAAGTTTATTAGTCTAGTTTTGTTATATTAACTAACCCTATTTCTTCATATTTTTATCCATATTTACCTATTTATTAGAGGGCCGCGCTTTGGTGTATATCAATTCCTTTCAAATAAAGAGATTTAAGACTAGGAGTATTTTGCATAAGATCAACTAAATTTTAATCATTAAAGTTTTTGCAGTTAGCTATATTAACTTTCACCAGCTTTTTGAAACCCTAAGAAATAAACAAGGAAAACAAATCAGATCGGAAATTATTATTTAAACTTAGCTGAATAAGATTTTAATTTCTAATCTATTCTAGCAGTTAATTTAATAGAGTTATTTGCTATGAATCAAGTGAAATTAAATTAGGACATAGCTAAATCAATTAATTGATTTGCTAGTTTTAGTTAATAGTTATTTCTTATACTAGATTTCCTTTTACTTTTAGATATTTTTCTAATTATGAAATTTAAATTTCTGAGCTATTTATTTTTATAGCTTTCAAATTCAAATTTAAGCAAAAACTATTAGAAAATTCCCTATTATTGCATTTTTGTTAGATACCTCGGATTAACAATCCTACTCAAGATGTTCTAGTTTCATTAACCTGGGTATAAATTATAAATCCTAATCTCGAAATGATCCCGCCGAGATTAACTATTTTAGTGAATTACTTTTGAGTAAGATTTATCTTCGCTTTAGTCGGCTTCATGATAATCTTAAGATACAAATTTCAGTATTTCTTACTCTATTCTTTATGTAAATTGAAACTATCCTTAAGATATATCATCATTTTCTTATTTAATTGCTTCTTATTTTTAAGGCTATCCTATCTCTATTTAAGCTTCTTAAATATTTCCTTCCTAGTACGCTTTGATTTTTTAAACTTAATTCGTTTAATCTTAATTTCATTTTTGCAGGAAGTGAATTTAACAGTTTTCTTCTTAGCTCGGATTATGATCTTTAGTTACTTCTTAACTGCTCAAGCTAGCTTTATCTTATTGAAATTCTTTCAATAAGTTGTAATATACTTCCATATTATTTTTATTAAAGTAAAGAAATAATAAAGTTTAAATTCTCAGATAGATAACCAAAACTGCTTCTAGGGTATACTTATTTATAAACTTTAAGCTGTGTTCAACTTAAAAAATACATAGAAGGTAATTATATCAACAAGTTTATATTATTAAAGTTTAGCTATATAGTTAAAACTCTTTAAATTATCTGATGAATTATTACAAGTAAGCTAACATTTAGAAAAAAGCTTATATGATCTTTATATTATAATATACTTAATAAAATAGTAAATTTAATGCTAGTTAATCTTAAAATTAGATAAGCTTCTTTTATTATGCACTGTTAGTTTAGTTTAACCTTGTTGAAATAAATTTTTTCTATTACTGGCTGCAATATAATTTAACTTAGTGCTTCAATTAATTTAGTTTTATTTATTTCTATTTTTATTTAATTATTTATTGC
This sequence comes from Loxodes magnus, assembly GCA_946699065.1. NCBI lineage: Eukaryota > Ciliophora > Karyorelictea > Loxodida > Loxodidae > Loxodes > Loxodes magnus. The sequence continues at coordinate 199,049 of CAMPDV010000136.1, read as the reverse complement.
TATTCCTTTAAGATTCTAGCAAATCTATTTTTTATTTTGTCACTTTTAACTATAACTTTGTTGTTTTTTGATTTTCTAATCTTACAAAAAATTAAATTCATAAAAGCTGTAAGTGCTATAAGATTTTCTGTTTTCAGAATATAAACTAACTAAATTAGAAATATTAACTTTGGTACTATATTTTTGTAAAGCTTAGTTATTGCCTGATTATTTAATATTATCTTTGCACGTCGTTACTTTCAATATTCGAGGTATAAAAATAGATTTTAACGGTCCTATTAATCCATTGATAGTTATTTTCAGTCAAAGTCTATTATAACCTTAACACTTATAATATAATATTGCACGGTTTTACGTTTCCGGCTAAGATTTAAAATTTTTTAGTATTTTCTTAGCATTAAAATTATGAATTCAATAAGATTTATCTTAAAAGTCTCATTTTGGAAAGAATTTGGGCTAAATGCCTTTTGGGAAACTAAATTGCTTACTTTAATTAGTCTAGACCTTTCAGAGCAAATTCTAGCTATTATAGGCTAAATTAGAGCTAGGATTAAACTTATTCGAAGTTTACGAGTCTGAACAGATTCATCATATCTCCAAGGTATAATAAAAAGGTTTTTAATTAAGAAAGCTTATTATATGGGTTAAGCCCGTCAAATATTACTTAATACTCTAACTATTCTTTCAGGCTTTCATTTTTAAGAATTATTTTTCCACTTCAAGCTTATCTAATTATTAACTTAAGTATCTTCATAAAGCATTACATTTTTAATTCCTAGCTGAAAGATGTTTTTAATCTAACAATATCTTATGTAACAATCATTTTAACTTGTTCAATCTATTGGAAAGCAAAAATGAAAAAAATTACTATTTTGGTTTTTTTTTGCTAGTTCTTTTTATCTTTACCTACCTTTAGTTCTTAACTTGAAAAAATAGTGAAATCAAAATGAGTTTTGTAAATTGATCAGGATATTATTCTTTATTATGCTCACATTTAAAATAATTTTTAAAAGCAACAAACTAATAGACTGATATGTTATTAGGACTGACCACTCAAATCCTAGCATTTCTAAACTTGCTAGTTATTTTAGCTGAACTTTTTTTTTGCTATTCTAGCATGTTGCTTAAAATGTTAAACACCTTTAAATTAAGAATAAAAACTTGCTACTTTATCAAGCCTTTTTTATAGATCTTCCATTGTGTTATTTCTAATTATACAGCTTAACTGTATTTTAGCATTACTTATCAAATTTTAAAACCTTTTCACTTCCCAAAATTTGTGCTAATTTACATATGAGAAAACTTTATATATATCTATCTTTCAATTACGTCGTTAAAGTCTTGACTTATTCTAAGAACTAACCAAAAATAGTTTCTTTAGTAAAATAAACTATTTATCCCTCTTATCTTCAGACTACTTTGTTAATACGCTTAATTTCTAATTATAATTCTTTTGCATTTAATACTTCATACTTCTTTTTATCTAGTCGAAGCCTAATTTTTTTGGTTATAATAATTATCCTTTAATAAGAGATTTTCAGGCTTCAGTATTAAATTAGCTCTAAGTAATTATAAACCCCTTTTATTTACCATACTATTCACTAAATTAGCAAAATCAAATTTCCTTTTATTAAGAAGCTTTTTCTTTAACATCATACCCACTATCTCCAGAAAGCTAGTATAGCGACATTATTTATCTTATCTTCAAGATATGCTTCTATATTCCTTATATATATAATAATCACCGAGCTTGCATTTAAAATTAGTATTATCTTTTGCTATTTCTTTATAAATTATTTAGTTCTTAATTTCTAACTTCTTTCTCTCCTTTCTTATTCATATCCTTCAATCTACTTTTACTAGGAATATCTAAAATAAGTATTGAATCTATTAAGCTCTTTTATTTATTGCTTACTATATCTAATTTAATAATAGTATTACTTATAATTCATTTAAGTCAATTTTACTATTTAAATTTAGGCGGGAAATTGGAAATTAAAACGTATAGCTTGATTTATAATAAAGATATTAACAGTAATTAAGAAATGAACAGAGGTAGCAAATTAAAGACTTAGATATTAGATACTATATAATTGAATAAATCTATTAGTAGCTTCTAATTTAATATCTGCTATATACTTTAAGTTATATGTATAGCTTTATTTTACTAACTTAATCCTTTCTTTTCCATTAGTAAAGTATAAACATATATGAGCTTATCTATTTAAATAGAGATAATAAGCTATTAGTAAACTATAGAGATTTATTATTAGCTAAGCTAGTTATATCATCATTATTATAACTAAGTGTATTTTTGTGCTATAATTTAAGAAAAAATAGCGAATTTAAATAAATTAAAGCTAAAAATTAAATGATGATATATAAGTATTAGTAGTACATTCTTAAATATAGATTCAGCAAGTCTAAGCTAATTTTTTGAAAGTTTTAAAGATAAAAAGCATTCTAACCTATATAGTTTAAGAGTATAAAGCTTTAAGTTTGCTAGTTAAAAATAGTTAAAGAATCTATTTATTTAATTATAAAATAGAAGTTAGATTAGTTTTAGTGATCTAAGAAGATAAATGAAATGTATAATTATAATTAGAACTAATTAGCTTATTAATATAAGACAGGTTTAGTTTTGAAATAATATCAAATGTTTATTTTAATTAATAGCTAATGATTTATAGTGAGTGTGTAATAGAGTTAAATTAGTAAAACTTATAAAGGTAATTTCTATTGTTTAAGATGAAATGTATAAAGATTAAGATATCATAAGATAATAAATAAAAAAGAAGGCAATATTGTCCATCTAATAGTCTAACCTTAGAAACTAATATAGATTTCTCTTACTCTATAGAAATACAAAGCTTTATAGTTTTTATACTGTTTGAGAAGATATCTAGAATCTTTAGTTTTAATAAACGAATACTATTAATATAATAGCTCTAGTCACCTTTAGTTAAAAATAGTATCTAATAAATAGTGATTTGATAGTAAAATAAGAAGAGATATTTAATAATTAGGCATAAGAGCAATAAATTTAATCATCTTCACTACTTATCATTTAATCCCTATATTTAAATCCAAAGCTATTAAAACTATAATATCACTGCTACTATAATATTCATAAGTTATCAGCTTTCATTATTCTAAAGCTATTGCAAAATATATAAATCTTCATAATTTAAAGTATCTTATCATAATATTAACCAATTGCTCCTTATGCTTATCTGCTACCTTTACACTAAATAATTTAAATTATTAAAATAATCATAGTGATAAATAAGAACCTAATTATTAAATGTCTTTACTAGTAAGATTAGCTAAATAATAGCTTCTATATTATTTCAATTAAATAAACCACTGTAAACCAGAAATAACTCATAAAGCTTTTATTATATAATATAATTAGTACTAATTTAGTCTTAGGATTAATAAACCTAGGCTGTAATTTTTTAAATATAAGCAGTTGTTTACTATTTTAAAATAATAGCTTATATATTGTAAGAAACACTAATTAACTAATAAAGCTAAAAGTAGCTAACTTAGTTATCTTAAATGACTATATTAAGGAATAGGCTAATAATAATAAGCTAGTTAAAGCTAAGGAATGATAATAGTAGATAAATATAATTTGGAATGGATACATTAATTTAATAAATTAGCACTTTATCTTTTTAATAGTTTAGTGTGTAGAAGGTTAATAGACATATATAAATAATAATAGTTAACTAATATTAATTATCAAATTAATTTTATATATAATAACAACAACTATACAGGTTTAGATATATACTTAGGGAAAAAGTAAAGTTTAATTTAAAGATAAAAGATTAACTAAATAATCATATATTTATTATAATTTACATTATTAAAATTAGACCTTAGGAATAGAGATTATATCAGCTAAGCGATAATTTAAGCAAAAAGAAAGTAGAAAAAACTAATAAGAGCTTTAGTGAGCCTATTTAGATTAGAAATAGCGAGATTTAAACTTAAAGTTAAATGACCTTTCTATGAAAAATATAAAATATCTAAGAAAAAATAGATTGCTTGGCTAAGCGTTAAGAACATACTATAAAGATTTTAAGGAAATATTTAGAGATTAAGGAAAATTGTTGAGTCTATATTGATTATGAAGCAGCTTTTGAAATAAATTTTTGTGGTTATGATTTTTAAATGAGAAAGAAATTCCATAAGGGATTAAGAAGAAATGAAATCGCAATAAAAGGATTTAATATTACGTAAACATTAATTAAAAACTTCTTGGAGCTTATATTAGAAAATGATTATTTTTACTTTTTCAAGGAAAAACAAAGAGACTTTTGAAAACTTCGATTCAGAATCGAAACTAAATTATCAAGATACCTAAATTCGTAATATTAAATGATTGTCTCTAAGAGATTAAGAGAAAAAATAGAAGGCATTTGAATGCTTTAATACTAAATTTAACATAAATCCTAAATAATAAAACGACTACATCAGCAAGACTTTCCTCATAAATTTTGGAAGATGGAACTTAGTCTTTAATGCTTCCAGCAAGCTTTGAAAAAAAATGTAAATACTTATTATAATAAAAGATTTTTACTAAAACCACTCGGAAAAAATGAATAATTTATATAATGCTTAGAAAGGTAATCAAAATAAATTCATAAAGGCTATATATTTATTTAAAATTTTATCTCTTAAAAAATGAGTCAAAACAAAGAAAGAAACAATAAAATGATTTTTTATTTCGCTAGGCATGCAAATAAATAAAAACAGTCTAATAAATAAAAAGAATAATAATAGTAAGAATTTTGAAGTTAAATAATATAAAAAGAATTATAAGCATTTCATCAATATATTTTTAATTGAAGCTTAACTTCATTCAAATAATTTTTATTTAAATTAAAAATAATTATTTACACTTTGCTATTTCTATTCGACACAAAAATACTAGTTAAAAAAGAGCGCCAAATTTTAATTTAATAATTTAAAAATTAAATTTTAAATATAAGCTTAGATATGAAGCTTAATTTAATAGGTTTATATATAAAAAACAGAAATTAGTTAGCTTTTATTTATTTTCTTTTATTTATATGAGATGGAAACTCTATTTTACTCAACTTTGCTATTTACCTTTTAATTTGATTTATAAGTTCTAGTCACTTTACTTTTGTATAATTTTAATATAGACATTCCAAATTAGAGTTATCTATTAAGGAGAAGGTTTGTTATTTTAATTATTTCGCATTAATTGATCTATTAGAGATTATCCAAAATTTAGTCAGCTAAATTCTATTTTTTTTGGTTATATGTCTCTTGAATCTTCAATTAAATATTTTTCTATCGAAGATTCATCAGAATTATTTAGGATTTTCCATAAAGCATGATAAAGCCTTTAAATGTTAAAGATGATTCAAATTTCTCAGGAGCAATTGTTACTGAAAATAATTAGAGAACTCTTGTCTTAAATAAATTTTTTAATTAGTCCTTTTTTGGTTTATTAGTAGATTTAATCAAATATACTTGCTGGAGTTTTTTTATTTTCTATTTATATTTGTTAGCCTTTCCTACTTCTGTAAGAGATCAAATTTATTGGTAATTCACCTCAACAAAATTCAACAACAAATAATCTTCAATCTTTTCTCGTTCTAAGCTCTAGTTTTTCTTATCATCAAACCTAAGATTTACTATAATGAAATTAAGTGATTATAGTAAAATCCTAGCAAAATCAGGAAATAATTAGTTAATTTCATTTAATTCTTCAGAATGTATTGCAATAAATTACTTTCTAGGAAATTATCAGGACTTAAATACAGAGAATATTAGAAAGGATCGATAATTTTGTGCTAATACTTGCAATTATGATTTTGTTCTACCCTTAGTGGCTTCGTCTCTAGTAAATCTCCGTGTTATGCTTTGTTTTGTAGTTCAATAGTTTTCTCTTTACTTTTTAGTATTAAAAGTCCCTTTTAATCCTCTTTATATTCCCTCTCATTGTTTAATCTCAACTAGATAACTCCAGTTTTAAAGTTACTTCTTCATATTTCACAAATTTACAACATAACTTAAGAATATGGCTTTTATCTTAATTATGCATTTTAATCTTTGGAGGAAACAAGACTTAACATCTTCTAGAAAGCTTTCAGCGTAATTTCTTAATTATCTAAGCATTTATTCTTTCTATAATCCTCTCTTACCTCTTTATACAATATTAAACTCTTTATCATGCTGATTTATTATATCTACTCTTTAAGCAAATCTTAATTTTAACTTCAACATTCTATTTTTTAATTTTAATTGTCAGTTTCAGCTTTAAAAACTGCTTTATAAAATACATAGCAAACTGAGAGTTATATCTGATGAAATGAGATGAAATAAAGAAGCTAAACTTAAAGATTTGAGTTAAAAGCATATAAATTAATGTATAAAGCAGATTTTATAGCAATTTCTGATATAAAGGATACAGAAAGGTATTTTATTGCTCGGTTAGTTAGTACATAAAATAAGTGAAATGTAGAAAGAAGCTTTGATACTGAAAGGAAACATATTAGCAAAAGAAAATTTATCTCTAGTTACCTTTAATGAAATATCTAAAAAATAAATGACAATAAATATCACTTAAAGCTGTCTTCTTATTGAAACATAAGCCTTTCTTACTAAAGATTACTATTAAAGTATAAAAGCAGAGTTTATATTGATTTTCAAAGAAGTGTTTAACTAGAAAATGCTTTAGCGATGAATATGGATATAAGGCTCAGTAAATTAGCATTTTGTAGAGTAAAAGATAAATATGTTGCTTTATTAATGGAACTTTATAATGGTTAGATACATTTTTGTTTATCAACTATTTATAGGGAAAATGGGCTATAGCATAATACAATTTTTCTTGATTAAATAAAGCAGAAAATTACTGAGGACAAAGAGATTTGATTTTCGAGCAAATAAAAATGTGATTAATTAAAATGAATAGTAAGAATAGCAGGCAGATTAGAAAGCTTTTGAAACAGAATTGCAAATATTCAAATTTAATAGCAGATGTTGAACATAATATCTAAGTACAAAAATAGAAATTTGTAATATAAGTTTGGGCGATAAATGGTTAAAAATATAAATTTTTGCTTTGAAAGGAGTTTAAATACATAATAGACTCTAGTTATGGATCTTTGAGAATTTATTTTAAATGTAAATCTCCTAAAGAATAAGATATTTCTAAATCTTACGAGATAATTAGTTTCCCTGAGTTTAAAATTAAGAATTGTAAATATTATTTCAACGAGTATACAAGGAAAATTCTAATCTAAGGAATATAAAATCTCAGGTGAAGAAAAAAGAAGCAAAATTGATAAAAAGTTTGATATTAAAGAAATAGACTTAATTAATATACTGTAAATTTAATATAAGGACCTAATATGATAATTACTAAGGACAAATAAAAAAGATAATTAGTTGTAATAATCAAATGTATTAAAAGAGAGATTTCCTTAGTCTAAATCTATTTACAGAAGAATATAAGCAAAAAATCGACAAATTGCCAGAACATTTTGAAGAGATAGCAAAAATTATAAAAATAAAAGTTTAATGTAAATAAGAATGAAAATAATCTTCAAGAATTACCGATTTGTAAAGGCAGAGTTTATCGAAAGAAGATCAACTAGATAAAATAAAGTAAGCAAACATAATTTAAAATTTAAGGAAATGGAAAACAGCCTAAATTGAATAAAGAAGAGAGGAAAGATAAAGATATCCTGTAATAATAAAGAATAAAAAAGACTAAAATGAAGATATTAGGTAATAGTTGTAATTCAGAACTCTCCTTTAAAAAAAATCTGTACATAGTTAAGCTAATATCAACTAGGCAAATTATACAATTAAAAATTTTATTCTTTTATTCTAAAAATTAAAAAGAAACAAAGTTAATCATTTTTCTACTAAAATTTTAAAATAAGTTATATTATTTATCCTTAATACCAAATTATCAAGTTATAACTTACTAAATAGTAAGCTGCTAGCTTATGATTTACCACTGGTCTATAAATGAAGAAATTTAAAATTGATCTGAATAACATAATAAAAATAAAAGAATAATAACCAATTAACACTTTTACCCCTTTTTAAAATTATCATAATACCCTTTTATTTACTAGTTCAATATCCTTAAAATAGCTTTCGCTTAATCTCTTAATTAAATAAGATTAAAGTAAATTATTTAAAAAGTAAACATATCACTAAAATACATTTTTTATAATATAAGACACTTAAAAATATTAAATGGTAGAAAGTAAAAGCCTTTGATAAAATAAGCATATCTCTTATATCTAAAGTAATCAAATACTTTAAAATGAAACGACAATAGGTATTTAAATGCAGATAGCTGAATTTAATATAAAAATAACTATAAAACAATATTAATGATTCAATAGCTTAAAAAGCATATAAATATAAATGCTTATTTATATATAAAGCTTTATAAAACATTTTTTATCATACTTTGCAATATATTGAAACAACTTGAAAAAATGTTAAATAAGGCAGTTTCAATTTAAAAAGCATCAATTTGAGAGTTATTATAAATATGGAGACTTAAGAAGATAAATAAGTTGATAAGGAGAAGTTGTTTGAGGTAGGCAATTAGTTTCTATCTGATGGAAAGTTAAATGAAGCTTTAGAGTGCTTTGAAACTGTTTTAGTGTTTAAACCCAAGTACTATTAGGCTTATCATAATAAAGGGATTACTTTATTGAACCTTGGAAGATATGAAGAAGCTTTTTAATGCTTCAATACTGCAATTAAAATTGACCCTAGCTCTAACTTTTCCTATAATAGCAAAGGACTTGCTCTGAGAAATCTAGGCTAGATAGAAGAATCAATAAAATGCTTCGATATTGCTTTAAATCTGAATCCTTGCTACGTTTTTGCTTTAAATAATAAGGGACTTGCTCTCAGAGATTTAGGTAAAAACAAGGAGGCGATTGAACTATTTGACACAGCCATAAAACTAAATTAAAGATACGCAGATGCTTTTGATAGTAAAGGTCTTTCTTTAAGAGATTTAGGATAAAATGAAGCAGCAATTGAGTGTTTTAACTCATCTATTAGACTAAAATCTGATGCAGATACTTATTTAGATAAAGGAGTAGCTCTATGGAATCTAGGGAAGCATAAAGAAGCAATTTCTTGCTATGATACTGCAATTAATCTCAATGAAAGTTAGACAGATGCTTACTTAAATAGAGCTTACGCTCTGAGTAAATAGAATAAGGTTTAAGAAGCGATAAAATAATTTAATATAGTATTGAAGTTAAATCCTAATTACATACTATGTTATTGCAACAGAGCTTTGTAGTATTTGCTAATCAACAATGAACAATAGGCTCTTGAAGATTTTTTTAAAGCTGATTAACTGTTATAAAATAGGGAAAATTTTATATAGTTAAGTTAACAAAATGTGGCATATGTAAGCAAATTGAAGCAAGCAGATAAAATCTAACTCATTGGAAAAGTTACAAAAGTCTAATAGATTTCGTTTGAAATCGAATAGGCAATTGTAAGAATGAAAAATAATGTTGATTAGAAGACAGTGTAACAATTTCAAAACATTAAGGTCTAAAAAAATAAGGAAATCAGCAGCTTTATCGATTTTCTAAACTAAAATGAATCTACTTTAGATAAGTCTTCTTTAGTCCAGTAAATTGAGTAACTAGAAAGTGAATTTTACGCTTTAAAATCTTAACTTGATACAAAAATTAACAAAGATGAAGTTTAAAGTAAAGAGGTTAAAGTAAGTGTTCAACCTAAAAGTAACCCTCAAATAGAGTAGAATTAAGCGCTAAAGACATATTTTGATGTCTTTTGTACAAGATTAACTTAAGCTATCTTCGAAGCTAATGCTATATGCTCCGAAAATCGCTAAGTGTTGGAAAAGTTAAGCTAAAATTCAAAATTTTTCACAAATTCGTTAAGTTGCATTCCAAAAATAGGAAAATTGCACAATTCTAAAACTTACACTGTTAAGGAAATAGTAGATGGTAGCGATATAAAGGTAAAAGCACGAAATCTGATTATAATTTTTGGAGAAAGCTTGTAAGAAAGAGAAAGTAATATTAAATAAACAGCTGATAAAGTAGCTTTCATTAATAAAGCTAAAATTATGGGTGATAATTAGAATTAGGAAGTTAATTTCTGAAAAAGCTAAGGATTAATACATAAGTGTTAAGAACTCTTTATAAAGGAAAATGACTAACAATTTTATGAGTAAGACGTAGAAATTTCAGCATGTATTGATTGCTTAAAAATAATTTATTTAATATGGTCTAATCAGGTACGCAAATAATCTAATTCTTAAGAGACAATTTAAGTTATATCTAACATTTCATTAGATTATATCTTTTCAAAAAAACTCCAAAAAACTCCAATTGAGAGATCATCATGTTGCTGCTGTGTATTTTCAGTTATCAAAATAGAATACAACTATTATATACTTAATGAACCAGAACTAATAAAAAAGCTGAGTACTACTACTAATCTTTCTATTAATTAAGTGATCAACTTCAGTTGTAAGTTGTAGGAGCTAGGATATGATCTTGGAAACCTTAAATTGGAAGTAATATCAAACTTACTGTTAAACCTAAATAAATAAACCCTAGGAAGAGTTTGAATTTTTTAACTTTCTTTTATATAAGCTTAATTTCCTTGTTTTGAAGAATAACAATTCTAGATACTTTTTAGTATAAAAACTGTTTTAAAACTAAAAAGATTAAAGCATCTATATAATATAGTACCTATATATAAATTAACCTAGAATTTCTAAATATTGGTTTATTATTTAATTTTATAATACAGTAATAAAAAAATACTAACTCCTAAGTATTTTTTATTTAAGCACTGAATATTTATAGTAAGCTAATAAATTTATAATATAATTAACTTTTTTATTTTTTAGTTTAATAACTTTATAAATATACCATCAATATATTAGAGAGCTATTAATTTAAGTTTAACTAGATTTAATATAAATTATTTTCTTAGTTATAGTAATTATGCTATAAGAAGGTACTTAATAGACCTTCTTGATAATTTTTGGTTCACTTATAAAAATAATAGACAATATTTATAGAAGATATAGTTAATAAAACTAAGATAAGCAAAACTCATTTGGATTAGTTTGAATATATTAGATTATTATAAATTATTTAACCAAATGAATAGCACTTCAATTAATATGCATTTTAAAACTCTTTTATTTGTTAAAACTTATTCATCTTAAGTAATCAAAGCTAATTTTATTTTATATTTGTTAAGAAATTCTTTTTTACACAATATCGCAAAATATACCTTAAGATTCTTAAGTCATCTTAAAAACTAAGGAATGTATGAATTTTATTAAAATGTAGATGTTAGAGCTTTATAATGAATCTAAAATCCAGCATAATAAGCTTATCTTTATATCTTGTAGATTTAAGATAAGCATGAGAATTTTACTTAATTCAATAAGGCAATAATCTTTAATTCTCAAAATTAAAATACTTAATTCAATACCTAAATTACCTTTCTGCCTTAATTAGATATGATAAAATATCTGATTAACTAGATTCTTTTTTATTGAAAAATTACAAACCCAAGGAATAATAAAGGTTTGTTAAGTGGATAATCCAGAAAAAAAAATTATTCTAATGAATAAATTGGATTATAGAGCGGGTAGCACTTTTGTTGGTGCGCAGCTCTTTAAATTAATTTTATTTAATATCGAAAAAGTTTTTTATGTCTCTCTATCCTTGTTTCTCTTCCTGCAGTACGTCTCTGTAATTTTTCCTTCCAAAGCATAGGATGCAATATGTGATTACGGGTATATTTCCTCGACTTATGATGAAGAAAGTTTCCTCCTGCCATTCAGAGTTCTCCAGCTTGTCACATCTTCTTTCTCTTGTCATTGGTTTCTCTTCCTCCGATATATCCTCCGTCCGCGCTCATTTTTTGTTGCCTTGCTGAGCCTCCAAGCAGCATCCGAAGGAAAGGGCTTTCCACCCTATTTAAATTATATATAACATAATAAATTCTTAAATGCTATCTTAATAAGTTCTAAATCATACTATTAAAACAGAAAAATGCCCTTATTTACCTACTTAGATATCTACATTGCTTAAACAAAAATTTCGGAATTACTTAGCAAACGAAATATTAAAAATGAGAAAAACTAGATAAAAATAAATAAAGTAAGCAAAGGAAAATAATTGATTTATAAAAAGTTCTTGAATACCTTAATCAGAAATAAAAATGATGGGCAAACAATTAAATAAAAAAGAAATAGTTATATTGCTAGATTTAAATAAATTTTGGTTAAAGCATTTTAATTAAATTGCTAAATGTTTATTAAGATATTTTCTTGGTTTTTGTAAAAATCTTAAATTAAAATATTTGAATTTTATTCAAATAAAATGGAGAGAATTATTAACAATAGTTGCATTTCTTTGGTATGTCTTAAAGAAATTCTAAATAAAAGGCTTTTTACTATTTTTAACCAAGTCCAATGTAAATTTGTTGCAATTGAATTAACGTGAAATTAAGTTTACTCAAAGCTCATTATTTTGAATTTTCAGGAGTAAGAAAGTGCAAGCCACAATATCCTAAAGAGCAGCTTTGCTTGAGGATTGATTTTCTTCAGCTAATCCTATGGCAATGTCAAATCACCATTGACTCTGCAATCCAATGCAGATATTGCGAAGAATTAGACTCCAATCGTCCTTATCGCAGAATAATTAAATAGGCCTATCACCACACGAAACATTTCAAAGGGCGAAATAAACAAAATAATGACTAAGAGTTTGGCTCCTTATATAATTCCCCTTCAGTAGCATATTTAATTATATATTTGCTACAATAATAAAAATAAAAAAGCTATTATTTGGCTTATCACACATTAGTTTATAAAATGTCTCAATAATCATTTAAAAACCCATTGAAATCGTCCTTTCTTTTCCTATTTTGTATTCTTGACTAGAATAATTATGGCTGCTAATCAAGTCTTTCTTTATCGTTGGTATTTTATTCCAATCTCAGATCTCAGTCCTTTTTAAATTTTGCTTATTCTTCATTTTTGAGTATCTATTATTTGTTAGAGTAACTAATCTACACTTATCATTTTTCCTGTATATATCATCTTCAGATGTACAATAAATAATGGTTAAGTTTTATCATAATTTTATATTTTAGCAACTTTGGAATTTTTTTATTTCAAACAAATTTATTTTGAATGCCCAAATCTTCTACAGAATCAGCACATAATTGGTCTTCTTTCTATTACTTAATTAATTGTTTATTTTTTCATGTTTGATTAATATTTAAATTTGATTACTCAATCTTTATTGAATCAAGCATGGCTTACTCGTAACTCGTTTGTAGTTTATTTAATTGAGATTTGAATTTCTAATATTTTTCTTCTGCTTTTTTATTTTATTGATTAAATAGATGCATAGAAGCTTTTTATCTCAATTCTTTATTCAATATTTTATTTCATTTTAAATTTAGTTAAGATTTAAATCTAGACTGCTTACTACAGAATTATTGTTGCACTATATAGCCAATAAATCTCAATATGTACTTATTGCTAGTTAGAAGATTTATTTTAGGTGAATTGTTTCTTAGGTGCAATTTTATTTCTATAATAAAAAGACTTCAAAATTAAGCACTCTGAGATTTGCACCAATGGAAACTTTAGATAATTTCATAAATGTTTAATAGTATAAAGCTCTGCATGATCTTTTTAGGAATTGCAAAACTTAAAAATTTATGACTTCATAAAGAGGCTAAGATATAATCAAATATGCCTTGCTCTTACATATCACACTTAAAAGAAGAAGTCTATTTTTAGAATTTAGAGTTTTCTTTAAAAGTTGCTCAGAAGAAAAATTGAAATTCGCAAATGAAATGATGAACTACTTTAATGATATAATTATCTAGATAAAACTGAAACAGTAAAGAAGAAGATAAAGAGAATCATGAGCAATAAGTAAAGTAGGACTGATGAGTAAAATTAAAATAAACAGTTTTATTACTATATGAAAATATAGTATAGGCATATTAATTGATATTATTATTATAAATTATTATATCAAATTAAATAAAATCGCTAGCTTCAAGAAGGGTTTTTTAACCGCCTCCTAAGAGTGGGAGAGAAAACAAGAAACATTTACTCTTACCACATCATAAATTCAACAAATCCAACCTTCTTCAAATTAACAATTAACAAACAAAGAAAACAATGAAAAAATTCAGAACAGGAAAATTAGAATAACTCCAAATATCTCAATTGAAACGAAAAAAGTGACCACTCAAGAGAATCCTTAAAAGTAATAATAGAGAAATAAACAATAAATGAAGAAGGCAGAGTATGATAGTTCAATATAGACCTGATATCTTTGATTTGATAGTGATGAAATAGAATAAATGGACTATTAATAGATGAAATAGCTAATTTATTCACTTATCAAAAAACTAAAAAACTCAAAGAGGACTTAAATTCATAAAAGGAAAAGTATTCAAAATAAGTACTACCTAATTAATTTTGAAGGTGATAATGAAGTCCATATGGTAGAATAAAAGAGCTAAAATCGGAGTATAAGAACAAATGACAGAATTAGAGAATGATATTTGTAATGAGAGGGCAAGACGAGAAAAATTGAGTATATTTAAATAAAGACTCTAATAAATTGAAGAAAATTTGTAGCAGACTTCAAAAGGAACCCCATAGGAATAGAAAGACAAAAAAGAACATTTTGTAGACCAAGAAAAAGATGCTGCATTTGCAACAATACATAACACTTGTGACGGAAATCAAGACAAAAAAGAACAAGAAAGTAACATCTGACTAAATCTTAACTTATAGGAATTGAAAGAAAGAGCTACTAAATTTTACTACTCATGAACTGGAAAATCTGGAGAAAGAAGCAAGATGTAAGATTTAATGTAAGACAGTGAGAAGTTAGAAGAATAAACGATTATACAAACAAAATAACTTTTACTTTTAAGCCGAAGGGCGAACTATATTAATGATTAATAGATGATTGTATTATTTTTTATTTATTATGCTTTATATTATAATCAGATTTTTAACTTTAAATCTTCCATTTAATTTATAAATTAATCTGCAACATTTAAATATCTTTTCATCATTAAATTAATTTACCATTGTATTTCAACTAGGTTTTATTACGAAGTTGTAATGTTTAAATGTAGTTAGTTATAAACTATAAAAATATACTAAAGGTCTAAAATAAAACAGTAATATAATAAAATAACAATATCTAAATATAAAAGCAGGAATTCCTTTTATATCATTTAACTTGAAAATACTTACTATTATTATGCTTTTTATTAGACTGCTTTTATTTTTCTTTATACCTAGTTTGGCATTATTATTATTAATTCTATTTGATTTCTACCTACTAAAGTAACTTTATCATTTATTAGTTTTACATTAAATTAAATTAAATTGGCACATAATATTTAGCAATCCCACTCTTAAATCTAAGAGTTAAATCTAAAATAAGCTTCTAAATAGAGTATAATTAATTACTAAACGTTATTTTTTAATCCTTGAAGATTGGATTAAATTCTGCTATCTACAAAGCTAATTATTCATACTTAAATAGACGCTAAGTATTTAAACAATTGATTTATCGCTTTAAATATTTCACTAATAGGTTAAGTAATTTCAAAAGCAGGAAAGATGTATAGCACAGAAGCTTTTATAGCTGAAAATAATAAAAGATAGAAATATTTAATAAAAGTAAGCATTTAAGTTAGTAGTAAAACTCAAAAGAAAAGGAAAATATAAAGAACTACATGGATTTACTACTTCAATCAATAAAGCTAAAACTAGCTTTAATTAAGACTTTTAATAGAAACTTTGAAGAAATTAATCTAATATTTCCACCTTGAGCTTTTAAAACTTTTAGCCACCCCCTTAAGAAACTCATTTACATTTCATAATAAAATTTTGCATCTAACTAAATATAAAAGTAAATGGTACTCAATTTAAAACTTTATTCCCATCTAAACATCAGTGTATTATACTTAAACTAAAAAACTAAAAAAGTAAATATAAAGCACTAAGAAGCTTTTATATATTTTCAGCTAAACACTAACGTTAAATAGATATTTAACAAAATTATGATGCTTAGCTTTATCTTATAATGATATAAGAATATGACTCTTAGATTATAAAATAATGATCCTTCACTACTAATTATTTACTTTATGAATAACTTTAAATATTTGATAAATGTAATCCAATTTTCATAATAGTTATTAATTAAATGAACATAAGAGAAAATTTGCTTAACCAATTAGATCTAAAATACTAGACATATATAAAAAAGTCTAGTATAGTTATAAGCTAATTAATTATTTCTTAATTATTAGCTTATTAGTGCATAAGATTTTATATTAGCTACTATATGATCTTCACTCTTTGAATTATCATATTTCAATCTAATTTTTATTCCTCTTATATTTTAAGCAATAAACTGCATATCTATACTTAGTATAATTTTGTAATTAGTTCTTTGATATAAAAATACTTGCTAATGAAAATAAAAGGTTCATAAGCTTTAAAGATTTAATTTTATTAAAGTGTTTAGCTTAAAATATATTTCAGACTTAAGTTATTTCATTTAGTTCACTAACTAAGATATTAATTTCCTTTATTTATCTCAATTTTAAAAATGGAAAAAAGAAACCTTTTATAACTTGAGCAACAAGTAGTCCAATATTCTTTAATGAACATGGGATAGGCTTAAGAAAATCCTCAAAGTTAAGTGTAAGCCAATAAAGAAGATTTACAATAAGAACTTAAATCATAAAATAAAGATTAAAAAGCAGTTCAAAACATATGTGCAAGCATTTAAGAAGGAGAACTAGAAAAAATCAAATTTTAAGGATATAAAGTAATTAGCTATGCAAATGGAGATATATATGAAGGATAAATTGAAAATGGATAAAGATAGGGAAAAGGAACTATGAAATACTAAAATGAATTAATATTCGAAGGCGAGTGAAACTAAGGAAGACCATGAAATGGAACTGGATTTTTCATTTGATCTAATGGAGATAAGTATGAAGGATAGTTTCAAAGAGGAGAAAGATAAGGAAATGGAAAAATGTAATACATAAATGGCTAAACATTTGAAGGAGAATGAAATAAGGATACTCCATATAATGGAACTGGAGTTGTTTTTTATTCAAATGGAGATATATATGAAGGACAACTTTTAAATGGATAGAGATAGAGTAAAGGAATAATGAAATTCAATAATGGTGAAATATTTGAAGGGGAATGAAGTTTAGATAGTATCTAAAAAGGAATCTTTTAATACTTAAATGGAGATGTATACGAAGGACAGTTTTTAAATGGATAAAGATAAGGAAAAGGAACAATGAATTATAAATCAGGAGATAAGTTTGAAGGTGAATGGAAATTTGGTTGACCTTCGTTTGGAGATTTTTGATACAAAAATGGAGATAAATACGAAGGTTAATTTGCAAATGGAAAAAGATAAGGGTAAGGAATATTGAAATATTTATCAGGAGAAAAATTTGAAGGCGAATGAAACTTTGATCAACCTTTCAATGGTATTAAAGTTTATCTTTATAGTTATAAATTTTTCGATCGAATGTTCTAAGATATTTAGAACGATTAATTAAAATAAATAAAAATTGAAGCAAAGTTAAATAATGGAAAGATGCAGTAATATTAAAAAGTTTGATTATTTAACGAAATAATATATGATTAAGATTAACTTTTAACTGATAAAATATAAAGCTTCTTATAGTAATGGAATATTTAGATTTAAAATAGAAAAAAATATAATTTTTAGATAAAAGAAAGTAGTCTGAGTAATAATAATTTCGATAAAATTTAAAAGAACTAATACTTAATGGATCTAATCATTTCCTTTTTAAATTTACGAAACATTTGCAAACTATCGAGAGTTAATACATTCTTTAGTATATTTCCATTTAAAATTTAGAAACTATCAATTAAAAGATATAATGATGATACTTCATATGTCAGAAGTAAAACTCAAGGTTGCTTAAAGTTATTAGTACATTCAAAAGTTAAAAGTATAAATATAGATTTAACAGATTTTTCTTTGAATTTATGTAACTAGATTCATAGGATATTTAGTTTATCTCTTATTCTTAGTCAATTATTGTTCGAACAAAATAAATAGATAAATCATTTTTAGGAACTCAAAATATATAGTATAAATTAAGGGTTTTATCTGCTTAACTTGATACCTACTTCTCTAAAATAATTAGTGTTGTATGGCCATTTGC
Source organism: Loxodes magnus (assembly GCA_946699065.1). Classification (NCBI taxonomy): domain Eukaryota; phylum Ciliophora; class Karyorelictea; order Loxodida; family Loxodidae; genus Loxodes; species Loxodes magnus. The sequence continues at coordinate 180,725 of CAMPDV010000136.1, read as the reverse complement.
AAGATCAGTAACTAAAAATTTTATCTAATCTAATAAAATTAGAGTATCTTGAATTAGGCTGCTAGCCAGATATATAAAAGAATATCGGAATAACTGGAAGTTTTCTTATAGATTTTTGTTAAAATTTGAATTTAAAAATTATAAAAATAAGAAGTAAGAATATTAAAGTTTCTTACTTGCAAGAATATTTATAGTAAAAAGGAAATTTAATAGAAGAAATAAATATCAACTAAAACTATGAAATCAACTAGTTGCTTTATCTATGTCCTAATATAGTTTAACTTGATTCATAGAAAAATAGATATATAGATGAAATATTAGAATAGATTAAAAATAAGAATCTTATTAAATTAAGATTGAATAATAGATTCCATTCTGATTAGTTTGCTTTGTTTATAACTTAAGGGTTTAATAAACTAGAGTAAGTTAGTATATCTAACTGCAAAAAGTTTAATGATGAAAGTCTAATTCTCTTAATGTAAAATACTCCCAGTCTTAGATCTCTATGTTTGAAAGAACTTCCTTTACTTCAAAGAGAAGCTCTCAAGTAAATAGGTTAATATGGATAATAATACGAATAAATAGGATTAGTGGATCTAACTTTCTTAGACTAATAAACATTGGAGTATATTTTTTAATAATGTCATCAATTAAAATAAATAGAGATAATCTAGTTAATTTGAATTAGTGACTATGTATTTAAAGTCATTTAGACGAATTGCAAATAACTATGAAGTTTAAGTTTAGGCAATTTAAACATAAGCAGTTAATTAGGATGAATCTAAGATTTTACTAATAACATCAGGCTTAGATATATAAAGCTCGAAAACTTAATTCTAACTAATTAAGATATACATTAAATGTTGTTATACTGCTAGCATTTAAATACTTTAGAATTAATAAATTCCTGTAAGTTATCGTATAAAACGTTTCCTATATTTGATTAGAACTTAGTTAAGTATCCTATTTGGAAGAATCTTAAAATCCTTTAAATTCAAGGTAATCAATATTTCTAAAATTATAAAATTGTGGGAATTAAAAAAGACTTAAAGAAATTGAAGATTCTCTATAACAAAAAGGAAGTAAGATTAGTGAATGAAGCACTTAACTTCAAGCTAGATAATGTTCTTTGATAAGATAAAAGATTTTACTAATATTTTAAAAGATAATAAAATGAAATTTTAGATATAAAGCATAAACTATCTAAACTTAATTCTATTTATAGAAGAGATTTAATTATTTTTCATAAGCAATAGTATAATAATTATATCTATACCTTCTATTTTTAATATCTTAAACTTATTTGTTATTAACTATTTTTCTAAAGTAATTAACTTCATCTTTGCTATAAATTTCCCTATCCCATTTAGATTTAGCTGTTAACTAGATAGATGATAAACTTGAAGTTATATTTGAGTTAAAAGAAAAAATTTAAATCTAAAGAAGGAAAGAAACCTCATAATAATAATAATAGATAAAATTGTTTAGAGGTCATCTTGGATTTTCACCAATTTCCTTCTTTCAAACCAGAATAGTCTGGTGGATAAAAAGAAAAGTTTATAGTTTCATTTCTATTTTTTCTTGTCTAAATCTTGTATTTCTCTTCTCTCTCCATCTTTTATCCATCTATCTTGCTACTATTCTTTTGGCACTTGTCTCTTTAATTTGATAAAAGATCCTCTCTCAGTAATATAAATTCTTTCTGCCAGTCTGTTAACTCTCTAATTAAACTAATTCTTGAATACATAGAAATTTTTACACTATTTGTATTAGTGTCCTTTTTTCTTCCAGAAATAGCATTTTCTACTTTTTTATGTATTCTGATAAATTTTCGGTCTTTTTTCAATTTCCATTTGATAATCTTGCTTATTGTTTTAAGATGTCTTATATTTGATTTTACTCCAATATCAAAAATGGTTCCGGTTATTATGTACGTTCTGTTTATTTAATCAATTATGATTATGAGTCTAATTTTATTTACTATATTTGCTAAGAGCAGTCAATTTGAATATTTCAATAGGCACCCATTTCTCTTTCTTATTTCAATAATCTGTCCTCAATGTTTTCAAGATTCTCTATCAATATCTGATTTTACTCCTTAAGCTTTTTAACTTCATTAAACAAATTTTTACTAATTCTGCAAGATATTAAATGCTATTTTGATCCTCATTGAGATAAATTTTTGAAAGAGCTTAGTCAACTGGAATTTCTTATTACTTTGGACGTATAGACATTCTTTTCCTCGGCTTTGATTGCTTCTACTTTTTCTCTTCAGATTCTTATTAATTTTTACCTTTCTAATTTTATTTGGTAAAAATGTCAGGCTTCATTTTTTATAGAAACCTTATAATAAATAGATTAGCGTGACGTCACTTTTATTAGGTTTATCAGGAACTAAAATATTAATACAATGTTCTCATAAATTATTAAACCTTAATCTAGCAATACAATAAGTCTCGTCAGCTTATTCAAATGGGGAATCTTCATTTAAAAATTATTCTCGCTTCTTTATTCTAATACTCCAGTTTATAAAATCTAAATTCAAAAAAGAATTAGAAATTAAGCATATTAAATGATCCGTCAAAAAATTCTGATTAAACACGTTTAATTTAGTTATGAGTTGCTAAAGTTTTAAATTAAGAGGTAGATATGCAAACATAATAACATAGAAGAGATAGATACAGCAAGCTTAGTAGATTTAGAAACTAGCTAATTAAAGAATAGTTTTTATTAATGTTGGGAATATAGAAATAGACGTACTTTTTATCAACTTTAAGAAACTAGAAAATAATTATAATTACTTTCATAGTAAATTAGAAGAAAGTTTACAAAGTTAAAATAAATGGTAAAATTTGAGGAGTAATTATGAATTAGATTAAGTAATTAAGAACTTATTAAGTTTTTCGAAAATAAATAGAATAGAAACTGAGACTTTTTTAGATGAAATTTTATTTTGAAAAGGGCTTTGACTTTAATTAACTATAATTAAGATAAATATGAGCATCCAATTTTATCTATTTAGAAATAGGCGCGCAAATATAGCTTACTATAATTATTAAAATTATAAATACATTTCGTGTTGATTAGAAAGATTTTCATTTGCTATATAAAACTGTCTAAATGTTTATAAAGAAAGATTATTTAAATAAAACTTAGAAAAAGGTAAATAAATTAAAAAAAACTAAATAAAGAGAGCAAATTTATCAAAGTTGTAATCAAAACTGATCAATAAATCAATTTAAATATAACTAAGATTTCCTTTATTGACAATTTAGTCTATTAGCAAATATAATTAGCTAGAGAAGAGCTATTAAAAAAATCCTTATATTATCACTATTGAATAAAATGAACAGCAACTTGACTGCTTAACTTTAGCAATATCATGCTTTTGAGATAAAATAAAACTTCCTAAATTAAGATAAAAAAGCATTTTCTTTACTAATGGATTTGGATATTTTAAAGCTTCTGTTGTAAAAGTTATTATAAGAGCAAAAATTTAGTTTTAAATTTTTGAATTACTGCTAGAGATAGTAGAAATTTGCGAATTAAACGCAATTTTTAATTAAGTTTTTAGAGTTAGTCAATTTTCTCAATTAAATGAATATTCTAATTTCAATAGATATATTTACTATAATACTTTATTCCACAATATCTAATTAATTATATTTAATATGTAACCCTTAAATCTTTCAATTTTTTGCTCTCATTTAGTAGAATTATTTTTGAACTTATTTTTTGCAAACAATAAGAACGCGAAAGAATCCCTATATTTTTAGAAAGCAAATCAATAAGCTTCTTTTTATTTTATTCATCTTTAACATTTTATTTGTAATTTAAATCTCTAACTGTGTTGAGATTAACGCTTTATAATAAGTCAAAATACTTTCTGTTTATTCTAAGTTACTATGATTTCTCAAATAAAAAATCTTTGTTGATTAAAATTGCTGCATTATTTTAATTTGTGATAATTGTATTTAAATAATTTTAATTTTTTTCTAATACTAGCATCATTAATTTAATGTTGCTAGCTATGCTTTTATTGTAATAAAGTTTTTTCGCTTTGCAAAATTTTTTGCCTCTATAACTTCATTAGTGGAAGCTATTTAATTTATAAAAAGATAAAACACTATTTTAATTAAAGATAATTACCTAAGTAAAATTAACTACCACTCTTAAATTTTAGAGTAATTAGTATATTGAAATACCTTTATCTCCTTATAAAATATTAACAGATTTTTCCATTTCTATAAGGATATAAGAGGATTTAGTTATTTTAATAACATTATCCTAGGTTTAACTCTAAAATTTTGTCTAAGCATATGATAATCTTTAGTTATATTTTTTATTATCCAATATTTTTATTATAGTAGGCAAAGATAACTTAAGGCTTTATTTCTAATACTGAATGGAAGCAGTTATCTGGTTATAATATCATTGTTAATTTATAATTGAATTGTTTTTGTGTATAAGTATGTTCCAATATTTAAGCTGTTCTTTATTGCTTATATATATATTACTTAATTAAAAAGTTTAAATTGGAGTTTAGTGAACTTGGAGGACTTTTAACCTCGTGTTCAAAGGACCAGTTTGATAACTTGGCTGTAACCAGCTCCCTTCAGAACTCTTTCTTCAGTCGCCTTGGATTGTGTACCACTTCGGTTTGTAGATTTGACCTCCTGACGGATATAATTAGTTACAGAATTTTCGTCTAATCTTATCCTAATATTAGTACTATTATTTTTCTTATTATTTTCTATTCCAGTACTATTATTTAATTAATTTCAATTTCTAACATTGACTATATTTATGTCCAGTTTGTTTGCATACAAAGCATCTTGGTTTATTCCTAATTAATTTCTTGTCTGGACTCCTCGGTAAATTAGTAGTTCCTTCTATGTCCATTGGATCTTGAATTGTCCTAACTTTGAATTCCTACTACTGTTGCTACTTGCTATTCTCTTCAAGCACAGTTGTTCTCTGCTGCAGCAATCCCATTTCCCTGAAGAAAGTGTTTTGCTCTCGATCGTTCACTTCCCAGAAGCTTTCTTTCCATTCCTTGAGCTCAGTAACTTGATTTTTTAGAATCTATTTTCTAATCGTAGCCTCTTTACTTCCTCCTTCAGGTCAGAGAATGCGACTAAAATTTATGCCTGTTCTTCCTGGAACTGTGGCATCGCAAACTCTCGCACGGCTGCTGCTTCTTGCGTCTCCAGCACCTTTCTAGGTCCTTCCTCTTCAGTTGGTGTCATCGGGTAGCCTTTTGCCGCTTTTGTTCCATCTTTTAGGTTGGTCTGGAAGTTCCTATTTTAGTCTATTATATTATTTCCAAATAACTTTAAAAAATCGCCTTGATATTAGCAGCAATTGAAAAGAATTTATTAGGGATTTCAACCTTATCAAAGTAATCAGGTGCTTCAAATAATAACTAAAGTACCAAGATTTTGCTATATAAGCTACTGCTTAAGCAATTTTTAAATTTATGCTTTCATAAAAAAATTGTGCTTTAATTTAGTTCAAAACTTTAAATTAACTTTCAGACTAATAGAAATCTAATCTTTACAAAAATTTATTTTTACCTCGTTAAAACATTTAAATAGTCTTTAAGCTGAGTAATCAACTATAGCGGAGATCTTCAATTGTTTTGAGTCTTTTTAAACACTAGCGTATTACTATTTTATAAGTATTACTTGATTAACAGTATAAACTGCTTATTTCCACTTTTTCAAAATACATTTCAAAATTCCTTTCTTTTTATTATCTTAAAATAATTAAGATTGAATATTTTTACCTTCTTAAATCTTTCAATTGCTTCTTTTTCTCTTCTGTAAAGCTTTTTAGTTTAGATTATAATTTTAAACACTATTATATTAATTATTACACATTTGTAAAGCTTTCTTTTTTACTTTTATATATTTCTTTAGTTTTTAATTAAATTTTTTCTAATTAAGTTTTTTGATTTTCAAGAATTTAATATAAGCTTTCTTGAATTATCTATTTGCTTCTGCATATTTAATCCAGTTCATTAGAGTTATTTTTATTCAAGTAAGCTAACATTATTAGAGCTTATTGATACGGCAGAATTAAAGCATTCAATTGCTATTAATTCATATTGTATCTTACAGTGAAATTTCTTTTAATTTATAATATTCTGTAATATTGGATTTAGTTCAGTAGAAATTAAAAAATTCCCATGCTTCTATATTTTTTCGACTTTCTTAATATCTAGTTGGATATATATTCAACGTTTCAGAGCTATTTCAATAGTTCAATTAAATCAATGAATTGAATTATTTTGCTACATAAAATTAAATCTAAGTAATTTAAGGAATATAATAAGATCCATCAATTAATTATTATCGCAGCAATAATTTACCAGAATAAGTCTTATTTCATACCTAATTCTCAAAGTGAACTTCTAAGCTATTGAGTTTATTTTATTAGCTTGATTTATGCTAAGTGCTAGCATTAAATCTTAAGTTTTTTCTAAGTTATTTGCAATTATTTTAAGGAAAGTCTCTTCTTTCTCATAACACAATTTAATTGGTGTCTTTTCTAGCAGAATATTGATTCATTTTATTGCTACTTTTTAAAGACTAGACTTTAAATAGCTCTTATGGAAATATTTGATTATCTTTCTAAGATTGTATAAGCTATTCGCTTCTTTCCTATTATTTGTAGCAAAACTCTTTTATTACATTAAGTATGAATAATGTTAGGATTTATTTCAAGATTGCCTGAAGTTTTCAATTGCTAAGTTAATCTTGCAAGGAGTTCTAAAAAGCTTTTTACTATTGTAGATATTTTAATATATTGTATTTAAGCTTTAACGAGGCTTTTTGTTTGATTTGTTAATCTCTTAGAGAATTTTGCATGGTAGATAGATTTATCTATGATTATCGTTTCTAGTTGAATTAGGTATTAGATTAGTTATTTAAGATACTTATGTTACTTTAAACTATGGCTATTAAGGTTCTTACAATATGAACTAGTTATTTTGCTTAGTGGCTTAATTATGAATCCTAAATAAGTAATAACTAGACTTACTTTTGATATAGTATTGGCTTAAATGACTTAAAGCTATTTAATGATATGACTATTATTTAGTTAATCTTACTAATAAAGACACTTAAGAGCACTTTGCTTATGATTTTGATTGTTTAACGTATGATGAAATGAATTGGTAGAATATTTAGGATAATTATGAGCATAAAGACTAATTGGTTAATATTAATGATAATAATGGTTGGTATATTGAAGAAGGTATATATTTGGTAATAGTTTGAATGCTAAATTAAGCATATAAGCTTTAAAGATTAAGAGACTATCCCCCACTAGTTTATAAGTTAAGTTTTAAAGCTTCTTTAATTTATAAATGATATAAATTAATTAAATATAGACTAATGATATTCAACCTTTAACAATAATAAAGGCTTCTAACTAAATATAGTTAAAATTAAATAGTTCAAGTACTTTGCTAAAATTAAACAGCTTCTGTTTTATAAATTGAATTAAATAATGCTTTAACTAATTTAAATAAGAACACTTAAGACTTCTTAATCTCTTAAATTATACAGATTAAAGTACTTATTATCAATAATTTCCTGACTTATTAAAATTAATATTTCTTATTAAAGATTTAGAGATAGACTCTATATCACTACAATTATCTCTAATAAATAGGATTTAATTATTATACTTAGAAATATTGATTAAGCATTTATTTATCAAGATATTCTCTTTGTTATATATCAACTTTTAAATTTAATCTATCTTACCTTGCTATTAAGTAGAGCTAACAAGATAAGCCAAACTTATAAAACAAGAAGAGTAATTAGCTTATATTAAGCTTCCTCATTTTACTATTAACTTATTTATTTTAAAATCATTCCAAGTCCTAAAGTAATTTACCCTAAAAATTGAGAAGAGATAAATAACAAAGCTAGTATAACTATAAGATTAACTAAGAGCTTAATAAGAAAGATAAAAAGATTTAGCTTCTATATCATTATATAGTATCATATATGCTTAAGTCTTAATTAACTGCTCTTAATAAATGCAAATAGCTTAATACTATAATTATAGTTTAAGCTTTTAAAATTCCTAAATTCAAATAGTACAAATACCTTTAATAGCTTATAAATATTGTAATAAGCTAATTATAGTAAGCAGTAGATAGTAAAGTTTAATAGACTTAGTATTTATATACCTAATTTTATTAAAGCTAAACATATATCATTGTAATATAAATATTTAAATGTAAATTGCCTAAGTTTTCGATTATTCCATCTTAGACCTTTATAACTCAATCTTAGCTTTAATTCTCAGTAGTTTTATAATTGTTTGCTTTTAAAAAGGCATAATAGTCTGTCATTTTATAATTAAGAGGTAGCTTCTTCAGGTTTGATTTCACTGCTTTATAAAAGTTTTAAAGTACTTCAATTATTTTTATCTTAATTACCACTTTTTTCACTCTTCCCTTTTTAGAAACAGAAAGCCACAGCTAAATAGTAAATATCTTTATCAATTAGAATCTTAGTCTTTTCTATCATAGTAGCAGCATTTTTCCCTTCTTACTCAACATTATATAATTCTTTTTAACTTCCGTTTGATTAGTTTACTCTGCTTCAACTTTCAAAGAGCTCCTTCCTCCAAACTCTTCAACTCTACTCCTATAAAATTAAGTCAATTAAACGAAATTGAAGAATATCTCTTTAACGTGCTATACAAATTAAGATTATAAAGATATTATAGGAGACTAAATAAAACAATTATTGAAGCTTATTATAAAGAAAGTATTAGCATTTAGCCTTTAAAAATAGTAGTAATAGTAAAGCTTATAAAACCTAGAAATAGAGATTAATAACTTTAATTTAAGATTTACTTAGTAACTACTATATTAATACAGCTATGTAAAACTTTAGCTTTAGATAGTAAATAGATGCTTATATAGAGCTTATTTTATATATTATAGAACGGAAGTTAATTATGGTATTATCTAACTATCTTTTTAGAATAACTAAAATTAGTTTTTTTAAGTATATTCTGTAACTTTATAAAGATAACTTTAACATTTTTAAGATATATAGCTATATGTAAGTATTCAAATATTTCGTTAACTTTTGAATTATTTGTTGCTTTACTTTATAGAATATTCTTACATTTAATAAGCATCTTTAAGCTTAATAGCTATTATACATTAAAGAAATCAACTGTGAAGAAATAAGTAGACTGTATATGTCAATCTAATATTTTTATTTTCTTATCTAATTTTTTCTACTTTTAAATGAACTTCTGGCAGTCATTTATCTTATGTTCTACAACTCTTCTGAAGATATTTATGTTTTTTCTATTTTGTCATTAGAAAGTTAAAAATTTAAGTTCAACGCACTTTTAAGCTAAGTTTTCCTCCTATCTCCTTTTTCTTATTTAACCGAATTAGATTTCTTTTTTATAGATCCTTTTTCTTCTTATTAGCATATTTATTATCTTATTTAAAGTTTATCTGATTTTTTTAAGAATAAGGCTATTTTATTTGGCTAAACGTTACTCTAAATTACTCTTATTCTTCCTTTAATTTCATTTAAGTTTTTGAATCTAAAATTTAGTACAATTTTTATAAGCTCTGATAGAAATTATTCTTCTGACTGTTTCACTGTTTAAACAGTGTGCAATTTTTCCTTATATACTCTATTTTTTAGAGTTCAAATTTTTACCGTTTACAAGAATAAAAATGCTTTTAATTATCTAAATACTGTTAGACATTCTTGAAAGAAGGTCAGATCTATAAGGGTTCATAATCTTGGTACTTAATATTTCTTCCTTAATATGAAGCTTTTTAAGTTTCTCATTTCTATTTTAGATTTAAACCTACATCCTAGGGTTTATATCATTTTTATTATATATAAATTACTCTAATCTTCAAGGGACTATTTTTTTCATTTCTTATGCTTAGTTTTTCTACAATTTCTAAAAATCCCTTTCACTTTAAAGTCATAATGCCGTTTTATTCTACAAATATCCATTAACTCGATCTCTTTACATCTTGCAAGTTAAAATTTTCTAGCAAGGGTTGTACTTGTTTGTTTCTTATTTTTCCTTACTTGATGCAGAAAAATTGAGATCATTTTAATTTTAATGCTTGCAATATCTGAATAGATAAGTTCTAAATTTTTAGCATGCTAATCTTTCTCTTTATTTAATTAAACAAAATGCAGAATATTGATCTATGTTAAATAAAGCACTAATATTGATTAGTTGGAGTCGCTTAAACTACTAAATCCCAAGGATTTAGATATATTTGCTTTACCTTATTCTTTAGAGTTTATATCTTAGTTTACTTTGAGGAATCTTACTAATTCTGTCTTAATATTTCCAAACTCCAAGTCTTATTAATAAAGAATTTTCTTTATAGGAACTTGACTTTATACTTAGAAGAGTTCTAAGCTACATAAAATAAACTTAGATTCTTATCCTAAAGTTGCAATTCATCATAAGTAGCGAAGGATTTAACTAAATTAAGATAATATTCTACTTTCTTCTTAAGTTTTGGTCTTACTTCAGATATTCTTATCCTATAGAAGCTTCTTTCATTTTTTCCTTTTCAATTGTGCCTTTAATGTCCTTTATATTCCCTTACTCTTCATAACTAAGCTTATAGTAAATTTCTTACTTAATAGCATTTTTACCTTTACAAAGGATAAATACCTTCAAGTTAAATAATTAATAAACTAAACTAAATCTAATAAATAAATTAGCTTTTTAAGCTTGTGCTTTAATCCTATAATAGGAAATAATTAGTATATTAGCTTTGCTTTTATACTAGTAGCTTTAATAAAAATTAACTAAGCTTATATTATATAAGCTTAGTATAGATTAGTGCTAGTTATTTAAACCTCTATACCATCTAAAGGCTTATAAAGTACTTTCAATTGTAATTTATTCTACTCAGTTTGAAAAATAATGCTACTAGAGATTATGCAAAAGCCAGGATTGGAGCATATACTACCTCTTAGATGAAAGAAGATATAACATACTTGCTTTGCTTAAGTTGTTAATGATCTTAAGCTTTATAAACAAATCAGTTTTACTCAAAGAGAGATTAAGGCTGTAGGTTTGTAATAAATCTCTTGAAATTTAGAGCTGTAATATCTTAGTTAAACTTTAAAGTTTAGCATGGTGTTGGTTAATAAGCCTACCACAGGCTCAAAAATAAATAATGCAATAACTGAAATAACATTATAAGAAGATATCTCAAACAGACTGCAGACGAAAACTCCTCTTTAATTAAACAATTTGATAATTTTTTCTAATTAAGTCACTGATGTAAACTTTGAAGTGAAAGAAAGAACTAAAGCTTCTAAATTTAAAATAGCTGATATCTAAAACTTGATGCCAAGCTTTAAATTTATAATTAGGGATATAGTAAAGAGCACATTAATCTAAAATGATAAATAATAAGAAGCGAAATTTTAAAATAGCAAATAGAAGAGAAAAATAAATAATAGCTTAGTAGTGAAGAAACAAAAGAGTATATATCAGTAGTAACTACGAAATTACATAATGCAATAGTCAAATATAAAAATAGTCATTAATGACTAAAGCAAATTTAGTACACTATTTTATTAATAGTATTGGTTAAGTAAACTAACTACTAGAATCATTTAAAAGTATAACTCTAATATATTTTGAAAGAAATTGATAAAAGATTGATAAGTCAGCTCAGAATAATATCGCAAGAACCAAGATACACATAAAATGATATTTCTTACTCTGGAAGAAAGATATTAATGTTGATAACTAGTCAACATTAAAAGCTTAAATGAAATATACAATCTTTCTATAAATACACTAAATAAAACTTTTTTAAATAAGATAACTAAAAATTAAATTTGTCTGGAGTTGAAACTATCTACAAAAGTTATTCATAGTGTTTCAATTAAAATAAGAAAAATGATTTCACAGTTGTCTAAAAATACTAAAATCGAATCATCTAAAATAGATACTAATCAAATTAATTCTAATTAGTATACTAACTTCCAGCAAAATTAATCAAATAAAGCTATTGAAATCTGCTCTTAGCTTAATTTTAATTATCTTTAATGCAATCCTTTTTTTAATTTTCATCATAAAATCAGAAATAAGCTTATCTATTCCTATGATTTCTATAAGTAAAACCATTATTCATAATAAAGTTATATAAAGCTCAAAGTTAGATTAAAATTATGATAGATATGTTTTATGTGGAGTTAGTTTTTTATTCTAAAAGAGATGTTTAAAACAAAATACAAAAGCAAATGTAAATTTTTTTATGATTTGGATAAATTTAAAATATTTAAAAGATATCTTTCATTAATATCTTTTGTCTTAGTAAGTAGTTTTATTTTTTAAGTTAGTATAATTTTTAAAAAGAATATTTTAAAAGTTCTTTTCGAAAAAAGATCATCATATGACAGATGTAGGGATTAACTGATAATTTAGACTATAAGTCTTGAGAATTAAGATCTCTTGTTTACATTTATTTATATTCGAACGTGCTTGAGACAAGAGTTAAAATTTAGGAATTTGAAAATTGATCAGTAGAAGGAAATATTCATTCCTCTAGTATCTCTAATAGCTCAGCTTATGATGTTATTTATCTATTTTTATGGCAAATAGCTTTATCCTTAGCTTAGCTAAAATAGTATTTCTCATAATGAAAAAAGATGATTATCATTTGCCCCATATAACAAAGCTAAGTTTCTGAGCTCTTTCCCAATTTAAATTAAGATATCATGTAATATAATTCTTTAGGCTTTAATTTACAAGTATCTGCTATTTCATATCTTTCAAATAAAATTTGGAAAACTATTCAGCTTCTTAATCCATGATCTTGATTAAGTTGTTTAAAACTAACCAAATTATGAAAAAATATCTATATATTTTTTATAAGGAGTTCTTTAAATTAGTCTTTCAGTTATGGCTTTCAGAAGGAAAGGTTTTATTACAATTTAGTGGAAATATGCATTTTTGTAAGATTTTACTACAGTCAAACAAAAGAAAGGGAGAAAGAGCTGAAAAACATAAATGAAATAAGTCAGCTAATTTTAACTTAATAGGAAATATTTATGCTAGATGAATTTGCTTAGCAAATGGACTTTATACTGAAACAGAAGTGAGACTTATAAAGTTAAAAAATGCTACATTAAAGTTTAGGAATTGAAATACATCTAACCAAATGTAAATTAAAGCTAGCTAAATTATATCATCAGATTTAAAATACGTTTGATTATATCACATTTAAGCTTAGGTTCATGAAGTATAATACTAAATAGTGAAAGCTGACTATTCCTTTTGATTTATACAGCATTAAATAAAATCTATATGATTAATTATTTTTCTCTAATTTAATTAATAATTTAAGCTATATCTATTAAATGCTTGAAATCATACTTATTAAATTATATTTCCCGCCTAATTTATTTCAATTAGATATATTTTAAATAAATAGGTATTAAACATCAGTTTTGCTTTGGTCAAGTTATTAGAACTATTAAAATTGTTAAAGAAAAAGAGATTAAAAATAGCTTCTTGCTAGTGGATCCTGTAATTTGGATGTTTTAAAGTAAGCATCATTATTATTCTTATTAAAATCCTTTTAAATCATTCTTCAAGCTAATACTTAATGGAATATTAACAGAAACTAGTCCAGAATCTAGAATAACTAGAAAATATGCAAATCATGGGAGTTTAGATATAGAGTTGCTGATAAGTAGTAATTACAAGCATTATGAGTATATGAATGAAAGTGTAGATTATTAGCGGCTTAAAATGATTAATTAGTTTGCTATTATATATAAAGAAGATTTAGAAGCATTGCCAATGAAGAACTGTAACAATAATAACAGCAACTTATTACAATAAGAAACCAGACTAAATAATATAGTAGTTTACAAAGCTAAAAGATAAATAGATTAATATATTAATAAAACTTAAACTAAGGTTAGGAATAGCTATTTCTTAGTTTTAATCTAAGAAATAATTTAAGCAATAGATTTAAAAATAAACTACAGAAATATGTAAAAATAGAATAATAAAGTAGCAAGATTTTACTAACTAACTTTAAAGTGACAAACATATAAAACAGCTTCTTAGAGTAGTAAGCAAAAAAAAGTAAAATAGTAAATTAACTTAGAAGTATTATAATGTATTCAGACTATGATAATATAGCAGGCCCGTGGATTTTCTTTATTTTTTTTCAATTTAGCGTAATAGAATATTCCCTGCTAGATTTACAACAATTATTAGGCTTTCACTTGTTTATAGTTGAGAACCAAAGGTAAGTAGATAACATAAAAATTTAGTAAAAATTGTAACTAAATGGATAGATTGTTTACTTGTTGACCTTCCAAAAATTGAAATATGTAAAAGATATATCAATAAATTAGGTTTTATAGATATGGAAGTTTTTGAAAACATAATTGTTGTTGAGGTTTTATTAATTTGGATAATAATTTTAATTAAGTATAACGCTGAAAGTAAAGAATTGAGAGAATAGATAGTTATGATACTAAAAAGTAGTGATTACATAATAAGAAACACTCAATTATACCTAGGGAATATGAGAAATCTTCTTAAGAGTTTAAAATATCAAGTGAGCTAGATTCTAGTTTTATTTTTGCCTAAAATAGCATAGAATGCTTTGAAAGGTAAGGCTAATTTAAAGAAATAATAAAATACCAAAAAATGCATTCGGTCCTACTTCTTCATTATTAAGTTTTAACTTAATGTACTTTCTCTAAAGAAACTTAGGAAAAACGAGGAATATTTGAGATATTTTAAATATTTAAGGAATTTCATAAAGAGATCTAGGATAAAATAGTAAAAAATTAAGTGCTATAACACTTAACTTTTGCTAAAATTTAGTTAAATTATTAATATAAGGAAATAAATCTAGGAAATACTGAAAAAAGGATTAGAGAAAAAACTAAAAATAGTATAAATATAACTATAAAATATAGGAATATTAAAGCAAAAAAGTCTAAGTCTAGTTAATTAAAAGTGTTCAAATTTAAATAAAAATGGTTTAAAATCGAACAATTGAATAGATTAAAGGAAAGTTTTATCGACTTAGAGTTTTTAAAGTATATTCAAATCTTAAAGAGCTAGAATACAAATAAATGACACATTCCACTTTCTTTCTAAACTAAAACAGGACAATTAAGATAATCCTATTGAGTAAAAAAATTGATTAATAAGAAATTAATTAAACAATAAATTACAGATGAGAAGCAAAAGCTGCCAGAAACTAAATTAAAAGAGTTATGGTAAGTTATTTTAATAGACTAGAATAAATTTAAAATAGAGTAAATCTGATTTTTTAATTATTTGCCCTTGAAAGGTAAAAATATATGAAGCTAATACTAAATAAGATAATAATTAAGCATTACAAATAATAGTAACAAGTCGATATTTTTAAATTTAAATTTAAACTAAAAGAGTTTTTTGACGTCTTTAATTGCAAGAATTGCTTCTTTCAATTATAGACGTTAGTAAATGTTTTTAAATAGTTTTTTAATCTTGTTTACATCTCATCATTTTTCTTTAATTAGTTCTTCTTTCTATTCATCTTTAGCTTCTTCCTTTTTTGCTTTCTCCATTTCTAGAATCTCAAGTCTCCTTGTCATTAGCTTCTTATGAAATATTTTGATCTATAAGTCTAAATACTCCAATTTAGACCTTGAAAATGAGTTTAGATATTCTTGATCGTATAGTATAAGGCGCCTTAAGTCATAATTTCCGATATTTTCCGATAATCAATTCATTATATTAGAATAGTACACACATTTAAAGATATGCTCGAAAGTTTCATACTCTCCACACATACAATAGGGATTATCAATGGGGTAATGACGATCTTAAAGATCCTTACGGAAATTATAAGTTTAGGTTCTAAGTTTATATATACTGATAATTTCTCGTCTATACTATTTGTTTAATTTAGTATAAGTAATTTGTGGAAATTGTTAAAGATTACCAAATTATTCAGTATATACTCTAGCTGTTTTCATCCTCATAAATTTTTTAGTAGCTACTTTGTAGAAATATTGTTGTATTTTTTCTCTTACATGTTTAGTAAAAGTTTTAAGATTGGTATTATTCTATTAATTCTGCAGATCGATATTATAAAGGTCTTATAATTGCTACACTTAATCGTAGTATTGAAATCCTTTTTTCCATATATTAATGAAAAGAGAGCCTATTGTTGATCTTGGAAAATCAGTACTTTCTTATTTAATTTTATGGTAGAATCTGAAGAATTTTATAGCCATAATGTGCTTAAAGGGTAATCAATTCAGGTCTATATAACATGATTCATTAAATGTTGAAGATGCTACTTAAAAAGCTTTTCTTGAAATTAATCTCATGCTTGATTCTATTCTGTTCAGAACTCCAGTTACTCCTTTTTGAATACTTCATGGTACTAAGTCTCCTCCATATTCTGCTTTAGGTAATGTAAAAAGTCTACATAAAGTTTTAAAATGTCAAGGAGTTACATTCTTATATCTCATCAGTTAAAAAACAGCTTTCTTCATTGCAGCTATATACTTGAATGCAGTTTCTTTGCAATGGGGATTTAAGTTCTTCTTCTAATGTAGAATAACTCCTAAATATGTTACTTGTTCTTTTTAAGCAATTGGCTAATTTCCTAATTATAAATTTAAAATTTATTATTTCTGATTCTTCTTTAGAAATTAGATGCATTCGGATTTGGTAACATTAATCTTTAAATGTGTTCATGCAAAAACTTTATTTGCTTCATTTATTAAATTCTACATCTACTTTGCAGATTTGGAAAGAAGAATAAGATCATCTGCCCATCCTCTACAAGCGAAGCTAATACTTGAATCCTGGCATTTAAATCCCAATTAGTTACTTTTACTTTCCAGATATCTAATTACTATGTCATAATACAATAATGCTAAAACTGGTCCATGAGAACTTCCTTACATAACTCCATTGTTGAACTATAAAGTTCTGGTGCTCTTACCATCTATGATAAATGAAGAATTTAGGTTTTTATAAAACGATTCTAAAGCTATTATTATTCCAAGTGGTAGTTTAACTCTCTTAAGTTAATCAAACAAGAGTCTTCTTTCTATTGAGTCAAACATTTTTTCAACGTCTATCAGTGTTGCTATCAATTTAGTCTTACCTTTAGCACATTTCCGATAGTTATCAATTATTTGTTATATTATTCAAATTTATTAAGTTGTTTATCTGTTTTTCATAAATCCCATTTATGAAGGGTGAATCAAATTTCTCTAATAAATCAGATTGTATAGTCTTTTTGTTAAAGCTTTATCATATAGTTTTAGAATAGTATTAATAAGAGAAATAGGTCGTCAGTTTTTCCAATCATCTTTATTTCCTTTTTTAAATATTGGAATTATCACCGATATATTTAATTCCTAAGGGATTCTTCCAAGTCTTAGCATATTATTCAGAAAAGAATGAAGAATTATTAATAAATATTATCCACCATATTTCAGAAGTTCGCCTTTTATTCCATCTGGACCAGCTGCTTTTCCATTCGGAATTTCTTTTATAATTTCTTATATTTCTTTTATGGTAAAAAGATCAAATCCTTACAAATACGAGAGTGGATAATCTTTAATTTCTTAAATATTATCGTATATTTTATCTATTTTTTAATTACTAAGATTTATCTATTCTTGAGTTAGATTATAATGCTTGTTAAAAACACAATTTTCCCATGATTCAATGAATTTATTTTTGATTTCTTAATTAAAGTTCATAGTATTTCTCTTCAAAGGATTTAGAATTTTCTTAGCCTGTGAAAAAATTTCCCTAGAATCTCCATTAAGAAGTAGAAATTTCTTTTTTGCTTTGTTTTTTTTAAATTTTCATAGATTATACTTGAAGTCTTTCCAAAGTCGTTTTGCTTCCTCATGAAGATTAGTTACTTGCTAGTTTATTCTTCCAAATCTTACGTGAGCTTCCTTATATTCTGAGTTAGTTCTTTTTGCCTCTATATATTTCTTTGTGAGAGCTCGAGGAAGTTTGTTATAATTTGAATCTGGAATAAACGAACCTAATGTTTGATCAGCATTGTCTTAAATATTACTTTTGATACATTCATATTAATCTTCAAGATTATCTTAATCTATTTAAAAGAATTCTAGATAAGTTTGTAGGAAAGATTCTTAATATTTTTATCTATCTATTGCATCTTATAACCTATTTATTTTATATTTTCTCTGAGTTATCTTTTCCCAATATACTATAGAATTATTGATAAAGTCGACAGTGATTGGAATATGATCAGAAAATAAACTATTATTATGAGCAGTGAAATTTGCAAACTAATTAACGTTCAAATGGTTGTTTATAATGATATAATCATTACAATACGTTTTTCCTGTTCCTTTGTGAATACATGTATTAATGTTGCTATCATTCACTATCTCAAGATCGTTTTATAGTAAGAATTCTTATAGTCTAATGTTATTATCATAAGCATTTTCAGGATTATCACCGAAGCCTTATAAAAGAGCATTGAAATCTCCCATTAGTATATGTGGATTATCATTATATAAATTCAGCAATGTATTTAGTTGTTCATAAGCTAAATCTTTAACATCTTAACTTTTTCCATTATCAGGCATGTAACAAGACGTGATTAAAATATTATCCAGTTTAATTGTTATGAATCTATTTATTTCTTTTTCAACTTATATATGTATTTCTGTACTATTAAATTCTTCTCCTACAATTAAGCATACACCTCCTCCTTTTCCTGAGTTCTTAAAATATGTTTTAAATCCATTTATCAATATTGGAGGAAAGTCATCTTTTTATCAGGTTTCGTTTATTGATAAAATATCTATACTGTTATCTCTGATAAATTCTTCAATATTCAAGCACTTGCTCGCTATTCCATTAATATTTATATGTCCCATCTTTATTTTTTAAATTTATTAGTCCTTTCTAATTTTTTCCGAGCCTGCAGATAGACCACTTTCGTAAATGCAAATGCTTTTCTATCCTTATTGGTTAATCTAAATATGTACTAATCTTTTTCCATACTCAGGATGTTAATGAAAATATTGTATCAAAATATATATTACTTACGTCGTATATTTTTTAAGTAGCTTTCTATCTATATCAATTTTACTTTTCACACTATCACATGTACCTTATTCTAAATCTTAAGTAACTGTGACATATCTACCTTATATATTGTGCATTTCGTACTATGGACGTCTTCAAGTTTCGGATTTAATAAACTTTTAAAGTTATAGACTAGTCAGATTGAAATAACATATTATTTAATCGCACTCTTTTTTATTATTATGTTTACTCATACGTTTTGCTGGCGGAATTGTTTTATCTTCTTCTTCATGTTTCCTTTTAAGAATATTAAGATTAATATTGGAAGATAAGGTTTAATTCTGATAAATAGCATCGATCGAATCTGTTTAGTTTTATTAATCTTTTTTTCATCTTTTAGTAGAATAATTAAATATATCTTTTTTCAAATTTTAATTAAGTTTTTAAAACTCTTCTATTTTTATCTCAAGTGTCTACATATTTTGGGTACTTTAAATGAATTTTAAGTTGAGTTAGTGATATTAATGCTATAGTAAAACAAAATCTTCATCTGGCAATTTTATTTGACAGTATTAGTTATTATGTTATGTTATAATAGTATTAGTTTATGCTTCCTATTAATTATTTTAAGTTTACATTAACTTGTCTTGCTTGATTATATTTGTTTGAGTAAATTTTTGACACAAAAAAGCTGTTTATTATTTATTTATATTATCTGTTTAGATAATACTATCCTTTGTTTAAATATTTCCATATAATGTCTAAGTTTATGCATCTACAAATTACTTCTTCTAAAATTACTATTAATTACTGAATTCTTTTGTATGTTAGATTTAATTCTAAAATAATTCTTTATACATTTGAATTTCCTTATTTTTTAATAGAATTTAATTTTGAAAAGCTATATTTATTTCATATTTTTATTATCTTTACTTATCTAATTCGATTTTAAAAGTTAAAATTTCCATTTAAGCTTTCTATTCTTAATCTATAAATTACTTATTTTATTTTTATAATTTTTAATATTAAGAATATAACTCTTGGAGTTAAATTTCGTTTATTATTTTTTATTAGGTAATTTGTTGAAGTAAATATTAGTTCTATTCTAATATAGTCTATTGATATCCTTGTTAAGTTTTATTTAGAAAGTT
Source organism: Loxodes magnus (assembly GCA_946699065.1). Taxonomy (NCBI): domain Eukaryota; phylum Ciliophora; class Karyorelictea; order Loxodida; family Loxodidae; genus Loxodes; species Loxodes magnus. Next base: position 160,464 of record CAMPDV010000136.1, on the reverse strand, counting down.
ATCTATTTCAATTTAAGTAAAATTTTTAATTTTATTAAAGTTTTGGCATAGTGAATTATTTGCTCCTATCATTTAAGTTTAAGTAAAGCTTTAATTAGCATTGGCTTCAATTTGAATCTCTTAATTAGATTATATTTCATATTTTGAATTGACTTAATTCTCATAGTTTTTCTATTATATCTAAATTTCTTGAAATATACTAATTATTTCATCTGTTTAAACTATTTAGTTACTGTAATAAGTGGAGAAGTTTGTTTAAGTAATTTTATGAACTAGTTATTTTGATAGCATTTTTTTGTGATATTGCTATATATCAGATTTGATTGACTAAAAATTGTTCTATAATTGTTTATATTTCTAATAAATTTTATTTATATAAGTTTTATAATATATTTTGGATATTTCTTAGTTACTTATCAATGTTTCAATATCTCGTTCATATTTTGCTTTTATATTAATTAACATTTCATTTAATTATTGGTTCTTATCTATAAGTCTTTATATATTATGTTTAAGTTCTTTTATTTCTAAGGTAAATAAATTCTCATTAGACTAATTAATTATTTGATTTTATATTACATTTCTTAAATCAGCAGTTTAATTTTAAGCTTGTTTGCTCTGAAGATCAGGTAAATAATGATTATTTGAATTATCAGGATTAGTAGTATTATTTTATTTCTGATTAATTTCGTTATTTGAAATTTAATAGAATTGTTAATTAGTATTATTCAAAAATGAATCTTAAGTTTATGTTATTTTTGACTACCATAAAAGGATATCTTTATTTGAATTTTAATTAGGATTTGAAGGTATATCTTTTGAATTCTAACTATCTAAGATAATATCTTATTTTTGGAAAGATTTCTTAGGTAATCGTTTCGTATCTTTCGCGGTATTATTTTAGGCGGTTAATCTGTTCATCTATTTATAGGTTGATTTCACTTTCATAATACGCTACAATTAATATCCACGTTGAAGAGAGTTCCTAAGTAGTTTTAATGGGACGCGTATGAATTTGTTTTCCGGTTTTTGACTACAATTTTTAAGTAGTTGTCTTAATAAATTCATTATTAGGTTTACTTATTTAATTTGTAGTTACTCCAAATCTTTCGTTTGGAGATTTTAATGCACCTGCCTATGCTTTTCCTATGAATTTGCAGCTTCTTTGAAATTAATTAAAGAAGAGTCACTATTAAAAACTAGTGAATTCTATATTTCGTCCATTTTTTTTTTTTAGTCGATATTTTTAAATTTCTTAAGTTTAAATTCTGATAGCAGGAAAGCTTAAAACACTTGCAGTTTTTAAGTTTAAAATATTAAAAATTAGATTATTATTAGATGATCCATAAATGATAGAGCTAAAGTTAAAAAAGTTGAATAATAAAATAGGATTGCAAGAGTTAAAAAATGTAGCAATAAATAAATAAAAATAGAAATAAATAAAGTTAAAATAATTGATAAGGATTAAATTAAATTACATTGTAGTTGGCAAAATGGAAAAGTATAATCTTTTAAAATGGTTAAATTAATTAGTTATATTATAAATAAAATGCTTCATAGTTTAAGAATAAAAAGCTTTTAATTTAGTAATTTTCTTAGTATGCTTAAAGTAACTATAAACATATGAATTTCATATAAAATATTAGCTAAATTACACCTACTTAATGATATCTTTAGATTATTTTAAAGAACTTAAGTTAATAAAGACACTAAATAGTATACAGATTATATTAATTCTAAAAGCTAGCTATTTTAAATATTACATAACTACTAGGCACTTAACTTTATTAATAAGCTATTTATGAATTATTCATTGTTTATCTAATAACTTAGACTAAAGTTATAATTATTTACTTTAATCAACATCAAATGCAAAATAATCACAGCTTATTCAAAAAATATTCAAAAATCATGATTTATCTTAACGGAAATGTTTACAATGGTACTTTAGAAAAGGAATTACCTCAAGGATAAGGAATAATGAACTATCCAAATGGAGATATATTTGAAGGATGTTTTGAAAATGGAAAAAGATAAGGCTAAGGTACTATGAAATATAAGTCTGGAAAATAATTTACAGGGGAATGAAAATGAGATAAGCCATGAAATGCTTATGGATTTTATAAATAAGAAACCGGAGACATATTTGAAGGACATTTTTAGAATGGGAAAAAATAAGGTTAAGGCACTATGAAATACAAATCTGGAAAATAATTTTCGGGACAATGAAAATAAAACCAGCCGTATAATGGTGATGGATTCTATAAATATGAAAATGGAGACAAATACGAAGGCCATTTTGTAAATGGATAAAGATAAGGTAAAGGTTTAATGATATACAATTAAGGCGAACAATTTGAAGGCGAGTGAAACTAAGATTAAGCTTAATCGGGAGCTTATAAATATAAAAATGGAAACTTATATGAAGGACATTTTTAGAATGGGAAAAAATAAGGTTAAGGCACTATGAAATACAAATCTGGAAAATAATTTTCGGGACAATGAAAATAAAACCAACCGTATAATGGTGATGGATTCTATAAATATGAAAATGGAGACAAATACGAAGGCCATTTTGTAAATGGATAAAGATAAGGCAAAGGCACAATGAAATATAATTAAGGCGAATAATTTGAAGGCGAGTGAAACTAAGATTAACCTTAATCGGGAGTTTATAAATATTAAAATGGAGATGAATACACTGGACAATTTTTAAATGGAAAAAAATAAGGTAAAGGAAAAATGATCTATCATAAAGGAGATTAATTCGAAGGTAAATTTTACTGAGATTAAATCTTTGAAGGAATTTATAAATATTAAAATGGAGACTCTTTCAAAGGATATTTTATAAATGGTAAAAGATAAGGCTAAGGTACTATGAAATATAATTAAGGCGAATAATTTGAAGGCGAGTGAATAAAAGATCAACCATTCAATGGTAATGGAGTTTATAAATATGAAAATGGAGATGAGTACGAAGGAAAGTTTTAAAATGGTTAAAGATAAGGTTTAGGTACTATGAATTACAAATCTGGAGAAACAATTTAGGGAGAATGAATATAAGATAAACCATTCAGTGGTATTGGAACCTTTAAATATTTAAATGGAGATGAGTACGAAGGAAAATTTGAAAATGGCTAAAGATAAGGCTAAGGTATAATGAAATATAAGTCCGGAAAATAATTTTAGGGAGAATGAATATAAGATAAACCATTCAGTGGTATTGGAACCTTTAAATATTTAAATGGAGACGAATACGAAGGAAAATTTGAAAACGGATAAAGATAAGGTAAATGTTTAATGATATACAATTAAGGCGAACTATTTGAAGGCGAGTGAAGCTAAGATTAACCTTAAATCGGAGTTTATAAATATTAAAATGGAAACTTATATGAAGGAAAGTTTGAAAATGGATAAAGATAAGGTTAAGGCACTATGAAATACAAATCTGGAGAAACATTTTAGGGAGATTGAAGCAAAGATTAGCCTCTATTTGGAGTATTTAAATCTTAAAAATGAGATATTTAATATTGCTAGTTTTAAAATGAATAAACATAGAAATATTAATTAACAGACTATAAGTTGGAAAATTATAATAAAAAAGAGTGCAAATAAAAAGAAACGCTTAAATAAAGCCTTTTGTAATCTATTATAGATATATAGCAACTCTAATTTTTAAAAAATAACACCTCTGGATTTATTACTTTTGAATTAGATTTTGATTAATTTTTCAATTAAATAGCCTTTGAGACTAAGGTAGATAACTCAAGATAAATAAAAATTGAAGGAAAGTGAAGCAATAGTTAGCTAGAGTAAGTTTTAAAAATATAAGTATGCAATGAAATAATATTTGAATGAGACTAATTTTTAGCTGATAAAGATAAAAGCATTTAATAAAAATAAATAATTTAGATTTAAATAGGAAAAGATAACAATTCCCAATAATATTAAAGTTAATAAAGTTGCATCAATAGAGTATGAAGAAATAAGAATTTATTGCAGCAAATATTTTCCTTTTTAAATTTACGAAGTATATTTAATTTAACTCAAGTTAATAATTTTTTGTGGAAGTTTCCATATTAAATAAATAAGATATCAATAAGACATTATAATGATAGCACTTAATATGTAAGAAATAAAATATGAAGCTGCTTAAGATTATTACTGAGGTCGTAAGTTAAAAGTTTGAATATAGATTTATCAAATTTTTCTTAAAGTTCATTTAATGAATTTCATTTCATGTTTTAGATATCTCTCATTTTAAGCCAGATATCATTTTATTAAAGCAAACAAAAAAATTAACTTTAGGAGCTCAAAATAGATAGCTCAGAATAATTTGCTAGTCTATTAAGCTTGATACCTGCTTCTTTGAAATATCTGGTCTTAAAAGGAAAATTTCAAGATTAAGATTTAAAATTTTTGTCTAGACTAACTAAGTTAGAACATCTTGAGTTAGATAGTTAATCTTAAATATCTAATGAAAATGGAATATAAGGAAGTTTTCTAATAGATTTTTGTTAAAATTTGAATTTAAAAATGATAAAAATAAACAGTAAGACTATTAAAGTTTCCTACTTACAAGAATATTTATAGCAAAAAGGAAATTTAATAGAAGAAATAAATATCAACTAAAACTAGGAAATCAACTAATTGCTTTAACTATGCCCTAAAATAAAATCATTTGATTCATAGCAAAATAGATATATAGATGAAATATTAGAAAAGATTAGAGATTATGATCTCGCTTAGTTAAGTTTGAATAATTATTTCCAATCTGACATTTTTTCGTGGTTTATAACTAAAGGTTTTTAAAAACTAGAGTAAGTTAGTATAGCTAACTGCTAAAACTTTAATGATGAAAATCTAATTCTCTTAATGTAAAATACTCCCAGTCTTAAATCTCTCTATTTGAAAGAACTGACATAAATTCAAAGTGCTGCTCTCATGTAAATAGGTGACTAAGGGTAAAAATATGAATAAATAGGATTGATTAATATATCTTAGCTAGACTAATAAATATTGGAGCATATTTTCTAGAAATGTAAACAATTGAAATAAATAGAATTAAACTTTAGATTTTAAAAAGAAATAAACTTTAACTTTTGTTTGACTGAGTAAGTATTTGAAGAAATTTAGAAAAATTGTAAGCAACTATAAAGATTAAGTTTAAGCAACTTAAATATAAGTAATAGTTTAAAATGAATCTAAAACTTTACTGAAAGCATCAGACTTAGATATTTAAAGCTCGAAAATTTGGATTTAAATTATTAAGATATACATTTAGTATTATAATGCTGCTAGCACTTAAATACTTTAGAGATTATAGATTCATGCATGTTATCGTATAATACTTTCCCTATACTAAATTAGAATTAAGTTTAGTATCCTATTTGGAAGAATCTTAAAGTTCTTAAATTTCAAGATAATCATTAATCCTAAAAGGGCATTTTTGAGGAGATGAAAAGATACTTAAGGAAGTTGAAGATTTTGTATGATAACGAGGAAATGAAACTAAAGGATAATTTAAAGCTGAGTTGATTAGTTTGATTAGGGATAAATAAAGTTGATTAACTTTCTAATAAATATAATTACATTAAAATAAAAATAGATTTCTAATCTATTTATGTCTATTTCATATTCTAATTTAACTATTCTACTCCTATCTACCTAGTCTTTTATTTGCCTAAAACTAATTTATTATTTAATTATATTGCTAAGCAAATAGTCTTTATTATACTGCAAGTATAATAGGTCACTTAGATCTATGCATTTATTAGAGAAGGTAATTATAGAGTTATTAGATTAGCTAAATTATTTGCATTAAAGGAAGGTTTAGAATTAGAATTTTTATTTAAATGTAGATAATAATCAAAACAATATCAGCATAGTGATTTACTAAGTTATAAAGCTTTTATTAGTAATTTTCAATAAGAGTGAAAAATAATACTCTGTACCTTTTAATTTCTTAGGAGTTCTAATATTCTACATGTCAAGAAGGAGAGATACAATGGCAATTACTTAGAGGATATAAGGGAAATAAAGTGACAGAAGCTAATCCATTGAAAGGATAAATTTATAAGAGTGAAAATTAAGAAATTAGTATAATTCTTATTATCTCTTTAGTAACTAGAAAAATATGCTTTCTACTAAGTTAGAAGAAATGCTAGAAATAAAGAATAAAGTATACAAGCAAAAGTGTGCTTCTAGAATAAGATTAAGCAATTAATAACCTATTAAGTCCTAATAATCTTAAAGAAATTATACTAGGAACTTGAGATTTAATATTATATCATTTTTAAAAATGGAAAATATTTAATGCAGTTGCAATTAAAAGATTCTCTTAGTTATACAAATTTATCTAATTAGAAATTGACGAAATAATTAAGCTTACTTGCATTATAATATTAATTTGCTTTTAGATTAGAAAGATTTTCATTAGTCTTATCAAATTGGTTAAATTTATCTAAATAAATACAGCTTATTTAAAATAAAGAAGCACCAAGAGAAATAAAGAAAAAGATTAAAGACGAAATAAATATTATCGGAGATGTAATTAAGTACTGAAAATTAAAAAATGTTTATAATTAAATAAATTTAGACACATAAGTAATAAGCATTTCAAGTAAATACTTCTATTTACCAAATTATTTTATTTAAATTATAAAAATAAATAATAGATAGAGAGGATTAAGATAATCTAGATGGACTAGAGATTATTACTTTATTAGATAAGATAATCAAAACACAATTATTTTACTAAGAAAAAATTATCTTTTATGCTTTACTAATCTTTTAGTTTTAAGCAGATAATTTTTTTGTTAATTAAAGTTATTTGAAAGTTAGTAAGATAATATAGTTATAAGAAACTCAGAAAAGTATATTTTAAAAGAAATAAAATACTTAGCTTTGGTTTTGAGGTAATTAGCCTAATTATTAAAAAGATTCGAATATTAGTTATTTTATATTTATTAATTAAAGATTCAGATTGAAAATATTAAGACAAACTTAATAAATCAAATGTCACTTGGCAAGAGAAAGTTGAGCATCTATAATAAAATATTTTGGAATGGTTGAATTTAAAATTAACTTTTGAAGATAAAATTAATTATAATCCAATTATTATTTATATTTCTTATAGCAATAATATAAAACCATTAAACGAAATTAATTTAAGACAATTAAAATCTGAGCAAATGTAATTAATCAAATAATTGCTTCCTAATATAATTAAAATTTACTATAATCACTTAACTTCTCAAAATTATCCAGCTTAATATACTAATGTTTCCCAAGATTCGCTTTTGAGATTCTTTTCTTACATTATTCTAATTTAAGTATATGTTGCTACATAACTTTAAGAATTAATTAGTTTTAGTCCAAACTATAAACTAATAAGGAAAGCAAATAAAGTATTATTATAAATAAAAAGTATAATTTAATAATGATCTTAATACAACTTAACTATCTGCTTTATTTGTAAAAGTTACTTAGCTTATCTAAGAACATATTTCATTACTTAGGTTTTGTAATTTCTTTATAGAGTTACCTTTATATTACTTTTTAGCAAGTTGATAAGATCCATCTATAAACAAAATTTCATAATGTATTAAAGTGATTTTCAGCAATACAAATATACATTTACTCTTATTAGGATATATTTGCTTATAACCAATTTGAAATATTAAGATAACTTAGAAAGAAGATACCAAGAATATAATTTAGCTAATTTCTTTTATCTAAATAATATTTAAAAGGGACTATTATTCTCATTTATACGATGAATTCTTTATTTTATATAATAACTGGAATACATGCTTCTTCATTGTAAAAGCTAAGATTAAGTCTTGATATAATTAAAAGCAGACTAAATATGGAATTTAGTTATATAATTGAGCATATTAAATTATATAGCTCCAAATATATTACTACAGACTTTAGAAACTTGTTTTAATATAAATAAGATAAGATTATCATGCTTTTAATACCAACTTTATGGTTATTTTGATTAATTTATATTATTAAATATATTATTATAAGGTTAATCTATATTTGATGAATTTAGGTTAATAAGTTTTAGTTTGTAAATCAATTTGCATATTCCATGCTATGTTGAATGGTTTCAACTAGAGTGTCATAAACTCTAATTTAAAATTCAGAAATTTTGTCCATACAAATAACTTCGAAGTTCTATCCATAATAACCTTTAAACAAATCGATCGTTTAGTTTAACTTATCATTCAACTTAACAAATTTTAATTCTGCTTTTTTCTCTTTCATTTTGCTGAGCAAAGATTTCCAGTTCAAATTGCAAGGACATCCTTTTGGATGATTCGTTCCTTTTAAGAATTCATCTCCATGAGGAGAATCATCTCCTACAATGAAAACAATTCTCGAAGCATTTGTCCTTCAAATAAGTGTATTAGATCCATTTATACCATCTAACATAGCTTCACCGTAATTTCTTCCGCCTCCACTTGCTTAAAGTTTTTCTAAAAATTAAATTGCCCCTTCAGCAGTAAAATCTACTAAAGCTTGCGATTAAGGATAAACAGAAATAGGAGGATCAGACGGAAAGTTTCCATTATCAGGATAATGGTCTGTATATCCAACAATAGCAAACTTTAGATCTAAATTTTCTGATGCATGATTATCCTGATATTTAATAATATTTCTTATAACATTTTTTAGCTCCTTGAAATATTTATCCATTGATCCTGTACAGTCAAGTATAATAGAAATGTCGAACATATTTGATCGATGAAAGCATTATGGAAATTGATGATGCTTGTGTTAATTTGATTACATTCCTTCATGAAATAGTTTCCATTCGCAATAAACTTTCTCCTAATGGTCTGATGAGTTACAGTAATATGGGCATAGTTTAAATTATTCTTATTAGAAAGAATCGATCTTTTAAACGGGAGGTAACCAGTTATGTAGTTATCAATAAGCAGAACATTCGAATAAATCATATTTTTCGTTTAAATTAGGCATATACTAATCATTAGAATGAATAGCGTATCCTACATGAGTTATTCCATAACATTTTTCTCCTCCCTCGCATTTCATAGGATGACTATGTCCTCTCCCTTTACGTAGACAAGCTTATCAGCACTACTCTGGCTTAGCAGATTCCCCTGATACTAATTTTCTTGTAGTTTTCTTATTTTCCTCTTCAATTTCAAATTAAAACTCTTTTGTTTTAGCTATATACATACATTTTTCTTTGTTTCGATGTGATGATGAAGAATGTAACCCTGGATGTCCAAATATATTTTCACAATAAACTCCACAATCTCTACATCTAATTTGACATCTATGCTTAGCCTCTCCACATTTATGTTCACCTTCATGCTAAAGACATCCAGCAGGAATAGGAATAATGCACTCACATCTAGATTCACTTTCAGAGACATAATTATATTTAAACTTATTAAATGGATTTTCCCATTCAAGTTCTGCACAGCTAGTTTCTATTTTACATACTCCTTCCACTTCGCATTATTACTTACACTTATGCAAATTGCCACACAAATGTTATTCTGATTGATTAGTAAAGCCATGAAGATGGTCTTTATTAGAACATAAGGCTACACACCCTGATATAGAGCAAGAAAAAGGACAATTTTACTATCCACAATCATGTTAATTAGCATGTTCTTCTATCTAGTTAAAATTTTATTCGATTTGACATAATCTTTTACATTATTAATACATTACACACTTTTCACCACAAGGATGGGATATTGAACTGCATTTATGCTTTTATCCTTCATGATCAGGTTGTCAAACACACTTATTCTAGCAATTTTTGAAAGTGCAGGGTTAATCACATACGTGATTTTTATCACCACATATATGGATTCCTAAATGTCCTGAATTTTAGGAGCACATATTTAATTCTTTACATATCTAGCATCTAAAAATACACTTATGATCAGTCTAGCAATCACAAAATTCGCTATGGTTGAGATTTAATACGCATGATAAACCACATTCTTTGCATTTTCTTCTACATAGAGAATGAATCCATAGTAGATTTTCATCAAAATATTTTTCTAGTGTAATTTTTTCAGCCTCAACAATAGGCTAGAATTCAGTATCGATTTCTCCGATTTATTTGACGAAATAACCGAAAATGCATAATTTTAGTTATTTGAAATAGTTTACCATAAATTTATCCAAAGCCTCGTATCATTAATTCCACATTACTTTTCTTAGATTTTCTTCTTTTACTACACTTTTCTCTAAAAACTAGTCAAAAACTTAATGCTTCAATTTAACATCCAAACTTATGTGAAGTAAGTTCATCTCAATCTGGTAGCGATTTTCACTGTCAACATCAAAGTTATCAATGTAGTTACAATTTTCCTGTTGTAGCAGTGAAGCTAAGGAAGAAGGATTCTTAATTGAGTCTCGGATACATTTTATATTTTTAGAAAATTTTGCTTAAAATACTCTAGAATCTGTTACTTAACCATCATCAGAATAAATTTAAGCCATAACAGTCTTAAGTATGTCAAGAAAATCACCTCCTGAGCATCATCTGCTTTCAATCTAATTTAAATAAAACTGTCTTCTTTCCTCAATAGCAGTAGCGAATATTTATTCATTCTCGAAATGATGATATGAAAAGCAGAGAAATTTCCCTTAAAAAAGCTTCATTAAGAAGTCTGCCTTATTGTTTCTGGTAAGATTTTCGATGAACTTTATTACTTCCTAATTTGCCTCCTCTCCTTGATTAGAAGCTACGTCTCTTATAGAGATTTCTAATTAACCCCTAAACAAAGACTTTCCCTTAAGTCTATCTATTCCATATGAAAACTTCTCAAATAAATAAGACAAATTACGGTTAAAAGTCAGATCTTAGTTGAGAATTGTAACATCTGAAATAGCTGAAAGTAATAAGCAAAGCTTTATTTCCTCTTACACTGTTCTTTCGAAAGAAAAAAGTCCTTCACAGTCAAAAACAATTATCATTTAATCTTCAACTTGTGTAACGCTAATCCATATACCATCAGTGCAACGATGTGCTGCTACATCGAACCTCGTTCCAAAAATTCTATTAAGTAAATAGCTTTTACCTGAGCTTTATCTTCCCATAATGGAAAAAACTTTAATTGTTTTCTTAGTATTTCGAATAATAGGCTCTAAATATCCTAACCTTATGTATAAAGAGAATTAATTCACAAAATCTCCTTAAGATTCCTTCACCTCATTAACAAAATTTTCGAAATTGTTAAATCCATCTCTTAATGGTATCAAATTTCCTTCTTGAATAGATGCTAAATGCAAAGGCGCTCGTGTATATAACTTGCTTTTAAATTGCTTGGAATCCTAAAGAAGTTCAATATTTTCCTATTTTATTCTTTATATTAGTGCTTCATTAATTACACCCTTAAAAGTCATTAACTTATTCAAAGAATCTATACTTTTAATATAATTCAGTACTTCTTTCTTATTTATATCCATATAAATATATAAATCAGGCATAAATTCTTAAAAATGACTTGCTCCTCCAAACTTATTTAGAGCATAATGTAGTATATCAATTATAGGGTTTCCTTCTATTTTCTTATTATTTTGCTACTCTACTTTGCAATCTGTTTATTCTCTATCACTTTAAAATCGATACGCTACTAGTTTATTTTATAACTCTTGTACCAATAAAATGTTTCAAAATCCACAACCTAGTAACTTGAAATTTACTTTAGCAGATGTAACATTTATTAGCTCGATGAAACTAAAATTTATATCATATATTTCTATCGTGCTTTCACTTAAAAAGCAATACACACTTTCATCTTTAGTGCTTTTTACATCATAAAATCGATTTCCCTATTTTGGAACAAATTATGCTTATACTCTTTATGGCTCTTTTTGCTCCTCTATAATAAGTATGTTTTCTTTCATTACTTGTGTGATTATTTTTTAACCACTAACTAACTCCACTTAAAATACTTTGCCTTGTTCGTTTATTATAAGAACTCGCTTTGCATTTTGTAATAAACAGCTTGAAATGACTTACTATATATTTATATCATAAACTTCAAATTAAATTCCATTTCAAATGTTTTTCAACTCTTTAGCTGCGCCATAGTATGCTTTTTTGTCCTGGTTACAAAAGGCTACAAATAATTAAGCATTAGATCCATAAGCTAGTAATATTTAGTCCTTTATTACATCTAAATAATCTATTTCATATCTATATTAACTTAAAGGATTAAAATTAAAGGCTTAAAAATAATCTTATTAATCATTAAAAATGAAAGCGCTGTTTTCTTCTAAAATGAAGAAGCTTTAATATTTTGGTATTTAGTATAAATCTATTTTATATTCAGTATCTGTTTCTATAATTGATATTTCATTTTCAACGATCTTTATATTAGAAATTTTGATTATAGATTAAACTAATTTTTGACTACCAATTTAGTAGTTGATTATTTATTCCATTTCTTTTTTAAAGTCATTTATGAGATTTTGCACTTTTTCTTCTATACTTTCTTTGATTTTATTTGTTTAATTAATCATAAATTTTTATATTGATTACTTTAAATTTTGCTTGTTATTTCATTAAATACTAAACTCTTAGGTTACAAATTTTTTCAAATTTTTACTTGAATTGGTAAGTTCATTATAGTTTCTCTCTTCTATATACTTGCACATATCATCTTTAAGTGAAGCAAAAGTTTATAACAAGTAAACTCTTTTATCATGTTAATATGTATTTTCTATCTCATAAATAAGGTTTTGCTGCATTTGTGAGATAGAATTTTATAATTATGTTAACATATTTTGATAGTTATCTTATGCTTTTTCTATTATAATTTAAGGATTTTGACAGTTATAGTTTATTAAACTATTGAAACTAATGAATGCCTATGTTTTAAATATTTCAAATAATCCTCAATAAGTTTTAAATTTCTCATCTTTTGGTTTAAGTAAGTATTACTTCACTAAATCGATTCATATATTCAATTTCTACAAGATATCTTACTATATTACACTTTAGTTCTTGATCTTGTTCTCAATTGTAAAAATAAAGGGAAAGTGATCATTTGAAAATATCATTTATCTGCTTAAGAAATCATTATTTATATTCATCTATTCCAAATGCTTACTAGATATGCTTCTTTTCTCAATTTATATTTGCATGTTCGGATGCAATTTTTATTAAAATGGATTCCTCAAAAGTTTGTCGTTTGATCAATATCACTAATCTAGTATTTTCCGAGAAGGACAACTGATGATAACTGAGCATAAATCCATTAATAATCTAATGTATACAGATTCCTTAGAAATAGGAGAATAGGGTTTCTTTTCGTAAACTATATCATTTTATGCTTTAAAGTATAAAACTATTAAAGGATTATTAGGCTAATAATAAGCCGTTATTCCTTCTTAAGAGGTGATCTTATTTTCCTCGGAACATTTCTCAAAATTCAACATTTTAGAAATCAATTCAATGCTTTCTGAATATATTCCGTAAATTCCAATAACAAATACCTATTTGTGACTTTTAATTGCAGCTATTAATTCTTCTGCTTATTACTCATTAAAAGTTCACTTTAATAGTCTGAAATTTTATGAGATGTCTTAATGAGTTTCGAAAATATACTTAGCAAATGTTTAACATTTCAAGCTTTCTTATGATATTATCTATTTCTACTAAGGTAAATTTATTGTATTTTTAGATTGTATATATTATTCTTGTTTACTGTTTTCATTTAAAGTTGGGTTCTTTTTTTCAATTTCCATATCTTTATTTTCATTTTTTTTATCGAAAGTTTATCTAATACTTAGTAGTTAAGTATCTTATGCTTACAGTAACTAAATTTTATTTTCTTATGATTTAGATAAACTTGAATTTTCAGTTTGGCCTTGGGATTAGATTAATTTTTCGACTTGCAAATCATTCATCTATTCACTTTGCTTTTGGTTTCTTTTACTTGGAACGGCCTACCACTGAGAAGAATGATTCACCATCTCCTTATGTTCTTTCAAATCTTTGGCACAAAAATAAAAATCACATTCAGAACAATATAGTTTTCCCATTCGCTCCTCACAATTATCACATTTTTTATCTAATTAGCTCTAAATATTTCTTAAGGCAAGTTCTTGTACTTTACTTTAAGAAATCGCCTGTCATTGAAAATCATGCTTAACACTTTCTTTATGCTCTTTCAGATCTTTTACACATAGATATAAATCACAGTCTAAGCAGTACAATTTTCCCTATCTCTACTCACAGAGTTCGCAAAGTTACTCCATATATATTAAAGAAATAGAGAAAGACTTAAATATGGACAAATTATATTATAAAGTGGAATTAAAGTGAAAATTATATTGAAATAGTATTTAAAGTGAGATTATAATATAAGCTCTAAGCAAATCTTATTTATATTATAAATATTTTACTGCTTTCATATTCACTTTTTCAATCTTTTTTTTTGCCTTTTCCTTCATTCAGCGTCCATCGAGAATTAATTTGATATTCGCTTTAATTATCTAAAGGATATAATAAATATATTAGAATGGGATTTTACTAAGCATTATAACTGTGAGGCTCAAGTCTTTAATTATCTTGAAAAAAGAATTTCGTCTTTATCCTCTTAAGAAGATATTTAAAATGCTCATATAAAAGTACCTCTGCTTAAGAAATCGAATATAAAATAAACTAATATCCGACTGATTAGTCACTAAGTACATATCACGAAGCTAAAGATTATAAAATATATTTACTATAACACAAAGTTAGAGAAAGCAATAACAACAAGAGTATTGCTATTCAAATAATACTCAAAAGAAATAATTTAGAAATTAAGCTTTCGCTTAAGATTTCAGTATCTTATACCGTCATTATCAATTTAAAGCTCTTTATTGCCTCTACTAAAACTTAAGACATCATTGTCTTAACAATAACTGTACTTTGAAATAAGCTTAAATTCAAAAATCGATTATCAACCTATAGAAGAAGAATATTTTTTGAAGAATAAAATAGATGATCAAAGTAATATGAGAAAACAAAGAATCTAAAAATATATTAAAGAAAGGTAAATAATTGCAAGAACCAAATGCATCAAGTTAGAAAATAAGTTAGTAATTAAATATATCCACAAATAAAAAGCTTCCTTAAATCACCTAATTAAGCACTTCTATGCTTTATCATAATTTTATTTTAATAAACTATTTGCCTAGAAGTATGAAAAATTTTAGAAGCTTAAGGGAAAGTAAATCCTCTTAAGGCTTTAATTCAAATTTTATACAACTGGCTTTAAAAAAATTAGTAAGTTATTTATTAATCCAATTCCGTCAATCTAGAATGATAATTTTTTTTTTTAATTAAACTTTTAGTTATTTATCTTTATGAATATCTAATTTAGTCAATCTATTTATCTTTATGAATATCTAATTTAGACTCTTAATTTAAACTTAAACTTTTAGTTATTTATCTTTATGATTATCTAATTTAGACTCTTAATTTAAACTTAAACTTTTAGTTATTTATCTTTATGATTATCTAATTTAGACTCTTAATTTAAACTTAAACTTTTAGTTATTTATCTTTATGATTATCTAATTTAGACTCTTAATTTAAACTTAAACTTTTAGTTATTTATCTTTATGATTATCTAATTTAGACTCTTAATTTAAACTTAAACTTTTAGTTATTTATCTTTATGATTATCTAATTTAGACTCTTAATTTAAACTTAAACTTTTAGTTATTTATCTTTATGATTATCTAATTTAGACTCTTAATTTAAACTTAAACTTTTAGTTATTTATCTTTATGATTATCTAATTTAGACTCTTAATTTAAACTTAAACTTTTAGTTATTTATCTTTATGATTATCTAATTTAGACTCTTAATTTAAACTTAAACTTTTAGTTATTTATCTTTATGATTATCTAATTTAGACTCTTAATTTAAACTTAAACTTTTAGTTATTTATCTTTATGATTATCTAATTTAGACTCTTAATTTAAACTTAAACTTTTAGTTATTTATCTTTATGATTATCTAATTTAGACTCTTAATTTAAACTTAAACTTTTAGTTATTTATCTTTATGATTATCTAATTTAGACTCTTAATTTAAACTTAAACTTTTAGTTATTTATCTTTATGATTATCTAATTTAGACTCTTAATTTAAACTTAAACTTTTAGTTATTTATCTTTATGATTATCTAATTTAGACTCTTAATTTAAACTTAAACTTTTAGTTATTTATCTTTATGATTATCTAATTTAGACTCTTAATTTAAACTTAAACTTTTAGTTATTTATCTTTATGATTATCTAATTTAGACTCTTAATTTAAACTTAAACTTTTAGTTATTTATCTTTATGATTATCTAATTTAGACTCTTAATTTAAACTTAAACTTTTAGTTATTTATCTTTATGATTATCTAATTTAGACTCTTAATTTAAACTTAAACTTTTAGTTATTTATCTTTATGATTATCTAATTTAGACTCTTAATTTAAACTTAAACTTTTAGTTATTTATCTTTATGATTATCTAATTTAGACTCTTAATTTAAACTTAAACTTTTAGTTATTTATCTTTATGATTATCTAATTTAGACTCTTAATTTAAACTTAAACTTTTAGTTATTTTTTAAATTAAATGCCAGATTAAGTGTTGTTGGTGTTAAAATAATTAAAGGTACCTAACTTAAATTTAATAATAGGTATATTAATCTATTAGCTAAATAATAGAAAATCTGCTTAAGTTTAGTAAGGATAATACTACACAAATACATTCTGCTATAATTGCTAGATTAAATGTCTTTATTTTTACTATTTCCTACTCTATATTCTTTAAACAATTTCTCTATTTTAATAATATCTTACCCAATTAAAGTAATACAACTTAAAAAGAAAGAAGCAATTTAGTTATAATAAATGGAGCATCATAATTAAGAGTATTCTTAATCAATTAAATATTTCCCTAATAGACTAAAGAATGGCATTTAACTTAATAAAGCTACTTTATTAAGAATATTAATTAAAAATATATAACAATAAATATAATAATTAGAAGGATTATATAAGAGCCTATCTAAGCTTAATAATAAATATACACAAAATTATTAATAATTAATGTATTCCAATAATCTTAATTTAAATAAACAACATAAGAGACTTTAACTTTAAAGCTAAATAATAAACAATGGAAAAAAGGAATTAGTTTAAATTTAAAATAATTTATTTATTAAGCAAAGCATTTATTTGCATTATATACTTGTATAATTATCTCTTAGATTAGTTTATTAAATCAGTTAAATATTAACTGGAACAAGAAAGAATTATTTTTAATAGAGAAGCATGAACAAACGAATAAATGTTTTAGCGAGGTAATTAAAATCAGTTATTACGAGATTCAAACTTAAACTTAAAATTCCTTATCTGAAATAAAGAAAAATTTAGAAGAGGCTATTGATTGGTTAATTAAGTGTTAAGATAATGTTTAAAAGATGCTATAGAAACTGCAACTAAGAAAATTTTTAGAGATTAAGGTAAATTCTAATTCATTAAGTTTATATCAAGATATTTGAAGAAAATATTTAATTTCTAGGTTTAAATGTTAAAGGAACTTCATAGAGTAATTTAACAAGAATAGCAAAAAGAAAACCTAAATCTTTGATATAATATAAAGAATAAATATTATACTTTGGAGCATTAAAATAAATGACAGTCTCTAATATTTAGAAAGAAATTTAATTATTTAATACGGCAATAGAATCCTACATATGCAGTATCTACAGCGAAAAAATATTTTTAAGAAACCCGGAAACAAATTATTACAGCAATCAAGTGCTTCAAGCAAATTTTGAAAAATGATTCTAATTTTATAGATATTTACAGAAAAAAGCAATTTCACTGAAAATAACAGAAAAAGAGTGAAGAATTAATACAATCTTTAGGTAAGGCAAACGATAAATAAGACCTAAATACTTAATTATCAAAAAATTGCTCTAAAAATTTTAAATAAAATCAAAGAATCAATAAATTAATTAAATGTTTAGAATGAAGCAAATACCAAAAATGTAGATAATAAGAGTAATTAGAGATTTTCCTTAAAAAGCTAGAAATGAGTAAAAAAAAGATTAATATTTAAAGTTTACACTTTACGTAAATTAAAATTAGTGAGATGAACCCAATAAAAAATAATTTTCTTTAGATACTTTGATGCATAAAAAAGAAGTAACCAAATACATTAACGCTGCAATTATTTTCAATAAAAATCATTTTAATTCCTATGTTTACAAGAGATTACTTTATTGGATATGAGAAAAGGATAAAATCCGAGCTTAAATTGGTCTATAAAAATAATACTTGTGACATCAGGCATGTAAACTTAAAGAATATCAATAAGAGACTCGAAAAAATTTAGAACTAAAGAAGTATTTTAAGTTTCTATAAAACGAATAAAAATAAAGTTGAAGATAATTAAAAAAGAAAATCTTAATAAGAGATGAGAGAAAAATTTAATTAGCACTTGAGAGTTTTGTCACTAATTTATCAATAAGTTCTAATGAAATTGAAGCTACATTTATAAAATTTTCTTTAAAAAATTTAGATTAAAATGAAGGATCTAATGAAGGCAGAAATAAAGCTTAGAAATAAACTCTAAATTATAAGTAAATTTGCATATAAAATGAAATTATGAAGAAAAGAAAAATCTATAAGGCAACAAAATACTTAAGCCATGTGAAATAAATTAAATAATAGTGCTGGTGTTTACAGCTACAAGGAATTCACTCTAAGATTATAAGAGAAAATGAAAGAAGTAATTTAAAGTTTAAGAATGCGTTGGAAATTTGAATAAATAGTAATGAAGGTAATAGAAGTAAAGGAATTTCTCATAGTATATTTAAAAAAGCTAGAATAAGTAACTTAAGCTTTTAATCAGGTAATTTTGCCCAAATCAAAATAAGCTTTTGTTTAAAAAAGAAATCCGAGCACTTAAAGATTGCTATTATAGTTGACTGTGCGGCTCATAGAATCAATTAAATGTTTAAAAATACTAAGAAAATAGTCTAATAAGGATTATAAGTAATTTTGCGAAGGAGTTATTTGAAAGTTTTAGAACTAAATTAAAGCATTAAAAATATTTTATTGAGACTCAAATTTTAAATTTGATTACGCTGATACTTATAATAGCATAAAGCTTGATATTCTATTTATTAAAATAGAATTAATAGATTGCTTATATTAGTAATAAATATTAGTAGCACCTTTTGCAATGCTCTTAATAATGTAATGCTTTCTTCTTAAGGCTTTTGGAAAAAAACTTTTGAAAGTTATTAATATTAATCTTAAAAATAGTTCTTATAATAAATTAGATCTAACTGTAAGAATTTTTTAGATAAAATAAAAATAATTTAAATGCATTGAGGAACTATTAAGTAATTGCTATAAGAAGATATATTACAACCAAAGTCTTTTTTATCCTAAATTTAGATTGGTAATATTATACAATTGAAAGCTTCGACTCATTTTAGAAACTAATCCTTAGTATGTATTTATTAACTTTAATAAAAGAATTCGATATTAAAAAATAGATAAGTCTGAATATGAATTTATATGCCATTCAAAACTTCATAGATAAATTTAGAAACTTAAAAAGTAATATCTTAAAGCACTAAATATTAAGAATTTGTTAAATATCCAGAAAATACATTAGAAAGCAATTCAGACAAACTATTAAATTTAAAATTTAAGGGTATTATTCTCTAATACTTAGAATAGTCCTTAATTAAAATTACCTTTTTATTACTAAAATTACTATTACCAATGAAGCTTATAGCCAACAATTTTAGCAAAAGATTAGGAAGAGACTTAGAAGTATTAAGACATTGACAAAGCAATGGAAATGAATTAAAACTAAAATTAAGCTAGCAATAACTAAGGAAAGATGCTAGTACTACTAAAAAAAGGAAATAATAGAATGCATTTAAAATACATTTTAATAAATATAAAGTGTGTCTTAGTTTATCTCTAAAACAAATTTATTTGAGAAGACACAGTAACTTTAAGAAATCTTCTAAAAACATTAAACATAAATTTAAAAAATTGGGAAGTTAAATTTTAAATTTAGATTGATTGAAAAAATAAAAAAATAAATAAGATCTAATATTATTATTTTAGGTAAATTAAATAAACTCTAACAATTTTTTATTTTTGCAATCATTATGGTCTAAGTAGTTCTCTATACAAAAGTTAATCGATAAAAAAATTAAGCAAATCATTCTATATTAAATTAAGTAGATATCTCAATTTTTGGCTGATAAAAATTACCAAACATCATTTATTAGAACTCAGAATTCCACTTTTCTGATATTTTTAAATAACTACTAAACACTTAACTGAATATTTTTATTTATTCACAAATATATCAACTATATTTAACTTGTAATTGAAAAAATTACAATAAAACTTTCAAAATTAAAAAATAAAAATGGTAAAATGGTAAAATGAATAAAGTAAAGAAAGCTTAAAGAAAAAAATTTACATTAGAAAAAAGTAAATTTGGCAACTAGGTTGGCCAAATTTAATAATAAAAAATTAGAAATAATAGATTAAGCTAAGTAAATACCTATAATTGTATAATAGAATAGTTTTATATTTATTTAATCGAGAATATTTAGAATGATCCAATATTTTAAAGAATTTATTCTTTTTAATAAATTAGCTTTAGATCTTTAAGACTCTAAAATAATTTGCTTTGAAGGTATAATAAGATCTAAATACTTTAATTAATTTGAAATTATCTTAATCAAATTTTTGAATTAATTCCAACATCGAGTCAATTTTTAGTTACTATTCTAAGTAGACAATAATTTATAAAAAATAGTAAATAAAATTTGTGAAATTCCAGAATTACTAAGATTTTGGAATAAAATTTAAATGCAAAAACTTATAAAAAAGCATTTGCAAAGTATCCTTGTTTAAATAAAACTTAATTATTATAAAAGTTAAATTTTAATTAAAGATATTTCTTTGAAAATCTAGCAGACATAAATATTCACAAATATAATAGAAAATTTTAAGAAGAAGATTCCAAAGATAAAGGTTTTAGAAACCCTGACAAAAACTTAGTAATTAGATAATCTATTTATCTAAATCTAATAATGAGTAAAATTTATTTTAGTTTAATCTAAAATTTATTGATAATTTAAAATTTAGAAATAAGCTACAGTGATTTTTAATAGTTAGCTATATTTTATATCTATTTCTATATTTTATAACACTAAAAATTGTTATAATGCTTGTTGATTTGAATAAATTTTCTAATTTTAATTTGTCTTGTACTATTCTTGTCTATTTACGTATCAAGTTGAAATATAGCTTAAAAAGATGTTTAATGTTAAATTTTAATTTGCAAATTTAATAAAGTTCCTCTATTTCTAAACGAGAAAAACTTGATATCTCAGAATTCTCTTTTAATTACAACTTATTTAAATT
This sequence comes from Loxodes magnus, assembly GCA_946699065.1. Taxonomy (NCBI): domain Eukaryota; phylum Ciliophora; class Karyorelictea; order Loxodida; family Loxodidae; genus Loxodes; species Loxodes magnus. The sequence goes on along the minus strand of CAMPDV010000136.1, from coordinate 138,984 downwards.
TTTAATTTTTTCAAAAATGATATATTGTCTAAGTATCCTTCTGGTTGCTATTATATTTTCCTTGCATTTTAATAAAGGTTTACTAAATTACTTGATCTAATTATTTATTTTTATCTTATGTTTAAATTCAACTAATCTTTAATTTATAACCTTTCTTCTAACTTATCACGCTATTTAATTTTAATTATCTTCTAGCTCTTAAGCAAACTTACTATAAAAATTTTATTTTATACTTCCAATCTTTAGAGAAGCTATTCTTTCATTACGCTAGTTTATACATCTTATTTCTACTTTCTTAATTAATCTCTTCTGAACAATATCATATAATAATTTCTTCTTGATAAAGTCTTAGGAACTGCTAACTAAATTAATTTACTGAATAATTAATTTATTTTCTTAATAAATATTTACTAATGACAATCACTTTAACTTAGTCAAATTACTAGCATGTATCTTTCTACTTGTCATCTACTTATATAATAATAAAACTTTACTTTAATTTTTTTATCTCTTGCAACTTTAACTAGTTTCTTAATTTAAAATCTTAATTTCAAAATGATCTCTTAACTATTAATAGTTATATATAAGGGACTTAGCAATATTTAAAGTAACTATAGAAATATAATTAAATAATAAATAAGCTCAAGTTAAAAGCAATAATAGGTATAGATGTAAGAGTTATAGAAGGGTATCTCAGAATAAAAAATAATGATAGATTGGAATAAGTTTTAGATATTTTATATTATACCTTAAGATAATAATTAATAGATTCTAATAAAAGTTAGTAATGTTTCTTTTTTATCAAATAAAACTATCCAACTCAAAGTTAAGCTCTCCATCCATCAGTCTAACTTCATTTTTGTTATAAAAAATCTTTAACTTCTTTAAGTCTTTTTTAATTTCCTCAAAAATATTCTTTTAGGATTATTGATCATCTTGAAATTAAAGAATTCTCAGATTTTTCCAAATAGGATACTATATTCCATTCTAATCAAGTATTAGAATCGTATTCTATCGTAACCTACATGAATTTATTAATTCTAAAGTATTTAAATATTAGCAGTGCTAGATTATTAAATGTATATCTTTATCAGTTAACTTCATTTTTTCAAACTTTAAATATTTAAGTCTAATGTAATTACTAAAATCTTAGATCCAATTAATATTTTTGTTTATGTCTAAGTTGCTTAAACTTAAACTTTATAGCTACTAACAATTTTGCTAAATTACTTTAAATACTTAGCTACTAACTCTCATATTTTAGTTTAGTTCTATTTACTTCAATTATTTGCATTATTAGAATATGTATTCCATTGTTTATTAGTCTAGTTAACTTAAATTCACTAATCCTATTTATTCGTATTTCAATCCATATTTACCTATTTATTTGAGATCTTCTCTTTGAAGTTAGTTCATGCCTTTCAAATAAAGAGATTTAAGACTAGGAGTATTTTGTAAGAGGATTTTTAAATTTTTGTCATTAAAGTTTTAGCAATTTGCTATACTAACTTATTAGAGTCTATTAAAGCCTTTAGTAATAAGCAGAGAAAAGGTATCAGATTGGAAATTATTATTTAAACTTAACTAAATCAAGTTTTTATTTGCTATTTATCCTAGTATTTCGTTAATTTAAGTATTTTGTTATGAATCAAGTGAAACTATATTAGGGCATTGCTTAAGTAATTAGTGGATTTGCTAGTTTTAGTTGATATTTAATTCTTATAAAAGACTACCTTTTAGATATAGATACTATTGCAAGTAAGAGATTTAAATAGCTTCACTACTTATTTTTATAACTTTTAAATTTAGCTATAAGCAAAAATCTAAAAGAAAACTCCCTGTTATTCCGTTTTCACTTGATGTATTAGATTAACAATCTAGCTCAAGATGCTCTAACTTAGTTAGCTAAGATAAAATTTACAAATTCTAATCTATTAAATATCCTGAATAAATCAGCTTAATTAGAGAGGTAGGTATCAAGCTAAAAAGATAAAATCTTAGATTAGAGCAGTTTATTTTTAGTTCCTGAAGATGATTTATCTAATTATTTTATTCTAGCAGTAAATGATTAAGAATAAGAGATACATTAAACGTTCTATTAATTTAGTTACATAAGTTTTAAGAAAAATCTGATAAATCTATATTTATACTTTTAACTATTGAATGCATTAATAACTTTAAACAGCTTTATACTTTGCTTCTCACAAGAGAAACATCATCATTGTATCTTTTGATTGATACTTTCTAAATTCTGAATGGAAAAGTATTAAAGTGTTTATTGATTCTTGACAAATTGTTTAAGTTTCGAAAGTTTAAAAAGGAAGTTATTATTTGCATTAAGTAATGATTATTTTAAATTTAATTGAAGCTAGTATTAATAAATCTATTTTCTTATTAAGAATTAGAATTTTGTTCCTACTATCTCTGTTCTGTTCATTGTTAAAAGATGTTTTTAACTATATTATTTTTAAATAAATCTTAATCATTTATTATTTCATTAGATAGTCAAATTTTTAATCCTTATTCTAGCTAACCATTATTTCAGTTGCCTTCGATTTTTAGTCATTTATGTTCATCAGTCTACGCATTTAAAAATACTCGATTGAAAAATTGGCAAAGATTAAAGCTTAAAAAGCCTTGTCCATGAAACCTATCTTTTAAAACCTATAATTGAATTGTTTCTTTTTTGGAGATGGATAAATTGTTAATGCTTATCTCATCTTAATTTTAATTTCAAGATCCTAAGGATTTTAATTTAGGATATGTTTCCATTAAATCTTAATCTTAAGTTTATTCAGCGTTAAATCAACCTTCATATACTACTCCATTTTTAAAACAAACTTTTCCTCTTCTTGGTTAGTCTTGGATTCATTCTCCTTCAAATTCATCTCCAGAAACATTTTTTAGTTTTCCTTACCCTTATCTTATGCCATTTTGGAATTATCCATCATAAATATTACCATTTAAGTAGTAAAAAACTCCGAAGTAAGGCTAATCTTAATTTCAAACTCCTTAGAATTTTTCTCCTGATTTATAATTCATTGTTCCTTGCTCTTATCTTAATCCATTTTAAAGCTAACCTTAATAAATATCTCCATTTTAGTATTAGAAAACTCCAAAGCAAGGCTAATCATCTTTTCATTCACCTTCGAATTTATCTCCTTATTTATAGTTCATTAATCCTTACCTTTATCTTTATCCATTTTAAAATTACCCTTAATAAATATCTCCATTTTAGTATTTGATCTCTCCTTATCCACTGAATGGTTTGTCTTCGTTTCACTCACCTTCAAATTTTTCTCCTGATTTATATTTTAATGTTCCTTACCCTTATCTTAATCCTAAATGAAATTCTCCATTATAAATATCTCAATTTTAATAGATTTTAATTCCTTTTCCGTTATATGGTTCATTGAATTTTCACTTACCTTCAAACTGATCTCCTGACTTACAGATCATTTTTCCTTAGCATCTTTGTCCATCTTATAATGTTCCATCATAAATATCTCCATTTTGGTAATAAATTATTCCGCTTCCATTTAATGGTTCATTTTAGTTTCATTCACCTTCAAATTTTTCTTGTGGATTATAAGCAAGTATTCCCTACCCTTAATATTTGTTTTTCCAGAAATAACCAGAGTAAATTGCACCATTACTATAATAAAAGCTTCCAGAGTAGCAATAATCAAAAGACCAAATACCTTAGAATCTATCTCCTGAACTGTATTTCATTGTTCCTTATCCATTTCTTTCTCCATTTTGAATTTATCCATTATAAACATCTCCATGATTGTACTTAAAAGTTCCAATTCCATTGTATGGCTCATTTTAGTTTCATTCACCATCAAACTAATCTCCTGACTTATATTTCAATGTTCCTTTTCCTTATCTTTATCCATTTTTAAACTAACCTTTATAAATATCTTTATTTTAGTACTCAAAAGTTCCATTTCCATTGTATGGTTTGTTTTAGTTTCATTCACCTTCAAATTTATCTCCTGACTTATATTTTAATGCTCCTTATCCTTATCTTATGCCATTTTGGAATTATCCTTCATAAATATTACCATTTTTGTAGTTAAATATTCCAGAACATAATTAATCTTCTTTTCATTCACCTTCGAATTTATCTCCCTATTTGTAGTTCATTATTCCTTACCCTTATCTTTATCTTTTATGAACCATTCCCTTATAAACATCTCCATTTTTGTAGTAAAAAGTTCCTACCAATGGCTGACCCATATCTCATTCACCTTCAAATTTATCTCCTGAATTATAAATCATTACTCCTTATCCTTATCTTAATCCATTATGAAACATTCCATTATACGAGTCTCCGTTTTCATATGTTTTTGATGCTTACCCTTATAGTTCTTTTTATGCTTTTTTTAATAATTTTCTTTTTTAACTCTATTTTATTTATTTCTTTTTCTAGCTTGATTTGTGCTTTTCGTGCTAAGTTTAGTTAGTTGATTCCATTTTTTAAAATAGTTGATAAAATATTTTTAATAGCTAATTAACTAAATCTTAATAAAAATCATTTTCTATTTAATTTACGCTTTATAATATTGTTCTTAAAAGTGTATTCACCTTTTTATTAAGTAATAAAAGTTGTGATTATTAATAATTAATAAGATACATTTCCTTTATATTTTAGTTTTTAATAATTGTTTATAGAAGAAAGACTAAAAATAAGATATTATAAGCTTTAATTCTTACTTTATTTAATTGATTTTAAATGTTTAATGGTTTAGGTAAACATAAGATTAGGATAACTATTTTTTAAATTTGATAAAATATTTTAAATTTATTTTAATTATTTAAAAGTAATTCTTTTTTTATAAAAAACGAAGGACAGCTGGAAATTGACTCTGAGTTCCGGTAATTCCCATTCGAGCAAGCGGAGATGTGCAGTTGATACTTAACATCAAAGCTGTTATGAATTTTTTATTTTGAGGGAGAAATCCTTCCATTCTGATCTCACCATTTCTAACCTTTCTTGAGGAAAGAAAAGTGTTATATAGGTAATATTCTGGAGAAAAGCAGGAAGTTGAATTATTATGTGAGTTCAAAAAGTCGAAAGGTGAAACTATCTTAATTTAATATTATATTATATATATTAAAAAATGGTTAGCTTCAAGAAGGGTTTTTATACCACCTCCTCAGTGTAGGAGAGAAAACCTGAAGCACTTTCTTTTACCACGTCTTTGCTTTAATTATTCCAACCTTCTTTATTATGCATGGAAACCAGACTAATAATGCAAGACCTCAGACTACGCAGGACCAAACTAACTGACCGAACGAACACGAAATAATAGAACGAATAATAGAAAAAAATAGCAATATACCCATGATTGGTCGAACTGTACTAAAAGGAGGAGCACAAAATAAGAAAGGAATGTGGCAAAAAAAGAAAACAACCTAAGTAATAATTTAACAAAATAATGAACAACTCATTTCAGCCAACGTCCCTGAAGAATAAATGTAAAGGGTCTACTAAAATGCCTATGATGATTTATCAGAAATGGTGGCCGCAATTTACTTTAACCATTACTTGGAAAACACTGATTTAGTAGAGAAAAAGGCCAAAGACTAAGAAGTTATACAAGTGTTTAGAAATCAAATATGGAAGGATTACGGACAAGCAGTGGCGAAGCTCATAGTGAAATAAAACAGAATTGTATACATGGTATTTAACAATGAAGAAAGATACTAACATTTCACTTAATTCAGGGAATGAACGTTCAAAGGAGTTAGAATTCCTATCTAAGCTAGAAATTAATTGGAATATTTTGACATTCATAACTACCCAATTTACTTCACAATCAACGAATACTCAAATATGAAGGAAGTAATGGAAATAATAAGATAATATGGAAAATCAAGAGGAGAGATATAGCATACATATCCAAACACAACAATGCTAACAGGGAGCAGTGTAGTCTACCTAGATTTAAAGGATGTAGACGAAGCAAAAAGGATACCAGAAGTAATAGATTTGAATGGAAACAAAATGAGAATATAACACCCAGTAAATTTTATCTGCTGCCTATGTAAAGTGAAAGGGCACACAGACCACCAATGCAGAAGGGTAGAAGCAGCAAAAAGGAAAAAGCTACGTACAAGAGAATTAGAGATGCTTGAAGGAGAAGTTACTTTAACAATAAACAAACCAGATTTTGAAGCAAATCAAGCAAATAAGAGGATAATTGGAGAAGAAGAATAAATGATTATAGAGGAATCAAGGGAAGAAGAGAAGGAAATATAATGAGGAGAATAGAAAAATAATTAAAACAACTAAACAATTAAATAATAAAAAGTTTTTTATGCTTAAAGAATAAATAAAAATTATTTTTCATCAAAATGGAACTGGACATATGTAAGACAGAGGGATAGAGAAATGTTCAAATAATTAAATAAAATAGAAAACAATCAACTAAATAATAAGATATACCATAAAGCAAATTAGAGAAAAGGATAGGATAGGTGATGGTAAAAACGCTAAACCCTAACAAAAGAAATAAGAAATAAACAAAATAGTATAATGGAGTATGTCAGGAAAAACGTAAATAAAGAAAAAAAGCAAAAAGAAATAGAACAAACTCAAGAAGAAAAAGAATAAGATGCAAGATAAAAGTGAGAAGAAAGAAGTAAATTGAAGCAAACTTCAATGAGAATGTACTATGCTAAGAAACCGATAAACAAAAATGAACAATTATCCGACTTCAACTAATAGGAAAAGGAAAAAGAAGAAGATTAGAATAGATAAGAAGAAGGAAAAGGTAGATAATAAGATGAAAAAGACAGAAAAGGGGAAAGAACTAATAAAGAAAATAATATGGAAGCATAGAATGATAGATAAGAAGAAGAAAAGGTGGAGAAGGAAGATGAATAAAAAGAAGAATAAGGTGAAGAGGAAGTAGAAGGAATGAGTGTAAAAAAAGATTAAGAATAAGTCATAAAAATAGGGACAGCAAATGTTAGGGGAGTAAGAAGTGCAAAAGAGGCACTAGCCAAATTAATGACTCAAAAAATTATCCACATAATGGCAATATAAGAAATTTAGATTGAAGACTAAAAAGATATGTGTAATATAGCAGGATATAAAAACCTAATAAATGTGGGATCAAAAAAAGGAAAAAGAGTAGCATTCTATATTAGAAACGACATATGTAAGGAGATCAGAGAGATATAGAATGAAGTAAACCAAATGACGCTCTTTGGAGGAGCGAGAGTAATGGCAATAGAAATAATGAAATAATTAGCAGTAATAAATGTCTACGCTCCTGTTGCAAATAACAACGAACAGTACGAGCCTTTCTATAATTTAGTGAATGAATTTAAACTATAAGTAATAGAAAAAGGACTTAATATAATGATAATAGGAGACTGAAATGCGCACATAGAAAAATGACTGCCAAAGAAAACAAACTCAGCAGGAAAGAGAATGACACAGTTTATGGAACAGAATAATTTAATATGCCTAGACCCAACTGAAATAGGTACCTTTATTCACTAAAACAATGAGTATAAAATAGATTACTTTTTAATCGAAGAGAGTATGAGAGAAAAGGTGTTAAAGAGTGATTTTTATTACTCATACGTAAATGGTGACCATAGGCCTGGTATTATATAGGTAAAGATGGGTAAAGAAGTAAGAAAGCCATAAAAGATAGCAAAAATAAACTACCTACTATTAAAGAAAAAAGAGATATAAGAAAAATTTGAAAGATTTATACAAGAAAACCTCTAAGAAGAAGAAATTGATAACCTAAACGGCACATAGACTTATAAATAATGAAAAAAATACATAAGAAGGAGTTTAAATAGTATGTGGAAAATTCAAAACATAAAACTCTAAGATATATAAATATTCAGAAACAACAAAATAGTGTAATAAAATCTTTAGAAAATGCAGCAAACAATTAAAATAAAGGTTAAAGAACAGAGAACAAATAAATGAAAATCAATAAATTGAGAATCAAAGAGAATACCAAAGAGTAAGATAAGAATACATTTTATCAAGAAAAAAAGATAAAAGAAACTAACTAAACCTATTTATGGACAATGTAAATAAAGGAAGCCTAACAGATATGTGGAAGAAACTAAAAAGCTTACTTAATAGAAAAAATAATGAATGAGTACCCTTATTAAAAGAAGATGTTAATACTTTCAGGGATGAATGGTAGAAACTGTATGAAGATGGCGATAATACGCTACCAACTAAATTCTTAAACAAGAGATAAATAGTGGTAAACGAATATGAAATTTGAGAAATCATCAACTAATTGGCGAAATGAAAAGCAGCAGGACCTGATGAAATACAAGTAGGCACAATATTAGCAGGTGGGAAAAAACTAACAGAAGTAACATGTAAAATGATAGTTAAGATGATTTAAGAGGGAGTAATACCTTAAGAGATGAAATAATAATACATAATATTAATATACAAAAAAGGAGGACAGATGAACCCGATGAATTATAGACCAATCTCTTTACTGAATCATGCTTTAAAAATAGTAGATGCATGAATTTTCTAGCAACTATAAGGATATCTGCATAATGATGAAAGCGAATATTAATATGGCTTTAAAAAAGGAAAATCATGCTCACTATAAATTTTCAACCTAAGAACAGTATAGGAATGATCAATACGGAACAAAAAAGATGTTTTCGTAATATTTGTTGATATTAAGAAAGCGTACGACTCGGTGCAAAGAAAAGATATATGATAAATCCTAAACGATCTAAAAGTACCGAAATAGATAATTAAACTCCTAGCAAACTTCTACTGTGAAGAAGAAATTAAACTTAAAATCAATGAATAAATAGCAAAATCATTCGTGACAAATAAAGGACTAAAACAGGGAAGCATAACGTCGCCAAAACTATTTAACTTAATAATAGCAAGACTTCTCCATAGCTTGGAAGATTAAAAGCTAGGAATTACGATAGACTTTAAAAACTAAGAGGGATGAACACAAGAAATATATGCAGGATGTTTTGCATATGCAGATGACCTAGCCTTAATAAGTGAATGAGAATAATTAGAGGAAGTAATCAAAAATTTAACCTCATGGGCAGAAAAATACAAACTGGAAATTGCAGATAAAACAAAATGAATGATATGAAAAGCAGCAGAAAATAGAAACTGAGAAAATATAGGCAATACTATTGAGGTGGGAAACTTAAGAATCGAAAAAGTAACGTCCTTTTAGTACTTAGGGCATATAATAGAAGAAACCATCAGCTTTGAAAAACACATGGAGAACAGACTAGAAACAGCATAAAAGATGTAAACATGAATACTGGGTAAAATAACAATGAATAAGGGATTAACACCATATTACGCAGGTATAATGATAAAAACGTTCGTAAGCTCAGTATTCAGCTATGGGACAGAAGTTATCCCATATTGTGAATAATTTGTAGGAAAATAAGTGATGGAACAATTAGAAATAATATAGAGAAGATCTTTACGAGCAATCATAGATGCCCCTTTCTAAGTGTAAAATGAGATGCTAGAATACGAGTTACAGTTTATGAAATTTAAACATTACCTATGGCAGAAAACGCTGAGATTAAGAGGCAGACTAATAGGTAACTAAGGAAAAACAGTAGATGGATTAATATTCGACCTAAGTAAAGAAGAGAACTTTATTTTTGAACAATACTGCACGACAATAAAATTAGAATTAAAAATTGAAGACAAAAATATATTTATAGATGATGGTAATAATAATCAAAAAGGGAAGAAAAACATTAATCGTGCAATTTGAGAACATAGAGTATACATAGAAGATAGAGAAAGAATAGAGTAAATGATAACAACTCTACAGTATAGAAAAACATGATTTGATGAATATGTAGTAGGACCACCCAACTACCTGAGATACAATAAAAATAGAAAAGAAGAAATATGCTACATATTTAGAATAAGAACGAGATATAATGGGAGCCAGGATTGCTTAAAAGAAAGACACCTAGTTGCGACAAGCAAATGCCCTTTCTGTAATGATGCAAGAGAAAACGAAAGGCATATCATAGAAAAATGCTCAGAATACAAAGAAAGTAGATAAATATGTATTAGAAATTTAAGAACAATAGGAGTAGAAAGACAAGGAATGGAACTATTTGATATAATATGAGGTACGGCAAAATTCGAAAAATTCATTAGAACCTAAGAAGAGTAAAAAAGAGCTAAAACTGACTTGATAATAAAAGATTATATCAAAAACATATTAGAAAAAAGAAAAAAAGGATACTTAGAAAAGAAAATTGAATGAAAAAAAGAAATAGGAAAAGATTATAGAGCAGGAAAAGGATAGTTTTTATAAGTTTATAAAAGCTTGATTAAGAAGAAAAGAATTAGAAACGAAAATTAGCAAAGTATGTAAAAAAAAATAATGGACGCTTGTAACAAAGAATCAATAAAACGTAGATAGATAGAAGACAGAAGAATAAGAGATATTGAAGAAGAAAATGATGAAGATATGGACTAATAAGAGAAGAATTTTATTACCTGAAGGCTTACTTGAAGAAATAGACATGTATTGAAACATTTATTAAAGAGCTGCGCACCAACGAGGTGCTACGCGCTCTATAATCAAATTTATTTATTTATTTATATATCTTTCTTAGCTTTTGTTCTTAAGGACTGAATATCTACTTAATGTCTACTTATGTTGACAGTCAAATAGGAGGTAATAGAACCCGGAAAAAAGCTTGGAGATACCAATTTTAAGATAAATTTTTATCTTAAGTCGAATCTCATTGCTTGACAAATTGGTCATCAATTTATCAAAATAATTCAAGTAATTAAAAGGTTTTAATTTTGGAAATATTCATAAGAAAACTATATTGAAGAGTGGTAGGTAAGAAAAGGATATAAGCCCAAAAATGATTATAGATTGCAAAGGCAAAAAAGTTGAAACGATGTAAAGAAGAAAAATAATAAACATTTAAACTCGTAAAATAATAGAGATCAAAGAACAAATTTTATGAAAGTAATTTATATATAGCTTATTAAAAAGGGAGAAAAAACTAAGTGAAATTGCTTCAAAATTGACATTATTCAACCTTGCGAAAGAAAAAGAGAATGAGAAAACAAATTTCTAACATTAAAATACCAGATTTTAGTCTTTTTCTAGAGTTTTTTTATAAGTTAAAATCATGATAATTCTTTTAAGATTACTTCACATTAATCTATTATTATTATTTTTTAATTTAATAAAAATATTTAAAATAAAACGAAATAGAACTAAAATAAATGCTTATAAATATTTGCTCGTTTTCTAGATATTTCAACCCATTTCAGAGTAACTGATACCCCTCCATGGTCAAAACCACCCTCTCCATTCCATTCTTTTCTGCTGTTCAGTTACGGATTAGATCTTCATTTTTTCTTAAGTATCTTTCATTGAAAGGTACAGTATATTTTGCAAAATTATTATATCTTCTTTCTTGTAAATATCTCTTTTGCCAATATTCTTGGTCTCCAAAATTTTTATATAATTTTTTTTACAAATACAACATTAGCCTTTCTTCACAGTTAACTAAGTTAGTATCTCCGATCATATAGAATTAGTAACATTTAAAAATCCTTTTTATCTCCTATTAAAATTAAGTCGCTTTTTTATATAATGATTTTTGCTGATTTTCTTCTATTTTTCAATTCTGTTTATTAATTCTGTCTACTTCTGCTGTTAGTTTTAGGACTGATTGCTTTGATCTTGCGATTTATTCCAGAAAGCGCATAAATCACTTTACTGGAATTTAGTCTTATTACTATTTTTTCTGCTGTTTATAGCATTTTCTTTTTTTCTTATTTTTTCAGTTTTTAGACCTCTTCCTGAAAGTTCAGTATCAATTGAATTAATTAATCAAAGTTTTTCTGCTGTTCAGTTGGTGAAATCAGAGACTTCTGAGTAAATAATAATCTTAGCTAGTTTTTGGACTTTTCTTTAGAAATGGAATCTCATTTTAGTTGGTATTTTTTAATTTTTTTCTTATTACTAGGATATTGCGAGCTCTTCTTTTTGGAGCCGAGAAAAACTGCTTTGGATACATTAGCATTTTTTTAACTGCAATAACTACTTTATAATTTAGATTCGCACTTAGCAAATACTTTTAAATTTCTTTTTAGTTATCTTTGTCAAATTTTTTAGGTTATAATAATAAGCTTATGCAAGAAAGATTTAAATTTCAATAATAAAGCTAGATCTAAACATTATTTAATTCCTTTTACTATTAAAATAATTTCACTGATCTAACTAGAATAGAATCTCTTTTTGTTAAGATGATATCTCTTCAACATAATACTTTCTATATAAAATAGACTAGCATCAAGCCTATTCTTATCTAAATTTCTGAATATATTTTCATTAATTACTATATGAATAACTGTCTTTTGAACTTGTCATAAAATTTGAATTATAGACTTCTATTTCTTTACATTTTAATTTATCCCTTATTTGCTAGCCTCTTTTATTATCCTTTCTTATTAATGGGATTAAATCTGATTTTTTCAGTCCGTTTAATATGTTTTTACAAGGATTTTTTAAGAGATTGACAAAAAAATAAAAAATTGAAATAACACAACAAAGATAGTAGTAACTATTTATATGTTCATTTAAGAATATCTATTCTAAGAACTTTCTGCCAAAAAGTTAAGGTGGAAGCATTAATAGATTTAGATGTTTCTTAATTAAATTCAGATAAGATTGGAGAAGAATTTAGTTAATTTAATAATAAGGATACTTAGAATTTTTATTATCTGATATAGTGAATCTTCATAATGCACTTTGCTATTTATAATCATTAAATTGTAATCTGATGAGGTTATTAATTTATCTTAAATTAATTCAGTGTGATTAAGTATTGCTTAAATGATTAAATTCTAAATCTTTATTATTATATATATCCTCCTTCTTTACAGTCTTAAGTTAAGATGATAGCTAATATTCTTTAGTTTAATTTAAATATTTAACATGATAATTTAAATAAAGGTTAAATAAGTTATTAATATCCTTATCAAAGAGTTGCTAATGATTACTTTATAGTTTAATATAGATTTAATTTATTTAAAAACATATGATAAATAGTTAAAGTTGAAAGCTTACTTTTATCTAATATCATTTAATAGTTATTATTTTATATTAAAAGTCTTAATAAGAGAGCTAGTAGATTACTAATTTGTTAATTATTTAATAAAATAGATTAATAACACTAAACATACATTTATATAGTTTTATTATTAAATATAAAGATTTTTTTTATTACTGCTGAGTAAAATTTTCAGATTCTTTCTTTTATTATTAATTAAAGAATTATATTTCGCTAAAAGATATTAAACGTCATTATTAATGATTTGGTCAAACCATTTTTAACTTGCAATTTTATACCTTAGCGTTTTGAATCTATTTGTTTCATTTTTTCATTTAGTTAATAAAAAATTTTATTAACAGCATAATACTCATTTTCCTATGTCTTTTATCAAAAGGTTTTTGATACTTGATTTATTTATTTAGTAATTGTCTTATTTTTATAACTAAAGCATTAAATTTATCTATATAAGCCTTAATAATTAAAACTTATTGCTAATTGATTATATAAAATAAAGCTTACAATTTTAATAACCATAGCTAGCTTTTAACTTTTGAAATACTTGTTTAGTAATTAGTATTTTCTTATTTTAATGCTAACTTTGTAATTATAATATGAAACTAAACCAAAGCTAACTAATTGCTTATTTTATTTATCACTAAATTAAAAACTATTATTTCTACTTTATTCTTTAATCTTTGCTTCCAAGCTTCTTATTAATAACTTTTGAAAGCAATTTTTTTAATTTCACTAGAAGCAAAATAAGCAAAACTATGTTCTCATATGATTAAACTAATAAGGCATATTATATTTATATTAGCTCCTAAAGCATATCTACTATATATTAACTAAATAATAATAAACTTTCTTCTTTATATAAATTCCTCTAGATACTTAAAAGTTAAGGATTATTTATATTTAGGTTCAAAAGATAAAAGGAATAAAGCTATAAATAAAGATTGATTGATTAATAATATTAAAGACATTAAAGGATTCATATGATGTCTATTTATTCTTAAGATACTTTTATAAAGAATTGATAGAAGATAAGATTTAGAGCTATAATAAATCTATTACTTGTTTAAAATTATTAAATTAATAAAATATTTAGAAAATAGTATTCTTTAGTATTTATATATCTATAATACTATAAAACTCTATATTGCTTATCAAAATTATAAATCTAAGGTATAGAAATAGCTAAATTATAAATAGATTATCTATGAAGAGCTATTTAAAGTTTTAGTAAGATATGAGCTCTTTATAGAGTATAACTATTTGAATTTATAAGTATTATCTAAATTTTATAATTTAAATTATTTAACTTTAGTTTAATAAATAAGGGATACTAAATATAAAGCTTTACTACTTATTGCTTAGCATTACTAGTTTATTATAATAGCTTTATTATTTATAAACTATTAGAACTTCTTTTTTAATTTAAGTGGGAATTAAAAAAATGTAACTATATAGATAGATTTATAATAAAGCTTTAAACATTAATTTTAATTAAATACAAATAGTAAGGGAATTAAATATATTAATTTAATGAAACTATTAGTAGTTTAGTCTTTTTATACTTGTTATGAAATTTTTACCTAAGCTTTCAATTATAATAGCTCCCTTATTTATTTCTTACTTTTTAATTCATTGAACAAATACTTCAGTTAAGTATTCCTAATTCTTATGAATAAATAAGATCATTAGAGTTATTAAAATTAAGAGATTAAATACTAGTTTAATTATTTAGTCAAATTATTTCAAATACTAAATTGCATCTTTTGTGCTTTATTTTAAGAAAAATAGTAAAAGCCAAATGGTGATATATAAACACTAGAAATAAGCTTATAATATATATTATTTTTAGAACTATAATATTTATAAGTATACTTCTGTCTATGTAATAAGGATTGTATTCCTTAGATATTTTCTTATAATCTTTCATACAAAATAATTAGCATAAAATACAAAATTGAAGCAAATACATTAAAGCACTTTAATTTAAATAATCTTAGAAAATAAGAATTATCAAACTTACTTACTTCAAAAAATAATTGATACATTCACTAATTTAATTCATAAAAATAGAGGTTATTTCTCTTTTAGTGATGTAAAAGAAAATGAATAGACTAATTAATTTTAATTGTATTAGAATAAATGTATTAGTATTATTATTAAATTGATTATTTATTATCTATATTTATAACTAAGTATTTTTTATCAATACATAAATCAAAACATTTTTAAGCCTTATATAATAATTAGTTGGATGTAGTCTCTAAATATCTAAAATTTAAATAATATTCTAGCTTTTTAAATTTTAGACTATAATTTCTTATTTATTTAAGTATTAAGCTGAACCCTGATTTAACTTTCAAAAAATGAAAGTATGGAAAATAGAAATAATGATAATATAATTAAAAAATAAAATAGCAAAATATTTTAGTTTCTAGCTTTTTAAGATTCTTTTTATTACTTCTTTAGTAAATAAACCTAATAATCAAAATTTTATACAAAGCTTTATTATTATACTACACATAAATCTTTTAAATCTATTCTTAATGCTAATATTTCACCTAATTGCTACTTTAAATCGATCAAGCACTTCAGAATGTAAATTTACAATAAAATATCAAATTGATGATTAAAGAACAGTCTGTAAAGTATGTTTATCAGTGAGATAAGTAAAGCAACAAAAATAGATTTCATCTAATTTAATCTAAGTAAACCTAAACCTATGCCAATGCTATATTATGAGCCTTCCTTTATTTAAAATAGCTAGTAGTTATTTCAATCTTTACTATTATTGATATTAGACTGTAAGTTTTAAAAATGTAAATAGTTTGCTACTATTTTAGTTAAATAATAGCTTATATTATAAGAAACATTGATTGATAATAAAGAAGCACCAAGATTAAGTATCTTAAATAACTATATTTAGTCCTAAATTATTATTTTTATTAGCTAAGGTTATATTTATATGTATACTTTCTCCTAACTACTCAGAAACATAGAAAAACTATAATTTTAAGAAAAATTTTTTTTCTTTCATAAACTTTAAAAAAAATGGGAAATTTCCTAAAATTTATGCTGATTCTGAAAATTTGTAATGAAAAGACCTTGGAATATGAATTTGGATATATAAGTAACGATTTACATAACCTTCAGTGACGAATCTAAATGATCATCATAAATGTTCTCAGAATAATTTTATGCTTTGATAGAATATATAAGATATGGTTAGTCTTACATATTAAAATATAATTAAACTTTAATAAAATCTAACAAATCCTAATAAAAAGTATTATAAAACCTAATATATTGAGATTTTTTTATTTTTCAAATGAATATCTTTTATCTATTCCTAGCATTCACTTTACTACATCTCTTCGCTACAAAGAGCGAAAAGCAAGTAAGAGCTATAACACTGAAAAATCAATTAGAGGAAGTTATAACTAGCACTAGGATGTTATACATAGATGTAGAATGATATCTAAAATTTAAAAAGATAATATTTAAAGATAGAGAAAACTATAATGAATATAAATATTATAATAGTTAGCATGTAATACCAAAAATTAATGCATTATCTGCTGGGAAGTTTAGATCAAGTGAAAGTTAATTCTGCAATAGTGTACAGAATATTCAACTCTGACTATTCTTGGATGACTGAATAAATAATACTAACTGATGGTAATTATATGGAAAAGATATAGAAGAACATGTAATTATTAAATGTTTGGTATTTTTCTTAATCTTTATTTTATTTCTCTAAGACTATTAAATTAATATTTCTATTTATTACAAAGTATTCTAATTTTTACTTCTTAAATTTATTATTTAAACTTTAATAAGTACTGTAATAATATTATCTTCTTAAAGATAATATTAATAAAGGAAAATGGCAAACAAAGAAAAATATATAAAATATTCCTTAAATGAGTTAAGTCAAACAAAGTAAAAAAGAAGTAGAAATTTAAAAGCTAGAAAATATGAATGAATTAGTGACAGCTACTTTACACTCTTATCAACAAATCTACATTTAGAAACTTATTTCTTCGATTTTCATACTTTCTTATAAAGTTAAGAATTTTTAAACATTTCATATAAATGTAAATAAGTTATAAAGACTTTTTAAAATAGCGTATAATGTAAACAGATTATAATAGTATTAATAAATTAAAGAGACAGTATCATCATAATTTGAGGAAGATTTATCATTCAGAACAAAGAAAAATGAATTTTTAATAATGACAAGCTAAATTTATTGCATTAGAAGATATGAAACAATGCTTTTAGAAAGAACAGAAATTATGATACACAAAATAATATTTAATGAAAATATTTATTTTTCAAAGTTATTTGCAGCCTATTAATATATTTGAAAAGATTGCTCTCTTTTTCATTAAATTATTTAGATCTATTAGAAATTCTTTTATGAATATTTTCCTTTTAAAAGAATTTATTTCTAAAGAACGAGTTTTTGCAATAAATAAATGAAAATGAAACAAAATAACTCCTTTTTTAATTAAAACCTATTACGTGTCTTTAGAACTTATGAATAAAGCAACCTCATAACTATTTTCTTGATTAAGTAAAAAAAGGCGGAATTTTATATATAGAGGATCAATAATATACTATTAGTTTATATAATATTAGGAAAACAATTGACATGATTGGCCTTTTTTTAGCAGATTGGAAACAATTTTTAGTTAATTAATAATTAAAAATAAAGGTTTTTGTTATTTAATTTACAGTAATAGCGCAGAAAATAGGATTTGTTATATTTTTTTCAAATAGTATTTTCCTAATTAAATTATTTTTCTTTTTAAATTTTTAAAGTTTATTTGGAGAAAATTCCTTTTAACTAATAAATACTTTTGCTTAAAGTTGTTTTTATTTATTATGATTCTATCCCAAAATTATCAGTTTTCCTTGTAGTTCCCCATTTAATATATAAATAACCTTAATTCCTATATTTAATTTCTTTTAATTATCATTAAATTAAGTGCTAAGTAGTCAATAGTATTGCTCATAAATATAAAGAAATCAAATAAGATGATGTAATTGAAAAGGAAAATGCTAATATTATAATGATTGGTTATCCAATTTAAAATGATTCATAGTAAAAATTTATATCTAAATTCTAAGTAATTTCACCTCATTATTTCCTTAAAAAATAAAATTATTTACTTCTTAAAAGAAATTTAATGATCAAAATATTACATTTACATATTACCATCTCAAGTAAAAATTTGAAAAGGTTTGTAACCTAAGATTATGAAATTTAATGAAATAGCAAGCAAAATTTAAAGTAATCATTATAATAATTTATGACTAATTAAACAAATAAAATTAAAGAAAGTATAGAACAAAAGGTACAAAGTCTCATAAATGACTTTAAAAATGAAATAAAATAAATAATCAACGAACAAATTGGTAGTCAGAAATTAGTTTAATCTATAATCAAAATTTCTATATAAAGATCGTTGAAAATGAAATATCATTTATCGAAACAGACACTGAATATAAAATAGATTTATACTAAATACCAGAATATTAAAACTTCTTCGTATTCATTTAAAAAAAATGGAAAAAAATCCGCGAATCTAAACCTTAAATTCTAACCTTAAAGATCAATCTTAAGTCTCAGTTAACCAACAAGAACCAAGAATTCATAAAAGATAAATTAACTCCTGTTAAGGACTGGAAAATACTGAATTTCCTAGCAAACTGAAAAAGCTTGAGAAACCCCACGAGCAAGACATTATTTAGCTTTATTCATTAATTGAGAAAATGAATACCGAAATATAGATCCTGAAGGCGGAAAACTTGAATCTTCGGGTTCTTTTTTAAGATAGAAAAAAGGAAGATCAAGACTTGGTAAGTATAGTTTAGTTTTAAATTGAAGCCTTAACTTCTTAATTTGAACTATTAGAAAAAAACCTAGAAGCAAATCAATAGAAAATTAAAGAAGAAATTCGATTACCAATCAAAAAAAATTAACCTCAATCAGAAAAGATGGAAATTGAAAAAATGTAAACAGAATAAAAATTTTAATTCAAGCCATTAATAAAACGTTGCTATTGTTGTCAAAAGGCTGGACATTTTTGGAGGTAATGTCCGAAGTGAAGAAGAGTGCTTGAACAGCACCATAAATAATTTGGAACATCGAGGAGGCTATATTGTAACTACTTTGGAGGTATTTACAGAAAGAAGGTGATATTAGATGATTCAAGTGTGACTCTAATCAAACAGGATCTTGGTAATTAATAGTAACAGAATAAATAGCTTTAAAAGGACAGCAATGACCTTAGAATTTGTTTAGAGAAGCTGGAGAAAAATTACAAGAAGATGGAAGAACAATTTTATGAACTTATTGAAGAGAAAGAAGATTATCTCAGTTTGAAATTGATTCAGATGAAGACATGTACAGTTGAGTATTGAATATAAAAACGTTTATTGTCTTTAATTTGAGGAAGCATTTCCTCTAATTAAAGATGACCCTAACCCTTATAGTTAAAATTAATTAATTAAAGCTTCTTCATTTTAGAAGAAAACAGCGCTTTCATTTTTAATGATTAATAAGATTATTTTTAAGCCTTTAATTTTAATCCTTTAAGTTAATATAGATATGAAATAGATTATTTAGATGTAATAAAGGACTAAATATTACTAGCTTATGGATCTAATGCTTAATTATTTGTAGCCTTTTGTAACCAGGACAAAAAAGCATACTATGGCATCTAAAGAGTTGAAAAACATTTGAAATGGAATTTAATTTGAAGTTTATGATATAAATATATAGTAAGTCATTTCAAGCTGTTTATTACAAAATGCAAAGCGAGTTCTTATAATAAACAAACAAGGCAAAGTATTTTAAGTGGAGTTAGTTAGTGGTTAAAAAATAATCACACAAGTAATGAAAGAAAACATACTTATTATAGAGGAGCAAAAAGAGCCATAAAGAGTATAAGCATAATTTGCTCCAAAATAGGGAAATCGATTTTATGATGTAAAAAGCACTAAAGATGAAAGTGTGTATTGCTTTTTAAGTGAAAGCACGATAGAAATATATGATATAAATTTTAGTTTCATCGAGCTAATAAATGTTACATCTGCTAAAGTAAATTTCAAGTTACTAGGTTGTGGATTTTGAAACATTTTATTGGTACAAGAGTTATAAAATAAACTAGTAGCGTATCGATTTTAAAGTGATAGAGAATAAACAGATTGCAAAGTAGAGTAGCAAAATAATAAGAAAATAGAAGGAAACCCTATAATTGATATACTACATTATGCTCTAAATAAGTTTGGAGGAGCAAGTCATTTTTAAGAATTTATGCCTGATTTATATATTTATATGGATATAAATAAGAAAGAAGTACTGAATTATATTAAAAGTATAGATTCTTTGAATAAGTTAATGACTTTTAAGGGTGTAATTAATGAAGCACTAATATAAAGAATAAAATAGGAAAATATTGAACTTCTTTAGGATTCCAAGCAATTTAAAAGCAAGTTATATACACGAGCGCCTTTGCATTTAGCATCTATTCAAGAAGGAAATTTGATACCATTAAGAGATGGATTTAACAATTTCGAAAATTTTGTTAATGAGGTGAAGGAATCTTAAGGAGATTTTGTGAATTAATTCTCTTTATATATAAGGTTAGGATATTTAGAGCCTATTATTCGAAATACTAAGAAAACAATTAAAGTTTTTTCCATTATGGGAAGATAAAGCTCAGGTAAAAGCTATTTACTTAATAGAATTTTTGGAACGAGGTTCGATGTAGCAGCACATCGTTGCACTGATGGTATATGGATTAGCGTTACACAAGTTGAAGATTAAATGATAATTGTTTTTGACTGTGAAGGACTTTTTTCTTTCGAAAGAACAGTGTAAGAGGAAATAAAGCTTTGCTTATTACTTTCAGCTATTTCAGATGTTACAATTCTCAACTAAGATCTGACTTTTAACCGTAATTTGTCTTATTTATTTGAGAAGTTTTCATATGGAATAGATAGACTTAAGGGAAAGTCTTTGTTTAGGGGTTAATTAGAAATCTCTATAAGAGACGTAGCTTCTAATCAAGGAGAGGAGGCAAATTAGGAAGTAATAAAGTTCATCGAAAATCTTACCAGAAACAATAAGGCAGACTTCTTAATGAAGCTTTTTTAAGGGAAATTTCTCTGCTTTTCATATCATCATTTCGAGAATGAATAAATATTCGCTACTGCTATTGAGGAAAGAAGACAGTTTTATTTAAATTAGATTGAAAGCAGATGATGCTCAGGAGGTGATTTTCTTGACATACTTAAGACTGTTATGGCTTAAATTTATTCTGATGATGGTTAAGTAACAGATTCTAGAGTATTTTAAGCAAAATTTTCTAAAAATATAAAATGTATCCGAGACTCAATTAAGAATCCTTCTTCCTTAGCTTCACTGCTACAACAGGAAAATTGTAACTACATTGATAACTTTGATGTTGACAGTGAAAATCGCTACCAGATTGAGATGAACTTACTTCACATAAGTTTGGATGTTAAATTGAAGCATTAAGTTTTTGACTAGTTTTTAGAGAAAAGTGTAGTAAAAGAAGAAAATCTAAGAAAAGTAATGTGGAATTAATGATATGAGGCTTTGGATAAATTTATGGTAAACTATTTCAAATAACTAAAATTATGCATTTTCGGTTATTTCGTCAAATAAATCGGAGAAATCGATACTGAATTCTAGCCTATTGTTGAGGCTGAAAAAATTACACTAGAAAAATATTTTGATGAAAATCTACTATGGATTCATTCTCTATGTAGAAGAAAATGCAAAGAATGTGGTTTATCATGCGTATTAAATCTCAACCATAACGAATTTTGTGATTGCTAGACTGATCATAAGTGTATTTTTAGATGCTAGATATGTAAAGAATTAAATATGTGCTCCTAAAATTCAGGACATTTAGGAATCCATATATGTGGTGATAAAAATCACGTATGTGATTAACCCTGCACTTTCAAAAATTGCTAGAATAAGTGTGTTTGACAACCTGATCATGAAGGATAAAAGCATAAATGCAGTTCAATATCCCATCCTTGTGGTGAAAAGTGTGTAATGTATTAATAATGTAAAAGATTATGTCAAATCGAATAAAATTTTAACTAGATAGAAGAACATGCTAATTAACATGATTGTGGATAGTAAAATTGTCCTTTTTCTTGCTCTATATCAGGGTGTGTAGCCTTATGTTCTAATAAAGACCATCTTCATGGCTTTACTAATCAATCAGAATAACATTTGTGTGGCAATTTGCATAAGTGTAAGTAATAATGCGAAGTGGAAGGAGTATGTAAAATAGAAACTAGCTGTGCAGAACTTGAATGGGAAAATCCATTTAATAAGTTTAAATATAATTATGTCTCTGAAAGTGAATCTAGATGTGAGTGCATTATTCCTATTCCTGCTGGATGTCTTTAGCATGAAGGTGAACATAAATGTGGAGAGGCTAAGCATAGATGTCAAATTAGATGTAGAGATTGTGGAGTTTATTGTGAAAATATATTTGGACATCCAGGGTTACATTCTTCATCATCACATCGAAACAAAGAAAAATGTATGTATATAGCTAAAACAAAAGAGTTTTAATTTGAAATTGAAGAGGAAAATAAGAAAACTACAAGAAAATTAGTATCAGGGGAATCTGCTAAGCCAGAGTAGTGCTGATAAGCTTGTCTACGTAAAGGGAGAGGACATAGTCATCCTATGAAATGCGAGGGAGGAGAAAAATGTTATGGAATAACTCATGTAGGATACGCTATTCATTCTAATGATTAGTATATGCCTAATTTAAACGAAAAATATGATTTATTCGAATGTTCTGCTTATTGATAACTACATAACTGGTTACCTCCCGTTTAAAAGATCGATTCTTTCTAATAAGAATAATTTAAACTATGCCCATATTACTGTAACTCATCAGACCATTAGGAGAAAGTTTATTGCGAATGGAAACTATTTCATGAAGGAATGTAATCAAATTAACACAAGCATCATCAATTTCCATAATGCTTTCATCGATCAAATATGTTCGACATTTCTATTATACTTGACTGTACAGGATCAATGGATAAATATTTCAAGGAGCTAAAAAATGTTATAAGAAATATTATTAAATATCAGGATAATCATGCATCAGAAAATTTAGATCTAAAGTTTGCTATTGTTGGATATACAGACCATTATCCTGATAATGGAAACTTTCCGTCTGATCCTCCTATTTCTGTTTATCCTTAATCGCAAGCTTTAGTAGATTTTACTGCTGAAGGGGCAATTTAATTTTTAGAAAAACTTTAAGCAAGTGGAGGCGGAAGAAATTATGGCGAAGCTATGTTAGATGGTATAAATGGATCTAATACACTTATTTGAAGGACAAATGCTTCGAGAATTGTTTTCATTGTAGGAGATGATTCTCCTCATGGAGATGAATTCTTAAAAGGAACGAATCATCCAAAAGGATGTCCTTGCAATTTGAACTGGAAATCTTTGCTCAGCAAAATGAAAGAGAAAAAAGCAGAATTAAAATTTGTTAAGTTGAATGATAAGTTAAACTAAACGATCGATTTGTTTAAAGGTTATTATGGATAGAACTTCGAAGTTATTTGTATGGACAAAATTTCTGAATTTTAAATTAGAGTTTATGACACTCTAGTTGAAACCATTCAACATAGCATGGAATATGCAAATTGATTTACAAACTAAAACTTATTAACCTAAATTCATCAAATATAGATTAACCTTATAATAATATATTTAATAATATAAATTAATCAAAATAACCATAAAGTTGGTATTAAAAGCATGATAATCTTATCTTATTTATATTAAAACAAGTTTCTAAAGTCTGTAGTAATATATTTGGAGCTATATAATTTAATATGCTCAATTATATAACTAAATTCCATATTTAGTCTGCTTTTAATTATATCAATACTTAATCTTAGCTTTTACAATGAAGAAGCATGTATTCCAGTTATTATATAAAATAAAGAATTCATCGTATAAATGAGAATAATAGTCCCTTTTAAATATTATTTAGATAAAAGAAATTAGCTAAATTATATTCTTGGTATCTTCTTTCTAAGTTATCTTAATATTTCAAATTGGTTATAAGCAAATATATCCTAATAAGAGTAAATGTATATTTGTATTGCTGAAAATCACTTTAATACATTATGAAATTTTGTTTATAGATGGATCTTATCAACTTGCTAAAAAGTAATATAAAGGTAACTCTATAAAGAAATTACAAAACCTAAGTAATGAAATATGTTCTTAGATAAGCTAAGTAACTTTTACAAATAAAGCAGATAGTTAAGTTGTATTAAGATCATTATTAAATTATACTTTTTATTTATAATAATACTTTATTTGCTTTCCTTATTAGTTTATAGTTTGGACTAAAACTAATTAATTCTTAAAGTTATGTAGCAACATATACTTAAATTAGAATAATGTAAGAAAAGAATCTCAAAAGCGAATCTTGGGAAACATTAGTATATTAAGCTGGATAATTTTGAGAAGTTAAGTGATTATAGTAAATTTTAATTATATTAGGAAGCAATTATTTGATTAATTACATTTGCTCAGATTTTAATTGTCTTAAATTAATTTCGTTTAATGGTTTTATATTATTGCTATAAGAAATATAAATAATAATTTGATTATAATTAATTTTATCTTCAAAAGTTAATTTTAAATTCAACCATTCCAAAATATTTTATTATAGATGCTCAACTTTCTCTTGCCAAGTAACATTTGATTTATTAAGTTTGTCTTAATATTTTCAATCTGAACCTTTAATTAATAAATATAAAATAACTAAGATTCGAATCTTTTTAATAATTAGGCTAATTACCTCAAAACCAAAGCTAAGTATTTTATTTCTTTTAAAATATACTTTTCTGAATTTCTTATAACTATATTCTCTTACTAACTTTCAAATAACTTTAATTAACAAAAAAATTATCTGCTTAAAACTAAAAGATTAGTAAAGCATAAAAGATAATTTTTTCTTAGTAAAATAATTGTGTTTTGATTATCTTATCTAATAAAGTAATAATCTCTAGTCCATCTAGATTATCTTAATCCTCTCTATCTATTATTTATTTTTATAATTTAAATAAAATAATTTGGTAAATAGAAGTATTTACTTGAAATGCTTATTACTTATGTGTCTAAATTTATTTAATTATAAACATTTTTTAATTTTCAGTACTTAATTACATCTTCGATAATATTTATTTCGTCTTTAATCTTTTTCTTTATTTCTCTTGGTGCTTCTTTATTTTAAATAAGCTGTATTTATTTAGATAAATTTAACCAATTTGATAAGACTAATGAAAATCTTTCTAATCTAAAAGCAAATTAATATTATAATGCAAGTAAGCTTAATTATTTCGTCAATTTCTAATTAGATAAATTTGTATAACTAAGAGAATCTTTTAATTGCAACTGCATTAAATATTTTCCATTTTCAAAAATGATATAATATTAAATCTCAAGTTCCTAGTATAATTTCTTTAAGATTATTAGGACTTAATAGGTTATTTTTTGCTTAATCTTATTCTAGAAGCACACTTTTGCTTGTATACTTTATTCTTTATTTCTAGCATTTCTTCTAACTTAGTAGAAAGCATATTTTTCTAGTTACTAAAGAGATAATAAGAATTATACTAATTTCTTAATTTTCACTCTTATAAATTTATCCTTTCAATGGATTAGCTTCTGTCACTTTATTTCCCTTATATCCTCTAAGTAATTGCCATTGTATCTCTCCTTCTTGACATGTAGAATATTAGAACTCCTAAGAAATTAAAAGATACAGAGTATTATTTTTCACTCTTATTGAAAATTACTAATAAAAGCTTTATAACTTAGTAAATCACTATGCTGATATTGTTTTGATTATTATCTACATTTAAATACAAATTCTAATTCTAAACCTTCCTTTAATGCAAATAATTTAGCTAATCTAATAACTCTATAATTACCTTCTCTAATAAATGCATAGATCTAAGTGACCTATTATACTTGCAGTATAATAAAGACTATTTGCTTAGCAATATAATTAAATAATAAATTAGTTTTAGGCAAATAAAAGACTAGGTAGATAGGAGTAGAATAGTTAAATTAGAATATGAAATAGACATAAATAGATTAGAAATCTATTTTTATTTTAATGTAATTATATTTATTAGAAAGTTAATCAACTTTATTTATCCCTAATCAAACTAATCAACTCAGCTTTAAATTATCCTTTAGTTTCATTTCCTCGTTATCATACAAAATCTTCAACTTCCTTAAGTATCTTTTCATTTCCTCAAAAATGCCCTTTTAGGATTAATGATTATCTTGAAATTTAAGAACTTTAAGATTCTTCCAAATAGGATACTAAACTTAATTCTAATTTAGTATAGGGAAAGTATTATACGATAACATGCATGAATCTATAATCTCTAAAGTATTTAAGTGCTAGCAGCATTATAATACTAAATGTATATCTTAATAATTTAAATCCAAATTTTCGAGCTTTAAATATCTAAGTCTGATGCTTTCAGTAAAGTTTTAGATTCATTTTAAACTATTACTTATATTTAAGTTGCTTAAACTTAATCTTTATAGTTGCTTACAATTTTTCTAAATTTCTTCAAATACTTACTCAGTCAAACAAAAGTTAAAGTTTATTTCTCTTTAAAATCTAAAGTTTAATTCTATTTATTTCAATTGTTTACATTTCTAGAAAATATGCTCCAATATTTATTAGTCTAGCTAAGATATATTAATCAATCCTATTTATTCATATTTTTACCCTTAGTCACCTATTTACATGAGAGCAGCACTTTGAATTTATGTCAGTTCTTTCAAATAGAGAGATTTAAGACTGGGAGTATTTTACATTAAGAGAATTAGATTTTCATCATTAAAGTTTTAGCAGTTAGCTATACTAACTTACTCTAGTTTTTAAAAACCTTTAGTTATAAACCACGAAAAAATGTCAGATTGGAAATAATTATTCAAACTTAACTAAGCGAGATCATAATCTCTAATCTTTTCTAATATTTCATCTATATATCTATTTTGCTATGAATCAAATGATTTTATTTTAGGGCATAGTTAAAGCAATTAGTTGATTTCCTAGTTTTAGTTGATATTTATTTCTTCTATTAAATTTCCTTTTTGCTATAAATATTCTTGTAAGTAGGAAACTTTAATAGTCTTACTGTTTATTTTTATAATTTTTAAATTCAAATTTTAACAAAAATCTATTAGAAAACTTCCTTATATTCCATTTTCATTAGATATTTAAGATTAACTATCTAACTCAAGATGTTCTAACTTAGTTAATCTAGACAAAAATTTTAAATCTTAATCTTGAAATTTTCCTTTTAAGACCAGATATTTCAAAGAAGCAGGTATCAAGCTTAATAGACTAGCAAATTATTCTGAGCTATCTATTTTGAGCTCCTAAAGTTAATTTTTTTGTTTGCTTTAATAAAATGATATCTGGCTTAAAATGAGAGATATCTAAAACATGAAATGAAATTCATTAAATGAACTTTAAGAAAAATTTGATAAATCTATATTCAAACTTTTAACTTACGACCTCAGTAATAATCTTAAGCAGCTTCATATTTTATTTCTTACATATTAAGTGCTATCATTATAATGTCTTATTGATATCTTATTTATTTAATATGGAAACTTCCACAAAAAATTATTAACTTGAGTTAAATTAAATATACTTCGTAAATTTAAAAAGGAAAATATTTGCTGCAATAAATTCTTATTTCTTCATACTTTATTGATGCAACTTTATTAACTTTAATATTATTGGGAATTGTTATCTTTTCCTATTTAAATCTAAATTATTTATTTTTATTAAATGCTTTTATCTTTATCAGCTAAAAATTAGTCTCATTCAAATATTATTTCATTGCATACTTATATTTTTAAAACTTACTCTAGCTAACTATTGCTTCACTTTCCTTCAATTTTTATTTATCTTGAGTTATCTACCTTAGTCTCAAAGGCTATTTAATTGAAAAATTAATCAAAATCTAATTCAAAAGTAATAAATCCAGAGGTGTTATTTTTTAAAAATTAGAGTTGCTATATATCTATAATAGATTACAAAAGGCTTTATTTAAGCGTTTCTTTTTATTTGCGCTCTTTTTTATTATAATTTTCCAACTTATAGTCTGTTAATTAATATTTCTATGTTTATTCATTTTAAAACTAGCAATATTAAATATCTCATTTTTAAGATTTAAATACTCCAAATAGAGGCTAATCTTTGCTTCAATCTCCCTAAAATGTTTCTCCAGATTTGTATTTCATAGTACCTTAACCTTATCTTTATCCATTTTCAAACTTTCCTTCATATAAGTTTCCATTTTAATATTTATAAACTCCGATTTAAGGTTAATCTTAGCTTCACTCGCCTTCAAATAGTTCGCCTTAATTGTATATCATTAAACATTTACCTTATCTTTATCCGTTTTCAAATTTTCCTTCGTATTCGTCTCCATTTAAATATTTAAAGGTTCCAATACCACTGA
This sequence comes from Loxodes magnus, assembly GCA_946699065.1. Classification (NCBI taxonomy): domain Eukaryota; phylum Ciliophora; class Karyorelictea; order Loxodida; family Loxodidae; genus Loxodes; species Loxodes magnus. The sequence continues at coordinate 110,259 of CAMPDV010000136.1, read as the reverse complement.
ATGGTTTATCTTATATTCATTCTCCCTAAAATTATTTTCCGGACTTATATTTCATTATACCTTAGCCTTATCTTTAGCCATTTTCAAATTTTCCTTCGTACTCATCTCCATTTAAATATTTAAAGGTTCCAATACCACTGAATGGTTTATCTTATATTCATTCTCCCTAAATTGTTTCTCCAGATTTGTAATTCATAGTACCTAAACCTTATCTTTAACCATTTTAAAACTTTCCTTCGTACTCATCTCCATTTTCATATTTATAAACTCCATTACCATTGAATGGTTGATCTTTTATTCACTCGCCTTCAAATTATTCGCCTTAATTATATTTCATAGTACCTTAGCCTTATCTTTTACCATTTATAAAATATCCTTTGAAAGAGTCTCCATTTTAATATTTATAAATTCCTTCAAAGATTTAATCTCAGTAAAATTTACCTTCGAATTAATCTCCTTTATGATAGATCATTTTTCCTTTACCTTATTTTTTTCCATTTAAAAATTGTCCAGTGTATTCATCTCCATTTTAATATTTATAAACTCCCGATTAAGGTTAATCTTAGTTTCACTAGCCTTCAAATTATTCGCCTTAATTATATTTCATTGTGCCTTTGCCTTATCTTTATCCATTTACAAAATGGCCTTCGTATTTGTCTCCATTTTCATATTTATAGAATCCATCACCATTATACGGTTGGTTTTATTTTCATTGTCCCGAAAATTATTTTCCAGATTTGTATTTCATAGTGCCTTAACCTTATTTTTTCCCATTCTAAAAATGTCCTTCATATAAGTTTCCATTTTTATATTTATAAACTCCGATTTAAGGTTAATCTAAGTTTCACTAGCCTTCAAATTATTCGCCTTAATTATATTTCATAGTACCTAAACCTTATCTTTATCCATTTGCAAACTTTCCTTCATATAAGTTTCCATTTTAATATTTATAAGCTCCCGATTAAGGTTAATCTTAGTTTCACTCGCCTTCAAATTGTTCGCCTTAATTGTATATCATTAAACCTTTACCTTATCTTTATCCATTTACAAAATGGCCTTCGTATTTGTCTCCATTTTCATATTTATAGAATCCATCACCATTATACGGCTGGTTTTATTTTCATTGTCCCGAAAATTATTTTCCAGATTTGTATTTCATAGTGCCTTAACCTTATTTTTTCCCATTCTAAAAATGTCCTTCAAATATGTCTCCGGTTTCTTATTTATAAAATCCATAAGCATTTCATGGCTTATCTCATTTTCATTCCCCTGTAAATTATTTTCCAGACTTATATTTCATAGTACCTTAGCCTTATCTTTTTCCATTTTCAAAACATCCTTCAAATATATCTCCATTTGGATAGTTCATTATTCCTTATCCTTGAGGTAATTCCTTTTCTAAAGTACCATTGTAAACATTTCCGTTAAGATAAATCATGATTTTTGAATATTTTTTGAATAAGCTGTGATTATTTTGCATTTGATGTTGATTAAAGTAAATAATTATAACTTTAGTCTAAGTTATTAGATAAACAATGAATAATTCATAAATAGCTTATTAATAAAGTTAAGTGCCTAGTAGTTATGTAATATTTAAAATAGCTAGCTTTTAGAATTAATATAATCTGTATACTATTTAGTGTCTTTATTAACTTAAGTTCTTTAAAATAATCTAAAGATATCATTAAGTAGGTGTAATTTAGCTAATATTTTATATGAAATTCATATGTTTATAGTTACTTTAAGCATACTAAGAAAATTACTAAATTAAAAGTTTTTTATTCTTAAACTATGAAGCATTTTATTTATAATATAACTAATTAATTTAACCATTTTAAAAGATTATACTTTTCCATTTTGCCAACTACAATGTAATTTAATTTAATCCTTATCAATTATTTTAACTTTATTTATTTCTATTTTTATTTATTTATTGCTACATTTTTTAACTCTTGCAATCCTATTTTATTATTCAACTTTTTCTAACTTTAGCTCTATCATTTATGGATCATCTAATAATAATCTAATTTTTAATATTTTAAACTTAAAAACTGCAAGTTTTTTAAGCTTTCCTGCTATCAGAATTTAAACTTAAGAAATTTAAAAATATCAACTTGTTACTATTATTTGTAATGCTTAATTATTATCTTATTTAGTATTAGCTTCATATATTTTTACCTTTCAAGGGCAAATAATTAAAAAATCAGATTTACTCTATTTTAAATTTATTCTAGTCTATTAAAATAACTTACCATAACTCTTTTAATTTAGTTTCTGGCAGCTTTTGCTTCTCATCTGTAATTTATTGTTTAATTAATTTCTTATTAATCAATTTTTTTACTCAATAGGATTATCTTAATTGTCCTGTTTTAGTTTAGAAAGAAAATGGAATGTGTCATTTATTTGTATTCTAGCTCTTTAAGATTTGAATATACTTTAAAAACTCTAAGTCGATAAAACTTTCCTTTAATCTATTCAATTATTCGATTTTAAACCATTTTTATTTAAGTTTGAACACTTTTAATTAACTAGACTTAGATTTTTTTGCTTTAATAATCCTATATTTTATAGTTATATTTATACTATTTTTAGTTTTTTCTCTAATCCTTTTTTCAGTATTTCCTAGATTTATTTCCTTATATTAATAATTTAACAAAGTTTTAGCAAAAGTTAAGTGTTATAGCACTTAATTTTTTTACTATTTTATCCTAGATCTCTTTATGAAATTCCTTAAATGTTTAATATATCTCAAATATTCCTCGTTTTTCCTAAGTTTCTTTAGAGAAAGTACATTAAGTTAAAACTTAATAATGAAGAAGTAGGACCGAATGCATTTTTTGGTATTTTATTATTTCTTTAAATTAGCCTTACCTTTCAAAGCATTCTATGCTATTTTAGGCAAAAATAAAACTAGAATCTAGCTCACTTGCTATTTTAAACTCTTAAGAAGATTTCTCATATTCCCTAGGTATAATTGAGTGTTTCTTATTATGGAATCACTACTTTTTAGTATCATAACTATCTATTCTCTCAATTCTTTACTTTCAGCGTTATACTTAATTAAAATTATTATCCAAATTAATAAAACCTCAACAACAATTATGTTTTCAAAAACTTCCATATCTATAAAACCTAATTTGTTGATATATCTTTTACATTTTTCAATTTTTGGAAGGTCAACAAGTAAACAATCTATCCATTTAGTTGCAATTTTTACTAAATTTTTATGTTATCTACTTACCTTTGGTTCTCAACTATAAACAAGTGAAAGCCTAATAATTGTTGTAAATCTAGCAGGGAATATTCTATTACGCTAAATTGAAAAAAAATAAAGAAAATCCACGGGCCTGCTATATTATCATAGTCTGAACACATTATAATACTTCTAAGTTAATTTACTATTTTAATTTTTTTTGCTTACTACTCTAAGAAGCTGTTTTATATGTTTGTCACTTTAAAGTTAGTTAGTAAAATCTTGCTACTTTATTATTCTATTTTTACATATTTCTGTAGTTTATTTTTAAATCTATTGCTTAAATTATTTCTTAGATTAAAACTAAGAAATAGCTATTCCTAACTTTAGTTTAAGTTTTATTAATATATTAATCTATTTATCTTTTAGCTTTGTAGACTACTATATTATTTAGTCTGGTTTCTTATTGTAATAAGTTGCTGTTATTATTGTTACAGTTCTTCATTGGCAATGCTTCTAAATCTTCTTTATATATAATATAAACTAATTAATCATTTAAAGCCGCTAATAATCTACACTTTCATTCATATACTCATAATGCTTGTAATTACTACTTATCAGCAACTCTATATCTAAACTCCCATGATTTGCATATTTTCTAGTTATTCTAGATTCTGGACTAGTTTCTGATAATATTCCATTAAGTATTAGCTTGAAGAATGATTTAAAAGGATTTTAATAAGAATAATAATGATGCTTACTTTAAAACATCCAAATTACAGGATCTACTAGCAAGAAGCTATTTTTAATCTCTTTTTCTTTAACAATTTTAATAGTTCTAATAAGTTGACCAAAGCAAAACTGATGTTTAATACCTATTTATTTAAAATATATCTAATTGAAATAAATTAGGCGGGAAATATAATTTAATAAGTATGATTTCAAGCATTTAATAGATATAGCTTAAATTATTAATTAAATTAGAGAAAAATAATTAATCATATAGATTTTATTTAATGCTGTATAAATCAAAAGGAATAGTCAGCTTTCACTATTTAGTATTATACTTCATGAACCTAAGCTTAAATGTGATATAATCAAACGTATTTTAAATCTGATGATATAATTTAGCTAGCTTTAATTTACATTTGGTTAGATGTATTTCAATTCCTAAACTTTAATGTAGCATTTTTTAACTTTATAAGTCTCACTTCTGTTTCAGTATAAAGTCCATTTGCTAAGCAAATTCATCTAGCATAAATATTTCCTATTAAGTTAAAATTAGCTGACTTATTTCATTTATGTTTTTCAGCTCTTTCTCCCTTGCTTTTGTTTGACTGTAGTAAAATCTTACAAAAATGCATATTTCCACTAAATTGTAATAAAGCCTTTCCTTCTGAAAGCCATAACTGAAAGACTAATTTAAAGAACTCCTTATAAAAAATATATAGATATTTTTGCATAATTTGGTTAGTTTTAAACAACTTAATCAAGATCATGGATTAAGAAACTGAATAGTTTTCCAAATTTTATTTGAAAGATATGAAATAGCAGATACTTGTAAATTAAAGCCTAAAGAATTATATTACATGATATCTTAATTTAAATTGGGAAAGAGCTCAGAAACTTAGCTTTGTTATATGAGGCAAATGATAATCATCTTTTTTCATTATGAGAAATACTATTTTAGCTAAGCTAAGGATAAAGCTATTTGCCATAAAAATAGATAAATAACATCATAAGCTGAGCTATTAGAGATACTAGAGGAATAAATATTTCCTTCTACTGATCAATTTTCAAATTCCTAAATTTTAGCTCTTGTCTCAAGCACGTTCGAATATAAATAAATGTAAACAAGAGATCTTAATTCTCAAGACTTATAGTCTAAATTATCAGTTAATCCCTACATCTGTCATATGATGATCTTTTTTTCGAAAAGAACTTTTAAAATATTCTTTTTAAAAATTATACTAATTTAAAAAATAAAACTACTTACTAAGACAAAAGATATTAATGAAAGATATCTTTTAAATATTTTAAATTTATCCAAATCATAAAAAAATTTACCTTTGCTTTTGTATTTTGTTTTAAACATCTCTTTTAGAATAAAAAACTAACTCCACATAAAACATATCTATCATAATTTTAATCTAACTTTGAGCTTTATATAACTTTATTATGAATAATGGTTTTACTTATAGAAATCATAGGAATAGATAAGCTTATTTCTGATTTTATGATGAAAATTAAAAAAAGGATTGCATTAAAGATAATTAAAATTAAGCTAAGAGCAGATTTCAATAGCTTTATTTGATTAATTTTGCTGGAAGTTAGTATACTAATTAGAATTAATTTGATTAGTATCTATTTTAGATGATTCGATTTTAGTATTTTTAGACAACTGTGAAATCATTTTTCTTATTTTAATTGAAACACTATGAATAACTTTTGTAGTGTTTCAACTCCAGACAAATTTAATTTTTAGTTATCTTATTTAAAAAAAGTTTCATTTAGTGTATTTATATAAAGATTGTATATTTCATTTAAGCTTTTAATGTTGACTAGTTATCAACATTAATATCTTTCTTCCAGAGTAAGAAATATCATTTTATGTGTATCTTGGTTCTTGCGATATTATTCTGAGCTGACTTATCAATCTTTTATCAATTTCTTTCAAAATATATTAGAGTTATACTTTTAAATGATTCTAGTAGTTAGTTTACTTAACCAATACTATTAATAAAATAGTGTACTAAATTTGCTTTAGTCATTAATGACTATTTTTATATTTGACTATTGCATTATGTAATTTCGTAGTTACTACTGATATATACTCTTTTGTTTCTTCACTACTAAACTATTATTTATTTTTCTCTTCTATTTGCTATTTTAAAATTTCGCTTCTTATTATTTATCATTTTAGATTAATGTGCTCTTTACTATATCCCTAATTATAAATTTAAAGCTTGGCATCAAGTTTTAGATATCAGCTATTTTAAATTTAGAAGCTTTAGTTCTTTCTTTCACTTCAAAGTTTACATCAGTGACTTAATTAGAAAAAATTATCAAATTGTTTAATTAAAGAGGAGCTTTCGTCTGCAGTCTGTTTGAGATATCTTCTTATAATGTTATTTCAGTTATTGCATTATTTATTTTTGAGCCTGTGGTAAGCTTATTAACCAACACCATGCTAAACTTTAAAGTTTAACTAAGATATTACAGCTCTAAATTTCAAGAGATTTATTACAAACCTACAGCCTTAATCTCTCTTTGAGTAAAACTGATTTGTTTATAAAGCTTAAGATCATTAACAACTTAAGCAAAGCAAGTATGTTATATCTTCTTTCATCTAAGAGGTAGTATATGCTCCAATCCTGGCTTTTGCATAATCTCTAGTAGCATTATTTTTCAAACTTAACGAATAAATTACAATTGAAAGTACTTTATAAGCCTTTAGATGCTATAGAGGTTTAAATAACTAGCACTAATCTATACTAAGCTTATATAATATAAGCTTAGTTAATTTTTATTAAAGCTACTAGTATAAAAGCAAAGCTAATATACTAATTATTTCCTATTATAGGATTAAAGCACAAGCTTAAAAAGCTAATTTATTTATTAGATTTAGTTTAGTTTATTAATTATTTAACTTGAAGGTATTTATCCTTTGTAAAGGTAAAAATGCTATTAAGTAAGAAATTTACTATAAGCTTAGTTATGAAGAGTAAGGGAATATAAAGGACATTAAAGGCACAATTGAAAAGGAAAAAATGAAAGAAGCTTCTATAGGATAAGAATATCTGAAGTAAGACCAAAACTTAAGAAGAAAGTAGAAAATTATCTTAATTTAGTTAAATCCTTCGCTACTTATGATGAATTGCAACTTTAGGATAAGAATCTAAGTTTATTTTATGTAGCTTAGAACTCTTCTAAGTATAAAGTCAAGTTCCTATAAAGAAAATTCTTTATTAATAAGACTTGGAATTTGGAAATATTAAGACAGAATTAGTAAGATTTCTCAAAGTAAACTAAGATATAAACTCTAAAGAGTAAGGTAAAGCAAATATATCTAAATCCTTGGGATTTAGTAGTTTAAGCGACTCCAACTAATCAATATTAGTGCTTTATTTAACATAGATCAATATTCTGCATTTTGTTTAATTAAATAAAGAGAAAGATTAACATGCTAAAAATTTAGACCTTATCTGTTCAGATATTGCAAGCATTAAAATTAAAACGATCTCAATTTTTCTGTATCAAAGTAAGGAAAAATAAGAAACAAACAAGTACAACCCTTTTTAGAAAATTTTAACTTGCAAGATGTAAAGAGATCGAGTTAATGGATAGAGGTAGAATAAAACGGCATTATGACTCAAAGTGAAAGGAATTTTTAGAAATTGTAAAAAAGCTAAGCATAAAAATGAAAAAAATAGTCCTTCTGAAGATTAGAGTAATTTATATATAATAAAAATGATATCAACCCTAGGATGTAGGTTTAAAATCTAAAATTGAAATGAGAAACTTAAAAAGCTTCATATTAAGGAAGAAAAATTTAGTACTAAGATTATGAACCCTTATAGATCTGACCTTCTTTCAAGAATGTCTAAAAGTATTTAGATAATTAAAAGCATTTTTATTCTTGTAAACGGTAAAAATTTGAACTCTAAAAAATAGAGTATATAAGGAAAAATTGCAGACTGTTTAAACAGTGAAACAGTCAGAAGAATAATTTCTATCAGAGTTTATAAAAATTGTACTAAATTTTAGATCCAAAAACTTAAATGAAATTAAAGGAAGAATAAGAGTAATTTAGAGTAACGTTTAGCCAAATAAAATAGCCTTATTCTTAAAAAAATCAGATAAACTTTAAATAAGATAATAAATATGCTAATAAGAAGAAAAAGGATCTATAAAAAAGAAATCTAATTCGGTTAAATAAGAAAAAGGAGATAGGAGGAAAACTTAGCTTAAAAGTGCGTTGAACTTAAATTTTTAACTTTCTAATGACAAAATAGAAAAAACATAAATATCTTCAGAAGAGTTGTAGAACATAAGATAAATGACTGCCAGAAGTTCATTTAAAAGTAGAAAAAATTAGATAAGAAAATAAAAATATTAGATTGACATATACAGTCTACTTATTTCTTCACAGTTGATTTCTTTAATGTATAATAGCTATTAAGCTTAAAGATGCTTATTAAATATAAGAATATTCTATAAAGTAAAGCAACAAATAATTCAAAAGTTAACGAAATATTTGAATACTTACATATAGCTATATATCTTAAAAATGCTAAAGTTATCTTTATAAAGTTACAGAATATACTTAAAAAAACTAATTTTAGTTATTCTAAAAAGATAGTTAGATAATACCATAATTAACTTCCGTTCTATAATATATAAAATAAGCTCTATATAAGCATCTATTTACTATCTAAAGCTAAAGTTTTACATAGCTGTATTAATATAGTAGTTACTAAGTAAATCTTAAATTAAAGTTATTAATCTCTATTTCTAGGTTTTATAAGCTTTACTATTACTACTATTTTTAAAGGCTAAATGCTAATACTTTCTTTATAATAAGCTTCAATAATTGTTTTATTTAGTCTCCTATAATATCTTTATAATCTTAATTTGTATAGCACGTTAAAGAGATATTCTTCAATTTCGTTTAATTGACTTAATTTTATAGGAGTAGAGTTGAAGAGTTTGGAGGAAGAAGCTCTTTGAAAGTTGAAACAGAGTAAACTAATCAAACGGAAGTTAAAAAGAATTATATAATGTTGAGTAAGAAGGGAAAAATGCTGCTACTATGATAGAAAAGACTAAGATTCTAATTGATAAAGATATTTACTATTTAGCTGTGGCTTTCTATTTCTAAAAAGGGAAGAGTGAAAAAAGTGGTAATTAAGATAAAAATAATTGAAGTACATTAAAACTTTTATAAAGCAGTGAAATCAAACCTGAAGAAGCTACCTCTTAATTATAAAATGACAGACTATTATGCCTTTTTAAGAGCGAACAATTATAAAATTACTGAGAATTAAAGCTAAGATTGAGTTATAAAGGTCTAAGATGGAATAATCGAAAACTTAGGCAATTTACATTTAAATATTTATATTACAATGATATATGTTTAGCTTTAATAAAATTAGGTATATAAATACTAAGTCTATTAAACTTTACTATCTACTGCTTACTATAATTAGCTTATTACAATATTTATAAGCTATTAAAGGTATTTGTACTATTTGAATTTAGGAGTTTTAAAAGCTTAAACTATAATTATAGTATTAAGCTATTTGCATTTATTAAGAGCAGTTAATTAAGACTTAAGCATATATGATACTATATAATGATATAGAAGCTAAATCTTTTTATCTTTCTTATTAAGCTCTTAGTTAATCTTATAGTTATACTAGCTTTGTTATTTATCTCTTCTCAATTTTTAGGGTAAATTACTTTAGGATTTGGAATGATTTTAAAATAAATAAGTTAATAGTAAAATGAGGAAGCTTAATATAAGCTAATTACTCTTCTTGTTTTATAAGTTTGGCTTATCTTGTTAGCTCTACTTAATAGCAAGGTAAGATAGATTAAATTTAAAAGTTGATATATAACAAAGAGAATATCTTGATAAATAAATGCTTAATCAATATTTCTAAGTATAATAATTAAATCCTATTTATTAGAGATAATTGTAGTGATATAGAGTCTATCTCTAAATCTTTAATAAGAAATATTAATTTTAATAAGTCAGGAAATTATTGATAATAAGTACTTTAATCTGTATAATTTAAGAGATTAAGAAGTCTTAAGTGTTCTTATTTAAATTAGTTAAAGCATTATTTAATTCAATTTATAAAACAGAAGCTGTTTAATTTTAGCAAAGTACTTGAACTATTTAATTTTAACTATATTTAGTTAGAAGCCTTTATTATTGTTAAAGGTTGAATATCATTAGTCTATATTTAATTAATTTATATCATTTATAAATTAAAGAAGCTTTAAAACTTAACTTATAAACTAGTGGGGGATAGTCTCTTAATCTTTAAAGCTTATATGCTTAATTTAGCATTCAAACTATTACCAAATATATACCTTCTTCAATATACCAACCATTATTATCATTAATATTAACCAATTAGTCTTTATGCTCATAATTATCCTAAATATTCTACCAATTCATTTCATCATACGTTAAACAATCAAAATCATAAGCAAAGTGCTCTTAAGTGTCTTTATTAGTAAGATTAACTAAATAATAGTCATATCATTAAATAGCTTTAAGTCATTTAAGCCAATACTATATCAAAAGTAAGTCTAGTTATTACTTATTTAGGATTCATAATTAAGCCACTAAGCAAAATAACTAGTTCATATTGTAAGAACCTTAATAGCCATAGTTTAAAGTAACATAAGTATCTTAAATAACTAATCTAATACCTAATTCAACTAGAAACGATAATCATAGATAAATCTATCTACCATGCAAAATTCTCTAAGAGATTAACAAATCAAACAAAAAGCCTCGTTAAACCTTAAATACAATATATTAAAATACCTACAATAGTAAAAAGCTTTTTAGAACTCTTGCAAGATGAACCTAGTAATTGAAAACTTCAGGTAATCTTGAAATAAATCTTAACATTATTCATACTTAATGTAATAAAAGAGTTTTGCTACAAATAATAGGAAAGAAGCGAATAACTTATACAATGTTTAGAAAGATAATCAAATATTTCCATAAGAGCTATTTAAAGTATAGTCTTTAAAAAGTAGCAATAAAATGAATCAATGTTCTGCTAGAAAAGACACCAATTAAACAGTGTCATGAGAAAGAAGAGACTTTCCTTAAAATAATTGCAAATAACTTAGAAAAAACTTAAGATTTAATGCTAGTACATAGCATAAATCAAGCTAATAAAATAAACTCAATAGCTTAGAAGTTCACTTTCAGAATTAGGTATGAAATAAGACTTATTCTGATAATTGTTGCTGCGATAATAATAAATTGATGGAACTTATTTTATTCCTTATATTTACTAAGATTTAATTTTATGAAGCAAAATAATTCAATTAATTGCTTTAATTGAACTATAGAAATAGCTCTGAAATGTTGAATATATATCCAAAAAGATATTACGAAACTCGAAAAAAAAATATAGAAGCATGGGAATTTTTTAATTTCTACTGATCTAAATCCAATATTACAGAATATTATAAATTAAAAGAAATTTCACTGTAAGATACAATATGAATTAATAGCAATTGAATGTTTTAATTCTGCCGTATCAATAAGCTCTAATAATGTTAGCTTACTTGAATAAAAATAACTCTAATGAACTGGATTAAATATGCAGAAGCAAATAGATAATTCAAGAAAGCTTATATTAAATTCTTGAAAGTCAAAAAACTTAATTAGAAAAAATTTTATTAAAAACTAAAGAAATTTATGAAAGTAAAAAAGAAAGCTTTACAAATATGTAATAAATTAATATAATAGTGTCGAAAATTATAATCTAAACTAAAAAACTTTACAAGAAAAGAAAAAAAGAAGTAATTGAAAGATTTAAGAAGGTAAAAGTATTCTATCCTAATTATTTTAAGATAATAAAAAGAAAGGAATTTTGAAATGTATTTTGAAAAAGTGGAAATAAGCAGTTTATACTGTTAATCAAGTAATACTCATAAAATAGTAATATGCTAATATTTAAAAAGACTCAAAACAATTGAAGATCTCCGCTATAGTTGTTTACAAAGCTTAAAGACTATTTAAATGTTTTAACAAGGTAAAAATAAATTATTGTAAAGATTAGATTTCTATTAGCCAGAAAGTTAATTTAAAGCTTTGAACTAAATTAAAGCAAAACTTTTTTATGAAAGCATAAATTTAAAAATTGCTTAAGCAGTAGCTTATATAGCAAAATCTTGGTACTTTAGTTATTATATTTGAATCACCTAATTACTTTGATAAGGTTGAAATCCCTAATAAATTCTTTTAAATTGCTGTTAATAGCAAGACGATTTTTTAAAGTTATTTGGAAATAGTTACCTTAGTTGGCTATAAAAAGCACTTAAGATTAACCCAAAAGAATCAATTAATTATAGAAGTAAGAATCTTGGTCTAAGGAGTTTATAAAAATAGAAGCAATGGATTGGAATAAATAAGCATTAAAGAACAGCTTAAATATTGGAAGATACTTATACACAAAAACAATTTAATTATAAATTAACAGTGATATTATAAGCAGATTACTGGTTCCACTCAGTATTAGAAATAAAAGGTTAAGTTATCTTTGCCTACTATAATAAAATATAACTAAAGGTTATGATACATGCTTAGACAAATTTTAGAGTTAAATATAGGATAATGTTATTAAAATAACTAAATCCTGTTATATGCTTATAGAAATGGAAGAATCTGTTAATATTTGATAAGGAGATAAAGGTATTTGAATATACTAGTTACTCTAAAATTTAAGAGTGGTAGTTAATTTGACTTAGGTAATTATGTTTAATTAAAATAGTGTTTTATCTTTTTATAAGTTAAATAGCTTCCACTAATAGATATACAATTAGTTATAATTAAAATTAAGAAGTCTTATTAGCAAAATAAGTAAAAAAGGGTAAACTTAGAAAATGTAAACTATTAATAGCTATTTTAAATAAATAAATGGATTAATATTGTAAGAAGCACTGAGTATTAGTTTTAATAGCTATAATTAATTATTAAGCTAAATAAAGAAAATCTGCTTAAGTTTAGTAAGGATAATGCTAGACAGATATATTCTATTTTAATAGCTAGATTCTAATTCTTTATTTTAATTATTTCCTACTCTATATTCTTCAATCATTTGCTCTAGTTAAATAATATCTAACCAATTAAATAATACAACTAAAAAGAAAAGAACTAGAGATAGCAAATGGAACATCATTATTAAGAGTATTTCTAATCAATAAAATAAACTTTATAAAAGGAAAAGCCTATTAATCAAATAATATCATAAGAGGCCAAAGTATGTAAACTACATAAATTTATATTAATATGAGTCATAACTAGATTTTAATAGCAAGTTTATTTATTAATAGGTTTATATCAATGGCTTATCTAACTTTAGTAGCCAAATAAAAAACTAAGAGTAATTAACAAAAATTAAATAAAGATCATTTTCAATATAAGCCATATGAAATAATCACAATTAAGCTAAATTAAATAAAAAGGGAAGAATCAAATTTAATTAATAATCAAAACACTTATTATATTATATATTTATATAGCTGCTTTAATTTAAAAATATTTAATCATCTAAGCATTAATTGAAAAAGAAAGGCACGATCTTTATAGGAAAGCATAAGTAAATGTTAAATGCTTTAGTGACGTTATTAAATTTAGTTATAACAAGATCAAGGTTTAAACTTAAAGACTTTATCTAAAAGAAAGAAAGAAAAATTTAAAGAATCTTTAGATTGCTTATCTAAGTATTAAGGCTACGCTTAAATGTTTTCTAAAAAAATGTAATTAAGAAAAAAAATTTAGAAATTAAGTTAATATACATGGCTATTAACTTCTATAATAAGATTTTTGAAGTAAACCTTTAAAAGTTCAATGTTTTGAATGGTAAGTAATTTCATATGATAATTGGGAAGAAAAGCAAAACGAATGTCTAAAGCTTTGATATAATATCAAGATTAATTATATTTTGCTTGAGTTTGTGCTACAAATAGCTTTTTAATTTAGAAAGAATCAGAAGGTAATTGAATACTTTAAGTCAGCAATACCAATTAATCCTAGATAATAATAGATGCAATAATAAAATAATATTTTTAGAAAATCTGGATGAAGAGACTTAATAATTAAGTTCTCAACCATGCTTGAAAACCAATTCTAACTTTATTGGTGCTTAAAGTAGTCGTGTAGATTCACTGAAAATAACAGAAAAAGAGTGAAGGATTGATACAATGTTTAGATAAGACAATTGAAAAATCCACAAGGGCTATTTATTAAGAAATAGCTTTTCTCTAAAAGTTCTAAATCAAATAAAGAAAATAATTAAATGCTGTAAATGAAAAAAGCCGAAAGTACGGATACTATGAGTAATAAGAGATTTTCTCAAAAAGAATTAAATAATTAACGAAAAGATAAATATGTAAAATCTACACCTGGCATAAATCAAAATTAGTAAAATAAACTTGATTAAGGAATTTACTTAGATAATTTATTATGAATTAGAAGCAATCTAGTACATTGACTCTGCTACTTTTTACAAAAATTAATATAATTCCTATACTAGCAAGAGAAAATTTAATTAAAGCTTTTAAATATGCAATCCAAATTATAATTGGGCTTTGCAAATAATCTTTGCTACGTTAAGTATAAAAATTCAAAAAATGCTTCTAAATAGCTCTAAAATAATTTAGAAGTAGTGTAATATTCAAGTTTCTATTAATCAAAGTCAAAATAACGCAGAAAATTAATAAAGAAAATAAAAATTACAAGAGATGCGAGAAAAATATAATAATAAATTGAATGATTTAACACAAAAATATTCATAAATTCTAATTAATTTGAGGAACACATTTTAAAAGTGTCTTTAAGAAAGAAAGGGAAATAAAAGAAGCATTTAAAGAAGTAATAAACATTTTATAAATAGTAATGAAGGCTATAAAAAAATTATAAAAATCATCTTAAAAATTAAAAAATAAGAATTAACTTAGCAGGTAATTTTTATCAATTCTAAATGTACTAGTGCTTAGAGAGAAACCCCCTTTTATATTCTTTAATTTCCTTTCATATTAAAAAATAACTTAACTATGTAAGCTGCCATAAATTCAAACCTTCTATTCATATATAAACTATCTTAATATTAAATTTAGGGATTTAATCTTAATTAAGTATTTTTACGCTTGTAATAGGTTAGATGTGAAATAAGCCATTAATTTCCCTAAGATTATTTGTTTATTAGTCTATTTATTCCCTCTTTAACACTATTAACTCTTCTTATCTCTTTACTAATTGTAGATATTTAGCTTACATTGATCTATTATAATTACTCCATCATTCGATGGCACTGTTACTTTTTGTATACTGCTTTTAATCTTTTAGTATCTTTTAAAGATCTTAAAAAATACCTTGTAAAATACATAATAATTTTAGAAAAATCAGTCTAAATAATATAAATAAGAAAAGAGGAATTAATTAGCTAAAATTAAGAGCTAATTTAAATTCTAGAAAAGGTAGGCTAAAATGCTGACTTTGTATCAAGCTTGTTAGCTAGTAAACATATAGCTATTATAAAAATAACCTAAATAAAATAATAATTTAGACTTAATACTAGCCTTTTGAATAGCGGATATTATATTGAAGAGACGCTAAATTAAAAAAAATTAACTCTGGTTATCTTAGTTAATCTGGTAGATAAATAATATGAATTAAACTTTGCTTAAAACTAGCTTTTTTCTGAGGTTTGAGACTTTTATGTAAATCTTTATCATAACCTAAAGGCTAAGTTAGCTTAGTTACTAAGAAGCCTCTTGTCTAAAATGCTTTAAGCAATACAATTAGAAGTAAGTTAATAGCTAGTAGTTTGAAAATGTAAATTTAGATAGAAAATCTGGCAGATGAAACTATAAATTTTTGAGTTCAGTATTTCGATAATGTAGTGATCTCTAATCTAGTGAAAAGATATCTATTTATATTAAACAAAATATTTAAGCAAACTAGAAAAGATTAAAGAAGAGATAGAGTAGCATAAGAAAGCATTCAAATCTTAATTTAAGAAGAATGCTATGGTACTATAGATGAGTTCAAAGTATTTTATAATTAACAAATGAAAAACAATTAAAGATTTAATTTTAAGGATAACTTAATATTCAACCTTATACCTTTCATATATATAGAAAAAGAAGCTATCTTTCTATTAGTTGTTCTAGGTAGATTTATTTCTGCTTGCAAGGATTAAAGGCTATATAATTAGATATTATTAAATATTAGAGAATTAACTAATAACTCTAATATTTTACAATTTAGTTTATCTGCTATTAAAAGAAGAATGTTTTATATCACTTAAACTTAAATAGAAGTAAGAGAAAAATCATGATGAAATAGCTAGGAAAATTAAAATGAAAGGAAGAAAGAAATTAATAATAAGTAGTAGATCAGATAACTTTTATCAATTAAAAATATTGTATATTATAAATTGAATTTTGAATTGACTTAAAAAAATAAAAATTAGTATAGGGTTTAAAATCTATTTTCAAAGTAAGTGCTTTATTTACTTGTAAAAAAATAGTAGATTGCATCATTTTAAGTTACAAATATGAGTAATACTAAAAAGATTAATGAATATTATCAGGCTTTTCAAATAAAACACTGCATCTTCATCAATAAACATAAGAGATAAATTTTTAGAAAGGACATTTAATTTCAGTTAATAAATGATATTAGATTAACAAAGCTCAAATATAAAGCAACAGGCTCTTTAAAAAGAATAAAATTTTATAAAATAATTTTCCTTAAAAATAGTAAAAATAGCTAAATAAAAGAAGAATAAATACTAAAATATCAGATTATCAAAAATTCTATATATAAAATAGTTGAAAATCAAACAATAAAAAGAGCTTTCTTTATAACTATAATCACTATGAAATAGATTAATATAAAAATTAAAAACTTTTAAATCAAAATTAACTTAATCTTTAGTTTTACTAAAAAGAATTAAAAAATTAAACAAAATGAATTAAAAGATCACTATTTTCTTCTCTTTGATTATCTTAAATTCAATTACTAAAAATAAACATACAAAAATAATTTTAAAACCTCGAATTACAAAATATTTGTAGTCATAATATTAAATTTCACTTAAAAGTTAAATTAAAAAAAAACGGAGTTTAACTAAAAAATATATCGGAAAATAATTAATAAAAATTTATCTAATAATATATTTCATTGTTTAAAAAATAAAAAAATAATTTATGACATGCAAAATCGAAATTAAATTAGCAAATTAAAAATATATCTATAAAAAATATAAAAAATGAAAGCGAAAAAAGAATAAGATTAAAATAAAATACAAAAGTATTAAGAAGAAATAAAAAAAAAAAAAAAAAAGATGGAGCAGAACATTAGATTAAATAAAAATCAAATAAGAAATGCTCGGAAAAAGGCTGCTTAAGTACTTCGATAAAAAGCAAAACAATAAGAAGAATCAAGTTCCGACTCATAAGGTAAAATAATGATCGGAACTTTGCAAGCTGAGGAATTTAAATCAGATATTTCAGAGGAACTACGACAAAAGATCGAACAAATGTAAAAAATTATATCCCGATACGAAGAAACAATATATAATTAAGACTTATTAATACGGGAACTTACAACAAACATTGACGTGCAAAATAATGAAATGGAAATCCTTAAGAATCAGCTAATAGAAAACAAGGTAATAACGGAAGAACAACTTTGAATGTAATCGCAATAAAAATCTTAACGTACATCAAAGATGGAAATTGAAAAAACTTTCACTCCATTATAAAGTGTTTAAGAACAGAAAGAAATTAGATATGATAATAACTTAATTAAAAGACTAGAAAATATTGAAAATAAGCTATTTAAAAAACATATTAGTCAAAAGAAGATTAAAAAATAATGTTGATATTGCCAATCCAATTACCACTTATTAAGAAGATGCTGAGAATGAAAAAAATTAAATGAAAAGGTATAATAAAGAACATGAAGAGCATTGAATTTTCTATGGATAACTCCAACAGGAATATACAAATAAAAACTGCCTATGCGCTCTTTTGAAAGCAATCAGTGGTAACCATCCACATAAAAAAAATGGTCGCGGTATCCATCCGAGTCAAAAAAATGGCGGCAGGAACTGGTTGAAAGTCCAGAATATGCCAAAACATTTTTTTAACATTTAGTTTACTAAAAAAAAAAAAAAAGTATTAAGAAGAAAATTTAGAAAATCAATAAAAAAAGAAAATAGAAGTAAAAGAATAAGAATCTCCTGAAAATGAAGATATTTATGTTGGATATTTTTAGAAAGGCAAAAGATAAGGTTAAGGAAAAATGATTTATAAATCAGGAGATATTTTCGAAGGTGAATGAAAATAGGATTATCCTTCAAAAGGAAGATATACTTACTTAAACGGAGATATATATGAAGGACAGTTTTAGAAAGGTAAAAGATAAGGTTTAGGAAAAATGATTTATAAGTCAGGAAAAGTTTCCAAAGCTGAATGAGCATTGAATCATCCTTCAAAAAGAATATTTAAATTTATATCCTATTGATAAGTGCTTCTTAATTCTTAATTTTATGATTTAAACCTATATCTTCACTGTGATTTTTTTTATTTGCTATTTAAATCAAGTTTTAAAGAGTAGGATATTTAAATATAATATCTAAAGAAAAAATGTAATTTTAATCTAATAATAGATGTATTTCTTATTTTTACTTATTCTAGTTTCTTATTATTAATTATTATCTATAAACAAGAATTTTCATTAAAGTCTTTAAATATATCTACTAAATTTTATTTATACAGGAACTTTCTTACTAAAAGTTTAGAAATAAGTGTTAAATACTTAAAGTTTTATACTATCTTACAGAATTAAGAGGGAAGAATTATTTTGCTTAATAGACAATTAGCTTAGAATCTTGATTATATGATTTAGTGAGTTTTTAGAATATGCTTTATTTTTAGTTATTATAAAAATTTAATATGTAGAGAGTTTTATATCAATTTATATTTAACTTAGTGTAAGTTCTTAATACTTAAATACTAAATTTAGATTCAATACTCCTACAATTCTTATAGATTTTACAGTCTTAGATTAAACTGCTTATCTTAAGCTTGATTTATAATTTATCAATAAAATTAATAATTTGTTAAGATCTTTATCATATGACTAACCAATATTTAAATTTTTGTATATCATTAATAAAAATATTAGCTAAGTGATCAAAATTAAAATATTATTATAATCATCTCTTTCAATACTTGTTCTTTAACTTAGAAACTCTAGTAAGAAAAAAATGCTACTATTAAATAAGACCATTAATTGCATTAGATAAATAGTCATTATTAATACATTTATGAAGTTTTATAATTAAGCATAGAGATAGATGTTACTTAATAATTGGAAATATTCAGATCTTTAAGTTTATTTATTAAACTAAAATATTATATTTAAGTTAAAATATTTTAAAATTATTATAAATGCTTCAAGCTAGCTCAATCTTGCGTTGTTGCCTTTTTCTCATTTAGTTATCCTATCATTTTAACTGAAAATTACACATATTTATTATATCTTTTATCAAAGTTTTTTTGATATTTTTCTTGTTTATTTTATTAAATTTAATATATTTTTAAACTGGAACATTAAATTATGTCTTCGTTTTTATAAATTTTAATAGGTAAGTATTTATTGTTTATTTGTTGTATAATATCAACTTTAAAAAAGGTTAAAGTTGACTATGCATTACTTTTTTAATAATCTCGAATTTGAATTACTTTTGCAGCATTAATTTATAATAGATAAACTAAATAAAAATTAACTTATTTCTTAATTAATTTTTATCACTACATCATTAAATAATTGTATAATTTAACTTATATTCTAATCTCCAACCTTATTAATTAAAATTTTATTAATATCTTTATTTGCTTCTAAACCTACTATATCTAGAGACTATTATTTAATTATAAACTTGCTTCTAAATATTAAAACTTCTTAATATTATAAGCAAAACCAAAGTTTTAATTACTTAATTTAGATAAAAAAGATTAGGATAATAAGATTAAAGATAAAGCCTCATTAAGTTATTATATTAAAGAATTCATATGATAATTACTATTTCTAAAAATGCTTTCATATAGCTTTATTAGACTAAGATTAAGAATGATAATGAATCTTTGTTCTTTATTTATAATTACTTATCTATTTAGAACTTATTATTTCTTTAGTAGTTTGCATATGCATAATATAAGACTTTATAATATTTAATAAGGATTTAAATCTAATCTTATACATTCTTTACATATATTAGTGTTCCTTTTAGTTTATAAAATATCAATAATTTCAAACCTTTTTGCTATCATGTAGAGTCTTGTCTGTTTGAATTAATGACTTTTGTTTAAAGCTTTATAATTTAAAAGTTGTATCTTTAGCTTTATAAAAATAGGTTTATTAAATATTAACTTGTTAAGCTTAGCTATTAATTGGTTATTAAGTTGATTTGAGCAGTTTTATTATGTACAAGCTATTAATATCTGATTAGACGGAAAAGTCTAAATTAAAGAAATGGAATATATTTGATAATATAAGTAAGTAATTTATAAATAGTAAATAGTTAATTTAAGCCTCTAATATAGCTAATACTATTATTATATATATCTTTTAGCTTTAAGTAACTATTAGCCAGCACTATAAACTTTTTATTTTCTATATTTATTATTGCTCTATTTATGAGTTAAAACATTACAGTTTTAATATATTCTAGCTTAATTGGAATAATACATAATAAAGGCAAAACATATAAATGAAACAAATATAAAAATGCTGTTTAACTATACAAAAGCGCATCAATAAGAGTAATAGCTAGATTCATAATAGAAGTAGATTAATTAGAGGAATTATTAAATAGAGCTATTACATTTAATAGTCAAAAAAGCAAAATAATATTAGCAGTTAGTAATACTTAATAATAAACTTATCTTTAATAATTATAGGAATTATATAAGGCTATTTTATATATAAGCAAAACCTATTATTTTAATTACGATATCAAAATTCACTAAACTAACTATATATCATTAAATAGATTTCAAATCATTACTTAGAAATTAGTATAAATTTAATTTAGTTTGGAAGGGAATGTTTCAAATATTCAGCACTACTTATAGAAAGTAAATGAGGGAATTTTTGAAAGAATAAAATGGAGCAATTGATATTAAAAAGATAAAATCAAGAGAAAGATTTAAATTTGATAAAAGAAAAATTTAGAACGATAATTTTATGAACTATTAGCATAAATAAAAACTTGTCAACTTAAAATTATATCGAGAAAATGAAAACTAGAAATCCTCAAAACTTATCTTCTAAAATATGTTTTTCAAAAGCACTCCTTCTGAAAAAGAAGCTGAAAGGAAAATATCTTAGTTTATATTGGAACAAATATTGATTTATATCAAAAGAATTTACTATAATCTCTTAATTTGCATATAGAATTTAGATTTAATTGAATAAAAAGAGCTATATTATCTTAGAAAATAAAAATAGAATTATCTATTTAGAAAATCTTTGAAGGAAAAATTAAATGATAAATTTAATCTTTAAAAGAGATAAAAAAGCATTTATTAAAAAAGAAAGACCATGAAGTAAATTAAAAAAAGGTTATATTAGATTATAAAATTATAATGCATATTTCAGATATCCTAATTTCAATTTTATAAATTTACCTCTCATTTTATAATTAAAAAAATTAAAAAAACATTTAACTAAGTTAAATAAGATAAGGCTTATTATATTGTATTAGTTAGCTTTGGTTTAGATTTTTTAATTATAATTATAGAAAATAATAATTATTATTTAGTTAATCTTACTAATAAAGATATTTCCCCTCTATTTCTTTACTTATCATAGCAATTATTTAATCTAATCTAAATTCAGATATGATGAAATTATTTAGTTTAAAGAATAAAGAAAAAAAACGTAAAAAATAGCTAGCTAATACGAAAGATAGTAATGGTTGATATGATGAAGACTGTATAATTTTGGTAATAATTTTAGAATATTATTGATTGTCTAAATGATGGATATTATATTTAATATATAGTGCTAAGTTGAATAATGTTGAATTTAAATATAGAGATTAAAGAATTAGTAGTGAATGATGACTATATTATATTTCCTATGATTTAATGATAATTATCTAAGTTTCTTTTATAGTTAAAACTCTATTAAATGGATATTTTATTAAGACAAAGTTCTAAAACTCTCTTTATAGAAATTTACTAAATTAAAGTATTTTAATATTTATTTATTAAACCCCTAAAAAGTATAAACTTTTATGATTCTAAAATAGAAGATTAGATAATAAGATAGACAATGCTGTCTTAATATTTTACTTTTAACTTATGATTCCATCATGGTTATAACTTATAACTGTATATAAATAACTTATCTTAATTAACAATAATACCATTAAGCATTAATAGTAATTTATTAAATATCAAACTTAATATCATTTCATCACTATATTCACTTATTATAATCAATTTATCTAACTACTAACCAAACTGCATCTCTTTAGATAGGCATTTAACTATCCTTATATTCTATTTAATATTATGATGCTAGATAAATGTAGTCTTAATTATGCTTTCTCTATTTCCTTCAAGAGAACTTCATTAAGTGTATTAAAAATAAGTTAAGAAGCTATTTAGAGTTTAAGTCTTCAATTGTAAAGACTTTTACTATAATTGATAGCTTTAATAGCATGTTCTTCCTTTAGTGGCAGATAAGAAAGCTTGAACATAAAATGTTTAGGTTCGTAATTAAAATAAATCTAAAACAATTAGAGAGATTAAAAGCCTAATTAAATTCTGAAAATTAACATTTCTTAAGAGAGGCAAATTAATAAAAGGTGTAAGTATCTCAAATATATTAGAACCTGACTTTTAGATTAAAATAAAAATAGAGCTCTCTATACCATTTATACAAGATCCACGTAGCAATAGAAGGATAAAATTAGCAGCTTTTTATTATTAATTAGCTATGCTAATAATTAGTATTATCTATCTCTAAGGTAATTAAAAAGAATTTGAAGGGAGAAATATGGTATAATTAATTACAATTAAATGTTAGAAAAATTAAGATTATTAAGACAAAGGAGATAAATAGAAATCTAAAGAAGTCACAAAATTATATAAATTAGAAAACTCCACAATTAATTTCAGGAATAAAATCATAATTATATTAAAGCAAAAGAAATATTTCCTATAATTTAGAAAAAAGAAGAAACTTACGGCTTTTAGTAGATTACATTAGCTTTATTCTTATTAAGCTGATAGTTTTATTTAAAAAGGACTTCCTCTAACTTTATAGAAAAGTAAAGTTTATGATACAACTTTTTTGATAAAATAACCTAAGCTCTGTACTATCTTTATATTTTTTAATCAATATAATCTTTTTATTAATACAAAATAAATAAGAGTATTAGAAGATTAGGAGCAACCCTAACTACAGCAAAAAAAGAATAATAATTTTATAAGCTTAATTTTTTTATTTAAGCAATATAATAATAGAAGTAGTCTAAATTAAGAAAAAATATTAAACTATAATTATCTTTTATTTATATCTAATAACTAGTTGCTTAAAATTAAATTAAGGCAGAGAGAGGTAAAAGATGGAAGACAAAAGGAAAGATAACATGATTTATTCTTCTAGTAAAATAAGATAGACATAGTAGAATAGCTAAACTTAAGTAATAATTTTTATTAATAAAAATAATAAACTTTAGAATATGTAAACCTTTTTATAAATAGAAGCATAGTAAAGGATTAAAATAAAGAACTTAACTAAGAATAAAATGTGAAAAATGAGTTAGTATACTTTATTTAAAAAATTATAAATTTTGAATAAACTAATTGCTTTAAATTATTTTAGAGGGTTGCTTGATAAAATTACATTCACATTTTTTTACAGATATTTTAATTTCAAGAAGGTAACTGTATTGATAAATTAAGGCTTCTTTTAGTGTTATTAGCTGTAGATGATATTTGCATTTCTTAAAAGAAAAATTAGTAAGTTTACTCTTATCAAAAGTAAATAAGTTTATATTTAGTAGAAAATTAAAGAATAAGCTTGACTATTTGAAAAATTTTAGAGTATATCCATAAAAATTTTAAAAGTAAGTTCTAAATTATCTATTTAAATTCTAAATTAAGCAATCAGATATATCACTAAATGCTAAGGTCAAGAAATAATGATAATGAAATATCATAAAAGCATAAGAGCTTCTTTATAAAAAATCTAGTTATCAGTCTTGGTAGATAACCAAAGTTCACTCTTTATAATAAAATTCTCATTATTTATTGTAGCCCTCGTTTGTAGCAACCGATTATCATAATACACCTTTTATTTTCACTAAGAGTAGTTTAGAGTAAGTTGTATAACAAGAGCTTAGCTGTACAAAGATACTCAAAAATTAATAATTAATCATAAATATGAGCAAATCATTCAAGCTAAGTCTAAGATTTGACATGTATTGAAGCTTAAATAATTATAAGTACTTTAGGTCCTAATTAATCAAAAATTTAAAGAGATTTGTGTGTAGTATATTAATAAAGTTCTGTCTGAAGAATAATTTATTTAGCTTTATTTACTCTAAAAATATAAAATATTTCAAAGCTAGAATTAAGATATCCGCTATTTTAATTTATGAAAAAAGAGTTTCGGCATCATCTTTTCACATCTTCCTTTTAAGAAAGTTAACCTGAAATATCAATACTGAAATAAATAATTGAATGGATATAGATAAAAAACAAGGAAATTATTAAATTTTAAAGATTTAAAAGCTATCTACAACTAATAAATCAGCTAAATATAAAAGTTTCTATAAGATTCATAGTCTTAGTTAAATACTTTAAGTTATTAATATAGATAACTAATATTCAATATTATAAAAGAAATAAAAGCATTTTTTCTAATTTAATTTAAATAGTTTAATTTCCTTATCTTATATAAATAAAAGTTTCCCTGTTTCTATTTTATAAATTGATTGAAAGATACTTTTTATATTTAAAAAGCGAATTTAAGAGATTTATTATCTTAAACATTAAAATAAAAGTATTTATTATAAGTTTTTGATTTTATATTATTTATTTCGCACTAAAATATTAGAATATTTCTATATTAATACAAATCTTTAGCATACACAGGATTTAAATGATTATTTATAGACTATAATTTATTTATAAACACTTCTAGTATTTATATATCACCATATATTCTTTAGCTTTCTACTAGTTAGGCTTACAATTTTCCAAAAGATAAAGCAAAAAAGATAACTAAAGCATTAAAATTTGTATTTAACCTTAATAGCATTACATCTCTTAACTTTATTAGCAAATTAGTTGTTTAAGCAAAATAACTGTAAATCTCAATAAAGTGATTTATCCTACTAATGGGTATAAATAAAGCAGAAAAGAATCTAAATATGAAATTAGCTTATAATTAATAACTAAAGATAAAAGACTTAATACTAATAGGTATTATTTAATTATAGCATCAACTATAATTTAAAGCTTAAGTTCATTATTTCTTATTTCTAATCTTTATACCTAAGAAATCCTTTTTTATTCACTTTAATTTCCCGCCTAAATTTAAACAGACCCTTGGTTTAAATAAATAGCAAAATAATTTAGCTTTTGTAATAAATTAATAATAGCAAGCAGTAAATAGAAAGGAATAATAGATTTAGCTTTTACTAAAGCTTAAGTATATATGGTTAAATAACTAATTAAATAAAGCTTTCAATTCAAATAAAAAGGACTATAGAGGAGAGAAAAGAGCTCAGTAATTAGTATGACTTTAAATAACTCTTCTTAGTCTAATACTTAGTACATCTTAAAGATATCTAGAATTTAATTTATGATCTTAATAAATATGATGTAGTCATTTAATATACACTAATGTATATTATTAATGAAATTATTATTTCTAAATAACTAAGTGATTCGCAATAATAAAAATAGTTTAAACTATTTATAAAAGCCTCTAATATAATATTTAAAAGCTAGTAGAAGTAAATAAGTATCTTATGAATTATTAGATACCTTTAATTTTATTATTTAATTAGTCTTTATCTTAAAAGCCTACTATTCATATATTTTGCTCTAATGGAGTAATAATACCTTTGCTATTATTTAAAATACTGTAGAGCTTTTAATACTAAGAAACAAGTTTATAATTAAATAATAGCTTTATTTTCTATAGAGAAATTGCTTTAGGATTAAATATAAATCTAGCTGTTTTATTTAAGTTAAGTATATCAATATACAAACTAAGTTAGCACTCTTTTTTATTCTTAAAATGCTTCAAATTCTTTATCATACTATTATTTTCTAGCTTGTAAAGTTAAGCTAAAAGACTAAATTAGAAAGTCCTTTTTTAGTCTAGTGATAAATAAAGCAAGAGTTAATAAATTTTAAATTAGTTTCCTGCTAATAATTTTAAAATTAGTAAGAAATAGGAAAAAGAAATAAAGATAGATGCAATTAAAAGCAAAGTCTAGCTATTATACTTATAAGGTTGATATTATATAATTAAAGAACTACTAGTTTTATTTAATTAAAGCTAATGTAGAAAAAGAAATAATAAATTGAGTTATTTTTAAAGAGAACACTAAGATAATAAAAAATTACCAATATTCCATAGACAAATTGTATAATTAAGTGAGTAATAATCTTTTAAATGTATGGAATAATAACTAAATAAGAAAAATGTAGCAAGCAGATTTAAAACATGCTAATACAGCAATGAAAGATTAAAAATTAAAAAAAGGGTATTATAGTAATATTAATAAATGTATCCTAGACTAAATAAATTGAATATAGCAAATGTAATTAAAGGAAAATATTGTTCTACTATAGAATAGTAATCAATATAGATAGATTAATGATAAAAATACTTTAATTCATTAATTATTTGCAATAACCATTTCTATGCTTTAATTACTAGTTAGCTTTAGTAGTTAGCTTTAAACTATTGACTAGGATTATTAATTTAAAGGAATAACTATTAAAAGAGATTAAATATAGTTAAGCTATTTATTTTAACTAATAAATGACTCTATTAACTCTATATTAATAATTTAAATAACCAGAATTAATGATTATAATAAGTATCTTAGCAACTAAATATATTTATGTGAATATCTTATAATATTAAATATAAACTTAGGCTGAAAATAATCAGTTAACAATTTAAATTGATATAGCAAGATAGAAGAACTCTAGAAGCATTTAATTATATTTAGTACTTAAGATTTAATAATTTACTTTAAGTTAAGCCTTGGTAAATTAAAACTCCCTGTAGGATGAAGTTTGATTGACATAATAAGAAATAAAGCATACTTTAAAAATTCAAAATGTCATATATTAAAAGATTCTAAGTATATAAATTTTTAGATAACCAATTTAGTAGAATAAATTAAGAAATATCTTAAGCAGTTGAAGCTTTATAAATATTTAGTAGAGAGTTCTTAAAAAATAAATTAGTAGACATTTACTAAGATTTAAATGGAAATTTTTGCTAAAGAGATAAAATAATAATAAAGAGGAGTTGGAATAAATAAAAGACAAAATATATAAAATAGAATTAAGATTATTCTATTTTTAAGTTTAAAAATTAAGATATTTCCTTTAACAATTATATTTAAATTACCTTGCTTGTTTGTAATAACAAATATTAAGGTATAAAGGGTAACAAAGATTCAAGGTAAATGATTATCGCGATATAGATTTAAAATGCTATATATAGAACTAAGTGAGTATTAGTATTCATTCGAAATAAGTAAACTGCTTTCCCATTATATTATTTCACATTTTTGTACTTTCAATACTTTATTTTCAAAAAAAATTGCCTGATAAAAGTGAATGCTTAAGAAAATCTTTTTCAGATTGTTGGTTAAATTTCATAAAATATCATTAGAATAGTCAGTACTTTAAATCATGTTTTTAATTATTTTCCAGTTAAACAAATATCTTTTAGGTTTTGATTTTCTTTTATTTTTTTTCAGTGGATTTTGTTAACTGGTACTGTATCTTGATTTTATGTCTTTAATTTTATTATTTAATTTAGTTTCAATTTATTATCTTTTTCTCCTCAAGTATTTCTTTTAGGAACTGTTTTAATAGCTTTTTTAAATGTTACTTTACTTTCTTCATTTTGCCTTTTCTAAATAGTCAAAATTTATTAGTAACTCTCCTTCCCATAATTATTTTTTTTAATTTGACTTTTTATAAAATTCTATCTTGGTTTCTTTCTATCTTTTAGAATTTAGTAGTTTAGCATTCTTACAGGGCATTCATTACATCTGCTTATTTATGTCTTTTGCTTTTTACTTAAATTCTAAAATTACTACTAAGTGGCCAATCACATTCTTTTTTCTTTACATAATACCAAACGGTTGTGTCTTAATTATTTGTTTATAAGTTTTAATAAATTATGGGGATCTCAAATAGACCTTTTCCTCAAAGAACTATTAGATGCATTTTTTTGCAAATTAGTATTAAAGTGAATAGTTGAATTCTTTTTAATGTTTGTATGAATCTCTCTTTTAAAAGATTAATTTCTTAAAATTTTCAGTATTAAAAGCTTGAAACTAAGATTTTATTTTATTATCTCTAGTTGACTTTAAACATCTAAACTTAATGAGTAACTTAAGCAGATATTTAAGAATTTTTTAATATCTATCTAAATATTTACTAGGATGACTCTATTATTAGTATTATTAAACTTCTATTAATTTATTGTTAAGGCATAGATAATTATTACCTTCTATTTGAATGAAAGTTAGATAAGAAACTTTTAAATCCCAGATGTTCTTAAGATTTTTAATTTCATCAGATATATTATGCCTTTAGGATGGTAAATATTCTAGAGAAACAGTACCTATTTATTTTATATTAAGACCTATAATAATCTCCCAAGCTTATTAGTAGAATGTGATTTGATAGCTACCAAATTAATTTTTAAGATTTTATTAGCAACTCTCTATAAGAATCTTTTTGCTTATTTAAGTAATATTTATTTAATTCCAAGCAGAAGGTAAATCTGCTTCTTTTCTTTAAACTTTTTCCATAATTATTACCTACTTTGACAATTAGAAGTAAGAGCAAGATGATAAGATTCTTTAATAACTAACTATTTATGAATTATCTTTTCAAAAGTTCTTAATTAATCTTAAATTTTGCTCTCCTTTATATTCCCTATTTTAGCTTTCTTTCCTGTTTTTAAACTTTTAATTCTTTATTTCTGATTAATATCCTTTTTATCTTCTTTAATTTCCTCTCATAATTGTAAAATAATTTAATGTCACAGCTGCTTTAAAGTTGAGTTTTCTTACATTCACTTATAAACTGTTTAAATCTTAAATCTAGGGATTTTTATTTTAGATAGAGTTGTTTGTTTCTTGAGTAAATTAGATATAGAAATATCCATTTATTTTATCTAATTTTCTTTATTGAGCAAGCTATTCCTCTATATAATGCTACTAGCTCTTCTATTATCTTACTTTTTACTTATTGCACTGACTTATTATAGCATCTCTATTGTTAGTAGCTATTATTATTTTCCATGATCTTTATATCTTTAATTTTCTTTTTAAATCTTTAAAAGATTCTATATAAGACACATAATAAGCTTTATGTAAAATCTTGATTAACGGTATTAAAAAGTTAATAAAAGAAAAGAAGCAAACACTTAAGAACTGATTTAAATTCTAAAGAAACATAAATTTAAAATAATGATTTAATAACAAACTACTTAGCTACTAAACATAAGGAAATACAGAAGAATATCTTTAAGTTAAGATAAGCTTAATCAAGCTATTCATTTAAAGTAGATAGGCTGATAATTTAATTGAAACGAGATACTATAATTTACTTCGGAAGAAGGATAAAATTTATCTTATTAAGCTTTTAAAGCTAATCAGTGCTTTTTATAAGATATTTACTCTTTTTCTTTTCAATCTATATCAAACTGTTTAGTTCCAAAATCCGCTAAAATCTTATAATTTTTAAGATTTGATAAACCTCTGTGAAGTTAATCAAAATTTAAGCATTATGATATGGGATTGTTTTAAAATAGATTACACTTATTTAATTTAAATTAAATTAAAGTTATTTTCATTAAAATACTTTTCTAACTGATAAACATATTTTAAAGCTAATATACTAAAGCCTTTTATTATTCTAGCTAATACTAAAATTCTTAATTAACTTTAATTTAAATTTATTAGTTTCAATTAATTGGCAGCAATAATCACTATTTTTAAAAAGTAGATCTAGCTTATTATTTCTTCAAATATTGAAGAATCATCAAAGTCTTGCTCTTATAATTTTTCAAATAGTTGCATTTTACCACAATATCACCTCGGACATTCTTATTATTTTAGCTGAAATCCTTGATAGTTAACAATATAATCTCTTACTTGCTAATCTTATATCAGAGTATAGCTTTTATTATAATTAAGAAATTAAACTTATAATTAAATGGCTGCATGAATGTTATTTCCGATATACTGATCTACTATTCTGAGTTTAATCTCTACTTTCTCTCTTCTATAATCTTATCTTAGATAATTAGATAATAGTTTAATTAGCAATAGCAAATGGAACTAATTACTAGTAATTTAGATTCTTTAATTAGATATTTTCAAACTATTATTTAAATTACTTAAACCTATATAGTTCTAATCTAATTAATAAACAATAATGTCTCTTTTACTTTTTGCTTATATAGCCTTACCTTTACATTTTTAATAGCTTGCATTATATTATTATGAGTCAACTAATACATAGTAAAGAAACAGTTCTAGTCTTTGTAATATTTAGCTAGCTTTTCTTATATTTAATTAATAAGATTCAATAAAGAAAAGCAATCTCTTAGCTATTAAAATACTCATAAAAGTGTTAACTTTAAGTATTACATTTTAATATTTTTATTATAATTTGAATAAGATATTAAAGATATTAAGATACAATTATCTCATATATATCTAAGTTGTTTATATAAAATAGCGCTATACTTATAATTATTTTCTTATTTAGTTTAAGGTATTATTTTGCTAAACTTAAGTATGATTATGTGTTAAGCATATTTTGCTTATCCTTCTAAATAGTGATATTATTATTTATTTTTCCTGCTTATTTATTCTTTTAAAATGCTTAAAAAGTTCTGTATAGTTAACTTTTTATTATATCCTTAAGATTTAGGGACATCAATATATGTGCATTCAAATTAAATTTAGGCTTTTACTAATCACTTGACATTATCTTTTATTATTCAGCTTTTGCTTAATTGCCTTTTAGTTTTCTCATTATTATATCACTTAAGAAGTTGAAGGACCATAAGAGATATCATTCTTCTTTATAATATCAAAATAAGCAAATTAAGAGACTAAATTAAAGTTAAGAATTACTAAGAAAGTTTTGATTGCAATACTTCTGAATTAGTAAGGAAATAAGCTCAACTAAGTAGAGACATTTAGTAGCAATAATAAAGTTCATTTATCTAAATATCGCTTAGGATTATAATCAATTAGAATATTAAGAAACTTAAAATGGAAGGGTAAAGCAAAATTTCTATAAGTCAAGTAGTAAAAAACTAGTCCTTATTTAGATTTTTTGTCTTATCTTATGTAATTTGATTAAGAGACTTAGCAAATTAAACTAATAAGCCAATCTATTATAATTAGGAAATTTTATTTAAATGGATTATAAAGGAAAATTCCTATACTTGGATATCAATTTTATAATTATGGCTTAAGATATAGAAATCAATAATAATTAATCAAATAATAGATATACCAAGAACTATACGATAAAAGGGGTTTATTTATCACTTTGAAATTTGGACCATTAAAGTGTTTCGATGATGCTAGAAAACTTGATTCTAATTAGAGATTTCATTGATTAATGAAGTAAGCTTTATAACTAACTTAAAATACTTGCAAGAAGCGTTTAATTGCAATAACCTCGCGATATAAGATGTTAATTTTGTTTATCTCCATTTAACGAAGAGTTAACACTTAAATAAAAAGCATAGAAAGCAATAGATTGATAATAAAAAAGAATGAAGAAACTATATAAGCTTGAACATTAAAATCAAACTAGATTTTAATAAAATTGAAGCTTATTAAAACAAACAAGTTTTTCTAATAATTCACGGCAAAACTAAACATCAATAGAAAGTTACAAAGATGTTTTTAATACTAAGCAAAATCAAATAGGAACTTATTTCTACAGATGTATTCTCTTTAAAACTTAGGAAAATTCAAAGAAGTAATTGGAAAACTAAATAGCGTCATTAATCTGTATTCTCATTATTTCAATTTAACGATAGTAAGTGAAATCTGAAATTCCTCTAAAGCAATTATAAAAGAGTTTTGCAGCGTTAGAATAAAGCAAGTTCTCAATTTTGCAAGTATCTAATTTTATTGTTTATAATAAAAAAAAATTAACGGAACGCTTAATAAAATAAACTATGCAGAAGCTTAATACTAGCAAATAAATAGATTTCTAAGTTTTCCAAGTTTGCAAATCCTTATATTTATTAACTATTTTGGAAAAGAATGACTAATTTTTAAAAGATCAACTTTTAAGCTTCCTTTAAACTCTTGCACATTCATATAAATTTCAATTCTGTTCATCTTTTATAAATAAACTAATAAATCTAAAAATTAAAGATTCGGATCAATCATAATAACTTTCAAACTAAGAATTGAAAAAATACTAAATAAATGCTAATTATTTAAATCAAAAGTTGTATTAAAGAGTCTAATTTAAGAAGCATTTACTTAGTTCTGATAAATTCTAAAGATACCAAATAATAAGTTATTAAAAGCCTTAATTTATATAAACTTTTAATCTTAATCTATATAAAAATGAGGGAGTATTAAAGAAATAATTTCACTTGTGTTAATAATAAACATTAGATTAAGTAAAAATTTCTTTATAATTAGAAGTTTAAAAATGGAGATAAGCAATATAAAAGCTTTACTAAAGCAAATAAATTAAAATAATTATTGAGCAAACTTAGTGGATAAAACTATTGAGAATATACAATATCTTAAACTTGTTTAGATTACTATTTGGCAAAAATACAGACATTTTAAATTAAATGGTAACTTAACTTTGATGGATTTGTTCGACTCTATAAGTTTTAATTGTAGCTGAAATAAGTTTTCTTAAAAGAATGCTTTACTAACCCTTCTGTAAAGCAAGCAAACTATTCTTTAATAATTCCAGAAATAGTATATATAATATTAGTGAATACTCCTTATATTAGATAAGTTGCGATATCATTTTGGTTCTATACTAAAAGATGGGATATAAAAAAGGTAGATTTTACTTAGTATAAAATAAATTAAATGGAGATTTAATAATTTTGTTTTGCTATGTTTAAAGATAAATATCATATATTAGTGAAAGGAGGGATTTTTCTTTTATTTCTCAACTCTCTTAACTATGCTTTTGTAAAATTAATGATTCAAAAATATGGAAGTTTAAATAGATTTAGTGAAATTATAAAAGGATAAATAATAAATATTATTTACCTTCTCATCCTATGGCTAGAAAAACCACTTTTCTGAGTTTATTTTACATATAAAATAAATTAAATAAGTTTGCCAGATTTCATATCATAATTTTTTAAATGTAAAATTTTCCTTGACTGGATAAATCGTTAATTTAAATTGTTTTTTTTTCTTTAAATAATAAAATGGAATAGGCATAATTAGAAATAGAAACCATATTCTCATGCATAAAGGTGTAGAAAAAAATTAAGACATCTGTTATTGTCTCTTTTATTATATCCTTTTTTACTACCCTTATTGCCTTCATAGCCTTGGTTATTATGTGTGCAGCTACTCATTCCGGTTTTGGTTTTATTTGTTTCATTTCAACTCTTTACGCTGGATGTTAGTTTATCGCCTTTTCAAGTTATAGTAGATAAAAAGTCTGCCTTATTTTATTAATAATTTTTTAAATTATCTACTCGATTACTATTTTTTTCGTAACGATTGCTTTTGGTGTTGCTATATCATTATCTTACAAAGATTGTAATGAATATGATGATTGCTACTAAGATGAATACGGGGGTTGAATCTGTTCAGATAATGATGATGACTTATGTCTTTTTTCGAAGAGGGATACTTTTAATTGGCAGGTAGGAATTTGACTCTCTTTTGTAGCTCATATAATGACTTGCTTTATATGCTCTATTAATATTTATAGTGCATGTTAAATAGGAATTAAATAGAAATTTAATAATAATGCTCCTACTTTTATAGATCAACCTTCCAATTAGTAGGGAATTCCGGCTAATATTGAAATAAATGTGGCTTTGTAGCCCTAGAATGAAATAAGATATTCATATTATCCATAAGATTTCTATAACACTTAAACTTTGGAAATGCAACATGGAAATTAAGATTAGATCTTTTAAATTTAAATGATTGCTTAATCTCCTATAACAAACCAAAGAATACCAAATCAGCAATATCCTGGTCCTGAAAGCTTACAATTTAATAATTTAACTTGATTGGAGGTATCACTAATCCAAAACTTAGACTTAATTTTCATTCTATTCTAGTATTTTAGATATGTTTTATTCAATATAAACAACTTAGCTTCTGACACCATATTTTGACAAAAATAAATCTAATCTCCTTCTATAAAATTAAATATAGTCTATGGTTATATACTAATAAATGCAATTACAGTGTATTTTTAGTTAATTATAATAAATTTTGCTATTTCTTTATATCTAAACTCAACTAAAATTTCTAATTTTTGGGAATTCTCTTTCAATAAACTATCTGTCAGATGATGGGCTAATATTAGATTTACTTTACAACTCTCTACTAAAAACTATATTAGAGATGTATTTAGCTTAAGAGAGTGAAACTGATAAATTAAAGATATAGGAAGATTTTTAAACTCTTCAACTTTGCCTAAAGTAACTTTATTCTAATGTACATAGTTCTACATATATAATAGCTCCATTCTCTTCCCTCCATATCTTTAAAGGTAAAAAATATTTCCTATTTATGAAAAATCTAGTTTGTAAACTGTTCTTTTTATCAAGAATAGAATAGAAAAATAAGTTTAGGAATTCTATAAAGGAGAGTATAATAAGATTTAAAGTAGAGAGTATTTTATAAGAGTTATTATATATGTATTAACCTATAGGAATTAAAATAGTCACTTGTATCAGCTTTGCATCTAGTTATTTTATTAAAATCCTTATTTAATACCTATAGTTATACATGCAAATCTAAACTAACTAATTCCATAATTTTACCTATAAGTCTAGCTATTAAATAAATAAGCATAACAAATATTTATTAAGGAAAGATTTTTAATTTAAAGCTAAAAGCATAAATATAATATCCTCTTACTAATTATAACTCAGGCTTGTTATAATTATAGATATTGATACTTATTAAGTTTTATTATTATTAATTATAAAATAGGTTAAATATCAATAGTAGTAACTAATTCTACTTAAAGATAGTTAAAATGAAGTTAATCAGAAGAAAGAAATATTTTCTAAATGAGAATTAAATAGTTTAAATTAATAATATTTATACTTAAAATCAAATAAAGTTTAAGTATTTAGATATGATTTGCTGGGTTATTTTCATTGTTAATTAATTAAGATTTAAATATGTTTATACCATATTTCATATAGGTAATAAAAAGTATTTTCCAACTTTCATCTCAATAGTCTTGATTCAATCTCCTTTGATCATTTTCTCTTTCACCTGCTCTCTTACCAAATTGATTTTCAAATTTTTCTATTTTTTCATTATTTGCTCTAATTTAAATTTTTTAATGAAGACACTTATAATGAGAGACAATAAATAATTAAATCATTTTATTAAAGTTTTAATCGAGTAGGGAAGTTATGACTAATATAAATTTGGATTTAAATTTAAAGCTTTAGTAAGTCGAAATTCCTGAAATCCTTATTTTTCGATTATATCTTTAAAAGCTTAATATTAGGAATATGCTAATGGTTTTTCTCATTAACCGCAAATGTCATTTTCAGAGAGTAATATTTAAAAGTTCCTCAAGACATACTAAAAATTAACTAAAGATCCTTAATTTATGATCTGATAATATTTCTCGTAGCGTTGCATTTTTAATATTTTTTAATATTATGTAAGTAAAAATTGGAAATTTTTATTCAGCAATGTGTTTGTCTAATTCTATAAAATAAATCGAAAGTAGGAATTTCAATAAGTCTCATTTTAAATCTTAATTAAATTTTTTATCTTATTTATTTCATATTTTGTTTAGATGTTGATTGCTGTTACTAGTGTCTTAAAAATCTATTGAAAATATTATGTCCGTGAACTTAAATTCTTAAAATATTAGAGGCTATTGTTCTTAGTTTTTGTAAGCAATTTTACATCAGAGGAAGTATCAGTTCAAAATTAAGTGCAAATTTGATGAAGTATTCTTAAAATCTCATTGTAATGTAGTTTTAAAGGGTAATCAATTAAAGCTAATAAAGCAAGATTAATTAAAAGAAAAACTTAGACTTTATAAAGTATATATTGCTACTTTTCTTTAGCTAGTGTTTATATCATACTTTAATTTTTATCCTGAAAAATAGCACAAGAAATTAAGAGGCTAAATCTGTAGCTCATCTCCTTATTATATATATGTGTGTTTATTTATTTATTTTTTTGCTTAATTATATTATATATTTTTCTTCTATATATTTCTTTACCTATTTAAATGTAAAATTTCTCTTTTTTCGCTTAAAACTTATGTTGTATCTTCTTTTTTCCCTTACTTCCTTTAGTAGTTTCAGTACTCTTATTTGAAGTTGTGAAATTTCTAGCATCGTTTTAGCAAATGTATTTAAAAGCATGAAATCTCGTAACAGACTCTGATACCTTTTATTTAAATAATATTATAATATAACAAATGGACTCTTATTGATATTTATAATTTATCAATTTATCGAAAAACAAAAAAATATTGTAGAATACTTAAACTAGGAAAAGAAAAATAGCTTTAATAAGTCAAACCTTATCAAGTATGAAAATGATGATAAAGTCTATATCGTAGACAGAAAGTTAAAACCGGAGTTTATGAAATAATGACAGAGTTAAAGAATGACATTTTAATAATAGACTCCAATTAGTTATTTGCGTTTTTTCCTACAATTTTAATTTTTTTAGTAGATTTCTGTGAACAATTTATATTTGAAGGTATGTATCCGTATATTTATGAGAAATGAACTGAATAGTTTATGTAGTGTTGATCACAATTTATTAATTTTTCCAATTTTTATCCAGGAAATTTATCAGAAAGATTTCTAAGTGAGTCCAAATATTAGAAAAATTAGAAGATATGATTAAAGGAATTTTTACTTCTACATGGACAAAACATATTTTTCACAAGATAATAACGCGTATACAAATCAATTGAAAATTATAAAATTAAGGGCTCAACTTAAAGATTGAAATTATTTCTTTTCTGTATTCCTTGTTAAGTTTAGCGTAATTTATCTCAGAAATTTCTGAAGTTCTTCAAGTTGCTCTTTAAATGTTTTTGCATTTGGTTTATCTCTAAAACTTAGATTTGCGTCTTAATAAAATTAATCTCTTATTTTACCTTTAATAATCTCAATATATAGTAAGTTAGAAATTATTATTTGGTCGTTTTTATTAATTCTATTAGACTAAAACATATTTTTTAATTAATAAAAGTACAAATATTTTTAGTTTCAATTATATTCTAAAAGTTCTCTTTTCGTCTTATATCGAATTCTAGAAATCCTAAAGTCTTTCGTTCTTAAAGTAGAATCGGAAAAAAGTTTAACCATAGTGTACTCAAATTGTAGTCAGTTAAAGTCTATGTAGCAAGACTCATTAAAGACAGAGATAGGCGACAATAAAGCTTTCATCGCCGTTATACTTATAATTTCGTTTATCTTCTCTTTATATTCTATAAGTCTCTCATTACAATTCAAGGAACCATATCCTAACCTTATTCAAATTAGGTAGTGTAAACATGATACAGAGCATTTTGAAGTGTCAGGAAGTAACATTCTTGTATCGACTGAGATTATAAATGTAATTTTACCTATTCCAAATAAGTTCGGGTCTTTTATTTGCAGTGACTGGTCAAATACCAAATTTCTTATATTATGATTCCAAGATAAGTCGTTTGGCTCTTCTTCTTTATATGCTAACCTTCCAGTTTCAAATTAAATTCAATTTTTTAGCACTTTTTTAACATATTGGATTACTTCACATTTACTAGTATTAATTTACAGAAAAATCCACTGAAAAACTTTGTCGCATTAATCTATAAGTTATTCTCTAACCAGAACAAGAAAGAAATATGAGGCCATCTGCTCATACTCGACATAACAAAGTTCATATTGTACAGATTAAGGCATAGTTGTGTGTTTCTTTCTTCAAATGTCTGTTTACTATATTATACTATAGGGATAAGAGTGCAGAACCATGTGAACTCACTTACATATCTTCATTGTTGTCATGAAGTCTGCGGGTGTTTACCCATCGATGAGAAAATAGGTATTCAAGATATTTTAGAAGATTCTAGTATCAATATCAGGCCCAACTGTATTTTTAATTAAGATGCTGAAAAAATGTTCTTCTCTCAATTCTGCTAAACATCTTCTTGACGTCAATAAGAGTAATAAACATCTTTGCTATGTCTTTTCCTTTTTTCTAACAAAGGTCATTTATCTACCATAGTAATTATAGATAATGAACGTTTTTCTCTTCTTGAGAAATCAATTTATGAATGATATATGAGGTTACATTCTTAAATAATTTGCAAATCCTTCCTGTTAAAACATTGTCATAGATCTTCAGAATAATATTAATAAATGAAATCATTCTTCAGTTTTTACATCATTCTTACTACCTTTCTTATAAATAGGAATCTTGATGGAGGTACTCAGCTTTTATGGTAAGCATTAAAATCTCATAATATTAATGAAAAAACAGTGAATTATTTATTGTATCTCTTTTCCAGAATACTTGATGAATTCACTTTTGTTTCATTTGTTTTAGCTGTCTTACCATTTAGAAGATGATTAGTAATTTCTTGAATTTATCAAAACTAGAAAAGTTCAAAATTTTGTAAGAGAGAAGATGGATAATTGATAAGTTAAGGATTTCTATAAATGAAATCTATTTAAAGTTTATTGAGCTCAAGTTTTTTCTATGTATTTTTTACTTAATATTTGGAAAAAACTATTTTTAATATAAAATAATAGCATTATTATTAATCAAGAAAAAAATAGCAAGCAGTCTAAAGTTAGCAAAGATAGACTAAAAATTATCCTGAAAGAAACTATAATAGCAATTTATTAATGTAGTGCCACCATTAGTAAGATTACCAAGACAAAAGAGTTTAATGTTTAAAAAATTATTCACGAAAAAATTTACTTGGATCTTAACTGTCGTGAGCATTGATGATTTTTATATTGTTTTTTTTACGATTTTTCCTATAAATCAAATTCCATTAATTTTTATTACATTCATAAATTGCTTTTAATTATAGGTGCTTTTGATTGACTTGGAAATTTTTTCCTATAGAGCAACCTTTTTGAGTTAATTAAATTTTAAATATATTTCCTATTAGTTTTCTATAATTCTATTTTTTCATTTAGATTGGTAGTAACTTCTTACTTGATATCCACCCGCTTTCAATATCAAAAAATTTGTTACCTTCATTCAGAATTTTTTTTTGA
Source organism: Loxodes magnus (assembly GCA_946699065.1). Taxonomy (NCBI): domain Eukaryota; phylum Ciliophora; class Karyorelictea; order Loxodida; family Loxodidae; genus Loxodes; species Loxodes magnus. The sequence continues at coordinate 70,522 of CAMPDV010000136.1, read as the reverse complement.
AGATTAATGTTCTATTCCACTGTATAGTTGAATATTTAGGATTTTTCTGTTCTATAATTTCTAGTATTTTAAATTTTCCTTACTATCTATTCCATATGTGAAATTCTTTCTTAAATTATCAGTAAGGATGGATTTAGAATTAATTTCTATCTTAAAATTAGTTTTCAGATTTTGAAAGTTTATAGAATTTATCAATTTTTAATCTCGTTAACAAAGTTTGTTAATAGCCTTTGTCAATTTCCTTTATTCTTTTAAAGAAGGAAAAAATCGTTAGTAACATCATACAAGAGCTGGGTAAAAAGGCTTTTTTGGAATCATTTTTATTAACAGATAAAGTAACAAAAACCACTGGAATGCTCGTAATATATCAAAATAAAAGATTAAAAAAGTGTAAATATTATTTAAAAATTGAACAAATAAAATACTAAATTAAAAGTTTGACGTTCTTGTAGGTATTTCAACCTCTTTTCCGCCAAGCTGTAGATTACTCTAGAGGCTAAATATGAAAGTCTAAATGTTGCTACAGCCCTTCTCCTTGTTATATATACTATTACTGAGGTATTCATTTGTATAGATAATGATTGGTATCTTTGATCTTATATATTTTTCCAAATTTATTGCAATATAATCTTTCTTTTTCTCTTTTTAATTTTAGTTGTTGTTGTATCTGCTTTCTATTCTCCAATTTTTTCTATAAGTTTCAGTATTCTTATTTAAAGTTTTGAAATTTCTAGATTCTTTTCCAAAGATGCGTTCAAGAGCTACAATAATAACATCTTTTTTATTCTCGCTTAGATTTAAATCTTGAGTTTTTTCTCCTCAGGTTTTCTTCTATTTTTCTATTTTGTTTCCCATTTCTTTCTACTTCTATTATTAGTGTTATGATTAATTGTTTTGGTCTTGTGAAATGTTTAAAAATGCATTAAAGTCTTTCTCAGGTCATGAGTCTTGATTCTATTTCCTCTGAAAGTTTAAGTTTTTCCATTAACTTCTTATTGTCTTTCTTCAATTTTTTGACCTCTTCCTGGAGGTCCAGTACCACTTTAATTAACTAATCCTAACTTGCTTACTATTATGTGGTTAGGTTAGAGACTTCAGAGCGCATTATATTTTTAGCCTATTTCCTAGTCTTTTCTTCAGAGATGGGAAAATCATCTCATGACTGACTTTTTTGGTACCCTTTCCTGTTCCTAGTCTTTCTAGGATGTCGTTAACTCCTGCCTTTTTGGAGTGGCGAAGAATCCTGCTTTGAATCCTGACATCTTTTTTTATTAAAAAATGGAACAAGAAAATAAATAAGTATATGAGTAAAGTGATAAAATGAAGAAATTTAAAGCAAACAGGAATTAAAAGACTAATAATTATAATTTTCTCTTAATTTCTGCATAAAATAATGAAATTCAATAACTTAATCAAGGATGGTAATATATAACTATTCAATATATCGTAAGATGCTGTATAGCAGAGAGAATGAGCATAATTTAGATAAATTATCTATTTTAGGATTTTATATAGTATCTTGGGAAAATTCAGCGAAATTCTCTTAATAATAAAATCAGATTCTTAAGTATAAATCTCAAGAATTACTTGTCTCATTACTAAAAATAAGGCTATTACCTGAGAAATAATAATCAGTTAAAATTAATCTATTAAAAGATTTCTGTAGTTGAAGCCTTAAGAGTTTTATATCTAAATAAGATGCAAATTTTATTTTATCTTCAAAGCAAAATTTTATAAACATCTGAAAAAATTAATAAAAAAGTAACAAATTAAAACACTAACATTTTTTTGATAGTGAATAAAAAGATCTGGTTTAAAAGTAAATTAATTAGGCAATTATTAATAATATAGTGTATCTAGTAAATAATAAAAGGATAAAATTTTAGAGATTTTGAAGTATTATTTTAAAGATAAACTTTGAACTATTATTATATTTTAAGTCTAATAATTTTATATTATTTCTTTGCTTTTAAATACTAAAAATGGTCACAGTGAGTCTCGAACTCACGACCTCTGCGTTATTAGCACAGCGCTCTAACCAGCTGAGCTATGCGACCTTTAAATTGTTTTATAGCAAAACTTTTTAAATTAAAAAGTTTGCTAATTAAGGTAAAGTTGTGCTTATCAAGATAACTTAGATCTCTATTTTTATTAAAAAAATTAAGATTTTTAATAAAGTCATGCGCTGTTAACTAAAAATAAAATAGTTTTATTACTTAAAAATTTATAGTATAATCTAGCAGTCAATTAATATGATTTGAAGCATTATTATTAGAAAGCTTTAATTAGATATAAATTAATTAGATTTAATTTTAAAATTTAATTCCTTTAAAATTATTTTATTATCACAAGTATAAATCTCTTCTTTATGTTGCATTAAATAAATTATAAATTTTAGTAAAATGAAAAAAAAATAATGAAGAAATTATTTGTAGGAATAAGATGGAGTATAGAAAAACTTAGTATAAAATAAAAGCTTTAATAATTTCAAAATAAATCAAAATTTTTAATAGTGAAATGAAAAAGTTAATTTATGATATAATTATTTGATTTAATTTATTTAGCATTTTAGTTGTATAAATATCTTTTTAATTATATATATTTATCTTTTTAATATTATTATATATTTTTTAAAACCGCCATAGTTGTTCGAAGGTGAACAGCAAGGTCATCTTCATCAGAGGTTGGGGAAGTTAAGTACCCATAATCGACTTTATGTCTTCATCTGCTTTGGTTTGGCCTCGAGACATAAGATTCTTAGACCTTCGACACTGGCTTGGCCTGGTTTCGTTTATTTTTAATTCTGGAACTAAAAAGAAATAATATTGCGAACTTCATCAGAGGTGGGGAATTTAAGTATCCATAATTGACACATGTCGTCCTCTGCTTTGGTGATGCAATGAGACACAATCCTGCCATGTCTTTGGACCTGCAGCAAGTATTAAAGATTACGATTATTCTAAAATTATATTAGTATTGAATATTTTTATCAGTACTGAATAATTGAACCAGTATTGAACAAGGTCTACCAGTATCTGATAATTTTATCAGTAACAAACATTATTGTTAGTATGAAACATTTTTTTTAAAGAGCTGCGCACCAACGAGAGTGCTACGCGCTCTATAATCAAATTTATTTATTATTTATTATTTATTATATAAAATTTAAAATTACTTGCAAAAAATCTCTTCTCAAAAGGAATCATCTTAGTCAAGCTACGATTAATAATAAATACTTTAAGAACTCCAAGTCATGCAATTAGAAAATTTTTAACTTTTAAGAACTGTACAAGAACTCGAAAGAAAAATTGAACACTTGATGATTAACTCATAAGAAAAAAAATTTGAAAATAGATAGCTAGGAATTATCAGGATAGAATAATTAGAAACAAAATTTAATCAATTTGCAGAGTTAACTGAAAGCATATTATTGCAAAAATGTAGATGAAAGATCCGATTGATGTAGAGCAACAGTATACAACAAATTATATTTCCTATTGGAAAATAATGAATTGTTGATACTGCAACCGACCAGGGTACAAAGTTAGAAGCTGCTTCCAATTCTAATAAAAATAAAAGAAAATAGTAGAAAACTAATGGGAAAATATTTTCAGGATCTATTGCAATCAAGACGGTAAATTATACAGGAAAAAAATACTCTAGCTAAACAAAGAAGCTCCAAACATATAGCATGCAATTAACGAATTTAATAAGAAATGAATGGGAAACGATCTATCAGAAATTCTCAGAAAAAATAGATTAAAAATCCTTAGAACGTATGATAAACAAGATCCAAACAAATATGAAATTTCTTTTATTTAACTTTAAATTTTTGATTTGTGATTAATCAAATAAAGGTGAAATCACGTAAGCTAATTTATTCATAAAAAAAAGCAAAATATACAGACAGCGGGCAGTCGTCATACCCACTAGACCATGTCTGCCTTAGAAAGTATAATGCAGATTAATTAAATATAAACATATTAAGTTTAGTCTATTTAATGTTCATTTTTTCAGATATCTTTTATCTCAATTATATTATATTATATTATATGAAATAATTAGGTTTCAGAATTTAGATATCTCATTTAGAAAATTTTGTCTTATTTAGCAAGAAACTAAAATAATAAGTAAATGATACGAAAATGCAAATTTTAGAAAAAAATTTGAGCAAACTTTTTAATTATTTTTCTAAGATAATTAGTTACTCATAAAGAAAACCTTAAATAGCATTATTCTATGCTTTTTGTCGCTGAAGTTAAATATTTTATATATGTCTTAATTAAAAATATTTTGATATTTATAAAATCTTAAATGCGATCTATCAGTATGAAATTTGGAAGCTAATAAAATATTAATATCAAAATTTATGTGAATCTTCTTAAAAGGGTTATCTTGTCATTAGATAGTTTAAAAATGTCATTAAGAGCTTTGATATACTTCCAATTTGTTGTTTTAAAATTAAATTTTCTAAGAATCTACATAATTTTATTTCATTAGGTAATTTACTACCGACTTGCTAAATTTAGTTAATTCCTCTTTGTAATCTCTTGTAAAAGGGGCAATCTGATTTTAATTTACTTTTCTTTAATTCTTAATTCATTTTTAATATTCTTTTAAATTTGTATATCTTTCTTTAGATCATTCTAAATATATTTAGCTATTATCATCAAAATTATTCATATTAATATTTTGTAACTAGTTCTTTATAGATTCTAGTTTTCTCTTTTAACACAACTTTTAAATATTTTTTTAATATGTTCAATTACTTTAACCTTGCATTCTTTTACCAGAGTCTTTATAAATGTCTTTATTTCATCTAACTTTCTTAGAAAATTTTTATTCATAAGTCAAATTTATAATCTGATTTCTGTCTAAATTCTTATTATATTTTTACTTAACCTTTTCAAATAATAATGAATATAAATTTTCATTATATATCTTAATTTTAATTGAATGTTAGAAGACATCTAAACTCTCGCCGTATTGCTCACTTTAAAAGGCCTTTTAATGGATATAATTGAGATATTCTGTTGTTTGGTTCTGTAAATAGTGTCCACCATGAATAATGAATGCATACTCCAAAATCATAAACTTTAAGCAACCATCTATGTTAGATCAATCCAGACATAATTCTTCGAAATATTGTTTCAACTAGGGACTTTACTAAAAGAAATTTAACCTGGCAGATAAAAATCCTGCTCTAGCCATTCTTTTGACTATTTCTGCTTTAAATTGATTATATATTATATTAATTAAATTTCTTTTAGATGTTAAACTATAAAGTATTAATCTTAAGTATGTTTTGCTTAAATTTTAAATAATAAATATTTATATTAATTAAAGCTTTCATTTATTATAAATAAATGCATATTAAGAATCTATTAGCTAATTACAAATTTATAATTAAATATAAGTTTTATAAACTAAGTAGCATTAAATCTGCTTATATAATATGATATGATTATGCTATTACAATAGATCTTTCTATTTCATAGAATATTCTCTAAAACTTAGTTTTACCAATCTTTAATCTTAGAATTTTCTAAATAAGTTATTACTAACCTAGATTAACCTTTAATCTTCATTTTACAATAGTTTGGATATCTCTCAAAATACCTGAAAATTAATTATCTATTAAATTAAATGAGGAACTATTTGAGAAGATTAAAAAAAATAAAAAAATGTTCTCTAAAAACTAATTGAAGAGTCAATCCATTTATTTTTAAAGATTTAATTAAAGTAAAATTTAAAATTAATTCCTTATACTTTTATTTTTTAAATAGTTATATGAATTATATATCCTATTTTTAATTTTGATACTTTTTAACTATTATATTAACTTTAAATTTTTATATGCTTGCTCTTTACTTTTCAATTTGTTTCAAATTTATTATTTATATTTTGTTTCCTTTTTTACATTTTTCTCTTATTAGTTTAATTGTAACTTTTTAATTTAAAATTTTATTAATCACAATTCTATTTTTTATTTCTAAACTTAAACTAATTTATTTTCTTAATTTTAAAACTTTTTAGCTTGCATTTTGCTTATATAATTATATCAATAAATTAAAATTATTATATATATATTTTTTTTTAATGGAAGTTCAAAACAAAAACAGTAGTCTCTCGCTCACATACTACATGCCGAATATCAGGGTAGGGAACTACTGAAACATATATGCAAAGGCATGAAAGAGCTTTTAGAATTTACGATATTTATTAATAACTGGACAAATTTAAGCATTTAAATGTTGGGAATGTTCAATTGTTTAAATAAGGAATAGACTTTAGGGAGGTAGTCAGAATAAAGATTAACAACTAAAAGGAATAGGAATGGCTTATTTCAATTAATACCTACAAAGAAAATACAAATAATAAAAATTTTAGATTAAATAAATAGAAAGGGACGTGGTAATTAAATAATTTTACAATACTTTAGGACTATGCAATAATAAAATATAGAAAAATCTAACGGCTACCAAATGGAAAAATTTTAATCTTCTTTGTTAACTAAGAGCAGCTGGAATAATATGCAAACATGGGAGCGTGGTAATACAAGACTCAGAAAATACTGATTAAAAAAGAAATACCAAACAATATTTTAACTTAAAGAATTACCCAATACAATGAAATCTAGATAGGGAGATGAACAAATTTAATAGAGAATAAACTAAAATAATGGGGCTTAATTAAATAGACAATGATACAAACATGGGAAGGAACAGCAATGTTAAATGGAAAGATGATCAACTACTTAAAAATGCATAAAGAGGAAGCCCTACAAAAAATCCCAGAAATAGTTGACAATTTTGAAATAAAGACTAAACTAAGCCATCCAATCAAGTGAAAATGCTAAGATTGTCAATTGAATGACCATAGTACGAAATAATGCATAAGAAAAGAAACTATCTTAGAAATAATAAAAAAAGCAGAAGAATTCTAAAATAAGAACACGAACATGAACAAAAATAATATTACTGAACAGAAAATAAACCCTTTATAATAACTTAAAGATTAAGAATACAGGAATATAAAAATTTAAAATGAAAAGGAAGTATGATATTTAAAGAGTAATAAGAAAAACAACCAAAATTGAGTTTATTCACAATGTATACAGTAATTATAAAAAGTTTTGGAGGTTACAAAAATGGATAGAGCTTGAAATAATATGATTTGAGTAACCCAAGGATATTGTAAGGATCATAACTCTAAAATGTGACAGAACAAAACTGAGCCCGCTAGAACATAATGAACTTAGCAAAGCAATGTATCAGTAAAAGATTCATTGTAAGGAAATCACTGAAAAAATACAATGATAGTAAGAATACAAAAAATAGAGTAAATAAAAATCTCAGATTCAGTAGACAACACAATCACTTGAAGAGTTTGGCTTCATTAAACAAAAAAAATATAAAAAAGCTAATAATAAGATAACGAAGAAAAGGAACTACTAATATAAAAGGAATTGAATACTATTATCTGAGAAAAAATAAAAATTGGTACAGCTAATGTTAGAGGATAAAAACAAATAAGGAAAAACTGCATAAGTTCTTATAAGATAAGCAAGCAGATATAATGGGCTATTTAAGAAATATTTATAGAGGAGATTGCATAGATGCCATAAATATATGGTTATAAAGCAATCTTGAAGGCAGGAACAAAACACAGCAAAGGAGTGGCTTTTTACATAAAAGAAGAAATTACGAAAAGAATTAAGGAATGAGAGGTAGATAGATTTAACTAAGCAGATGTGTTTTAAGGAGGTAGAATAATATGTATAGAATTAGCAATAAATTAGCCTTAATAAACGTATACGCACCGAACAAATTCGCACGAATAGCTTATTCCTTTCTATGATGGACTACAATAATTTATACACAGGGTGATGAATGATAGATTTAAAGTATTAGTACTTGGTGATCTTTATGTGCACATTCCATAATTCCTACCCAACGAATTAAACCTAGATGTCAATATCTATTAGGCATAATGAGAGATTTTAAGCTATAATACTAAGATCCCAAAGATGGCCCAACTTTTATCACAAATGCAGGTTTAAAAAGCTTCAAAATTGACTATTTTTTGAAAGATTAAGACATTGCACCTAATATAATTAGCACTAAATTCTATCAAAAAAGAATTATAGGAGATCACTAGCCAGGATTAATTACAATAAATTATACAATAAAGGGAAAAAAATCTACAAAAGATAAAGGACTAATTCTATCAGAAACTAAAAAGAAAATAGATATAAGATTAATTCAAGAAATGAGCAGACTAAATTGAATAAATGGGTTTTGAAAACATAAAAACGAAGATTATTATAAAACATGAAAGAAAAAATACAGAAAAGAGTGGAGATTATATATGAATACACAAGTCAATAATAAAGAAAATACAATTACTCGGAGGAAACAAAAAGACAAGACGAGAATTAAAAAAATAAGCAAAAAAAGCGAACAATCTTATAAGACAAGAAAAAAGGGACATTGCATTCAACATAAAAATGAGTTAAGAAACCAGAAGTAGATTTAAAAAATAAGAAAGAAAATATCAAAGAAATTAATTCAATAGCTTGCTAGACTAGATTAGTCAGAGAAATATGAATGATATTTGGAAATTAATTTAAAAGTATACTAGGCAATAGAAGTTTACTACTTGAACACTGATAAACGAGGAAGATATCAAAAATTTTCACAACAGTTGGAAAAAGCTATAATAACAGGCCAGAAAAATAAAAAAATAAAAATAAACTGATAATTTAGATAGAAGACATAAAAAAATGTCTGCATAAAATAAGCTAATGAAAAGCCGCAGGACCAGACCAAATCTTAATAGGAGTAATAAAAGCCGTAGGAGAGAATTTAATAAATATAACTGCAAAATTAATTTAAAATATAATTCAGTTGGGGGAAATACCTAAACAGATTAAAGAATCATACATTATATAGCTACACAAAAATGGAAACACAGATGACCCTATGAATTACCGTCCCATATCACTTATAAATCACCTTTTAAAAATCATAGATCTCTGACTATTTGAGTAATTAAACCCTTATTTGTAAAGATGTGATAATGAGTTATAATACGGATTTAAAGCAGGTAAATAATGCTCTCAATAAATATTCAATCTAAGAACAATACAAGAATGACTATATTATAACAATCAAGATGCTATTCATTTTTATTGATATCAAAAAAGCATTTGATTCAGTAATCAGATCAGATATATGAAAAATACTAATGAGATCGAACTACCTGAAGAAATAATAAGACTCCTAACAGATATATATAAAGAGGGGAGCATAAGATTAAGAATAAGTGATCTAATCTCTGAAGAATTTGAAACTTAAAAAAGAGTAATATAAGGATGTACCTGCTCCCCAAGATTATTCGATATAATAATAAATTAGCTACTGAATGAACTAAAAGAAAAAAGTTGGAATTACAATACAGACGGAAAGAACAGGGACCAGAAGCAAGATATTTAGGTGCCCTAGCATATGTTGATGATATTGTAGCATTAATTCATCCAGATTAACTAGAATATATGACTAATATGCTATAATAATGATAAAAACGCTATAATTTATAAATTGTGGACAAAACAAAATGAATGGTATGAAACGGTAATGCATGACAGAATTAAGAGATAATCGCAATAAATGGAATAGTAACAGTGAAAGTGAAGAAATTTAAGTATTTGGGAAATTGGATATAAGAAAACATTTCATATTAAAAACACTTGGAATCAAGAATCTAAGAAGGCCAGAAAATCCAAGCATGAATCTTAAGCAAATTAACAATTTAGAAAGGAATCACTCCAAATAGTGCATCTATAATAATAAAATCCTTCATAAATCAAATATTTGGTTATTGAAGCGAATGTATTCCATTCATAGAGGAAGCTATAGGAAACAATTCCTTAAATAAATTGAAAATAATCCAGCATAGATCATTAAGAGTTGTAATGGACCTTTTTGCGCATAAAACGACATCCTGGAGAATGAACTGCAATTCCTGAAACTACAATTCTATATGTGATAACGCATGCTAATGTTTAGAAGAAAATTGCTCCTAAATTAAGAATCAACATTAGATGGATGATTATGTCAATTAGTAAAGAGGAATAACTATATATTTGAAACATTCTCAAGGAAGGTATTGGAGACACTTCAGCTCAACGATGAAATAATAATACAAGAAAACTGAAAAGGAACAAATGGAAAATATTGATAAAAAAAGCGATAAAGTTCCATAATGATGTAAATTCCATTACACGAATGTAGAATATGATCCCCTGCTAAAATATAGAATTGAATGAATGGAATAATTCATATAAGGAACACCAAACTATCAAAGATTCAACAAACACAGAAAACAGGAAGAATGTATTTATTTAGACTACGGGCCAAATGTAATGGAGCAGCTTAAGCAATGAAAGAAATAAATCTAATAGAGAGTGAAGCATGTTAATTCTGCAATTATAGAAAGGAAGATGAGATCCATATAATAGAAGATTGCAAATAATACAAAGAAGAAAGAGAATAGCTAATAGAAAATCTCGCGACCGTAAATATAAGTAATAACTAATAAAATTAAGCCTTCCTGGACCTCAGATTTGAAGAAATAGTATGAGGAAATTATAAATTCGAAATTTAATACAACTCTAAAAATAACCAAAAGAAAAGAAATAGGTTATCGCGTTAAATTTTTCTGAAAGATATATTAGAGAAAAGAAAATTGGGTTATATTTAAAAAATTCTTCCTTATTAGAAAAAAATGGGTAAAGACTACAGAGCAGGTCCCAATGAGCATACTTGAATTTATAGTCGGTTATCAAGAGGACAAAAATAAAAATTTGATTTAACAGCTTTATAACAATTATAGGAAAATGTGGAAAGGAACTTGAGATGTACTAAGAAAAGACAAACAGATAGCTTAACTATCTAAAGACAAATGAAAGAGTTAGAAAAGTAATAGATATAGAATAGAATTCTACTGCTTTAAATAGACCTAATGATAGAGATTGACTCTAATTATTCAGATCAGAATATAACGAATCTATTGGAAGAAGAATTAGAATAAATGGAAGAAAATGAGAAGATTCTGTTCAGATAAGATAATTTGAAAAATACTCTTATTTTGATTCTCTCTTGATTTGTGGTCGACCTATAAATGGTGAAACCACATAAATTCATTCATTCATTTGTACTTAATTTATTTTTCGATTAATTAAATTTTTAAAAGTTAAAATTTTTTATCTCTCACTCAATTACTTTTAACCTTAAAAAATCTTACAACCTAATACTATAAATTAATTTACCCCCTTTTTTAAATCATACACTCTTCATTAATATTAAAAGAATTACTTCCTTTTAGATTTTTAAAATCCTTACGATCTTATGTTTCTATAAAGCTCCTTACAACCTATATAATAATTAGCTTACGCTCTTTTTTTAAATATTTACTTTTATCTAATTTACTCTTTAATTTATTGCTACCAACTTAATTTATATGTTTAATGGTACTTACAGTCTTCATTTTCACATTAAATACAAATTTACAAGCTTCATTATCTCATTAAAGGCCAACTTACTTACTATATTTTCACAATTAATGCCAACTTACAGTCTTCATTTTTACATTTAATTTCCACTTACTTTCTTCATTTTAACGTTAAATATCTACTCACCGGCTACATTTAACTCTAAAATTCAACTTACAGCCTTTATATTCACATTAGATTCAACTTACTTTCTTAATTTTCACATTAAATATCTACTTACCATCTTAATTTTCACATTAAATGTAAGCTTACCTATAATTATAATAAGTTAAAATTGAATTAACTTTCTATATAGTTATTTATTATAATTTTACGTTCTGTATAAGTATTATTTTCAAATTGTTACTTACTCCATTTAATTTATATTTTCTCACCTTCTACTATTTGATAAGAAAGAATAGTTTAATAATCCTCTAATTTATTATTATTTCTTAAGAGATCAATCGTCCATGAATATATCTTTTATTGATATTAGATTGATTGCTTCAATTAATCAATAGTCATATCTTATTTAGCTTAGATATAGACTGTTTTACTATTAGGAGATACAATGGCGATCATTAAATCTTGGTTAATGCTCTACTAGGTGATTATAGATTATTATAAATTTAGTTTAAGTGATTAAATCTCATTTTTTTAATTGCTTATCTAAGCTTAAAAGTTATAATTCTCCTATTATAGATTTTAGATTTGTTACGTCAACTACTATATCTTGATCTAATTTGGATTACTAACTTAAGTAGTCTGATTCGAATTATTCTTAGCAATGGCTAAGTTCTCAAATATGCTAGCAGCATCCTAAGAGTTCTACTACACGATTTTTTAAGTTTCGACCTCTAATTTTTAGGTTTATTATTCTATTTATGAGCTATTGAAATTTTGTTCCTAGAACTAATATTTGCTTCCTTATTATTTCATAAAATTCTAATAAATTCGGAGTTAGTTTAACTATTGATTAATTGCTTTTGATAGTTATTCTAACTATTTCTGCAAAGTTATATTGTCCTTGAATATATAATTGTTGATATGCTATATCAACTACTATATGAAAGTATTTTGAACTTTAGTCAATTAGGTCTAAGCTGATCTAATTCTAACCTATTGACTTTCAAATAGAGCAATAGAATCTAGTAAAACTTTTTGCTATAAATGCTAAAGTAATTAGCCGTCTTTCTGTAAATTAACAGGATTAATCTTATGAACCTATTAGCATGTTTCCACGAAACATTGAATCATCTTGCTCTTTTAGAACTAATTAAATGAACATAGGATACATAAATGATGCTTGCATGGTAAAATCATAGGTATATTATCCTGTTCATCGAAATCTTCTTTACAAGATATGCATTAAGAAGACTCAGACATTTCAGTTATTATTATTCTTAAGAATTTTTTCCTTAAGAATGTAATTCATAATTACGGGCAAATTATTTAGAAGAAGAAACTAATAAAATAAAAAAATAAAAATTTTAAATATGTTAATTTAATTAGTAACTATAATTGTTTATATCTTTTATAATATTTAATACTATTATTTAAATTTGTATTATATTATTTTTTATTTTTTTAAATAAATAAATTTAGAATATGTAAAATACTTTAATTTTCTTAAGATAGATAGAGGAATTATTGTTCTCTGTTATGGGGAATTTCAATCCAGACCGTAACATAGATTGTGTCTCCTACTTTCTTATAATAATGTTTGAGACCTCCGGTTTTAGCAAAATTTGGGATTTAGATTTCTCCAGATTTCCTTAATTTCTTTTCCGATTTTGGACTTGTAGTATGTTTCTTGATTTATATAGAGCGCCGCTCGTGCTGTAACACATTCAAATTAATCTGAAATTTTCTCGTTCTTTACTCCGTTATTCTTGAATCCAATAATTTTGCTGTTTCTGTTAAAATTTCCAACTTAGCAGATAAAAGTATTGTGCTTCCGCAGCAAATGCAATTCTTCTTATTTTTTATCAGTTTCTCTTTTTAAATATATTCTTAAGTTTCCTCATTCATTAGTACTATTCCGGTGTTAATTTACTTTAGACTCAGTTTTAATCGCTGTAACTATTTACTCAAGTTTTCATTCAGCTACATTGAGACTCGATTTTGGCCATTATGATCATTGTAGAATACATCCATTCAGTGTTCGTTGTTTTCAATTCTGTATGCATATTCTTAATTTTTCACCTAAATCTCTATTAACTTATGGCTTAAATGTTTAAGTTTTTATACCTCTTTCTGGAAATTAATTATTAAAAATTCAAGTTGAGCAAATTGAATTGCTCTTTTCCAAAGTCAAAAGCCAATACTTTCTGGCGTTGAAAATGTTAAGACTCTTGCGTGGTTTTTATTTGTTTTTTGAAATTCTCAATTTACTATTTGATTATCTTCCAATTTTAATTGTTTATTATCCCTTTAGTACTAGGTTATGGAATATTTATTTAGCTTATATTCCTCTATGAATTTTAAATATATTCACAAGAAGTTTGATTCAATTTAAATATTAACATGGGATAGAGAATTGACGTTTCAATCTTTCTCTCCCACTTAGTGAAAAAGATCTAAAAAGCCTCTAGCATTTTAAAATATTTGCAAAACAAATAAAATGAATAAAAATAACTTAAATTTACAAATAAAAACGATTAAATTTGCTAAAGATACCAGCTAATTTTTATTTATTGCTTGTATAGTTAGAAAATAATAATTATATAAATATAAAATAATTAAACTTTTATTAAGAAATAAAAATTAAATATTTATTGTTTAGCTTGTATTTTACTATATTTTAAACTTTTTACAAAACAAAAATAAATTTTTTATATAAATCGCAGTTTTTTTCGAATGAAGCCACTATTAATTAATAAAATTAAAAAAAAGAAAAATTAATTAATAAAAAAATATAAAAGATTTGTAAAAGAAAAAAGATATAAATATGCTTAAAAAAGAAAAAATAACTATAAAAACACTATTTTATTTTTTAAATAATAATTTTATAAATTTAATTAATTTAAATTAAAAAATAGAAAGATCATCTATTTAAATTACCTATTTAAAAAATAATTTTCAATTATAAAAAGTATAAAACTTAAAAGAAAAATGAAGTAAAATAAATTATTAACTAAAAAATTAATTGAAAAATTGTAAAAGAAAGAATTTAACTTCAAATAAATTTTTAAAATAATTAAAAGATTATTTATTTAAATTAAATGATTTAATTAAGTAGATTTGTTTCATCAAAAAAATTTATTAAAAACTAAAGTTAAAAAAAAGTAATGGAAATTATAAATTACAACTAAATAAAAATAAAAATAGAATTTACATTAAAAGCCATAAAATAATAAAATAGCAATAAATTCTAGCTCTGAAAAATTAAAAATTAAAGTTTTAAACTATATTTAATCCTTTTTGAGATAAAAAGCCTGTCATGATGTTTAATTAAAATGAATAATTACATGAATAGATAAGAGAATTAATATTATTGTAATATGATAATTTTGTAAAATATAATATAAAGATACAAAAAATTTAAAACTATTTAATTAAATAAATAAAATTAATATTCTTCAATAAAAACATTTTAATAGAAAATTGATTACCTAAAAAGATAAAAAATAGCAAAATATTTTAATATAAAAAAATATCAACAAATTTTTATTTTAGAGAAGAAAGTTGATCTCTTTCTCGAATTATTTGATAATCAAATAAGTAATTATAATAAATAAGCTCTTTATTCGCTTTTAAAACTTCGAAATTCATAAGTTTAAAAATTTGTAAAATTAAATAAAAAAAAGATTTATAATAAACCAAATTATATTAAAACACTTTTTTTTGCAATTAAATTAATAATTTTATAATTTGTTACAAATTAATTGATTTATTTTGCATTTCTTCAATATAAAATCTTTAATTTTTTGTCCTTTATTTTGCATATAAAATTTTAGTTAAAATTGTATTATAAATTATATTTTTTATACATAATTATCAAAAGTATAAAATTTATAACATTTTTTGCTAATTAATTAATTTCAAATATAAGAACTTTTGGAATGGAAACTCCTTTCCGATTGCACGACCCGATCCTCTCTTTTTAAGGAATAACGGGGATATCCTGTTGTGCTCCAGGCACAGCTGCTAGGAAGCTCCATCGCTATTAGCAGCTAGGCTTCAAGCCCCTACCAAGAGCGGATAATCTCAAAGACAGTGTTCCCTTCAGAAAATGAATCTAGACCAGGAACTTTCTCAGCAACAAGAAAGGAACTTGTTCCTAGCCATAAAACCATAAAGTGTTGTCACGAAGGTCATTCTCAGCTCCCACCATCTTTTCAATTATTAAATTTTTTGTTAATAATAATAATAAAATTAATTGCTAAATTTTTAGCTTCCATTGGGTTTTTAAGCAGTTATATGCTGACATTTTTTTATATGGATGAATACCATGACGTTTTTTATATGTGGTAGGTTACCACTAAAAATTTTCTATTTATACACTCCATTTTCAGTTATTCACAGTTAGTTTAATATTCTTCATGTTCTTTACTGCTCTCTTATCTTAAGTTTTTCCAAGCTCAACATTGTTTAATAAATGATTGTTAGCCTTGTCATATCAGCAGCTTTTAGTCTATTCTCTTAAATCTTTTTCAAAATTTTTTTTATCCAATTTCTCTATTCTTGCTTGTAAGCTTATATCAATTTTTTCTTCTTGTTTCAATTCTAAGTAAATTATTTTAATTTAATCTATTTCTATAATCATGTTATATTATAGCTAACTATATATTGTAATTAATCATAAAGTTACTATTTTGTTACTAAGTTTTTTTAGATTTGCTGACGACTTAGTATTAGTAACTTATTATTTTAGTCGTCAATGTTGTTAATTAGTTCTCTTATTATTTTCCTATAATTTTAAATTGTTTCTTCGTAATTTTGGATTAATTTTTTTATTTTATCTTGACACTTTAATTTTTTTGATCTGGTTCATTTTTAGGTTCTTATATCTCAATATATCCGATCAATAACTTTACCTTCAGATTAAGAACTTTATTCCTCTTATTGTTGCTAAATTTTCTGCTTTTCTTTTGCCGCTTTTCTTCTTAAGTTTCTAAGTTAATTCTTAGAGAGACAAACGATTAATCTATTTATTTCCTAAATTTTTTGTGAAATTCTAAATAGACAAAATGAAAATACATTTAATGTTCTATAAAATTTATAGTTAAAAATCCTTGAAATTTATTTTAATTATATTTTACAAATTAATTGAACATTTTTTTGTTAATTTCCAACTTTAACTTTTATAAAAATATAGATATTTTAATAAAAAATTAATCATTTTTTTATTTTTATAAGAGAATAGTTACTTTTAATACTTTCTTTAAAATATTATAACTATTGAAGCGGCTTTTAAAATTTTGAATCGAATAGAAAGTAATAAAATTAAATAATATTATTAATGGAGATTAAATAGATAATGGATAACTATTATAAGTATTAAATATAATAAATGAAATAATATAAAATATAAGAAATAAATATGCAGACTAATATTATTTTAAAGCTACTTATTATTTTGACATAAATATGCTTATTTTATTTAATAAATAAAACATATTATAATTCATATAGTATAATTTTTACATTAGCCAATATTATCTCTATATGTAACTAAAATTTATAAATTAAACATTTTATTAAAATAAATTATAAAATTTAATTAGATGATAAATATAGATATACAGATATACAGATATACAGTAGAGTTAAAATATATTAAAATTTATTTTTATTATTAAAGAAAAACTAAATTAAACATTTTTCTCATTTTCTTGGGATTTTACCCATTTCCGAGCAGCTAATTTATCTGTGATAGGTACCACCTTTCTTTCTACTTCATTCTTATCAATTATTAAATTTCCATTTACGATATTCTTTTTTAAAGAAAATTTATATCTACCTAAATTATTATATATATATAAAATGGATGTCAACCGCGTCAGATAAATTAATAGGTATTTGGAGCAGTGTATAATACATTGCGAGTAATCTTGCACTAGATGCCATCATGGGGAAGGGTGGATAAGCTCCGTTGATTCATACCTAACTTATCCCGAGGTATCTCTCTAGCAGTATGAAAGTTTGACTGACGGGCCTTCTAATTACCGACATAATAACTAATTCTTATTTGGACCTTATTCAAGAAGACTGAAACATTTGATTCAAGATTTAAGAATAAATTTTAATAAGAAGATTCCCCATTTGGAGGAGCTGAAAAAATCATCGGACCTCTAGAATTTTAACAAGAAACGTGAGAACATTTTTCTTAATATTAAATATTAATATTGAAAGAGCTGCGCACCAATGAGGTGCTACGCGCTCTATAATCATTTTTATTTATTTATTTCCTTTTTTCTATTCAATTTCTCACTTAATAAAATTTTTTTTGTTTTTTCTAGAAAATTTGGTCCTTTGATAAAGTTATTTTTTTCTTCTGCACAGTAGAATTTCTTCACAATTGATTTAGTCAATTTATCCAAGCTCATAGAAAAAATTTTCCTAAACATATTTTATCTTCTAATTTTAAGTTTTTTTTGCTCTTTGAGTTTCATTTGCATTATAATTTTTGCAGATAGTTTTATAATTTTTTTTCAAATCTGATTCTCTGTTCTGTCTGATTCTAATTAAATATCTAAGTTTGATATTTTAATATATGTTTCGAAAAACATTAAGATTTCTTTCTAATGTTGTGAATCTTGATTCTTTTTTATCTCCAATTTCAAAATATTTCATAGCACTTTATTATCTAGTTTTAGTTTATTGAGTTCTTTCTCGAGGTATGCAATTTTAATCAGCTAATCATAACTCATTTGTTGCTTTGTGGTGAAATTAGAGATGTCTGAGTTCAAAAAATGTTTGGCCTGTTTTCATGAATTTTCTTCAGAGGTAGTAATCTCGATTTGATAAAAGATATTCTTTCTCTTTGATAATTATTTATTTATAATTAATATTTTATTTTATTAAATAATCTGCTTATATTTTCACCATATTTAATTATCTTTACTAATTAAAAATAGCAAGCAAATAAATTAAAATAAACCTATTAGTTTATTAAATAGTTTATATGCAATTAGTTTATATAACTAATTACTTTCATTTAATTAAAATTTAAGTTAATATTATATTTAACATTTCATCGTTATTTTAACAATTTTAATCCTTTTTTAATTATTTATAAATAAATCAGATAGCTTTATTATTTTCATTGTTCTAATCTAATATATATAACATTCTTTATTTTCATATAAATAAAACTATATTCTTTATCAATAGTAAATCTTTATTATATTTATTATATTCTGTGATACAGAGAATCATCCTAATTAGATAATACATTTTTTTAATTTAGAAAACGGAAATCTTAAGATATTTAAATTACATGTAATTTAAAATATCAACCTTATATTAAAAATTTAATTTAATGTTCTATTCATTATGAAAATCAAAGCATAATAATGACTTGGTATAATTAAATAAGTTATATAAAATCGATTATTCTAAATAAAATTTTTTGTTTTTACTTGCTTTACATTTTAATGCATTTAAGATTTAATTTTTTATTATTGCATTTGTTAATAAAATTCTTTCTATTACAAACAATATAGTAGTAGCATAACTTACTTGTGATTGTTGCATTCTCATATTATAGCTTATGGTTTGATTAATTCTTAAGATAAAAAGATAAACTTTACTAAGAAATAACTAGTTGTTCAAATTCTAATAGTATAAGCTCTCTTATTAATGATAAAAGATAGCCTAATCTTATTTTGTTAAATCTAATCTTTAAGTTAAATAAAATTATAGAAGCAATAAAATAATGCTATTGATAAATACAAATAGAACATTTAAAAGATATAAATTTAACTAAAAATATATAAGTTTAAATCTAAAATATAAAGCATTTTATGAGATTAAAAATTTAGAGAATTAATTAAACAAAACTAGGATTATAGAGCGCGCAGCTCTTTAAGCAAAATCTTTATAAGTTTAAAAGCGTATAACGATACATTCTTCCCTGTGCTAGCATCCCTTGAAAATTCTTTTCTCCTATAGGATCAGTGTCGGAGTGCTTCCCTAAAGAGACCTTAATCTCAGGCAACATTCAACATATTGTTACTTGATGACTCATTCTTGAAATACTTGGCACCTGCCAAAATTCTTTTTAATGTCTTCACACAGAGTAAATCGAGTACTTCCTAGTTACTGAGTTTCTTTCAATCATAGCGAGAGGATTTCTCCTCCCTATTTAAAATAAAAAATAATAAACAATATATTTATTTTTACCATTTTCCAGAATTAATTAAAATATATACTTTTTAAAAATGGATTTAATAAAGGCTTAGTTAATTTTAAATACTAATAATTAAGGTAAAATATTAAATTTAAGAAAATTTGGATTTTTAGTAAATAAATAAATAATAAAGTTTTACTACAGAAATTTTTGTAAGATTGATATATCTGCTTAAAATATGTTTATAACTATCTCCATATCAATAGAAAATATTATTTTGGAATAATAACTTAGAAATTTCAATTCTATGATGTTTGATTAGATAAAAGTATCATTTTTATCAGTCAGTTTTGTATTATTTAGAAATGTAATTTTATAAATTATATATAAGTAATTTAGAGATACAGCCTTTGATATGAGAGAGTTTAATTTCATATTTACAAATGTGTTTTATTATGGTATTAAAATATATTTTAAAATTTGAAAATCTATAAGGTAATTAATAAAATCAATGTATTTTTTAAAAATTATAGGAGCTTTTAAATGTTTTAGCACTTAAATAAAGATTAAAAATAATTTGTAAAAGCATATAATAAAGAAAGTTATTAAAGATTCAAAATCAAACTTCTAGGTAAATACAAATATAAAATTAAATGTTTGACGTTCTCGGAGATATTTCAATCTCTTTCCCGCCATCCTTTAATTCGCTCTTGAGACTTAGAATAAAAGATTGAAAGTTTATAAAACTCTTTTCTTGCTGTGCATAATATCCTTGAGGTATTCTTTCGCCTAGACGATGCTCAGTGTCTTTTATCTCGCATATTTTACTAAATTTTGTGTAAATATCTTTCCCTTTTATTTGAATTTGATGAAATATATTCTTTTGCTTTCTAACTTATTCTAGCATTTTCAGTACTCTTATTTAAAATTGTAAAATCTCCAGCATCTTTTCCTCAAATACGTAAGAGATTTACAATAATAGCATCTATTTATTTCTCGATTAGGTTTAAAGCTTGAGTTTTTTCTCTTTCAATAATCATTAGATTATTCTCGTATTTTTTTATTTCTATTTAACTCTGCAATTTTATTAATTTTCTTCATTTTTTCTACCATGTATTTCAGTTCTTTCCGCCTTTATTACTTGCTCTATGATTGCTTGTTTTGGTCTTTTGAAATAATTCAGATAGTTTTAAAGTTTCTTTTTGAGGTTATGAATCTCTATTATATTTTTTCCGTTATTTCAAGTTTTTTCATAAATCTCTTATTATCTTTTTTAAGCTTTTTAATCTCTTCTTTAAGATATAGAACAAATTTAATTAGTTTATCATAGCTTATTTATTATTATGTGGTGAGATTTGAGACTTCTGGATGCATTATATTTATAGCTTGTTTCTTAAACTTCTCTTCTGAGGTAGTACTGATTCGGTGTACGACATTTTTTTTGTCCTTTTTCTAGTCCTATTTTCATGAAAACAGAAAAAATCTTGATCTGAATCCTGATATCTTTTTTTAAAATTAATTTAAACTAAAAAAGTTTTTGGAATGGAAACTCCTTTCCGAGTGCACGACCCGATGCTCTCTTTTTAAGGAATAACGGGGATATCCTGTTGTGCTCCAGGCACAGCTGCTAGGAAGCTCCATCACTATTAGCAGTCAGGCTTCAAGCCCCTACCAAGAGCGGACAATCTCAAAGAAGTGTTCCCTTCAGAAAATGATTCTAACCAGGGACTTTCTCAGCAACAAGAAAGGAATTTGTTCCTAGCCATAAAACCAGAAAGTGTTGTCACGAAGGTCATTCTCAGCTCCCACCATCTTTTCAATTATTAATCCTGATATCTTTTAATTATAAAACAAATAGACTATAGAATGCTTTACAATGTATTAAATAGATTGAAGTAAAAGTTTTGTTTACTACATTTAAAAGGTATAGTACAATTTTTTAAAGAAACGCATAAACCATTAACTATTTTTATGAGGCTTAAAGAATATTCTTAAAATATAAAGATATTTAAAGGTATAGAATTTAAATTTAACTGAGAGTAAGGCTATATTTGCAATCAATACTTAAAAACAAATAGAAAAATATAAATTGCAAATAAAAATATCAAGGAGGCAACAGCAAGTAATATTAAAGAATAAAAGCTTACAATAAGCAAAAAAATGTTCTACTACTTCAAGAAAAAAAACAAGAATTAATATTTAAATTAAATTTGAATTTAAATGAAATGGTTCATTAGCAATAATAAGGAATCATAAAAATAATGATCTAAAAAAAGCTATATTTTAATTTAAAATTATATCTAAATGTAAGAAAATTTATCTAAATTTACTATAAAAAAATTTAGTAAATTCTTTAAAAAATAAGAAAATAATTGAAAGTTAGAGATCACTTTATGTTTGAACTATGTTGCTATCAAAACCAGAATGAATAAGTAATATTTTTAAATATTTAAAAGACCTATAAAAGTGATTTAATATCTTACTAAATATATTAATTTAAAACGAAAAGATAAAGAATTTCAAATCTATAAAGAAGAGTTGTTTTAGATAACAGGATAGCAAGGAGAAGCAGTTAAATGTTTAAATAAGATAATAAGATTTAATAAAGCTGAATTAGCATAACAGAAAAGGAGGTAGTTTAAAAGCGTAAAAATAACATGAAGAACCTATTAAATATTTTGATGTATATTTAAATTTAAAATTGATTATGTCAAAACTTTAAATATCCAAGATTTTACTATTCAATTGTTTTAGGATATTAGAAGAATATAATTAATTTGATAGCCATAAAATTTCAATAAATTTTTGCAATTCTTCTATCATTAAAAGAAATTTTTTTAAAAGAAAGGTATTAAGGAACTTAGATGTTTGAAAAAAAAATTAGTTCTAGAGAATTTTGTATAATACATTAAAAAATCTTACTCGATGACGTAAAGAGAATTTGAAAAGTGATCAGAGCTTTGATAAAGAATTAAAAGATAACTGAATAAACTTTAACACGTATAATGCCAAAAATTTTTTATTTCTTTTATAGATTTAGATTGACATTAAGTAGACTTAAAGCTATAAAAATACACTTTCAATTCAAATTTTAATAATGTGGCAGCTTTAGAAATAAAGGAATTTTATTAGAGAGACAACAGAACTTGAAGATGCACCAAATAAAATAGCATAAATTCTAAAAAGTTAAGTGCTAAATTGCAAATACTTGTATTGAAGAATTAGGAAAATAAAATTAAGCTCTTTAGCATTTTGACAAGTTAATAAAAGTAAAATCTACTTCACCTAAGTTTTTATGCAATTTCATTATGATATAATTTTTTCAGGAAAATATGATTAAAAATGAAATATTAAAACAAATAAATAAGTAGAATAACTCATTTTAAAAAGACTATAAATAAATATTGAGCAGTACTTTGCTATATTATAAATTTATTCATAAGCAATAAAATTAAATCTTTAAGAATATGAGATACTGAAACAAAAATGAAATTTAGAGCTAAAAATTTCAAATTCCCTTTTTAATTTTTAGCAAAATTAAATAGAATTAACACTAAATGGGAGTTAGATTATAATCTTTATGCACTATGCTAGATAGCTGTCTATGCCAATAAGATTAAATTTAAACTTAATAATTTATAAGAAATTTTAGGTGCATATATAAAATTAAGAAACACAATAGAAACATAAAAAAGTACCTTAACAAAAATTAAATAATATAGTAGAAAACTATTTAAAGAAATAAAAATTTCAAAAATATCTTTTTCATTAAGGTAATGAGAAGCATTTTCTAGAAATAAAATATTACTCATATTCTTAAATAATATTTTAACATGATGTTATCGTAACAAGAGATTAAATTTGTTTACCTTCTGAATATAACTTCAATTTAATAATAAATTAAACAAAATAAAAAATCCCAATATAATAAACTTTCCTTATTTAAGCCAATTTCAAGGTTTTAATACTATTTAATACTTTTATTGAAGAAAATTTTCTTTTATTTATTTAAAAATATTTAGAAGATAATTTATTATATTTTTTAAAACCGCCATAGTTGTTCGAAGGTGAACAACAAGGTCATCTTCATCAGAGGTTGGTGAAGTTAAGTACCCATAATCGACTTTATGTCTTCCTCTGCTTTGGTTTGACCTCGAGACATAAGATTCTTAGACCTTCGACACTGGCTTGGCTTGGTTTCGTTTATTTTTAATTCTGGAACTAAAAAGAAATAATATTGCGAGCTTTATCAGAGGTGGGAATTTAAGTACCCATAATTGACACATGTCGCCCTCTAATTTGGTGATGCAATGAGAAACATTCCTGCCATGTCCTTGGACATCCAGCAAGTATTGAAGATTACGAGTATTCTAAAATTATATCAGTATTGAACATTTTTATCAGTACTGAATAATTGAACCAGTATTGAACAAGGTTTATCAGTATCTGATAATTTTATCAGTAACAAACATTCTTGTCAGTATGAAACATTTTTTTTAAAGAGCTGCGCACCAACGAGAGGGCTACGCGCTTATAATCAAATTTGTTTATTTATTTTTAAAGAATACAACAAGCAACTATATCTTAATGTTAAAACAATTAATTTTATAAATCTTAATCATCATATCTACTGTCATCAATTTTAATTAAATTAATACTAAGTATTCTTTTTCTATTTCTACATATAAAATCTATAAAATTATTCTAAGATTTATTTCATTCTCTTTCTAAAATTTACTCCTTTAATTAAAATAAAAGTTTTAAAATATCTTCTTTTCATTATTAATAGTTAAATACAAAAGATCTTTAAATATTTATAGCAATGGTCTATTTGTCTTGAAATATAATTAAATTAAAACAATTTTAGTTAAATAAGAAGTAAAGATGCTTTGATAACTCTATAGAATAGCGGATATAGAAATAAACTTTAGTAGATAGTAATAAGATTATATTTTTTATTTAATCTCTAAAATTTTATTTGATAGATTTAAATAATTGTTTTAAAGTTTATCTTCATCCTCAGAGAAAATTATCAAACTAAAATTCAAGATTTTCGTTTAACATTCTATACTCCAAGTTGTTGTAAAAAATTTTCAAGTTCTTCAATTAGTTTTTTATTTGCTTAATAACTTACGTTTAAGACTATTAGCTTTCTTAAATTTTAAGAACTCTTAGATTCTTCCAAATAGGATATACATCTTTATTCTAATCTAATATTTAGAAAGTTTTATGTGTCAACTGACATGATTTAATTAATTCTAAAGTATCTAAATATTAGCAGTATTATATTATTAAATGCATGTCTTAATCAGATAAATTCAAATTTTCAAGTTTTAAATACTTAAGTTTGATGCTTTATGAAAAATCTTTGATTCAGCTTATTTTATTGAATATATTTAAGTTGCTTAAACTTAAACTTCTTAGTTGCTTACAATTTTGCTGCATAACTGTAAATAAAGAGTCACTAATTCACATTTACTAGTTTATTTCTATTTATTTCAATAAATTACATTTCAAGAAAATGCCTTCTAATGTTAGATAATTTAGGTTGCTTATATTAGCTAATCCTATTTATTCTAGTTTCAATTTATTTTCACCTATTTGTTTGAGAGCTCCTCTTCGAAGTTAATTCATTCCTTTCAATTAAAGAGATTTAAGAGTGGGAGTATTCTGCAAAAGGAGAATCAATTTTCGTCATTAAAGTTTTAACAATTTGTTATACTAACTTATTAGAGCCTATTAAAGCCTTTAGTAATAAACAGAGAAAAGGTATCAGATTGGAAATTATTACTTAAATTTAATTAAATCAGGCTATTATTTGTTATTTATTCTAGTATTTAGTTAATTTAAGTATTTACTATGAATCAAGTGAGATTATATTAGGGCATAGCTTAAGTAACTAGTGGATTTGTTAGTTCTAGTTGATATTTAATTCTTATATTAGATTACCTTTTTATTATAGATAACTTTATAAGTAAGAAATATTAATTGCTGAACTGTTTATTTTTATAACTTTCAGATTCGAATTCAAGCAAAAGTCTACTAAAAAACTTCCAGTTATTACATTTTAAATTGATGTATTAGATTAGCTATCTAACTCAAGATACACTACCTATTTTAATTGAGTTAAAAATTTTAAATCCTGGTCTTGTAAATATCCTTAATAGACTAACTTTTTAATAGTAGTAGATAGGAAGTTAAGTAAGAAAAATTATTATTTTTTACACTAAATTTATAGTTCCTAAAGATAGTTGAGTCTATTATACTATAAGTTATATAACTTGTTTACTATAATTTATGCATAAAACATTCTATGAGTTTCATTACATAAATTATGAGACATATTCGATAAATCTATATATAAAGCTTTACCTTTATTCTGCATCAATCATTTTAAACAGATTTGCATCTTATTTTTAGCATAAAAGACATCATCTTTGTATGCTTTTAAAGTTAATTCTATATTTCATAAGAGAAAGAATTGAGATATTTATTAACCTTTCTCAAATTGCATATACTTCTAAAACTTAAAAATGAAAATATTAAACTCAATAAGTATTAATTACTCCTTATTTAATAGAAACTAGTATTGCATACTTTATTTTATTATTTCTTATCCTATAATTAATCTCTTTATTGATCTTAATTATTTTCTATCTATGAAATTCTTTAAATCTTATCAATTAAAAAATGTTCTTGGTCATATACTATTTCATTAAAATAATAAAGTTGAATACATGACGCAAGTTAACCTTAAATTCATTTTCCTTAAATTTTTAGTATTTTCTGCTTTTATGATTGATTTTCTTAAGTCTTTTTATCAATTATTTATGTAATATTTAAATAAAAAGCACCTTAGCCTTGGAAATTTTCGTTTAAAAAATCTCCTTCGTAATAAGTTCCATTTTTAAAATATAAAATTCCATTAAAAGGCTTATCTAACCTTCATTCTCCAAAAAAAGTATTACTATTCCTATATCTCATTTTTCCTTTTCCTTACTTTGTACCATTTTTAAATTATCCTTCATAAATATCTCCATTTTTATATTAGTATACTCCTACTCCATTAAAAGGTTAATCTTAATTTCAATCACCTACGAATATTTATCCATTTTTGTATTTCATTATACCTTTTCCTTATTTAAGTCCATTTTTTAGTTATCCTTCGTATTAGTCTCCATTAAAATATAATTAAATGTATTCTTTTTGTATTTGCATGCTTTCTAATTAACTTTCAAGATATTTTTTTCTTTTTAAATATTAGTGTTTTAATCTTCATTTTATGTTCTTAGTATATATTATTCTTGTTAGAGTGGTGTATTAGTTCAACCTTAACTTTTATTAGAATCCTGATTTCCTTCTTTAGCAATTTAGAAAGAATATTTTTAATGATTTTCATATTAAAAAGAGTTTTTTGGGCTCCATTTAATAAATGGTTTTATTAATTTAAGTGTATTAGAGCTTTCAATTTGATTTATAGTTAGATTGTTTTATAGTTATTTATAATTGATAAACTTATAAAGTAAATTGATTGCATATCTACTATTTTAAATTTAAACTTAATAGAATAACTAAAAATAGCTAACTACCTTGCTATTTAATTTCTTATAAATACCTTTAAATCTTAGTTAATTAATTGTAAATTATAAAGATTCCTTATTTATCTTTAAAAATAGGTTTAAATGATTAAAGCTAACTAATTAAATAAATAGAGCCTAAAGTTATTAAGATTGTGACTAGAATAATTATATTAAATAACTTATAACAAAACTTAATTTTATTTATCATTTTAGTGTTAAAATTATATTAGACAAGCTTTTAATTATAAAAGCAGTGAATGGAAAGCTTATAGAACTATAAAATATTACATTTAGTTTAGGATTAATTTTTATTTAGTCTAGCATTAAATTTATGCTTTAAGTTTATTTATTTAGTATCTATAAAGTATTAATAGAGATATGCTTATATCCATATTTAAGAATTGAAGCTATTAGTATTAGATAAATCAGAAACATTAATATTATTTAATTAGTTTACTTATACACCTAATTTAGAGCTTATAAGCTATTATTAATGATATGAATTAGTAGTTTACTTCTAGAATTATTTGATATGGTTATAGTTAAACTAAAGATTAATTTGCATCTTAGAAATAATTAAGATATTTTTTACTTAAAAGACAAGCAACTTTAGATTTAATTTAATTAAATTAAAGCATAGTGTATTGCACTATTAAAATGAGTATACTTATATTATAACCAATTTTACAATTATATGAAAGCTACTTAATCATTTATCTAAAACATTTTAGCTAACTTAAAAACTAGAAAGGCTTATTAAAATAATACATTTAAAATTGCTTTCAAATATTTCCTAACTAATTTCATATTTATTTAAACTAAAATAATCAACTAAAAATAACCAAAATTAAATTATTAAGATCATAATAGTCAAAATACATTGAAAGTAATCTAATTTTGCTAATTTAAGTACAATCTATAAAATTAATTTCGTTGAAGTTTATTTCCTAAATTCTATTTATCTAAGGCATTATATCTTAAAGCAATAAAATTGTAAATTTAATAATAATTATGATGAGTTATACTAAGGAACTTTAAATTCTAAAAATTTAATTAAGATAATATAATTTAATATTTTTAAGCTTTAGGGATTATTAATTTAAGATCCACATTAGTCTAGCAGATTAGGATATTCGGCTTTCACCCGAAAGACACGGGTTCCCGGATGTGGAATTTTAACGAATTTAAAAATTTAAAAACTTTAAATTTTAGATAATAATATTAGCTATTATTCTACTTATTTATACTTATAAACTAAATAATATTAAGATCTATATATAATATTTATTATTTACATGTGATGCCATTTTGATAGTTCACTTTATAATTTCTTAGTAAAATTCATATAAAGATCTCTTTTACTGTCGTAGTATCTATAAATTGTTCTGGCTGGAAATAAAAGTTTATTTGATAATAAATCCATAATTTTTTACAAATTTAAGAGACAAAGCTTTGTATAAAGTATTTTTAGCTAGTTTCTTTATCAAGAAATTTATTTAATTTTAATTATTCTTAATAATAATACACCAATCATTTTACTATAAGCTTCAATTATATTTTAAACTTTGCACTTCATCAAAATATTTCATAGAATCTTGTGCTGCTCAAAATATTTTCAATTAACTTTTTTTTCTTATATATCAGCTTAAGTAAGTCATTTTCTAATTCCTTGTAAAATATTTATTGTTTCTCTATACTATCTTGTCATCTTTAACTACTCTTCTTGATATACTTAGACGTTTTCATTTAAAAATTTAAAACTTTGATGAGAAATTCAATAAACTCTGAATGTTTTTATTTTTGCTTTATTTCTAATTTTGATATCGCAAAACTATATGATATTCAAAATTTATCATTAGTTGCTTCTTTATTTTATACTAAAGTCGTTAACGATATTACTTTATTTTCAAATAATCTCATCAGAAGAATTAATAATCATTGTAGTCTAGATATTAAATTGCTTCTGCATTATCTTCTTTAACTATCAATGTTAATTTTAAATTATTTTAAGCTCCCAAGGAATTTAAGTTTGCTTTTACGCACTATAAAGATAATATTTGGATATCTCTTAGTGAAATACTTTCGCTTTTACGTTTCTTCAAACTTGAAACTAATATACGGTTCAGTTTTTAATGATTAAGTGTTTCTTTGATATTTTATAGTAGTATTTTGGATATTCCTAGGTTTAGTTAATTTCATCATTTATTTAGACTTTTCTTTATTTCACTTGCAGAATAATTAATTTATTATTGTTTTTCCATCCACAGCCAAACAATATTCCTTTATAGATATAATAATTTCATAAACTAGGATTTAAGATATTGTTAATAAAATTATTGTATCTTTTTTCATTCTTTCTTAAAAAATTAGATAAATTAGAGAATCTATCATTAAAAAATAAGAATCTGCTGTATTTGAATCTGTTCTAATTATATAATCGTATTTCTGATTAAAAGTTCTTACTTTCCTTAAATTCTTAGAGTGAATCATACAATATGTTTAGTAACTCTATTTAAGAATCCCTAAAGAGTATATTATAAAACAGTCACTTGTTTCGTCTTTTCTACAACCTATTTCATGAATTTACCTTTGCTCTATAAAGCATCAGCGTCATTTAGTTTAAACTATTTTCTTATAAAAGAATTGAATATCTTTTTATTCTTAATTATCACTCTTAAATAAAGCAATTCTTTTTGTAAGCATTATAGTCTTTAGGATTCATTATAATTACCCTATTATAAACTCTAGTTGCTTATTCTCACTTTTTAAATTGTACACAAACTAGCTTATTTTTATTATCTTTTAAAGAAATTTGCTCTAAAAGTAATTATTTTCTTATGTAATATGTTAAAATTCTTAATTAAGCAATCATTACTTTAAGTTCTATCTAAAAACTGTGCTAGCAAAGCTATATCATAAAACTAAACAAACTTGGAGGTATTTACTTAATAATCATTCTCTTTTACAAGTTAACTTAGTTGATCTTTCAGATTGACTGAGCAAGATTCCTTTTCCTTTATAGTTTTCTACACTATTTTTAATTAGTTTAAAGAATAAATTTAGCTCTAATTTGATTGCTAACTTCTTTTACTTCTTTAAGATAAAAATCTTAAATATCATTGAGATATATTTCTTTAACCTCTAAGAATAAAAAATAACCAATATTTACACCAATTGTAGTGTAAAAGGTTTCCGTAATGAAAAGATAGAGATACTGCTAGAGAAATATTTTAAATCTAATTATTTGGTTAAAAGGAAATTTTAACTGGAAGTGTCAATTTTTAGAATTGAAGAAACTTAAATAAATGTATCAGATGATATAAAGTATTAGCAAAAGACTTGTATAAGTTACTGCATCACCAATCTCTCAGTATTAGATCAGTAATTTAACTAAGATCTCTGGTAAAAGATAAATAAACTAGTATAACAACAAGAAAGCTAGATATATTAAAGCTGATAGAAAGTTTCCGTAGCATAAATATAGTTATAAAAGATACTCTAATACCAAGTGATAGCATTGATAAACTTCCTTTACTTTAACTAGTAAGATCTACTTATTTAGAGCAATAAGATTTATACTAATCACTTTTTCTTTTTTATAAAATCAACTCAACTTTAAATGTTAAAGCAATATAAAATGCTTCATATAAGGTTATTATTCCATTTACTGATGTTAAACAAGACCTACTATGATTGATATAAGATAAAATTAATTTTACTTTATTTAATAAGTAACTACTATAGAATTATATTTAAAGCTTATCTTATATTTTTAATAGGTATCTATTTATATTCAAATATCTATTTTTTAATGTTTTAAGAGAGTCTATTTCTAATATTTTCTCTATTAACTTGGGCAACATTAATGTAGATTTTTTAATCTAATTAGCCAAGTGAATAAGCTACCAGAAATAGCTTATATCCTCTGTTGAAGTTTTATAGTTCTTCATAAAAGTTAATCCATTCAGATAGCACTATAATTATTCAATTTTATCTTATAAGCCGCAGTTAATGATTTACTAGTGTATCTCAGGTAGTTTGTTTTAAGCAGTCAATTGAAATAAAAATTTCAGTGTTGTGCTCATAAAAAATTAAGGCAATTTTATTTGCAAACAGTTCTTTTAGCATCAACTAATCCTTAGCTTCTTATTAAATTTATTTAGGAATTCTAATTTTCGTATTTCTTAGTTTTGTTGATAAAGGGTACTTAGCTTGCTGATATTTAGTTATAACTTTCTCTTTCTTAAAATTTGTTTCTAGAAGTTAATAAGATTTTTCTAGTTTACTTTGATTTATTGCTTTTACTATTTTCTTTACCGTTAAAATTTAAGTACTATACAGCTTCCTGCTTTTGGAGCATATATATTGAAGCATCAAATAGAAACTTAATTTTTCCATTGGTTAAAGAATGTCTGGAAATGTTCATTAGCTTCATATTTAGCTGAGCTTAATCTACTGTTAAAGAAGCAAAATATCTTAAGTATAAATTATATTCTAGCTGAATGCTAATTTTAGTCTGCAAACTTATTTCAAGATATAGACTCAAAACTCTATAATGGGAATGCAAGTTTGACTTGTATCTTAAGATAAAAGTAAGTTAAAATTTAGTAAAAATAGAAGTAATTAATAGTAAGGATTAAATATAATGCAAATATAAATAAAGAAGAATAGAAAATAAAGGAACAATACTTAGTAAGAGATTGCTTTATTTATTAACTTAAAACTAATTAAAGCATGTCTTATTAACTATAAAGTTAGCTGCTTTATTATATGTATTCAATCTTTGTAATATCAGCCCTATATTTAAATTTAAAGCTTTTCTATTCTAAATTAATCTGTTTGCTAGATAAAAAGAGCGCCAAATTTAAATTTAAAAGTTTAAATAAAATTTAAGCTTTAAAATAGAGTCCAGCATTAAAGTTTAATTTTATAAGGTTAATTTAGAAATATATTAGATATTAACTTACATTTATTTTAATTATTTCTATAAGATATATAAGAATATCTAATATCATTTTTAAATAGCCTCTACTATTCTATTTCAGTTCTAATTTGTTTATTTAGAAAAAATTAAAGATACAAACATTTTATCTCAATCTTTATCTTATTTCATCAGTATACTATCTTAGCATTTACTGCTTATCGAGATCTCCTTTATAACTTACTCTATTTAAAAAATTTTTGCAAACTATTAGCTTTATCTAAGTTTTTTTTGCAAGATGCTTTTTTATTCTTAGTTTATTTAATTTTTACTTCTAAATTCTATATAAGTAAGAATGATTTTCCATATATGATTTATAATAAATTTCAATTCTATGGTTATTTTAAGTTACTACAGCAAAGGTTATTAAGCATGTTTAGAGACTTCTATTTTCGCAAAATCAAGAAATTTTGTTTATTTCTATAATTTTAATCTCCCTTAATAAGAAGTTATTTACTCTCCAAGTTAAAGGCTCAACTTTGTAAAATTAAGTTCTATAGAACTTAGATAACGCTTAAATCACTTAATTTCTCTGTAGGTTTTTCTTTATGTCCTTATCAATTTAGAGTACTAAGAATGTAGATTAATTTAATAAGATTCGTCTTTAACTTACAATTTCGACTTAGCTCTATCAAAGTATTAAAGTAGATTTTAAACTTTATTCTGCTCTTCTACATTCTTAGTATTTAACTTAGATTTAAACCTTTTCTCTAGTTTATTTTCTTTTATCTCTATGTTTTTTATATTTCTTAATCTTTCCTCATGCTGAATCACTGTTATAAGAAACCTAACTGCTTCAAAGTTAATTCTTCTTCGATTGTTTTATTAAATTTCTAGGTTTCTTTACCTTAATTACCAACTTAAATCTTGTAGCGAATTAGACTAAAAAGCATCCATAAACTTTAATTACCTCTTTGCTTATTAAGCGCTATCTTAATCATAATACTACTGATTTCCTATTAACTTGCTAACCTCTTTACTCTATATTTGCTTTTAGTTCTCATATATTTCTAATTTTTCCAGCATCAATTAAATTATAGGTCTTACCTTCCTTATACCTATATAAAGTTTAAATTTATAAGTTCTACTCTTAAAAATGACTTTTATAATCCATAATAAACTGTATGCAACATTTTTGAAACAGAAGGAACTAAAACAGAGAGTTGAATAATGATCTAAAAAAGAGTAGTTTATAATACAGATTGAACAGTTAGCTAAGTAGCTATATAATAGATATTTGAGGGATATTAAAAATGCTTAAAGCCATAAATTAATTGGAACAGCACACTCATACTTAAAGAGGTAGATCTTGTAAGTTATTTCATTTTTCCTAATATTGTGAAGCAATCTGATAAATAAAAGCCATACAGTATCTATGTTAGAGCTAGCTCCTTAAAAGTCCTCTAAAATTAAGTTTAAAGCTTAGCATTACAGACTAAAACTAAGTTGAAGCTTAATTTAAAGGAAGATAAAATACTTAAATATGATAATAAGATATAAGACTTTATAATTAAGTGTAAGATAGAAGATAAACTGCTATTATTAAATAAAGCTGCTTATTGCTAAATCTATCAGATCTAAGTGCTTATAACTTAAATTAGTGACATAATCAGAAACTTATTATTAGTTATAAAGATACAAACTATCAAATAAAGAAAGATTGGAAATATTATTATTTAGAAGAGAGATTAAATAAACTGAAGACTAAGTTAAATTTATGGTATTAGAAGTAGAATAAGAGGTTATTGTAAAGGAAATAAATAGTTAAAAGTATTTAAATAAATTTAAAGTAATTTAGTACTTATAAGTATAATAACCATACATAAAAGCTAAAGCTACTAAAATGTTTCATAATTATTAATAGTTATGTGACAAACTTTAATTATAAAAGACTCTTAGTTTAGCAGCAAGTTTATTATTAAAAAGGGGTTATCATAAAGATTACAAATTAATTATTTCTAGCTTATAATACTTTAATATTTATCATACTTAGACTTAAACACAATTTATAGTATCAAAGAGTTACCAAGGAAAGAATCATAGAAGTGTACCTTATTAAATAAGCTAAAGAGGGATTTAATTAAGGCATAGGAATTAAAAGACAATCACTTGAGGTATTATAAAAAAGATATTTAAAAGAATAATCTGATAATAAGAAAAGCTGCTTGAGATAAGAAACTATCTTTATCTGATGCAAGTGTTAAAGAAAAGTCAGAGTACTTCGGATTTGCTTAATAAATTATCTTTATCTAATAAAAGACTTTTTATCGAATTTGGATTTTTGCTATTCCAAAGCTTTGAGAAAGCATTTAATACTTCTATATCATAATTAAATTTGAACTTAGTAACATTTTGTTGATAATAGAATAGAACTTGCCATTAATGATACTAAGTTTAGATAGAAGAAGCAATGATATTCAATACTGCTTTAATCTTAAGCTTTGTCATTTACGTTTTACATAATAAAAAATTTATCCTAATAACCTAAGAAGATATGTGGAGGAGATAAACACTATCTTAAGAGGATAAAATAAGACTTAAAAGATGCTGAGTTTATAAAGTTTGAATTTGTTAAGAAATAAAGAGTAAAACGAGGAAATTTCATAACTAGGATCAAGCCTAATAAGCACTATTTAGACAAAGAAATAAGTATATGGAATTTAAATTTAGGAAAGAAAAAAATGAAATTAAGTATTATGATACCATGGAATATCTTAAACTTTGCCAATCTAAAATAAAAGAAAACTTTGTTACTTCTATTTAGTTCAGAAGCCAAAAAAAGCATAAGAAAGAATTAATATTAAATTAAGCTGCATAAAATGATAAAATAGCCGAATTATGCAGATTTATAAAATTAAAAGACATTCTCTAGAAGACTTATCTAAATATAACTATCTGTTAAGGAATACTGAGTACTTAATATAACTTAGTTAATTATCTATGGTAAATAAAGCATGAAGATTAAGTCTAAATAATTAGAAAATATTAAAACTATAGTGAACTTGATTTGTAATAAATTAGGCAATTGAAAGTAAAATTAAAGATAATTAATAAAATGGATTAATCTCTTCGACTCTCAAAAAATTAACTTAGAAACCTAAAGAGAAAAGCGGCAAAAGAAATTTAGAAAAAATAATAACAATAGGAGGAGTCAAGCTCTTCTTCAGAAGGTAAAGTTATGGTAGGATAAATAGAGATAAGTTAACCTAAAAACGAAACTAATCAAAAATTTTAAATTTAATTAGACCAAATGTAAAAAGTAATCTCAAATTATGAAGAAACAACTTACAACTTAGGCGAAAAAATACGGGAACTAATGAGTAATATAGAAGATTAGAACAACGAATTACTAATACTTAGAAGATAACTTATTTGTAGCAAATTAATAACGGAAGAATAACTCTGAACTTAATCATAATAAAATTTTAAATACGACACAAAAATGGAAATAGAAAAAATACCAATAGAATTAAAAACAGAATTGAATCCAGAAAAAGAAATGATTGCTACAAGTTTCATTAAAAGATTAGAAAATATAGAAAATAAATTATCATAAAAAAGAACGAAATAAAGACAATAATACAAACTTTGTTGATGTTGCAAATCAAATCAACATATTTTAAAAAACTGTTGATAGTGAAAGAAAATAAACGAATAAGAGCAGAAAAGAACATGGAGACAACTCAATAAACTATGAATAACTCAAACAGGGATCTACAAATAAAAGCTTTTTGCAAGACCACTTGAACGGTTACAGTGGTAACCTTCCACTTAATAAAAAGGTCGTGGATCACGCCCACGTTAAAAAAGCTGTCCGCAGGAACTGGTTGCAATTCCAGAGAATGCAAAACTCTACTAACTTTAAGTATATTATTATTATTATTAGGCAATTGAAAGTTTAAAAAGTAATATAGCATAATATCTTTTGTATTAATTTTACCTTAAGATAATAAAAGCCAGAAAGATATTAGTTTGGCAACTATATAAGCTAAAATAAATAAACTTTAGATAAGTTTACTTAGTCCAGTTACTATTAAGTGATTTAAAATCTTAGCTTTAAATAAAAAACACAGAGACGAGATTCTAAATGTAGAGATATTAATAAATTGGTAGTTTAAAAGTGACTATAAAAATGATAAGAATCAACTGATTAAGATATTTAATACTTTAAGAAGTAAATTTACTTTAGCTACTAAAGAAGCTATGCTATATGTACAAATAACTGATTATAATTGGAAAATATAGAATTATTAGAAGGTTTTTACAAATTTATTAATTTTAATTCTAAAGCATAATTGTAAAGCTCTTTTCTTAAACAGTTAATAGTTAAAGATATCATATCAAATTAAGAGAAGAAAGTCTTATCTTAAGGAGAAAGTAATTCTAAGTTAAAAGCGAAGTAGTTTTTATCAATAAAGTTAAAACATTGAGTGATAGCAAGTATTATGAAGTAAACTTCTGAAAATACCTGGAATAAGTACCTTAATATAAAGAATTTGAATAAAGAAAATATATTAATAAGTTTAAGAGTTTGATACATAAATGTAACTTGTTAGATTCCTTTAATAATCTTTTTTTAAAAACTATAATAAAACTCTAATTTAAGTTAGTTATTCAAGAGTCATTTTAATAAACATCATTCATTTCAAAAGATTTTGTTTTTTAAATATCTTAAAAAATATCACTAGAGAAAGCATCATGATGTTGCTATGTTTCTTTAGTTATCAAATTAAAGTACAATCTGATACAATATTAACCAACTCCAAAAAATTGATTTACTAGACTAATTTAAAATGTTTTAGAAGAGTAAATTTAGTTACTACCAGATAATTTAACTCTTTAATTGATATTGTGCCTAGTTTAGAAAGAGAAAGTAATTAAATATAGTTTGAAATTAAAGAAAGAGAAGAATAAAGATAAATAAGTAGCTAATAAAGGTTAATTATAGATATTAATGAGAAAATACCTAAACTATTTTAAAATTAAAGTGGTATCTATAATAGATTTAAAAGTAAAGAAGCATAGCTATTAGATAAATTGAAAGGTTTATTTCTTTTTATAAGTAATAATCTTAAATTTAGTTAAAAGTATCTTTATAAAATCAGTAGAATGTAGCAAACTTAAGTAAAAATATATAATTAATAGATTTTAAAGTCATTTTAAATAATAAATTCTAAGTTTCTTTTTAAAGATACACAATATTAATAAATTTAAACAGAGGGAAATAGAGAATTAATAGTATTAAAAATGATGAAAGTCATAGATGATTGATTTAGACTAAGAGAGAAAATGAAGTGTTGTATATTTAAAAGAATTATAATAGTTTAAAGTATTATATATAAATCTCTCAGTCACTTCACTAAATTTAGTAATTAAACCTAATAAATTATTGTTGAAAGTTAAAATTAAGGTACTTATTAATTTTGGTCTAGTTTAGAAAAATAGATTTGTACATGATGTTAAGCAGAAGTTGTAGCGATATAGTTTATGATACTAAATGAAAATAAAGGTATTCTTAATTTACTGATTATTAGAGTACAATGATCATATTAATTAAGCAGCTGTACTAAGGAAACTGCGTTGTAGTGGTAGACTTTCTATTGTACTTAAATAATAAATTTATAAAGCTTAAATTAGAAGTAGCTCTTAGTGACTAGGTAAGATATTAATATCTTGAAAGAGATGAAATGCTTAAGTTGCTTTTTATATATTATAGATCCTTTTTAGCAATTGTTTCTAAACTGCATTAAAGGACTAGCAAGTAAAATAAAAGACTTTATAGGATGAAATGGTGAAATGTGCGTTAGGATTGTAAGAATACGCTTTATAAATAAAAAGTGTTAATAATTGAATAAATGACTGTATTGATTTAAATATTAGGAGTATAATAGGTATTTATCGTTCTTGATTTAATAGATTTGATATTCTAATCTATTTATGTTTTTAGTTGCTAGTATTAAGTAAAGAACTATTAATAAAGTTGCTTATTAGTAGACTTAATCATAATTAGTGTAACTTAAATAAGTATAAGCCGTTGTAAGCTAATACTAGTTATTATGGTTTTCTTGTTTAGATTTATACTGTATGCTTATTAAATGTAGGCCTAATTTTAAAATGTAAGCAGTTAGTTGCTATTTAAACAATAGCTTGTAATAGTAAGAAAGACTTATTAACTGATTAAGTATCTTAATGACTATATTAAATTAATAGGCTTAATAATAGCAAACTAGTTTAACTTTAGTAATCATAATGCTAATTTAATTCTACTTTATGCTAGATATTATGTCCCATTTTAATTCTCTCCAATATCTATTCTTTAAGTCAGCCTATCAAGCTTAACTAGTAAAATAATAAAGCTAACTACAGCAAGCAAAGATAGTAAATGCAATATGTAAAGCTAATGCTTTCTATCACTAATTAATATACTTAGGCTAAATCATTTAGCTAAGAATAATCATAAGAAACTATTAAATTACATTCAACTATACAAAGCATATTAATACCATAACAAGTACATTAGTTAGAACATAGACTTAGATACTTAGCATAAGTACTTACTAATTATTAGCTTTAATATCAAACATAACACTATCAACTACATATTATACATACAAACCAAATCATTTTACTTTTATATTCAGTTCACTAATCTAATCCTTATATTACCTATTTATCAAATATTCCCTAACAGTTAAACCTATTAATCCCAATTTTACCCTTTTATTCAACCTATGCATTAATTAACTCTAACACCTTTTGTGACTCTTAGAATCGTATTTAGACACCTTTATTAATCAAAAGCTGATAAGAGGCTTATGAAAAAGTAGATGCCAATTAAGTGCCAAGAATACTTTAAGGGGCTTAAATACTATAATTAAAGAAAGTATTTAAGAGGATAAGGAAATTAACCTAGTCAGCTATGCTTGGGATAAGAAACTTTAAAAATGCTTTATAATTTTAAGCTTTAGAGATACTTTATAGGGAGATTTAGCTAGAAATTAAGACGCTTTTAAAGCTTAAAGCTACATAAGTTTTAATTAAAGGTTGCTGGATGCCCTGATAATAAAGATATTTCTCAAAATGTTCAAGCAGAAAAGCAAAGAGATTTTGAAAGCTTTGATATAGAATAAAAATTTATCCTTATGGGTCAAATTTAGAAATTGAAAAGGAGTTCTCTAAAATATATAGCGAAAAGTAGAAAACAATTAAATGCTTTAATGCTGTATTAAGCATAAAACTAAGATGTACAAATCTCTACTATAAAATAAGTCAGTCTAACAAATATTGATCAGAAATGTTTGCGTGCTTCGAGCAAGGCTTGGAAAGTAAATCTAACGTTATTGATGCTTAAAATAATAAAGCAGCTTCACTGAAAATAATATGAAAAGAGAGAATAATTTAAGCTATGTTAAGTTAAGATTATTGAAATTAATCCATATGAGTTTACTAACTTAGCGAAAGCAATTCTCTTAAAATTATTAGTCATAAATAATAAGTAGCAAAATGTTTATTGCTGAACTAGAAAAATCACAAAAATAAAAATATATAGGTAATAAGCAATAAGGAATTTTACTAAAGAGAGCTAGAAGTAAATCTAGAAAAAATTAATGTTTTAGTGCTTAAATTTATCATAAGCCAAAACTAGTGAAATGAAATCAATAGCAAAAGAAAGCATTTAGATATTTAGGATAAATTAAGAAACCATCTTAGGCATTGGCGCTTAAATAATATAAATAAAAATTATTTAATTTCTCACTAGCTAAGAGTTAGATTTGTTAGAGATAAGAAAATTATTCAATTAAATGTTTTAATTAGACAATAGAAATAATTCTAGTAAGGCAAGAATATTAACTCAGATGCAGCTGAGAAAATTGAAAAGAAATAGGAGTAATGGAGTGTTCTTAGTTTCTTTTAAGCTAGATGCAAGCAAAGCAGAAGATTATTAGAAAGAAAATCTCAATAAGAGATGAAAGATAAATCGAATAAGCATCTTTATGCTTCAACATTATCATATTATTAAAATCTAATGCTACTAAGGTCTCATTTATAGAATTTTCTTAATAATTTAGATTAAAACTTTGATGTTAATGAAAAGCTATAAATGACATTAGAGTGCTTAAACATGTGATATAAATTAAAGCTTTTAGTAGGGGTGCTTACAGCATTAAATAACTCACTTTAAGAAATTAAGATAAAATTTAAATATGCTATTATAAGCCCAAATATTTAAGGATCTTTGTTATAGTTAGTTGTTCAGCTCAAAGAGTCAGATTAATGTTTTAGCAAGATAAAAGAAATTAAATAATAAAGATTAGATATAAAGTAGCAAATTAGTTATCTTGAAGATAGAACTAAATTAAAAGACAACTAACTGATTGATGGAGCCATAAATTTAAAAGTTTCTTTTACCTAATCTTATATAAGCAAAAGTTTAATATTTTAGTTTTTATAGTAGAAGCAATAGATTTTGATGTATTAGTTAGCATTAAAAATCATATTTCCAGTTTTTTAATAACACAATGTTTCTTTTTAAGTTAAGTGAAAAATAGCATATTAGTTTGGTTAGAAAAATTAAGATTAATCTTATAGAATCTAGCATTTAAAATAAAAATGCTTTACACTAAAATAATTAAAGAGAAGATAAGAAACTATTTATTGATAGAGTAAGAAACAAATAATAGCTCTAAATATTGAAACATGCTATACAAATAAAAAACATTTTAATATAAATTAAACTGGTACAAGTAAATAATTGAATGCTCTTACTCAATATTAGAATAAAATTCAGTTTGTTTTATATTAATAATGAAGTTAAATAATGAAATGGATAAGTCTGAAGATAAATATATATGCCTTGACTAAGCTTCAGAAATAAACCCAGAACATTTAGAAGCTATTTATAAAAAAGAAAAATCTATTATATTCAAGTAAAACGGAGAAACTGCCATGTATTTGAAAATTAATTTAGAGATAGTTCAAAAAACTTTTAACTCTCAATTTAGGCTATTATTTAGGATAAAATCTTAACTCTATTTACTGCTTTATCTTGCTTAATAAAAGATAATATTAATTATTATGCTTGAAGAGCAACTTAATTTCGCAAATGGCTATAATTAGACGAAGAGTACTTAAAACTTTGAAAGAGCTAATGTTCGCAATTAAAAAATAATGATAATAAAGGAAAGTTGTAAGTTATAATAAAAATAAAGGAGAAATAAGAAATCTTAGAATTATATTTTGATAATAAATCTATGTAATTTGCAGCTTATAGCAACAAAGAATTCGTCTGAGAAATCACAGAAACTAAAAAGAAACAATCAAATGTTTTAACTTACTTTTAGTCATAAATTTAAAGAAATTTATAGCTTAAATTGCAAATAAATTTACATTCAAAGATTTTAAAATAGCAAAGAAGAACTGAACTACTTATTTTAGGCTTCATAAACTAATTCCTGCTCCTTTTTTTTTCGATATATTGTGATCAAAGTAATTCTACTAAAGCTAAACAATGCAAGATTTAATTTTGACTTATTTAATAGATATCTATTGACATATATGGACTAAAAATTCCAAAGATCTATCTATTGACATTCAGGAGTTTTTTGTTTAAGTTAACTAACTCAAAATATTTGACGTGTCACTTTTGCGTACTTCTAAAATTATAAAAGCTTTTTATACTAGCAATTCTAAAAAATAAATAAAGCTTTTAAGCTTAAAGATGCAAAATTAATAAAATTGATGCCAACTATTGACTATCTTCAAGTTATTATTCTTATAAATGAATAATTGGCTATAAATAATTAATAAATAAAAAATTTCAAACATTGCAAAGATGTCAAATTTGAATCCAAGAAATCAAAAACAATTAAAGGTGTCCTTAGCTAAAAAAGAAGAAATAAAGCAGATTGAATTAACGTAAAATCTAAAATTGGAAAAAAATACATTTCTTTTAGAAATTTGTAGGCAAAATTATTGTCAAAATGTAGATAAAAAATTTTAGAAGAAAGATATTTAAGATTAAGTTTCTTAAAAGCTTCAACAGTAACTTTTGTAATCGTATGTTTTATAGATCTAAATATAGTAGTGAACAAGAAATTGTTTTGTCTAGTCTTAACCTAATTTTTAATTTAAATTTAGTAGTTAGTTACTGTTAATATTATAAGTCAAGCTTCTGCTCGTTTTATTTTACAATTAAGTTTTAGTCTTTTTTATTTTTGAAAAGAAATAATATAACTAAGATTAAAAATTTCCCAATTTTAAGACGAATTCCTGAAGATTAAAATAAAGCAAATATAAAATATTTAATATATCGAACTCAAAGTTATAATAGATAAATTCTAGTTTAAGAATTTTAACTTACTTCAGTTAATATAAATCACCTGGTTAGAAACAATAAATTTAACAAATCATACAAAAAGAAATAATTTGCTTCATAATCAAAATAGCAGTGTTATTAAATTCTTATCTTATTAAGAAAAAATCTCTTTAGTAGTTCTTTTATTTATCCTTATCCTGTTTATCTATTTTTAGACTCATTTAAGAAATAAATCTATGTTTGGCTGAAACAAATCTTAGGATCTCAAGATTTTTTATAGTTCTATTTTAAAAAGAAAATCATTTTAAAATAGAAATTTATTAGCTAGATTTAGTATGTATGATGAAGCTATATTTATAACTACTTTTCAATTTTTTATTTAAAAAAGAGTAATAAAAGCTTGCTATCTGCTTTTAAGTTTTAAATTATCTTAGCTAGTTTTATCTTTTTATGAGTTAAAATTGACATATTACTCAGTAAGATATTTTCTGATAATTTTTTAGCTAAAGTTTCGATAGAGTTTCTCTATTCTAAGCAGGTAATTTTGATACCAAGAATAATGCTAGATTTAATAGCATTAAGACTTAATTTTTCCATAATAATTTGCTGTCTAAATAGCATTCTGGTTGTTATTTTTCTTTAATATTTTTATTAAAATTAATAATTTTGTGTTACTTAATCTACTTCTACAGATGTAATTAATGCTTAAATACTACTAATCTTCCATTTGTAGCTTTTATTATAACTCTATGCATTAATATGTTTTAATACTCTTCTAGCTACTAAAAAATTAGTTAGAAATATCTTTCTTTATCATTTCTAATCTTAATAAAAGTTTTAGCTTTTATTATGTTAGCTTTTTTGTCTTATTCTACTTTCTTTCTTTGCTTCTGCTGAACCTCTATCATTTGTCTCTCCTTCTTGAATAAAGCTTAGCAAATACTAACTAACTTAATAAACTTAGTTATTTTAACTCCTAGCCAATTTTACTATTAACTAGCGCTTTAACTTTTCAAAATTACTTATTTCTATTCTGTTATTTGTTGTCTGCAAATCTAATAAGCTTCACTCTAAGATTTTATTTACTCTTAAAACTTCAACTTACTCCTTAATTTAAATAAAGACTTAAAAACGATTATCTATCTATTAAA
The DNA here is from genome assembly GCA_946699065.1 of Loxodes magnus. Lineage (NCBI taxonomy): Eukaryota > Ciliophora > Karyorelictea > Loxodida > Loxodidae > Loxodes > Loxodes magnus. The sequence continues at coordinate 26,645 of CAMPDV010000136.1, read as the reverse complement.
TAGGTTAAACTAAGAGACTTAGTAATATTTAAATATGATAGAAATATAACTAAATAAAAATAAGTTGTAGTTAAATAGAAATAAATGGTAAAGATATAAGATTTATATGAAAGTATGTAGAATAAAAAATTAACTTTCATGCATTTTATTAAGTTTAGATATTTTATTTTTATACCTTTAAATTATAATTAATCGATTTTAATAAAGTTAGTTATTCTTCTTTTTACCAAAGAAAATTATCCACATCTATATCAAGTTCTCCATTCTATAATCCTACTTCCTCATTGTTATAAAAAATCTTACATTTCTTTAATTTATTTTTCATCTTCTCAAAAATTTATTTTTAGGATTGTTGATTCCCTTGAATTTTAAGGCTTTTTAGATTCTTCCAAATAGGATACTAAACTTCATTCTAATCAAGTAATGAAAATGCATTATATTATAAATAACCAGAATTTTCTATCTCTAGATTATTTAAATATTAGCAGTATTATACTATTAAATGCATGTCTTAATCAGATAAATTCAAATTTTCAAGTTTTAAATACTTAAGTTTGATGCTTTATGAAAAATCTTTGATTCAGTTTATTTTATTGATTATATTTAAGTTGCTTAAACTTAAACTTCTTAGTTGCTTACAATTTTGCTGCATAACTGTAAATAAAGAGTCACTAATTCTAATTTACTAGTTTATTTCTATTTATTTCAATAAATTACATTTCAAGAAAATGCCTTCTAATGTTTGTTAGTCTAGCTAGCTTATATTAGCTAAGCCTATTTATTCTAGTTTCAATTTATTTTCACCTATTTGTTTGAGAGCTCCTCTTCGAAGTTAATTCATTCCTTTCAAATAAAGAGATTTAAGACTGGAAAAATTTTGCAAAAGGAGAATTAAATTTTCGTCATTAAAGTTTTAACAATTTGTTATACTAACTTATTAGAGCCTATTAAAACCTTTAGTAATAAACAGAGAAAAGGTATCAGATTGGAAATTATTACTTAAATTTAATTAAATCAGGCTATTGTTTGTTATTTATTCTAGTATTTAGTTAATTTAAGTATTTACTATGAATCAAGTGAGATTATATTAGGGCATAGCTTAAGTAACTAGTGGATTTGTTAGTTCTAGTTGATATTTAATTCTTATATTAGATTACCTTTTTATTATAGATAACTTTATAAGTAAGAAATATTAATTGCTGAACTGTTTATTTTTATAACTTTCAGATTCGAATTTAAGTAAAAGCCTACTAAAAAACTTCCAGTTATTCCATTTTAAATTGATGTATTAGATTAGCTATCTAACTCAAGATACACTATCTATTTTAATTGAGTTAAAAATTTTAAATCCTGGTCTTGTAAATATCCTTAATAGACTAACTTTTTAATAGTAGTAGGTAGGAAGTTAAGTAAGAAAAATTATTATTTTTTACACTAAATTTATAGTTCCTAAAGATGATTTATCTAGTTATCTTATTCTGAAAATAGTTGATTAAGAATAAGAGATACATTAAACATTAAATGTATTTTATTACACATAATTTAAGAAAAATCTTTCAAATCTAAATTTATACTTTCAACTTTTGAATGCATTAGCAACTTTAAACATCTTTAATTTTACTTATGACATATAAAGCATCTTCATTGTATCTCATGATTGATATTTTCTAAATTTTGAATGGGAAAGCCTTTAAATACTTATTAATTTTAGCTAAATTGTTTATGCTTTAAAAGTTTAAAAATGAAATAATTATATGCCTTATGAAGTGATTTTTTTGAATTTAATTGAAACTAGTATTGCTCAAACTAATTTCTTATTGTTAAAGTCAAATATTATCTCTTTTTAATCTCTATTCTTTTCATAATTATCTAACATTTTTAATTTTATCAGTTATAAAGACTTTGTTATCAAATTTTATATCATTAGATATTTGAACTTTTAATCCTTACTCTAGTTAGCCATTATTTCAATTACCTCCAATTTTAAGCTAATTAAAATAATCAGTTTAAATCTCTCAGAACAATAAATTAAAAATTTTAGAAATTTTCAAGTTTAAAAAACCAATTCCATGAAAGGTATCTTTTAAACTCTTTATTTAAATCAAACTCAAACTAGAAAATGAAGATATAACAACCTTTAGTTAATTTAAATATCGACCTTGAACAAAATTTCTTTAAAAATAAGGATATTAAACTCCTTAATCTTTTGTAATCTCACTTTAAAAACATCCATCATAAAAAGTCCCATTAATATAAAAGTACTTTCCATTGATTGGTAAATCTTCTCTTCATTCACCTTAGAATATATATCCATTTTTATATTTTAAGGTCCCTTTTCCTCATTTTTATCAATTTTTAAACTGTCCTTCATATATTTCCCCCTTTTAGTATTTAAAAATTCCATTGAAAGGTTAATCTTCAAATAATTCACCTTAGAACGAATCTCTGTTCTTACGATTCATTGCTTCTTTGCCATGTTTTATCATTTTTTTAACTGTATTTTTTAACTTTCACCATTTTCATATTAAATGCTTCCTTCTATAGGTTCATCTAAATTTCATTCTCTTTAGAACTAAGTTCCTGTTTCGAACACCATTTTCCCTTATCTTTATCTTAATTATTTTTTTTAATTTCCTTCATATATAGCTCCATTACTATATTTAATGTTTTCTTTTGCCGGTTCATCTTCATTTCATTCTCCGTTATATTCTGAGTTATCTTAATATAGCATTAATCCTTATCCATGTCTTTTTCCATTTTAAAATTGTCCTTCATAATTTTCTCCATTCGCAAATTTCACCTTTCCTTTTCCTTAAGGTTATCCATTTTCGATTTAGCCTTCGTAAATATTACCGTTTTCATAAACTTTACTTTATTAAACTTGCTTTTATGGAATTTGGCTATTTTCTTATTAAAAGTTGATTTTATTGTTTTCTTCTAAGACTTGACTATTACCTTGATTTATTGTTCCACTATTCTATTCAGGTTAAATTTCCTAGCCTTCTTTTTATAGGCGTGGACTGTCTTCCATTATTATTAAACAAACAATTTGATTAACAAAAATGTCGAATCTCTTCAATAGATGTAGTTAATTATATCTTTATTAAGTTAATTAAAGTTGTAAATAGAAAGGTGTTAATAATAACTAGTGTATGTTGCCACTTATATAATTTAAACAGTTTAAATAATAAAGTTAAAAATAAATCCTATAAATAGGTATGATATATCCCATTAGTACTTATTAACTTATATAAATAAGTTTATATGTAATAGATATCTAGAACTATAAGCAATGATTATTAATGGTATATCACTAATTTAACTTAGTTAAAGAATATATTTGATTAGCAACTGATTATTATACAATTTATTAATCCCTTATTAATTATTTTAATTTACTATTTAGATTTTTAGTAATTCCTTTGCTATATTTCCTTAGCAAATTTGCTTTTTACTCTATCATTTTAACTAAAGCATAATTCTGGATTATCTATTTAATATCTATTTTAAAATAGATACAAGTTGGATCTAGTATAAAAGTTTGGTGGTTTAAGAATTAAAATAATGGATATTAATTGAGGACTATATTTTAGAATGTTGATTTTGATTATAGTAGATCTATTTAATATTTGTAGACTATGCTTTATAATAATGAAATATCTGTTATTAGTTTATTATTTTATAATCACCTTATTTAAAAAGGGTTTATAGTTATTATCTTAAATTTTATTAATAACTTAGATAAACAAATTTTTGAAGTGTGTATAGAAAATAGAAAGATTAGCTTATATAAGTAATATTTTACTAAATTAGATTCATAATAATTCCACTAGATTCTAAATTATATGAAGTATACCATTCAAAGCTTTTACATGTTTACTTGCTTCTTAAATCTTAAAGCTCTAGATAAAAAAGGAAAGCTTTGATTATTTAATTAGATTGTTGAAGATGGTTTGATTAGAATGATTAGTGGTTAAGATATATAATGATAGTAAATCTTTGTAGAGTCAATTAATTATCTAGTGCATATTATAAGACTTCATCAAATTTAGTAGGCTAAAAGTCTAATTTTCCATAGTTTGAAGCTATATCTATATTTGGAAGATTTATTTAAAGTTTACTATCTTCTAGAATCTTATATGTTGAACTGATAAGTTTTGGTTAATCTTAATTATTTACAAATATATCTTTAGCTAAGTAAGGAAATTAAATGATAAGTCAATAAGCTTTCTATTATTGTTAGCCATATCTAGTTTATCATAATAGCTGCATAGTTTATTAGTTATTTATATACTGTTCTATTTAATTTAGGCGGGAAATATATAAAAGCATAAAATAGAAACTTGCAATTAAGCTTTAAGCATTGATTTGGATAAATAGAAATAGTAAATATAGCAGATGCTATATGACTAATAATATCTATTAGATGCTTAGTCTTTTATCTACAACTCTTAGTTAATTTTACTATCAATTTAGTTTTTACTTATTGTTGCTTTTAATCTTATAGGTAAACCTTAAGGCTTTAATTCTAATTCCACTGCTTGCCTAACACTAGTAACCTATTATTAAATCTATAATATCATGCTAGTTAAATTCATTATATCACTATTTTTAATGCTTATCTTTTGCTCTCAAACTTAAGCAAAAACAGTAAATATAAATAGAACAAAGTCAAAAGCTAGTTCTCAATAAAGCTTAAGAAGTAATATAGAAATATACTTCCAACCTTTAATACAAAGTTATAGCAATAATAGTCAGAAACTTATTGATAATAACCACTTTTAATTAATTATTTAAGAATACCAAATCTTAGTTTTGCTTAAAGTATTTAGTTTTAATACCTTATGTACAATAATTATACACTCCTATGTAAAGTACCAATGCTTTAACTCATTTTTATTATCATTACAATCAATCGTTTATTATGTAAAACCACCTATTTTTTCTATGCTTATTACCTCAGTATTATTTATTAAGTAAGATCAAGGAAACTTTTAATACTTAACTGCTTTATTACCTAGAGATAATATCCTGGCTTTTAGTCTAAAGCTTTAATTAATAGTTAAATATTTAATTTGTCACTAGTTTAGTTTTCATAAAGGAAAGCTTGCAAGTCTGTGCTTATGAACTCTATCTTCAATAAAGAAACCCAATATACTCATTTCTATCTTTGTAAATATTTTTCCATTATTCGAGTAAAGGAAGATAATAATTGACGAAGCTTTATCAGTATACTACACGAAATCTCTTTAAATACCTAATTAGAATCTACAGTATTAATAATTTTCTTAAGTATCTAACAAAACATCATCTCAGAATTAACTTCAGTGTTCTACTAGAATTATGAATGATGATTTATGGTTAATTTTGGAGTGCTTTAAGATAGCTAATCTCTCTCAGTGTTGGTTACTCTATAAAAACTTCTTATTGGATGTAATAGGGATTTTTGTCGCATATTTTCTACAGATAGATGCCTTCGAAAGTAATGAGAGCAAACTTCATAATTGTAGATTTAAAGCCTCTTCCAAGGATATTTACTAGAATTTATTTCAAAGAATCTTAAGCGATTTTATGCTAATTCTCGTCCTTATCAATTCTTATACTCATAATCTTGTGATATAATTGGTAGTCTGTTCTAGAATTTAAAACTCAACGTTCCGCACTAATTTAATATAGTTTTCTCTTTCTTGAGGTTTTAGACCAAAATTCCTTGAAATAGACATAAATTATTCTTTTATTTTTCTACTATTTATAGATTCACCTACTTCCTATACAGATAGCATCTCTAAATTTTCTAGTAATGAAATTTATCCAACATCTACTATCAATAAAGGAATCACATTAGCTAGTACATCGTTTTTCTATTTGAAATAAAATTTGCTGACTCAATTTTGTAAGATTTAACTCTTAGTTTATATTTTTAATAAATCTCTTTTTATTTACTTTCTATTTACAAAAAGGCTTATGCTTTATATTTTTATTTTTATCATTAAATCAAAGAATAATTAGAATACCATAATCGTTTTATACTAAGTAAGTTCTAAAATTATAATTAAAATTAACTTTAATTCTTCTTTATCTGCTTTATTTTACTATTAAGTAACTTAATTATTATTTCTTTTCTTTGGAAAGTCACTTACTTTATACAAATCTTCTAATATTTTTGTTTCATTAGTTATTTAAAAAACGAGCTTGATTGAAAATATAAAGGTACTATAGAGCTATCTCAGTTAAAATGCTGAAACATTTAATAATTAGGATTTTCTTTTCAATAAAGTTGGAGAAAGTTCTTTGTGACTAAAAGTATCAGCTAAATAATATTAATGCTAGCAATAATCTCCTAAAATAGAAAAAGTTCTTCTTTTTCCCTAATTAAACTAAATATTCTATTTTATTAATTTGTTTATGGGCTAAGCTTTAAAATTATCTTTTGAGTTTATAATTTAAATATCTTTTTTGCTATTTTATAAGATATTTATATATCTTCTTTGACTCTATATTCTTAGTCAAAGAATTCTGCCTTACTGCTGCGTTGTACATTTCGCTTGCCTTCTTGCTCTTTTCTTAATTTCCTTATAGATAGTTCTTATTAATTATAGATAAGGAATAATTAAGGTTCAAATCAATGCTATTGAGTCACTCTATTGCTCTTTACAGTTTGTCTAAATGTCTAGAAAACATTTAGAGACTTTGATCTAAGATAGGGCTTGGTGGATCAGGGATAATTACTGATTGATTCATTCGTAATTAGGTAATTTAAAGGTTGAATAGTAAGGAGATAGATTTAATAACTAAAGATAGGAATAATAAATCTAATAATCTTCTACTACTTAACTCTTAATCTCTATACTTAAATCCTACACTATTACAGTTATAGCATCACTGCTCTACATACTAAGCATAATATCCTACATACTATCAGTCTATGGTTATTCTGAAACTATATGAAACATATAGACTCTTCAATATGAACTTACTATTATTAGGAAACTGTTCTTTATGCTAATAATCTTGCATCTATTAGGCCAAGTAATTTATATTTAAGAACTAAAGTTTACAAGTTAATTATGTAACGATAGAGAAAGAACTAGCATAGCTATATCAGATAGATTAGTTCTATAAAAAGAAATAAAATAGGATTACAATTAAATAAGTCTAAAGCATTCTAAGCTATTACTATATTATTAATGCTTCACTATTATTAGTTTTCCTATTAGTTTATTTAAACTACGCTATTATTAATAAGAAGCTAATTTTAAAATTTAAGCAGTTAGTTACTATAATAGATATATATTGTAAAAAGCATTAAGTATTATAGTTAAAAGTACCTAATCTAAGTATCTCAAATAAATACCTTTAATAATAGTTAAAGCTTAGTCAGAGTAATATTAGATCATTCTACTTTAATGCTTTATCCCATTATCTCTTTATTATTAATCATTGTCAACTAATATTTCTACTACCTATATACTAAACCTAAAAATACACCAAATCACCTAAATTTAGTTGATGCAATATCTAAAGTTAATTTAGGCTAATAAGTATCACTTAAAAGACTAAATCTTTAAGTTAGGAGTAACTAAGCAAGTATAAAACTGCTATTAAACTATATAAAAGTACATAATAAGAGCAATAGATTCATAATATCTAGTAGATTAGTTAGAACCATTGTATAAATAGTGTCATACATTTAGTAAGCAATAGACTAACCTATATTAATAGTCCTATTCAATTCCTTTATCAAATATAATAACTACTAAGGCTATATCATATATAATGATAAGGCTATACATTTAATTATAAGATCAACTATTTAATAACCAAACCATATATTAATATAGTTATATCATCATTTCAAAGAATAGACTATTATATCAGCTAAACACTAATTTAAATAAGAAACTATATCTTTAAAACCTTAGTATCAACAAACTATCTAGTGCTTTAGCAAGATTAGTATCATTAGTCACAACCAAACTAAAGCTAAAAATTATAAAAACCTTTTTCTTAAAAATAAGAAAAGCTATGAGGAAGCAATAGAAAGCTTGGCTAAGTATTAAGTATATACTTTAAGGAAGCTTAAGACACCAAAATAAAGAAACTATTTAAAATATTAAATTAGATAGCTGAGTAAATTAAGCTTACAATTAGATATTTTAAGCAAGGAATTACAATTTTGATGCTTTAAATGCTAAAGAAATTTCATAGAATGATAGAGGTAAAAATAAATGCGAAATAGGATGCTTTTTCTGCGATAATAATAATTAAAAATTTTTAGATCTTATAATTGCAAAATAATAACTATAAATTTTCAAGGATAAAAGCTAAGAAAACACTGAAAACTTTGATTTACTATTATTAATAAAAATTAAGTTGCTGGAACTTATATGACAGAATTTCTCTTAAAATATGAAAAAAATAGAATTAATTGAATGTTTTATTATTGCATTAGTCATAAATCTTACTATATGCAAGCATTTAAAATTAAAATAAATACTTTTTGTAGAAATCTGGGAAATATTGATTTAACAATTAAATGCTTAAAAATAACCTTTAGAGATATTCTAGCACTATTGATGCTTTGATTTATAAAAGAGTTTATTGAAATAACAGGAAAGAGTGAAAAGTCAATAAAATATTTAGGTAAGGTATTTGATATAAATCAAAAAGAGCTTTATACTTTATTAAAAAAGCTTATCTTAAAAATTCTAAGTTAAAGCAAAATATCAATAAATAATTAAAAGTTATGAATGATAAAATAACAAAGATATAGATACTAGGATTATAACAGATTTTAATAAAGAGAGCAAGAAACAAATCTAGAAAGAGTTTAACATTTTAATGTTTATAATAATCATAAACCTAAAATAGAATAGGAACTCAATAACAAAATAAATCATTTAGCTATTTAGGATAAATTAGGAAGCAATCAATGCATTGACGCTAAATTGATAAAAATAAAAATAATTTTAATTCCTAAGACGGCAAATCTCTAGCTTTATTAGAGTTTGGAAATCTATACAATCCAAATATTAATTGGAATGATAAGCAAATAAACAAAAGAATGCTGCTAAGAAACTTAGGAAAAATAGAAGTCATGGAGTGTTCTTAAATTCTTTCAAATAAATGAAAACTACATATAATATTATAAGAAAGTAAATACCAATAAGAGATGCGAGATAAGCTGGATAAAATTATATGCTTCGATATTTTCTTATTATTCAGATCTAATGAACAAAGGCCTAATTAATAATTTTTGAATTAATAAACTTAGGATAAAATGCAGGAGCTAAAGGATGTTTTAGTAAGTCTTAAAAACACTAAATAAAACAGAAATTTAAATGTAGAAAGGAATCTCTCCAAAAAATAAGGGAAATCTATAAAGAAAATAAAGTGCGATATAAATCAAATCTTATAGTTCTGATGTATACAGCTTTAAAGAACTCACCCTAAGTGAATAAGACCAAAAAGGATGATTAAAACTTTTAACGAGTTATGGAAATTTAACTTTATAGTAACGAAGGCTATAGAAATAAAAGAATTCTTAGAGTATTTTTAAAAAGTGACATCAAGCAAATAAAGCTTTAATCAGGTAATTTTAATCAAATTTAAATCTTTTAATGCTTAAAAAATTAGCCAATTACTTAAAAATCACTGTTATTGTTAGTTACGTAGCTCAAGCTAGATAAATACTTAATGAGATAAATGAATTTTACAGAATAAAGATTAGATATGCAGTAGCAAATGAGATAATTTGAAGATTTTAGAACTAAATTAAAACAGACTAAATTCTTGATAAAGAATAAATTTAAAATTTGATTACACCGAAGCTTGCAATAGCATAAGCTTGATAAAATAGAAGAATAGTTTGCTTTAATAAAACTAAATCTAAATCTAAATAACATATTATTTAAGAATTTTGCATAATATTTCATTTAGAAGCTTTTATGAAAATAATTATCTTAGCTTGGTAAGAAAAGAATTATGATAAATCTTAGAGAATTCTGCCTTTAAAATAATAAATATCTTACAATAAAAATTTATTGGAAAGATAAGAAGCAACTAATTGGTAGTTCAAAAGATTGGAAATGTATTAAAAATAAAGTTATTTTGATTATAAATTAAATAGGTACTAATAAGTAACTTTTACTTTGACTCAACATTAGAATTACAGTTCAGTTTGAAATTCTTACATTATTAAAGAAATTCAAAGCTAAAAATAGATAAGTCAAAGATAATTAATATCTCTTGATATAAATTAAGTAAAAAATCCTAATAAATTTAAAAGTTATAAATAAAAAGAAAAAACTCTTAGATCAAAGTAAAAACGAAAAACCTGCTAGATATACTAAAAGTTAATTAAGAGATAGTTTAAATTAATTATTAACTCTCAAAATTAAGGATATTACTCGTCAATGTTTAAAGTAGATCTTAAATAGATTTACCGTTTATCATTTTAATATGTGATAGTTCTATTAATTTTTCTTTACCTTGATTGCTTAGCCTTTTGCTGCATTTATTTATGTACATTGCATAAAATTTAAATTTTTAAACGTTTTCTCAAAATTATGAAATCAGTTTGCTTCTTAATAATTCTTGATTCTTAAGGAAGTTAGTTTTTAAGCATAATGGTAAATTTGCAAGCCTAGTTTAATACTAGAAACTTAATAGTTTATTGAAAAAGAAAGAATGAAAATGAGAAGATTTATAGCAGTAGTTGACATATATTAATACAATCTTCTTCCTAAATTAAATTTAGCAAACGAAAAGTAGCTTTAAATTAATTAATTAATTCTCCTAACTAATTCATGAGATATAACAAAAGCTTCTTCAATATTTATCAAATTATATAGAGCCAAATATAAGAATAAAGTAAATTGTAAAGCATTTATGAAAAATTTCTCGGTAGGGTTTTCCAAACCATTCTAAATACTTTCATAGAGATAGAATTTAGGTACTTTAATCTAATAATCAGTCCTATTATTTAATTGCTATAAATATTCTAATTTTATTACTAATTATTAATCTATCTGGGGCTTTATATTTAAAAAATTTTATTTGTGCTTCATATCTATTGCTAACTTATTATAAGCATAATCAATCATTTTTTATAATCAATTAACTTAAAAAGCTACTCTATATTATTATATAAGATTTGCTTTATTGATTACACAGTAAACAGAAGCAACAAAAATTATAATTTAAATTATTTTCTTCCATCAAAACTTCCAGTTAGTTTAATTTAATAACACATTAAAGAGTTTAATTTTCTTTATTTTAGATATAAATCAATATCCTATTTGCTCTTTTACATATGGATTAACTTGATACATTATTTAGAACTTTTAAGTAATAATTATTAGAATAAATTTTTTTTTCTAAGTTGAAACTATAAAATGATTGAAATAAACATACAAAAGGATTATACTAACAATAAAGCATGAGTGGGATTCGAACAGCACGAGGGAATTTCCCAATGTCTTAGCAGGCCTTCGTCTTAACAACTCGTCCACACATGCATTTTATATTAATTAATCTAATTTTTAAATAGCTGTATTCTTACTTAATTTTTCTGCCTATTACTCAAAGTATAACATAATATTATTTATTAAAGTGACATATCCTTTAAATGGTTTGCCTCGAATCATAGGGTTTAAAAGCTGTTGGATAATTTAAATTACTAATTCTTATTTTCATCTGAATCGATTACTTCTATGAAATATCGGCTTGAGCAGATTTAGTCTTTATTAAATGAAGGAATTTTACTTCAGTCTCAACTTTTACCTAGCATTAGTGTTTCTCTTCTTTTTTATGTGTTGACACAATCCAAAAATAATTATTCTCCACCAAGTAAATTTCTTTCTGTAAATGTTTCCTTCAAAGATAAAGAATATTTTAATTATATTCTCTCATAGTTTTTCGCTTTCTTTTTTTAATTTCCTTTGAAAGTATCTGCAATCGCTAGATATATTTCCAATCCTTTCACAAAAATAGCCTTTGTCTTGCAATTTATAGTGTGATGTCCAATTTTTCTTCTTTTTATTGATTAGAAGATCTGCTTTAGAGCGAGTTTCTATATCAAGAGGTCTTCTTAGATTTAGGACAAATTTATTAACGATTAAACTGTCTTTCAAATTTGCTGTATCTATTATTCTGCTTTTTGCAGTTCTTAGAGCATAGAAGGTTTAAGTATTATTTCTATTTATGCCTAAAAATTCTCTTTTTAGATTAGATTAGAAAGAGATAATTATTTTGTTTAACTCTACAATAGATTCCAATATTTTTTGCTTTATATTTATAAGTAGTAAATTTCATCATAGTGGTAGTTACTTTATACGTTTTATGGAATATTTTTTAGAACCATTTTTCCTTTTTATATTATTATAAACAATTATTTTTTAATTTAGAATAATAATTCTTTTTGCTTAAATGGTGAAAAATGGAGTAACTACTTTATTTAATTCATTTCATATCTTAAAATTTATACAAGTAAATTGATAATTCACTTCCTTAGATAAAAAATTAGTCAGAAAAGAAGTTAAAAAAGGCAAAATATTTAAAATAGAATGTAACATCAACATCTTTAACAAAGATAATTGAACATTTTTTAGCTTTATATATATTAAACTGGTTCTTTATTTATTCTTGTCTAATTATATATGATAAATGATTCCCTATTGATTGATATATCTCTTCAACTTTGCTACAGAATAGTTCTTCTAATTTATTCCTTTTTTAGTAGGCTTTATTAAAAAATTATATATCAATGCATTTTTATACATTCAATTTTAGTTTTAGCATAAAGTAAAAATTTTTCTGTATCTTTTGAAAAGATTCAATTTTTTTACGTCACTATTTTAAAACTAGTTTCTTTATTCGTAATAAATCAGGATGAATTAAGTTTAGCGATTTTTGAGGATTTTCACCTCTTCATGCTGAACATCAGATTGCACCAGAGATAAAAAAAATTTTAAAGGTCTCTCTTCCTATTCCTCGCACTGCTCATGTCATTTAAAATTCTATCTTCATTTCTAATCAGATTTTCTCTTGTAGAAGAAAACTATATAATTGAGGTATATCCTCTCTATGTCTTGTCTCTATTCAATTTGTTTTTTTTTCTCTGACGAGCTTAAATTCTACTTTATTGATTCCATAAATACTAATTGAAAATTTGGAATTTCAAGCAGCGTCTTTACAAGTGTTTTGTCAAATTGCAGTAGTAACAATTCTTAACTACTTTATGTGGTTTAATCAAGTTTTCATATTGGTCTCTGCATCCATCAATAGATCTACACTTTGTTATTTAGCTTCTTTTATAATATTTCATGTTTATTACTCAAATCAGATTTTTTCTGAAAAGATTTATGAATTAGTTACTCTAGTCTTAGGAAACGTTTAAGAAAGTGTTTAGTTATCCTTCCGAGAAAAGTAGATTGAATTCTGTCAAAACGCAGGGCTAAAAAATTCGTCAAGATTTCCATTATAACTCCTGCATTTATAAACTTTACAGGAAGTTCAGTAACTTTGATTAGCAAAAAAATTCATAACTAGACAGTAATAAATAAAGAAAGAAAATTTTCAATAAGATAATAAATTGCTTTGATAGCTTTATCTTAAAAATGAGAATTTTTACAAGAGTTATTTTCTAGAAATAAATTTGAAAAATCCAATCTTATCCAAAATTTAAAAATATCCAGAAAGGAATAAGGTGTACAAAAGCAATAAAAAAAATATATATTTTAATCCTAACTAAATCTGAGTAGAAATAGTTTTAATAATTTAGTGGATATAGAATAACTTTTTTAAAGAATATTAATCACATCAGATCGAACGTAAAAATAAAAAATAAAATAAATAATTCAGTAACAAAAAAAAATGAATAAAAAAAAAAAAAAATACTAATGAATACTATCAAATGTTTAAAACAAAAAAAAAGAAATAAAGATAAAAGCTAAGAAAAAATAGTTAAATATTAAAAGTGATCAGCACGTGGGCTTCCCCAGTGGTCCCCCACCTGAGTACTAACCACGCCTTATGCCGCTTAACTTCGGAGTTCGGATGGGATCCGGTGCTTTTGGCATAGTATGGCCGATCACATTTATAATTATCTTCACTTTTATTTAAACCAAATTTTTATCCTTTTTCTTCAAAAACACTTTTTCATATCTTTCATTTTTTACTCGTATCTTTAAAAATATTAAAAGTGATCAGCACGTGGGCTTCCCCAGTGGTCCCCCACCTGAGTACTAACCACGCCTTATGCCGCTTAACTTCGGAGTTCGGATGGGATCCGGTGCTTTTGGCATAGTATGGCCGATCACATTTATAATTATCTTCACTTTTATTTAAACCAAATTTTTATCCTTTTTCTTCAAAAACACTTTTTCATATCTTTCATTTTTTACTCGTATCTTTAAAAATATTAAAAGTGATCAGCACGTGGGCTTCCCCAGTGGTCCCCCACCTGAGTACTAACCACGCCTTATGCCGCTTAACTTCGGAGTTCGGATGGGATCCGGTGCTTTTGGCATAGTATGGCCGATCACATTTATAATTATCTTCACTTTTATTTAAACCAAATTTTTATCCTTTTTCTTCAAAAACACTTTTTCATATCTTTCATTTTTTACTCGTATCTTTAAAAATATTAAAAGTGATCAGCACGTGGGCTTCCCCAGTGGTCCCCCACCTGAGTACTAACCACGCCTTATGCCGCTTAACTTCGGAGTTCGGATGGGATCCGGTGCTTTTGGCATAGTATGGCCGATCACATTTATAATTATCTTCACTTTTATTTAAACCAAATTTTTATCCTTTTTCTTCAAAAACACTTTTTCATATCTTTCATTTTTTACTCGTATCTTTAAAAATATTAAAAGTGATCAGCACGTGGGCTTCCCCAGTGGTCCCCCACCTGAGTACTAACCACGCCTTATGCCGCTTAACTTCGGAGTTCGGATGGGATCCGGTGCTTTTGGCATAGTATGGCCGATCACATTTATAATTATCTTCACTTTTATTTAAACCAAATTTTTATCCTTTTTCTTCAAAAACACTTTTTCATATCTTTCATTTTTTACTCGTATCTTTAAAAATATTAAAAGTGATCAGCACGTGGGCTTCCCCAGTGGTCCCCCACCTGAGTACTAACCACGCCTTATGCCGCTTAACTTCGGAGTTCGGATGGGATCCGGTGCTTTTGGCATAGTATGGCCGATCACATTTATAATTATCTTCACTTTTATTTAAACCAAATTTTTATCCTTTTTCTTCAAAAACACTTTTTCATATCTTTCATTTTTTACTCGTATCTTTAAAAATATTAAAAGTGATCAGCACGTGGGCTTCCCCAGTGGTCCCCCACCTGAGTACTAACCACGCCTTATGCCGCTTAACTTCGGAGTTCGGATGGGATCCGGTGCTTTTGGCATAGTATGGCCGATCACATTTATAATTATCTTCACTTTTATTTAAACCAAATTTTTATCCTTTTTCTTCAAAAACACTTTTTCATATCTTTCATTTTTTACTCGTATCTTTAAAAATATTAAAAGTGATCAGCACGTGGGCTTCCCCAGTGGTCCCCCACCTGAGTACTAACCACGCC
Organism: Loxodes magnus; assembly: GCA_946699065.1. Classification (NCBI taxonomy): domain Eukaryota; phylum Ciliophora; class Karyorelictea; order Loxodida; family Loxodidae; genus Loxodes; species Loxodes magnus. The sequence continues at coordinate 11,038 of CAMPDV010000136.1, read as the reverse complement.
TTATGCCGCTTAACTTCGGAGTTCGGATGGGATCCGGTGCTTTTGGCATAGTATGGCCGATCACATTTATAATTATCTTCACTTTTATTTAAACCAAATTTTTATCCTTTTTCTTCAAAAACACTTTTTCATATCTTTCATTTTTTACTCGTATCTTTAAAAATATTAAAAGTGATCAGCACGTGGGCTTCCCCAGTGGTCCCCCACCTGAGTACTAACCACGCCTTATGCCGCTTAACTTCGGAGTTCGGATGGGATCCGGTGCTTTTGGCATAGTATGGCCGATCACATTTATAATTATCTTCACTTTTATTTAAACCAAATTTTTATCCTTTTTCTTCAAAAACACTTTTTCATATCTTTCATTTTTTACTCGTATCTTTAAAAATATTAAAAGTGATCAGCACGTGGGCTTCCCCAGTGGTCCCCCACCTGAGTACTAACCACGCCTTATGCCGCTTAACTTCGGAGTTCGGATGGGATCCGGTGCTTTTGGCATAGTATGGCCGATCACATTTATAATTATCTTCACTTTTATTTAAACCAAATTTTTATCCTTTTTCTTCAAAAACACTTTTTCATATCTTTCATTTTTTACTCGTATCTTTAAAAATATTAAAAGTGATCAGCACGTGGGCTTCCCCAGTGGTCCCCCACCTGAGTACTAACCACGCCTTATGCCGCTTAACTTCGGAGTTCGGATGGGATCCGGTGCTTTTGGCATAGTATGGCCGATCACATTTATAATTATCTTCACTTTTATTTAAACCAAATTTTTATCCTTTTTCTTCAAAAACACTTTTTCATATCTTTCATTTTTTACTCGTATCTTTAAAAATATTAAAAGTGATCAGCACGTGGGCTTCCCCAGTGGTCCCCCACCTGAGTACTAACCACGCCTTATGCCGCTTAACTTCGGAGTTCGGATGGGATCCGGTGCTTTTGGCATAGTATGGCCGATCACATTTATAATTATCTTCACTTTTATTTAAACCAAATTTTTATCCTTTTTCTTCAAAAACACTTTTTCATATCTTTCATTTTTTACTCGTATCTTTAAAAATATTAAAAGTGATCAGCACGTGGGCTTCCCCAGTGGTCCCCCACCTGAGTACTAACCACGCCTTATGCCGCTTAACTTCGGAGTTCGGATGGGATCCGGTGCTTTTGGCATAGTATGGCCGATCACATTTATAATTATCTTCACTTTTATTTAAACCAAATTTTTATCCTTTTTCTTCAAAAACACTTTTTCATATCTTTCATTTTTTACTCGTATCTTTAAAAATATTAAAAGTGATCAGCACGTGGGCTTCCCCAGTGGTCCCCCACCTGAGTACTAACCACGCCTTATGCCGCTTAACTTCGGAGTTCGGATGGGATCCGGTGCTTTTGGCATAGTATGGCCGATCACATTTATAATTATCTTCACTTTTATTTAAACCAAATTTTTATCCTTTTTCTTCAAAAACACTTTTTCATATCTTTCATTTTTTACTCGTATCTTTAAAAATATTAAAAGTGATCAGCACGTGGGCTTCCCCAGTGGTCCCCCACCTGAGTACTAACCACGCCTTATGCCGCTTAACTTCGGAGTTCGGATGGGATCCGGTGCTTTTGGCATAGTATGGCCGATCACATTTATAATTATCTTCACTTTTATTTAAACCAAATTTTTATCCTTTTTCTTCAAAAACACTTTTTCATATCTTTCATTTTTTACTCGTATCTTTAAAAATATTAAAAGTGATCAGCACGTGGGCTTCCCCAGTGGTCCCCCACCTGAGTACTAACCACGCCTTATGCCGCTTAACTTCGGAGTTCGGATGGGATCCGGTGCTTTTGGCATAGTATGGCCGATCACATTTATAATTATCTTCACTTTTATTTAAACCAAATTTTTATCCTTTTTCTTCAAAAACACTTTTTCATATCTTTCATTTTTTACTCGTATCTTTAAAAATATTAAAAGTGATCAGCACGTGGGCTTCCCCAGTGGTCCCCCACCTGAGTACTAACCACGCCTTATGCCGCTTAACTTCGGAGTTCGGATGGGATCCGGTGCTTTTGGCATAGTATGGCCGATCACATTTATAATTATCTTCACTTTTATTTAAACCAAATTTTTATCCTTTTTCTTCAAAAACACTTTTTCATATCTTTCATTTTTTACTCGTATCTTTAAAAATATTAAAAGTGATCAGCACGTGGGCTTCCCCAGTGGTCCCCCACCTGAGTACTAACCACGCCTTATGCCGCTTAACTTCGGAGTTCGGATGGGATCCGGTGCTTTTGGCATAGTATGGCCGATCACATTTATAATTATCTTCACTTTTATTTAAACCAAATTTTTATCCTTTTTCTTCAAAAACACTTTTTCATATCTTTCATTTTTTACTCGTATCTTTAAAAATATTAAAAGTGATCAGCACGTGGGCTTCCCCAGTGGTCCCCCACCTGAGTACTAACCACGCCTTATGCCGCTTAACTTCGGAGTTCGGATGGGATCCGGTGCTTTTGGCATAGTATGGCCGATCACATTTATAATTATCTTCACTTTTATTTAAACCAAATTTTTATCCTTTTTCTTCAAAAACACTTTTTCATATCTTTCATTTTTTACTCGTATCTTTAAAAATATTAAAAGTGATCAGCACGTGGGCTTCCCCAGTGGTCCCCCACCTGAGTACTAACCACGCCTTATGCCGCTTAACTTCGGAGTTCGGATGGGATCCGGTGCTTTTGGCATAGTATGGCCGATCACATTTATAATTATCTTCACTTTTATTTAAACCAAATTTTTATCCTTTTTCTTCAAAAACACTTTTTCATATCTTTCATTTTTTACTCGTATCTTTAAAAATATTAAAAGTGATCAGCACGTGGGCTTCCCCAGTGGTCCCCCACCTGAGTACTAACCACGCCTTATGCCGCTTAACTTCGGAGTTCGGATGGGATCCGGTGCTTTTGGCATAGTATGGCCGATCACATTTATAATTATCTTCACTTTTATTTAAACCAAATTTTTATCCTTTTTCTTCAAAAACACTTTTTCATATCTTTCATTTTTTACTCGTATCTTTAAAAATATTAAAAGTGATCAGCACGTGGGCTTCCCCAGTGGTCCCCCACCTGAGTACTAACCACGCCTTATGCCGCTTAACTTCGGAGTTCGGATGGGATCCGGTGCTTTTGGCATAGTATGGCCGATCACATTTATAATTATCTTCACTTTTATTTAAACCAAATTTTTATCCTTTTTCTTCAAAAACACTTTTTCATATCTTTCATTTTTTACTCGTATCTTTAAAAATATTAAAAGTGATCAGCACGTGGGCTTCCCCAGTGGTCCCCCACCTGAGTACTAACCACGCCTTATGCCGCTTAACTTCGGAGTTCGGATGGGATCCGGTGCTTTTGGCATAGTATGGCCGATCACATTTATAATTATCTTCACTTTTATTTAAACCAAATTTTTATCCTTTTTCTTCAAAAACACTTTTTCATATCTTTCATTTTTTACTCGTATCTTTAAAAATATTAAAAGTGATCAGCACGTGGGCTTCCCCAGTGGTCCCCCACCTGAGTACTAACCACGCCTTATGCCGCTTAACTTCGGAGTTCGGATGGGATCCGGTGCTTTTGGCATAGTATGGCCGATCACATTTATAATTATCTTCACTTTTATTTAAACCAAATTTTTATCCTTTTTCTTCAAAAACACTTTTTCATATCTTTCATTTTTTACTCGTATCTTTAAAAATATTAAAAGTGATCAGCACGTGGGCTTCCCCAGTGGTCCCCCACCTGAGTACTAACCACGCCTTATGCCGCTTAACTTCGGAGTTCGGATGGGATCCGGTGCTTTTGGCATAGTATGGCCGATCACATTTATAATTATCTTCACTTTTATTTAAACCAAATTTTTATCCTTTTTCTTCAAAAACACTTTTTCATATCTTTCATTTTTTACTCGTATCTTTAAAAATATTAAAAGTGATCAGCACGTGGGCTTCCCCAGTGGTCCCCCACCTGAGTACTAACCACGCCTTATGCCGCTTAACTTCGGAGTTCGGATGGGATCCGGTGCTTTTGGCATAGTATGGCCGATCACATTTATAATTATCTTCACTTTTATTTAAACCAAATTTTTATCCTTTTTCTTCAAAAACACTTTTTCATATCTTTCATTTTTTACTCGTATCTTTAAAAATATTAAAAGTGATCAGCACGTGGGCTTCCCCAGTGGTCCCCCACCTGAGTACTAACCACGCCTTATGCCGCTTAACTTCGGAGTTCGGATGGGATCCGGTGCTTTTGGCATAGTATGGCCGATCACATTTATAATTATCTTCACTTTTATTTAAACCAAATTTTTATCCTTTTTCTTCAAAAACACTTTTTCATATCTTTCATTTTTTACTCGTATCTTTAAAAATATTAAAAGTGATCAGCACGTGGGCTTCCCCAGTGGTCCCCCACCTGAGTACTAACCACGCCTTATGCCGCTTAACTTCGGAGTTCGGATGGGATCCGGTGCTTTTGGCATAGTATGGCCGATCACATTTATAATTATCTTCACTTTTATTTAAACCAAATTTTTATCCTTTTTCTTCAAAAACACTTTTTCATATCTTTCATTTTTTACTCGTATCTTTAAAAATATTAAAAGTGATCAGCACGTGGGCTTCCCCAGTGGTCCCCCACCTGAGTACTAACCACGCCTTATGCCGCTTAACTTCGGAGTTCGGATGGGATCCGGTGCTTTTGGCATAGTATGGCCGATCACATTTATAATTATCTTCACTTTTATTTAAACCAAATTTTTATCCTTTTTCTTCAAAAACACTTTTTCATATCTTTCATTTTTTACTCGTATCTTTAAAAATATTAAAAGTGATCAGCACGTGGGCTTCCCCAGTGGTCCCCCACCTGAGTACTAACCACGCCTTATGCCGCTTAACTTCGGAGTTCGGATGGGATCCGGTGCTTTTGGCATAGTATGGCCGATCACATTTATAATTATCTTCACTTTTATTTAAACCAAATTTTTATCCTTTTTCTTCAAAAACACTTTTTCATATCTTTCATTTTTTACTCGTATCTTTAAAAATATTAAAAGTGATCAGCACGTGGGCTTCCCCAGTGGTCCCCCACCTGAGTACTAACCACGCCTTATGCCGCTTAACTTCGGAGTTCGGATGGGATCCGGTGCTTTTGGCATAGTATGGCCGATCACATTTATAATTATCTTCACTTTTATTTAAACCAAATTTTTATCCTTTTTCTTCAAAAACACTTTTTCATATCTTTCATTTTTTACTCGTATCTTTAAAAATATTAAAAGTGATCAGCACGTGGGCTTCCCCAGTGGTCCCCCACCTGAGTACTAACCACGCCTTATGCCGCTTAACTTCGGAGTTCGGATGGGATCCGGTGCTTTTGGCATAGTATGGCCGATCACATTTATAATTATCTTCACTTTTATTTAAACCAAATTTTTATCCTTTTTCTTCAAAAACACTTTTTCATATCTTTCATTTTTTACTCGTATCTTTAAAAATATTAAAAGTGATCAGCACGTGGGCTTCCCCAGTGGTCCCCCACCTGAGTACTAACCACGCCTTATGCCGCTTAACTTCGGAGTTCGGATGGGATCCGGTGCTTTTGGCATAGTATGGCCGATCACATTTATAATTATCTTCACTTTTATTTAAACCAAATTTTTATCCTTTTTCTTCAAAAACACTTTTTCATATCTTTCATTTTTTACTCGTATCTTTAAAAATATTAAAAGTGATCAGCACGTGGGCTTCCCCAGTGGTCCCCCACCTGAGTACTAACCACGCCTTATGCCGCTTAACTTCGGAGTTCGGATGGGATCCGGTGCTTTTGGCATAGTATGGCCGATCACATTTATAATTATCTTCACTTTTATTTAAACCAAATTTTTATCCTTTTTCTTCAAAAACACTTTTTCATATCTTTCATTTTTTACTCGTATCTTTAAAAATATTAAAAGTGATCAGCACGTGGGCTTCCCCAGTGGTCCCCCACCTGAGTACTAACCACGCCTTATGCCGCTTAACTTCGGAGTTCGGATGGGATCCGGTGCTTTTGGCATAGTATGGCCGATCACATTTATAATTATCTTCACTTTTATTTAAACCAAATTTTTATCCTTTTTCTTCAAAAACACTTTTTCATATCTTTCATTTTTTACTCGTATCTTTAAAAATATTAAAAGTGATCAGCACGTGGGCTTCCCCAGTGGTCCCCCACCTGAGTACTAACCACGCCTTATGCCGCTTAACTTCGGAGTTCGGATGGGATCCGGTGCTTTTGGCATAGTATGGCCGATCACATTTATAATTATCTTCACTTTTATTTAAACCAAATTTTTATCCTTTTTCTTCAAAAACACTTTTTCATATCTTTCATTTTTTACTCGTATCTTTAAAAATATTAAAAGTGATCAGCACGTGGGCTTCCCCAGTGGTCCCCCACCTGAGTACTAACCACGCCTTATGCCGCTTAACTTCGGAGTTCGGATGGGATCCGGTGCTTTTGGCATAGTATGGCCGATCACATTTATAATTATCTTCACTTTTATTTAAACCAAATTTTTATCCTTTTTCTTCAAAAACACTTTTTCATATCTTTCATTTTTTACTCGTATCTTTAAAAATATTAAAAGTGATCAGCACGTGGGCTTCCCCAGTGGTCCCCCACCTGAGTACTAACCACGCCTTATGCCGCTTAACTTCGGAGTTCGGATGGGATCCGGTGCTTTTGGCATAGTATGGCCGATCACATTTATAATTATCTTCACTTTTATTTAAACCAAATTTTTATCCTTTTTCTTCAAAAACACTTTTTCATATCTTTCATTTTTTACTCGTATCTTTAAAAATATTAAAAGTGATCAGCACGTGGGCTTCCCCAGTGGTCCCCCACCTGAGTACTAACCACGCCTTATGCCGCTTAACTTCGGAGTTCGGATGGGATCCGGTGCTTTTGGCATAGTATGGCCGATCACATTTATAATTATCTTCACTTTTATTTAAACCAAATTTTTATCCTTTTTCTTCAAAAACACTTTTTCATATCTTTCATTTTTTACTCGTATCTTTAAAAATATTAAAAGTGATCAGCACGTGGGCTTCCCCAGTGGTCCCCCACCTGAGTACTAACCACGCCTTATGCCGCTTAACTTCGGAGTTCGGATGGGATCCGGTGCTTTTGGCATAGTATGGCCGATCACATTTATAATTATCTTCACTTTTATTTAAACCAAATTTTTATCCTTTTTCTTCAAAAACACTTTTTCATATCTTTCATTTTTTACTCGTATCTTTAAAAATATTAAAAGTGATCAGCACGTGGGCTTCCCCAGTGGTCCCCCACCTGAGTACTAACCACGCCTTATGCCGCTTAACTTCGGAGTTCGGATGGGATCCGGTGCTTTTGGCATAGTATGGCCGATCACATTTATAATTATCTTCACTTTTATTTAAACCAAATTTATCCTTTTTCTTCAAAAACACTTTTTCATATCTTTCATTTTTTACTCGTATCTTTAAAAATATTAAAAGTGATCAGCACGTGGGCTTCCCCAGTGGTCCCCCACCTGAGTACTAACCACGCCTTATGCCGCTTAACTTCGGAGTTCGGATGGGATCCGGTGCTTTTGGCATAGTATGGCCGATCACATTTATAATTATCTTCACTTTTATTTAAACCAAATTTTTATCCTTTTTCTTCAAAAACACTTTTTCATATCTTTCATTTTTTACTCGTATCTTTAAAAATATTAAAAGTGATCAGCACGTGGGCTTCCCCAGTGGTCCCCCACCTGAGTACTAACCACGCCTTATGCCGCTTAACTTCGGAGTTCGGATGGGATCCGGTGCTTTTGGCATAGTATGGCCGATCACATTTATAATTATCTTCACTTTTATTTAAACCAAATTTTTATCCTTTTTCTTCAAAAACACTTTTTCATATCTTTCATTTTTTACTCGTATCTTTAAAAATATTAAAAGTGATCAGCACGTGGGCTTCCCCAGTGGTCCCCCACCTGAGTACTAACCACGCCTTATGCCGCTTAACTTCGGAGTTCGGATGGGATCCGGTGCTTTTGGCATAGTATGGCCGATCACATTTATAATTATCTTCACTTTTATTTAAACCAAATTTTTATCCTTTTTCTTCAAAAACACTTTTTCATATCTTTCATTTTTTACTCGTATCTTTAAAAATATTAAAAGTGATCAGCACGTGGGCTTCCCCAGTGGTCCCCCACCTGAGTACTAACCACGCCTTATGCCGCTTAACTTCGGAGTTCGGATGGGATCCGGTGCTTTTGGCATAGTATGGCCGATCACATTTATAATTATCTTCACTTTTATTTAAACCAAATTTTTATCCTTTTTCTTCAAAAACACTTTTTCATATCTTTCATTTTTTACTCGTATCTTTAAAAATATTAAAAGTGATCAGCACGTGGGCTTCCCCAGTGGTCCCCCACCTGAGTACTAACCACGCCTTATGCCGCTTAACTTCGGAGTTCGGATGGGATCCGGTGCTTTTGGCATAGTATGGCCGATCACATTTATAATTATCTTCACTTTTATTTAAACCAAATTTTTATCCTTTTTCTTCAAAAACACTTTTTCATATCTTTCATTTTTTACTCGTATCTTTAAAAATATTAAAAGTGATCAGCACGTGGGCTTCCCCAGTGGTCCCCCACCTGAGTACTAACCACGCCTTATGCCGCTTAACTTCGGAGTTCGGATGGGATCCGGTGCTTTTGGCATAGTATGGCCGATCACATTTATAATTATCTTCACTTTTATTTAAACCAAATTTTTATCCTTTTTCTTCAAAAACACTTTTTCATATCTTTCATTTTTTACTCGTATCTTTAAAAATATTAAAAGTGATCAGCACGTGGGCTTCCCCAGTGGTCCCCCACCTGAGTACTAACCACGCCTTATGCCGCTTAACTTCGGAGTTCGGATGGGATCCGGTGCTTTTGGCATAGTATGGCCGATCACATTTATAATTATCTTCACTTTTATTTAAACCAAATTTTTATCCTTTTTCTTCAAAAACACTTTTTCATATCTTTCATTTTTTACTCGTATCTTTAAAAATATTAAAAGTGATCAGCACGTGGGCTTCCCCAGTGGTCCCCCACCTGAGTACTAACCACGCCTTATGCCGCTTAACTTCGGAGTTCGGATGGGATCCGGTGCTTTTGGCATAGTATGGCCGATCACATTTATAATTATCTTCACTTTTATTTAAACCAAATTTTTATCCTTTTTCTTCAAAAACACTTTTTCATATCTTTCATTTTTTACTCGTATCTTTAAAAATATTAAAAGTGATCAGCACGTGGGCTTCCCCAGTGGTCCCCCACCTGAGTACTAACCACGCCTTATGCCGCTTAACTTCGGAGTTCGGATGGGATCCGGTGCTTTTGGCATAGTATGGCCGATCACATTTATAATTATCTTCACTTTTATTTAAACCAAATTTTTATCCTTTTTCTTCAAAAACACTTTTTCATATCTTTCATTTTTTACTCGTATCTTTAAAAATATTAAAAGTGATCAGCACGTGGGCTTCCCCAGTGGTCCCCCACCTGAGTACTAACCACGCCTTATGCCGCTTAACTTCGGAGTTCGGATGGGATCCGGTGCTTTTGGCATAGTATGGCCGATCACATTTATAATTATCTTCACTTTTATTTAAACCAAATTTTTATCCTTTTTCTTCAAAAACACTTTTTCATATCTTTCATTTTTTACTCGTATCTTTAAAAATATTAAAAGTGATCAGCACGTGGGCTTCCCCAGTGGTCCCCCACCTGAGTACTAACCACGCCTTATGCCGCTTAACTTCGGAGTTCGGATGGGATCCGGTGCTTTTGGCATAGTATGGCCGATCACATTTATAATTATCTTCACTTTTATTTAAACCAAATTTTTATCCTTTTTCTTCAAAAACACTTTTTCATATCTTTCATTTTTTACTCGTATCTTTAAAAATATTAAAAGTGATCAGCACGTGGGCTTCCCCAGTGGTCCCCCACCTGAGTACTAACCACGCCTTATGCCGCTTAACTTCGGAGTTCGGATGGGATCCGGTGCTTTTGGCATAGTATGGCCGATCACATTTATAATTATCTTCACTTTTATTTAAACCAAATTTTTATCCTTTTTCTTCAAAAACACTTTTTCATATCTTTCATTTTTTACTCGTATCTTTAAAAATATTAAAAGTGATCAGCACGTGGGCTTCCCCAGTGGTCCCCCACCTGAGTACTAACCACGCCTTATGCCGCTTAACTTCGGAGTTCGGATGGGATCCGGTGCTTTTGGCATAGTATGGCCGATCACATTTATAATTATCTTCACTTTTATTTAAACCAAATTTTTATCCTTTTTCTTCAAAAACACTTTTTCATATCTTTCATTTTTTACTCGTATCTTTAAAAATATTAAAAGTGATCAGCACGTGGGCTTCCCCAGTGGTCCCCCACCTGAGTACTAACCACGCCTTATGCCGCTTAACTTCGGAGTTCGGATGGGATCCGGTGCTTTTGGCATAGTATGGCCGATCACATTTATAATTATCTTCACTTTTATTTAAACCAAATTTTTATCCTTTTTCTTCAAAAACACTTTTTCATATCTTTCATTTTTTACTCGTATCTTTAAAAATATTAAAAGTGATCAGCACGTGGGCTTCCCCAGTGGTCCCCCACCTGAGTACTAACCACGCCTTATGCCGCTTAACTTCGGAGTTCGGATGGGATCCGGTGCTTTTGGCATAGTATGGCCGATCACATTTATAATTATCTTCACTTTTATTTAAACCAAATTTTTATCCTTTTTCTTCAAAAACACTTTTTCATATCTTTCATTTTTTACTCGTATCTTTAAAAATATTAAAAGTGATCAGCACGTGGGCTTCCCCAGTGGTCCCCCACCTGAGTACTAACCACGCCTTATGCCGCTTAACT